>OY755245.1:42391345-43016393 GCA_963576725.1 Azorinus chamasolen
TAACATAAGAAGACGTCACATTAACACCTAGCAGTTGTACTATTACATGTACATGACATTGTACGGTAAAAACAAATATGTATGATATACACAGAACTGCATACAATCATTATCGAACACAAACTATTTCCATAAGAAATGATACAACCAACTAATATTGCAATTCTGTGACAGGATATCTGGTAAAAGTCTCTGCACTAAACTGAAACCGCACAAAACGCATAGGAGCTGTCTGATCTGGGCTTACTCTGTTCGCAAAGACATAGCATGGCGGGAATGTCAATTAAAAGATTAATCATGCACGGCGCAATGGGTAATCAATCGATTTTTTTGGTGTTTTTTTTTTCTAGGAACGTTTGGAGTGAATCCTCTTTTCTTACCAATTTATCAAACTAACCCTTCAACCCTTCACCTGGTAGAGACGCCTTTGCAAACAGAATAGACCACGACCTGTAGGAACCGTCTGATCATGGTCTGTCGCGTTTGGTTATAGAATAAGATACAGTATAACCTCTCTATAACGACCACTGATTTACATCAAGTAGTTTGTGTTAAAGGCAGGTGGCTGCTTAAAGCAAGGTGAAAGTCAAACAGAACGCTCCTATAGGAGCGTTCTGTTTTACTTTCACCTTGCTTTAAGCAGCCACCTGCTCTAAATACCAAATAATTAACATAATTTAGTGGCCGTTGTAGAGATGTTTTACTGTAGATATGATTCTACAGTATCTGTCATGTCCAAAAGTTGTTGTGTTCATATGCAAGTATAATAAATAGATAAGTTTTATTCACAATGTCGTTCTTTCTTACATGAATATTGCATCAGGTACATCATTAACTTTTAGTCTGCTATGGGAGGATGAGTGAATACCTATGTAAAGAGTTTGGATCCAGATGAGACGCCGAGTAACTCGGCGTCTCATCATGATCCAAACTGTTTGACACTCTGATTGCATTTTTTGGTAGAAAAGTTGATTATTGCTTGAATTTTGAAAACAAAAAATATGTGAAACACTGTTAAAATAATTTGCTCAACAGGCTAAAGGTTAATAAGCCAGCAAATAAATATATAAATTTAAGAAAAAAATCACCGAATCACATAATACAGTAAAACCTCTCTATAGCGACCACTAAATTGTGTTAATTAGTTGGTATTTAGGGCAGGTGGCTGCTTAAAACAATGTGAAAATAAAACAGAACGCTCCTATAGGACCGTTCTGTTTCACTTGCACATTGCTTTAAGCAGCCACCTGCCTTTAACACAAAATACTTGATATAATTTAGCGGTCGTTATAGTGAGGTTTTTCTGTAATTACATATAAGTAAGAAATGAATGATTTCGACAGTATACACTTAACCGTATACCTGATAGAGACACCATATAAAGCCTTTGTGCACCGTGGGCCCCTATAGACCCAGATCAGACTGTAGGCCCCTATAGACCCAGAACAGATTGTAGGCCCCTATAGACCCAGATCAGACTGTAGGCCCCTATAGACCCAGATATGACGGCTCCTACGAGGGCTGTTCTGTTTGCTTAGGGAAAAAGAATAAGTCTGAGTATACATTGTGTTCATGTGTCATTTTAAAAACAATACATGTAGCTTAGTAATTTTGTATTCACGATTTCATGAATATCTACCAAGTTCAATAAGATATGTTATGTGTGTTGATCAACGGACGTTACTGATGGACTAACTGGAAGTCCCAGTGTGCGTGTGCGTGTGGGTGTCGGGTGGGGGGGGGGGGTTACAGAGAAACCCGAGAGTTTCTCTGGTTCTTTTAGATAGCCATTGTAAAGCACTGGTACATCGGACTTCGGTTTATAAAGTCACATCCGAAGAACTTGGTTCGGCGGGATATCGAACCCGAGACCCCGGAATAAGATCCGACTTTAAAGTTTCTGCCATGAAGAAAATGTCCTGTGTTCATATGCCAAAATAAAAATGCATGTAACTAACCCTTTACCTCATAAATACGCATTTTCATGCCTTTGCAAACAGAATAGACCTAGATCAAATGGCCCCTGTATGAGCCGTCTGATCAAGTTTGTTCTGTTTGCTCATGATATAATATAGATATGATTTTACAGTTTCTGCCATATCCAAACTTCCATCTGCCCATGTGCTATTATAACAAATAACCTGATTAATATCCATGATGTTATTATTTCTTACATGAATATTCATGGAGTAAAGTGTTAATATTCGTTATGTCATCATTTCTTACAGGGGTATTTATGGAGTAAACGGTTAAGCGATATTATTGTAAAATAAAGATGTAAAAAGTAACTAATTGACGCTTAACCCATTACCTCATAGGCTATTTTTAGACACAACCTCTTCGAATAAATCTACCGAAGAAGAGCATTAACTAGAGAAAAGGAACATTTTAGAATTTTGTAGTTTGAAATCATTGTGGAGAATCCTATAGGAGCAAATGCTCTATTTATCACAATGGTTTCACAAAGTGACTTTTACAGAGTCGTCAAAAGGCGTCAATATGAAGGAATGGGTTAACCCATGAATATTTCTGTATAAATAATGACATCATGAATATTAATTAGATTAATTGTTACAATAGCGGATGAACACAGGGATATTTGTCATGGCAGAAGCTGTAGAATCATATCTATATCATCATAAGCAAACAGAGTAGACTCTGATCAGACGGCTCCTATAAGAGCCGTCTGATCTGAGTCTGCTCTGTTTGCAAATGTGTAGAAAGGCGTATGTATGGTGTAACTAATTAACGATGTTCTTGTACTTACATTTTTGTCCAGTGAATCAAGTGTTATATATCCTTTCTTGTATCAGCGAGACACAGTTTTGACGTGCACCGGGTAACGTTTCTGCTCGTAATGTCCATTAACCCTTATAGTGTTGAAAAAGATAATAATGTTTTCAAAAACTCTGATATGTTGCGTTGTTTACGTATTTCTGAGTCGTACAAGTGTTTTAAAAAAAACTGTTGAAAGAGCGGCAATCAGCTTGGATCCTGATGAGACGCCGAGTTACGCCGAGCAACGCCGAGTTACCCGGTGTCTCATCGGGATCCAAACTGTTTGTAGCTGGCAGCCAGATCGCGATAGCATAATAAGGGTTAACCCTGTCAACGTTTTCAGAGTGAAGTAGCCTATTAGTGTTTAGAGTCAACTCAGTATAAAAGGCTTAAACTTGCTGGAGGAGTTTGAATGGCAAACCGTGCAGACCCTGATCAGGGGGCTCCTCTAGAAGCCCTGTGTTCTGAGTCTACACCGTTTGCAAATGACAGTGCATGTCCCGCATTTCAACGTCTTTAAGGTGCGAATTAAATGTTTGCTGCTCGTTCAACAACATATACATATATTGAATTTTTTTCTTAAACCATACAATTCGAGAATGCAGTTTGGATGTTGATAAGAAGTCGCGTTGCTAAGCGACTCATCTTGGTCAAAATCAGTTGTCAAGGTAATGGCAAATTCGCCCGGAGCGTGGTGAAGGTAAGACGCTTATTGTTCCATCGGTTTGCCGCAAACCTCCAGTGTTTGTAAGTAGTCAGCTGTAAATACAGCTTTACATACATACAGAAAACTTCAGTTTTAAGTAGAACGTACTTATTGTTAAATTAACGCGTTATTTCGATTTAAAGATACATTTCAGTTCCTAGACAAGATTTAAACTTATTTTCACGCACTCGTTAGTCAGTAAAGAGAAGGCTAAAGGTTGACCAGAGACAGGAACATTAGCAAAGACGCGGCGACTCGCCCTTTGCCCCGAAACTGCGGGGGAAATCCGAGGTTTTCCGAGTGATATGCATACACCACCGGGGGAGATTGTATAAAAACTTTTTGCACACTGTAGTAACATTTGTCTACAGTATAGTGACGTCCTCTTCATTTATAACCCTTCTCTTGCTGAATTTTAAAATAAGTTTCTCCTTCTTTACCCATGCCCTGTTGTGTAAATATTTCGCTCTGCAATCACTGCTGTGGAGTGCACTGGTTGCACAATCAATTTGTAAATAGTGCAGACCTGATGAAACAGCTCCTGCAGGAACTGTCTCATCAGGGTCTTCACTACTTACAGGTAGGTATATTGACGAGAAGAGCTCATAGAGTAAAGTCTATCTAAAGCTCTATCTATCTATGATTTTTTTTACTATGCCCAGTATCAATCTCCTTTGGGCTATGAAGCAGATGTGCTTTGAGTTTTTAAATCTATGAATCACCGCACGCAAATTGACATCTGACAACATGTAACAAAAACAATAAGCTGGTGATCTCACCAGATTCGTTTTTATTACACCTTCGTCCAATGTTCGGATCAATACAGAAGAGCAAACTCCTTACAATAAGTATGTTTCGTTTGTATTCTATTCTTCTGAAATAAATGTCATTCATAGAAAAGGTTATGTATAACATCACTGCACTGAAACATATTGAACCAATTATGACTCAGGTTCTATACTTAGCAGAGTTGTTATTGTTTGCTTCAACAGCATATACCTTTCTTTCAGCAACACATACTCATGTGAATTAAAGTTTGTTATAAACCATGAACCCTTTCCCTGTTCTATGTTTATTTCAAATTTCAATACTTACTGAATATTCGTGAACTAAATATCATAACGAAATTTAAAAGGTGGAACACATTGTTGCCATTTTAAGGAAACATATCTTTCAATTCCATTAGCAAACAGAGTAGACCCTGTTCAGACGGCTCCTATAGGAGCCGTCTGATCTGGGTCTACTCTGTTTGCAGATCTATGCATGAAAACACTTTTATATGAAGGAAAGGCATAACGCCTTGGCAAACAGAGTTGGGACCCTCTGATCAGGGTCTACCCTGCTTGCTTATGGGATAATAAACATGTGATTCTGCAGTTTCTGCCATAGCTTAAAATACTGAAACACATACTCACGTGGAATTAGATTTGCTCAACGTTAAAGCTTGGGCAAGAGTAACGTAAAAAGATGATAAGATCAGTGTGACATGGGCTACGCAACTACCCAGCGTTCAGTTAACAGTAACCGTTACAGTTTAATGCAACTGTTGGCAAATTTTAAGACTGAAATGTTGCGATTACAGCAGTAATCGCAACATTTCGGTCTTAAAATTTGCCAAGAGTTGCATAAAACTTGGCAAATTTTAAGAACGAAATGTCGCGTTTATAGAAGAAATCGCAGCATTTCGGTTTAAAATTTGCCAACAGTTGCATAAAAGTTGGCAAATTTTAATAATGGAATGTCGCCTTTATAGTAATCGTAACATTTCTGTCTTTAAAAAACATTTGCATAAAACGATAACAATTACTGATAACTGAATGCAATGCAGATGTATGTGAGATTATTGTCGGAACTTGCCGGATGTCGCCGACTAGTTACGATTGGACAATACGTTCAAGCAGAGACATATACATACATGTATGTATATATCTCTGGTTCAAGCAATAAATAAAGATCGGTTGGCACCTAATAAAAAGAATATCCGAAACAGGTCCATTGTTTTTAAAGTAAGATAGAGAATAAGAATAAGCCTTCAAAAGTTCTGACGTCACAGTTTGGTGTTAATTGGTTTATGCGAGACACACACAGAATATAACTTTAACCCTTTTCCTCATAGGCTATTTTAAGACCATAACTCTTTGAATAAATGTACCGAAAAGGAGCATTTACTAGAGAAAAGGACATTTTTAGAATTGTGTTGTCTTGAAGCCATTTTGATAAATAGAGCATTTGCTCCTAAGGAGCAAATGTTCTATTTATCACAATGGTTTCAACACGTGACTATTACAGTGACATCAAAAGGCGTCAATATGAGGTAATGGGTTAAAACGCAATTCAAATACTAACTACTGTTTAACCATGGTTGAGTATGTGTGTTTGGCTGAATGAAATATGGAACCGTGGCAATGAAACAGAAATCATCATCTGGTTGGCAATAAAACACTTGATAAATATCAGTGATTTAGAGCCAGCTACAAACCGGAAGAGATCTGCAAACAAACTTATCAGTACACGTGCAAAATATATAGAATGTCGTACAGTTGCAAACAACATAGACCCAAAGAGCCGTCTGATCAGGGTCTGCTCTGTTTACTATACACGGTCTACTAATTAATAACAAAAATATCCTGTGTACACATGCCGTTATAGAAATTCAACTAATTGATATTCATGACGTCACTTTTTTCTGCCATGAACATTTAACATGGAAAGGGTTAACCCTTCGCTTGCTATTCACGTCAATATACCTACCTGTAAATAGTGAAGACCCAGAAGAGACAGCTCCTGCAGGAGCTGTCTCATCAGGGTCTGCACTATTTACACGTTGATTGTGCAACCAGTGCACTCTACAGCAGTGATTGCACAGCGAAATACGTGTACACAGTGAAGATATATGGAATTATACAACAGGGCATGGGTAAAGAAGGAGACATGTATTTTAAAATTCAGCAAGCGAAGGGTTAAAAAGAGTGTTGTAAATTGCTGCAACCTGCATCAATATATTTGTACTGAGCATTCCTCAACCACCAAACAACCTGCAAATGCATTATGCACGTGCACGTTTTTGCATGAACATGCATACTAATTCTGATAACGAACATCACGGGGTTTTCTCTTACCGACCTAACAGGTGCACAAAGTATTTACGTAGATATTTCGGCCCTTGTATGTGAGGTATTTTTTATCCCTATATACAGTAAAACCTTCCTAAACCGGGCGTTAAAGTTTGTATAAATATCGGCCTTGTTGACAGGTGGCAGCTTAATGCAGGATGAAAGTCATGCATAAAGCTCCTACAAAAGCTTTCTGAATAACTTTCGCCCTGCATTAAGCAGCCACCTGCCCAAAAGTATCTAAAGTCTTCTCTACTAGAACTCTAGTTTAGAGAGGTTTTACTGTACAGTTATACATGGTGTCCCAGAGAAAATGCAACCCAATTTCAACCCCTTATTACTTTAAATCTATTCAGTCGATATAAAAGTTTTATGTACCAGTGTTTAGGTACAACAGTGCTTCACATTTGTGTAAAATTACAACTTGAATGCCTTTAAAGATTTTGAGATAGTGCGTAAATACTGAAGACACCCTGTTTTCACTTTTCCCAGAAATTGGATTTACGTCACATTTACCCTGTTGATAATATATTGTATAGCGGATAACCAATATAACTATTTTTGTATCCAGAATAATACTTACACGTGTGTTAGTGGCATATATCATATCCCGGTATCAAATCTTCCACTTTTACTGTACTTTTAGTTGTTAACGAATAATTCAGGCCCGTAAATGTGTGCATAGATAGACAGATAAGTATTTTATTTTATTGCATATGTTCAGAGATAACAAGTTAAGCAGCCAATGAAAATATGGAGTCGTTTTAATGGACAGGGCTCTCAAAACAGATGATCTTTTGAACAGCATTACGGCATTTGTTGAAATTATAATTACTTAAACCATAATTGATTGCTTTTTATTTAACAGTTGCTAACTTGTTACTACATGTAATACTTTAAGTATTTCTGTAATACAAATTGATTAGGACTTTAGTTAATTGAATGAGATCACATTTGATGGACTTATTATGCTGTTTGTTTTCTTTATAATTATGTATGTAATATTTTACAAGTGTATTACAGAACTTTGCATTTGTTACAAGTTAATTTGTTTTAATAAACATTGGTGACACATTTTGTGATGAATAAATGGGATAAAATGCCAAGTTCTTTTCAAATGTACTTATTATATCCATAATCCTGTTTCTGGGAAAATTGAAAACAGGGTGCCTTCAGTATTTACGCAATATCTCAAAATCTATATAAGCATGTAAGCTGTAATTTTACACAAATGTGAACCACTGTTGTACCTAAACACCGATATATAAAACTTTTCTATCGGCTGAATAGATTTAGAGTAATAAGGAATTGAAATTGGGTTGCATTTTTTCTGGGACACCCTATATATCTACTTTATATCTTCATAATTTGAACTTGGGGACAACGATAAGTAAATGTTCGGGCCTTCCAAAATTTAGAATACAGAATAATTGTTCTAAAATTTATAACCATGATTATCTAGAAACACACATGACAGCTTAATGTAGGTCGAAAATAATGCTGAGAGCTCCTACAGGGGCTTCCAGTATTACTCTATACCCGCCTTAAGCTGTGATTGCCGAGAACATTTTCATTCACTTAAATGGCTTCCTGCCGATAAACGTGTAGAACAGATTATTCTATGTCATGTTTTTAAGATTAAGCATGGTTTATCACCTGGTTACATGGGAGAACACTTTGTTCCTCAGGATTCTGTTCACTCATATAAAATTAGGTTAGCCAAAAAAGGTGCCTATGCCATACCAAAAATCAAAAGTTTTGGATCCAAGACCTTCTGGTTTTTTTAGGCTGCTCATTTTGGAACAGGTTATACCTTTTAATATTACACAGATTGACAATTTACCTTTATTCAAAACAGCTGGAAAGACCTGGCTGGAAAACCAATTATAAGCTTTTAACCACTTGTCTTAATAATCATTTTACAAGTTTATTTTGGCCTTGGAAGCATAGTTATTAGTTAAAACATTTTATTATATACATTGTCTATAGGAGACTCATTTTATATGAGAGTTATAAGTTGTTAAATTTTATGCATCATCTGCATGGTACCACAGTTACATGACGTTAATTTAAGTTCTGTGATAGGTTTAATATTATTTTTCCATCTGTGATACTCATATATGATAATATATATTTAAAGACGATATTATCTTAGTATTAACACAAAGTTATATATCAACTATATTATCAATGGATATTAACACATAGTTATATATCACATATATTATCAATAGATCTTAATTTTATATGAATATACAATTACGTTTTAGTAACAGAATTTACTTTTATTAGATATAGTGCAATATAAAAAAAACATTGGTTAAATGAATACATTTGCCTCTCTATGTTATGCCGCCAAGACAGAGAACCACAATGGAAGTTTTGTGTTATCCTCGGTGTGGGTGTGCATGTCATAGTTTATTTATTCACATGTATGCGTAATATGTGTTATGTTGTGTACATGTTTTTAAATGACTATGTATGCATTCCTTGCCGAAATAAATCTATCTGTCTAACTTGAGAAGTTGTCCAGATTAGAAATCGGATGACTCGAACTTTGTTATCTCGAAAAAAAAATGTATGGCCCCTTGAAGTCAAGGATATTGAACTTATACCGCTGTTTTCGGTTTATTTAGTTCTTGAACTTACTTCTACTTGGTGCAGACTTCTTATTCAAACGAAGTTCATCTTGAGCCTGCTGTAAAACTTATATCTACTTAACCTCCGGTCTGTTTTAATTTTCACTTATTTCAAATTTGTTCAAGCCATTGAGAAACTTTTGACCGAGTGTCAAACAGCTAGGATCCAGATGAGACGCCAGGTGTGGGTCAAATCGCTGCTTACAAATGCGAATCAGGTCGCGATTAGTAAGCGTAGTGGTAACAGACTCCAAATGACGTCATGTGTAACATTTTTCTATCACAAATGATAGCGTGTCTTTGTTACCAAGTAAAGCAACCATCAAGCCACACACCAGTTGGTTCAACCGCTTTTTCATGAATTTTCACATAAAAGCTAATGGCATCATGAATGTTAATTAGCTGAATTTCTATGACATGAACATCTTGGTCATAGCAGAAACTGTAGTATAATATATAGCATGTTAGTTCATTAGCTAATAGAGCAGACCCTGATCAGACCTTTGATCCTGATCTATTCTGTATGCAAAGGTATTAACCCATTCCCTTATATTGATGACTTTTGACGACTCTGTAAAAATCACTTTGTGAAACGATTGTGATAAATAGAGCATTTGCTCCATAGGAGCAAATGCTCTATTTATCACAATGGTTTCAAAACTACACAATTCTAACAAAAATTCCTTATCTCTAGTAAATGCTCCTTTTCGGTAGATTTATTCAAAGAGGTTGGGTCTAAAATAGTCTATTTACTCGGCATTAGATCAGGATCCATATTGTTTGCATAGATAATTACAAATTTACATCTGGAAATCCACCACATCAACCTTCAAGGGGATATAATCATATACTTTCAACTATTGTTTAACGCTTTCATTCTTATAAACCCTTCTTCACGCTTGTACAAACAGAGCAGACCCTGATCAGATGGCTCCTATAGGAGCCATCTGATCAGGGTCTGCTCTGTTTGGTTCTGGAATAATACAGATATGATTATAGAGTTTTTACCAATATCACACTTTCCTGTGTACATATACCATTATAAAAGTTCAGCTAATACATATTCATGATGTCATCATTATGTCTTACATGAATATTCATGGTAGTAAAGGTTTAAAACAAATTGGATTGGGATTAAAGATTGAGTCATCTATTGTATGATCTGGATCTAAGATGTCTGCAAAAACTAGTGAAGATTCCATAATCAGAATAATGAGTTAGTGAAAACACATCATTAACAGGTATAGCATTCTTGATTTTTATTGAAATAATATTATAATGCATACATCAATATGAGTATCACAGGAATACATACCACCATTCTTTTACTACTAACATTCGTCGGAAAGCAACTGACATCACCAAGTGCAATGCATGAATCTGTGAATACCTTTGCAAACAGTTTGGCTCCTGATGAGATGCTGGGTTGTTCGGGGTCTCATATGAGATGCTGGGTTGTTCGGGGTCTCATATGAGATGCTGGGTTGTTCAGGGTCTCATATGAGATGCTGGGTTGTTCGGGGTCTCATATGAGATGCTGGGTTGTTCGGGGTCTCATATGAGATGCTGGGTTGTTCAGGGTCTCATATGAGATGCTGGGTTGTTCGGGGTCTCATATGGGTTCAGTCTGTTTTTGCAAAGGTTATCACAAATTCGCAAGTAGATTGCTGAAGGATAGTTTTGACAGAATCTTGGCTACAAGCAACGATTCCAATCATAAAGTCAATACATTCGTGAAAACTAAAGGAATTTTTATTTCTTTTCAAATATAAACGTTTTAATCATTTACTCCATAAATATGCCTGTTTACGTTTTACAAACAGACTAGACCAAGATCAGATGGTTCCTATAGGAGCCATCTGATCAGGGTCTGCTGTGTTTGCTTTTGGTATAATGAAGATCTAATTCTACAGCTTCTGTCTGTGCCAAAATGCCCTGTACTCATATGTCATTATAAAAATAATCTAATTAATATTCATAATGTCATAATTTCTTACATGTATATTCATGGAGTAAAGATTTAGATTAACTTATCTCTCACAGACATAAGTATTGAATCTACCTTAATTACCCACCGTATTGGAACAGACAAAATTAGGCAAATAGTGAAGCTCAAAATCAAACGGCCCCTGATGGAGCCATTTGATAAAGAGATGAAGGTCTAAACTTTTTGCTACCATGTCAGTCGAATTAAATGTTACCAAAATGATGTCAAGGTTTAATTAAAAACTGCCTGAGATTAAAGACTGGGTGTCTCAATAATAAATTAGGTTATGCAACTTTATATGAACATCATGATTCTTACTAACTTTTCAAATTCAGATGATCCGTCACATCTAATCAAGAGCAAAACTGTTTGACATTGATATGACAGTAAAAACCTGGATGCCTTTTTAGGCATGTAGCTGCTAAATGCAAGGTAAAAGTCCCGCAGAAAGCTTTCTGTATGGCTTTCACCCTGCATAAAGCTGCCACCTGTCTTAACCTTTTCCCTGTTTAATATTCATGAAACAAATAATGACTCCACGAATATAAATAAGCCAAACTATTTTAAAGCATTATTAACAAGAAAAGTTTGGCTGCATTGCAGAATCACATCTATATAATTCCATAAGCAAACAGAGCAGACCCTGATCAAACAGCTCCTACAGGCTCTACTCTGTTTGCAAATGTGTGAAAACATATTTATATGAGGGAACGGGTTAAAGACCGAAAATAATACTTGTTATCGCGGTTTTACTGTAATTTCAGTACTGCAAATGTTTAGTTTCCTGTGAAAACAAAATGCATTGTGACTAATATATTATTACATGTATTATTGCTGAGACGCAGACTATATACAGTTGACTTGGGTGCTGTCATAAGACTGCATTTTAAATGCAACAGTTCATTTGAGCCGTCACTGATTGGCTAAGCTCAATTATGAATGCTTAATGTTCAAAATGGAATGTCCCATCATTGTTTAACAACAGAGTCCATTCAGTATGAAAGGGAATATTTTGAATAACAAACAGTGCAGCCCCAGATCAGAGGGGCTCCTCTAGGATATCTAGGTCTACACTGTTTGCAAATGCCAGTACACTCGTTTCCAGCATTCAAAGGATTAAGAAGGATATCATTCTTATTCTAGAAATACTTGAATAACTGAGTCACCACTGATTAAAATCCGATCAGGCAGAAAGAATCATGATCACTGAATTAGTTTTTATATATATTTAGACATTTGCTTAGTTTTTACATATATTTAGACATTTGCGGACATCAAGATGTCACAGCCTGCCGTTTGGCCTTGGAGGGAGCTTGACCTGGGGAATGGGTTGGTATCTCAGGTAACTGGAGCTCTGTAAGTAAACAAAGGTACATATTAGCTTATGTTAATGTTTAACCCTTTCCTCCATAGGCTATTTTTAGATCCAACCTCTTTGAATAAATCTACCAAAAAGGAGCATTGACTAGCAAAAAGGAACATTTTAGA
The DNA here is from genome assembly GCA_963576725.1 of Azorinus chamasolen. Classification (NCBI taxonomy): domain Eukaryota; kingdom Metazoa; phylum Mollusca; class Bivalvia; order Cardiida; family Solecurtidae; genus Azorinus; species Azorinus chamasolen. Next base: position 42,404,057 of record OY755245.1, read on the forward strand.
ATTGTGCAGTATTGAAACCATTGTGACAAATAGAGCATTAAATTTTGCTCCTATGGAGCAAATGCTCTATTTATAATGATGGTTTCATAAAGTGTCTTGTACAGAGGCGTATTTATGGAGGAATGGGTTAACTTGCTTCTGAAAGTCAATACTTTTGTCATGTCTTGACATAGTTCAAGATCTTAAAAACAAACCATATTGATTCACCCTTTAAATAACACAGATGCCCTTTCAAGCAGAGTCGACCCAGATCAGATGTTCCCTGCAGGAGCTGCTTATCTGTTAATTAATATGACATCATCATCTGCACCTTTATCGATCATTGTGCAGCTGAACTTTGATATCTAACTAGAAACACATGACAGCTTAATGCAGGTCGAAAGTAATGCTGAAAGCTCCTATTACTTTAGACCTGCATTAAACTGTGAACTTCAAAAAGCGCCCAGATTAGAAATCAGATAACTCAAACTTCTGTTATCTCGAAGTTAATTGTATGAACTATTGAAGTTTGCGATACTGGAGTTCAACTGTATGTCTTCTGTGAACGTACCATCATCTAGTTTGAGTATATCTTGCAATTCCTGGTCAATATCTATTGACTGATCAAGAGATGGCTTAGACTTGGTCACTGAAGAACTTGATTCATCAAGAATGGCTGACAGTTCCTGTTCCAGGTCCTCCTGGGATGGCTCATCCACATATGTACTGGTACTGAGCTCCGTCATAATGTCATCTTGACTCATTGTCACCTGCAAGACATATCGTATTCTCTCTAATAAATGCCCACACTTCAATAAACACCCACTTCTAGGAAAATCTAATGATAAATAAAGCAACTTAAACCATGTACAATAACCACTAAATAGTTTCCTTTTCAAAATACAGGTGGTAGCTTAATGCAGACTGAAAGCAACGCAGAAAGCTCCCCAAGGAGTTTTCTGCAATGCTTTCACTTTGCATTAAGCAACCACCTGCGTACAAAATGCAAGAAGCTCTTTTTAAAAGACATTATGCCCAGGGGCATATACTAAAGATTATTAATGAGGTACATTCTGAACGAGACAAGGCTGACTGGGTGCAAACTTTAATCATTGACATAAAATACAACAATATGCAGCATGCAACTTTTAGAATTATAAAGACATCAGCAGACTTGCAGTAGGTCAGTGGTTCTACCAAGGTGTACTTTTGAGCACAAAACAATGCAATTTGTTCTTGCCCATAAAAAAACTCTGGGGTCTTTCACCAACTGCAATAAGCTGGGTGTCGCAATATGACTGAAATTACGAAAAAGCGACATGAAAATAGACAAACATGGGGTAAAGGGTTAGCCATAAATACGCCTTTCTACGCCTTTGCAATCAGAGTAGAGTCAGATCAGGCGGCTCCTGTAGGAGCTGTGTCTGATCAGGGTCTGCTCTGATTGCTTATGATATAATACAGAAATGATTCTACAGTTTCTGCCATGGCTGAAAGCTCCTGTGTCCATGTGCTATTATAACAATTAATCTAATTACATGTAATATTCATGATATCGTTATTTCTCACATGAATACTCATTGAGTAACGTGTTAAGGTATATACTTACATCTGCCAAGTTGTCCATAATGTCTGCAACTTCATCTGTAGTGGTTTTACTGGTTAGATCCTTAAGAACGCTGGAGCCACCTTCTATTGCTCGTACAATCTGAAAGCGAAAGTAGGCGTTCATTAAATCACATCACATTTTAGAAAATATCTGATACAAAACAAGAATTGCTAATATATTTAAATCTTTTAACTTTACTCCATAGAAACACACTTTAAGTATGCATGTGGGAGCCTTCTGATCAGAGTCTCCTGTGATTGCTTAACCTATTACCTCATAGGCTATTTTTAGATACAACCTCTTTGAATAAATTTACCGAAAAGGAGCATTAAGTAGAGAAAAGTAAAATTTTAGAATTTTGTATTTTGAAACCATTGTGATAAATAGAGCATTTGTTCCTATAGGAGCAAATGCTCTATTTATCACAATGTTTTCACAAAGTCACTTCTACAGAGTCATAAAAAGTCGTCAATATAAGGGAATGGGTTAATATGAAATGCTACAGTTTCTGCCATAACAGAGACTTCCTGTTTTCGCATCAAATTATAAAAAAAATGGCTAATTAACTCTTTTCTTCAAATAAACACCTTTTCACACATTTGCAAACATAGTAGACCCAGATCTGATGGCTTCTACAGGAGCCATTTGATCAGGGTCTGCTCTGCTTGCTTATAAAATTATAATAGATCTGACTCTACAGTTTCTACCAATGCTAAATATTCATGTGTACATATGTCATTTCATAGTTATGATTTCTCAAATGAATATTCATTACATAAAGGGTTCACATACACCACAAATACAAACTCCAGTACTGCCAATGCTCGTCCTTTATCATAATAATCAATATTTTAAAAGGACCATAACGTTTTAAATATATATGATAGAGTAATATAGGGTTAACCCTACTGTAATTTGAAATTTGCGACGGTATATGAGGTTTTTAACGGTCGCAAATTATTTTAATGGCGACGCCGAAGGCGGAGTCATTAAAATAATTTAAGACCGTTAAAAACCTCATATACCGTCGCAAATTTCAAATTACAGTAGGATTAACCCTATTCTAACGCAATCTTAACACGAAAAACGACAAATTGTTAAGCCGATTTTAACTCAAGTAATATCCTTTGCACGCGGATGATTAAATGAGTGATGAGGCAAGAAATAGTGCACCTGTTTCTCTCAGATTTCTTAAAGTAACTGTGTTTTAACCCTGGTTTATATAAATACATTTCATTAGTCATGAATAATTGTGCCGTAGCTATTCAACATGCTCAATACATACATTCAATACACATTTTGGTAAAGTAACGTCATCTTAGTCTTTGGCGCCATACGGGAAAACGTCGTCTGTAACAATGACGTCACGTTATAACGTTATGTTTGAACGATATAATAAATAAGGGCTAATCTGGATCCCAACGCTTAGAGTATCTCAATAATTCTCCACATGACACATGTGCATATAAGAGACTGTTCAAGTCGTGACAAAGTAAACAATGGAAAATAAAAACTTGAAATAACGGGCCAAACTGGACTAGATCTAGATTTATATGTCAAAGTATGCATACGGATTTATCATTGCTTATAAACAACGCGCATTGATATATTTACATGCACATGGTGTTATTCGGCCGTTTTCGATTGGTTGAATTTGCGACATATAAAACTTTTTATATGCCACAAATTTGGTCACATGAGCCAATCAGATTTCAGGAAATTGACAGATTGCGTTAGAATAGTCTCTTACCAAATTATGACCATTGTGATGGTGAATAACTGCATGAAGTTTAATAGAGGTAACTTATTTATGTCAAAACTGTGACAAAATGTCACCTTGTTATTGCATAATGATCACTTCAGTTATCGTAGGCAAATAGCGCTGACCCCAATCAAACAGCTTCTAAAGGAGCAGTTTGATCAGTCAGGATCTACACTATTTGCTACTATGTCAATCTAATTTAAAGTTATTAAAATGGTGTCAAATTGAATTATTCAGCTCTAAAAACCAGAGGAGAGGGAGTTGGTGTCTGAGTATTTATAGTACATAGCAGGGCAACAAATAAAGGTGCATATTCGAATACTAAGATAATCATTTCTCCACCAAATCCTATGTTGTGACCACTCTTTAGAATCCTCTCGAAAGGACGATTCTAAAGAGTGGTCACAATATAGGATTTGGTGGAAAAATAAAGGAGTTATTCTTGAAAATGTTTTAATTTACATATCTTGTCTAGGCCTCTGAAATAGGATAAAGAAATGAATGATGCCTGTTATACAATAAAACCTCTCTAAACTTGAATTCTAGTAGAGAAGAATTTAGATACATTTAGACAGAAGCAGAGATGCTGCCAGGATTTCAATTTGGTGGGGGAAATCCCCCATCAAATAAAAAAAAGTGGGGGACCTACTGGGGGAGGGGGGGGGGGGGAGTTAACGGGAAGTAGTTATTACTAGTTAATGTATCCATTTACATTTGTAAGTAAACATATTAGATCTAGTTTTCTTGCTTTCAACACACAAAGACACATGTCTATTAATTCTCAAATATCCCTTATACATAATGGGCATTTTCTCCAACTTTGACCCAAGCCATTGAATTTTCGAATATCTAAAAATTTGAATAGAGCTAGATTCTTTTGCTGTGGGAATATTTTCAATTGCAATATAGGAAGCTGTTCTCATAGCACTTATCAATGCCTCGGGGTCCTTTCATCTAATTCTGACGCCAAGTTTGGAACTTTTAACAACTTACTTTCAAAGACAATGTTATGTGATCGGCATAGAATCTACTCAGTCTGTCTTATTCGAGTTGATGTGCGGTAGTTAACGCATCCATTTCCACAAGTGAACGTGTTGGTTTTCTTTCTTTCAACACACAAAGTAAAAGTATATTTCAAAACTTTGTTCGCCGATGATTTGAGACAAGATAGCTGATATTTTGTGGTCCTTCCATTTTTTTCGGATTGGACGTTTTCTTCGGATCATCATCGTGTTCGTTTTTCAAATCCGATATAGCTGGAGGTTTTTCAATTTTCTGTTTGCATCTCCAAGGTTTCCATAGATTAACTCACCATGGGGAGAAAGAACTCACTTATTTCTCTTTTATTGCTAGACATTTTTTCTGTCGTCTGCATCATGCACAAAATGTCGGGAAAGTAAACCGGAAATGGTGTACATAGGCGTTTCCCCGCATCATTCGTTATTTAAATATAGATTTTTCAAAATGCGGGAACCAGTGTCAATTGTCAATTACAGGTATCCCTCTAGGGAGTTATTGATCGAATGCGAGACCGCTAAAAATAGGATTTGGGGTATTCCAACTTCAGTGCTATTTGTGATGCGGATACAGACCTTTCTGTTTGGATTTATTTTGCACGCACTGGATAATATTTTTTGCGGGACAATCATTTTGACTGCGGGATAATGCCCTCACCATTTTGAGAAAAATGGGGGACCGAGGCAAAGATAAGCGGGATCCCGCACATCCCGCGCCCTGACAGCATCTCTGCAGAAGGCTGCAGAGGAGCTTTCTGCATGACTTTCATCCTGCATTAAGCTGCCATCTCTCTTGAGGCCAATATTTATACTAAATCGAACATCTGGTTTAGAGGGGTTTTACTGTAGTACAATAGTCCCTCAACCTTTATCACACTCTGCCATTTGTGATAACATTTGCAGACATTCTGGATCCTAATACAGAAATATGAAAAAAACTTTGGTTTCTCCAAACTTGAACATAAAATCAGTTAATATTCAAAAGAATGCAAGGAGAGTTTTCAGAGTCACATGCTCTGTTAAAGACAGATATATGCGTACCATCTCATTAGATTCTGCTTGCTGGATGCGATACAGTATATCATTAAGTGTGTCCATTGAACCAGTCAGCTTGTCTATTCTATTCTGTGCCATCTTCCGCTTTCTCATAGAACTCAACGCCTAGTAAAAAAGTAACATCAAACAGTAATCTTATTTAGAATTTGTACTCACTGTACTGATATTGTAACAGTCTTGTCTAATTCTGCAAAGGACTCTGTTGGGTATGCATGTAAGAAATAGGAACAGTCTGATCTGAGCCTACCAACTCTGTTGGCAAAGACATGAAAAGGCTTTTATATGAAGCAAAGGATTAATTATCATTAAAGATTTTGCAAGCACACAAATCAAACTGTAAATATATCCAGATAATCCCTCACAGTGTCAGAGACGCCAATTTTGGCACCTTTGCAAAAAGAGTAGACTCAGATCGTAGGGCTCCTGTAGGGGCCATCTGATCAGGGTCTGCCCTGTTTATTAAAGAAATAATGCAGGCTGGATTCTACAGTTTCTACCACAGCCAGAATTCCTGTGTTCATATGCCATTACAACAAAAACAGTTTTAAACTATTAATGAATATTCATTAGGTCATGAATTCTTGTAGAAATATTGTCGTGGTAAAGGTTTAAGAAACATCAGCAATTTATCAACTGTCATTTCATGTTTACAGTTCTTGATAAGTCAGTCAATGATAAATACATGGCTTTTAATATGATCAGATCTTTCAATAAATGTCAAATATTGAACATAATCTTTACCCTTATTATTCTATTAAAGTATTTGGATACATAATCTTCCAACTCCAATAAGTATTTTTAACCCTTTCCTCCATAAATACGCCTTACTACGCCTCTGTAATAACTGCTTCTTGAAACCATTGTGATAAATAGAGCATTTGCTCCTATAGGAGCAAATGCTCTATTTATCACAATGGTTTCAAACTACAAAATTCTAAAATTTTACATTTCTCTATTAACTGCTCCTTTTGGGTAGATTCATTCAAAGAGATTGGGTCCAAAAATAGCCTATGGAGGAAAGAATGACAGGAAATGGTTATTAAAGAAAGATGTCTTACCAGTTTCATCATTCCTTGCTTTTTATACGAAATTGCTTCATCTGCAAGTCTGAAACAATCAATATAAGTGATAGATTCAAAAAGCCCCATGAGCACTCCCTTCCTATAAACGCCTTTTCGTGTATTTGCAAACAGAGTAGACGCAGATCAGATAGTTCCTATAGGAGCTGTCTGATCAGGACCTGCACTATTTACTTACGGTAATTTATAGATATGAAAATGCAATTTCCAAAACTGTGAAAAAAATCCCTTTCCTATGTTCCATTTTATAGATTATGTCCATGAATATTCATGAGATAAAGATATCTTGAATAAATATTAAACACGACAAGGCAGTCCAAAGGACAGCTATATCCCCCACCGCCGCCACCTAAATTAAGACATTGACCTTAACTTAAGGTGATACAATGGGTTTTAAAACTGCATTTCATGCATTAGGATAAGACAACACAAGACAAGATAGTATTTAATTTGACAAAGTGTAATAATATTGTAATTGTTACAGGACAGCTATGTCTTTTGACGCGTATGTAAAAGTCACTGTTTGAACCACTGTGATAAACAGAGCATTTGCACATCATCTCAATTCAGTTAATATTTGACTCAAGTTTAATGAAAATCCTTCAAATGGTTTAGAAGATATGGAGCGGACACGAAATGTAATGGAAATTGAAGATTAAATCACTTGGCCTTCAAATGTGACCTTGACCTTGAGCTGACATGACTGCCACATATGTTCTGCACATTGTCTCAATGTGGTTAACATTTGAGGCAAGTTTCTTGAAAATCCTTCAAGGGGTATAGGAGATAACGAAACTATAATGGAAATTGAAGGTAAGAACACTTGATCTTCAAATGTGACCTTGACCTTGAGCCGACATGACTGGCACATGTGTTCTGCACATCGTCTCAATTTAGCTAACATTTAACTAAACTTTTATGAAAATCCTTCAAAGGCTTTAGAAGATATGGAGCGGACACGAAAATGTAAAGGAAATTAAAGGTTAGAACACTTGACCTTCAAACGTGACCTTGACCTTGAGCCAACATGACTGCCGCATAGGTTCTGCACATCGTCTCAATTCATTTAATATTTGACTCAAGTTTTATGAAAATCCTTCAAAGGGTTTAGAAGATATGGAGCGAACACGAAACTGTAATGGCAACTGAAGGTTTAAACACTTGACCTTCAAATGTGACCTTGAACTTGAGCCGACATGACTGCCACATGTGTTCTGCACATCGTCTTAATTTGGTTAACATTTGACTCAAGTTTTATGAAAATCCTTCAAAGGGTTTAGAAGATATGGAGCGGACACAAAAATGCAATGGAAATTGAAGGTTAAAACCCTTGACCTTCAAATGTGACCTTGACCTTGAGCCGACATATCTGCCACATATGTTCTGCACATCGTCTCAACTTACTTAACATTTGAGGCAAGCTTCTTGAAAATCCTTCAAGGGGTATAGGAGATATGGAGCGGACACGAAATTGTTACGGACAGACAGACAGACAGACAGACAGACAGACAGACAGACAGACAGACAGACAGACGAAGGCCATTCCTATAACCCCCCCTCCGCTATGCGGTGGGGGATTAAAAATGGTTAAAGGATATACATCATCATCACAGTAACATGTAAATGTATGCAAAATACATACAAACACTATTACAGCTCTGTAACCCTGGATTTCATGAAAATTACATGGTTCATAACTTCATATTATAAACTTAACCCTTCTCTTGCTGAATTTTAAAACACATTCTCCTTCTTGCTGTGGAGTGCACTGGTTGCACAATCAGCTTGTAAATGGTGCAGACCCTGATGAGACAGCTCCTGCAGGAGCTGTCTCATCAGGGTCTTCACTGTTTAAAAGTACATGTAGATATATTGACATGAAGAGCAAGAGAAGGGTTAAATTTACTCAACCCGTTACTCCATGAACATTCGTGTACAAAAATACTGACATCATGCTTAGCTGAGATTTTACAATGGTCAAGGTGAAACTACAGGAGCCATCTGACCTGTGTCCACTCTGTTTGCAAAGGCGTGAAAAGATGTCTGTATAGAGTAAAGGGTTGATGTTCTAACTATGCTTTGTTTCTACAGCTCTGTTTATCTATTATCCTGTTACAAGCTATCTGTATAGATTATCACTAAGCACTGGTAGTGTGCAAACAGCTAACATAGGGTTCAGTTGAGAAATAAAGAAGTTAATCTTGAAAATATTATCTTATCTGGACCTCTGGTCTTCATTAGATCTAGTTAGCAGTCTGATCAGGTCTGCTCTGTTTGCTTATGAAATTCTAATAGATCTGACTCTACAGTTTCCACCAGTACCAAACATTCATTTGTACTTATGCCATTATAAAATTTCAGCTGATAAATAATCATGTCACTATTTCTAAGACACCGATTGCCGTATCCTGTAGCCCATTGACCTCAAGACGATGTTCTTATCTTTGAATCTTTAAGGAAGTACATGTATATTTTACTAATTACCTCTGCATTTCCTCTGTTAAAGCTTCAATCTGTTTTTTCACAACTGTCACTGCCTTGTGTATCCTGGAATAGAAAAACCTGACTAAAATATCATGAATAATTGAGAAAAAAACACTCTAAACTGGGAATTTAGTAAAGAAAATGAAGAACCTGTTAGTAAAATGGCTGCTTAATACTGAGTTGAAAGTGATGCAGAAAGCTCCTGATTATATTTATCATTATTTCTTTAAATACAGGAATATCCACCAAGTAAAGGTTTAACCCAATCCCTCATAGGCTATTTTTAGATCCAGCCTCTTTGAATAAATCTACTGAAAAGGAGCATTTACTAGAAACAAGAGGGCCAGAATGGCCCTGAAGCGCTCACCAGACAATCAGAGGAGAAGATTTTCAAAGTTTTCACTACATGTATATGTTTCTATAGAAAACTAGCCGACCCTGGGGCGGGCCACTTTTTGACCCAAGGGGCATAATTTATACAACTTTTGTAGAGGACTTGAACATGATGCTATCAGCCAAATATGAAAGCTGAAAACCTTTCAGTTTCAGAGGAGAAGATTTTCAAAGTTTTCTCTATATGTTTCTACTGAAAACTACCCACCCCTGGGGCGGGGCAAATTTTGACCCCAGGGCCATAATTCATATAACTTTTGTAGAGGACCTATACATGATGCTATGTGCCAAATATGAAAGCTGACAACTTTCCAGATTCAGAGAAGAAGATTTTCAAAGTTTTCAATATTTGTTTCCATTGAAAACTGCCCACCCCTGGGGCAGGGACAATTTTGACCTCAGGGCCATAATTAATACTACTTTTGTAGAGGACCTGAACATGATGCTATGTGCCAAATATGAAAGCTAAGAACCTTCTGGTTTCAGAGGAGAAGAGTTTCAAAGTTTTACTATATGTTTCTATTGAAAACTTCCCACCCCTGGGGCGGGGCCAATTTTGACCCCAGGGGCATAATTTATATAACTATTGTAGAGGACCTATAGGTGATGCTATGTACCAAAGATGAAAGCTGAGAACCCTGTAGATTCAGAGGAGAAGATTTTTAAAGGTTCAAATTGTTGACGCGGGACGACGGACGACACACGCAGACGGACATCAGGCTATCACAAAAGCTCACCCTGACCACTTTGTGCTCTGGTGAGCTAAAAAGGAATGCTTTAGAATTGTGTAGTTTAGGAACCATTGTGACAAACAGAGCATTTGCTCCTGTCACAATGGCGTCAAAAAGTGACTTTTATGGAGGGGTCAATATGAGGGAATGGGTTAAGAGTATTTTACATATGTTACACAAAATACACTTGATAGATACAAAAATTTAACTCAAGAATATTAACAGATATGCAATAGTGATACTTTAATCCCTTCCTGACATAATCCTACCTTTACACACCCTTGCAAACAGAGTAGACCCAGATCAGACAGCTCCTTCAGGTAATATCAGGATCTGCTGTGTTTGTTTAAATGTTATAGCTCTAATTCTCCATGACACTAAATTTCCTTATTTGCAAATTCTAACACAAGCATTAACACTTTCCCTGTTTAATATTCATGTAACAGGGTTTCCCTCTGAATTTGGAATTGGGTGTCCCAGGACCCCCTACTTTTTCAATTTGAGAGTCACTTGGATTTTCTGAGAATCCCAAGTATTTGAGACCTTTAAAATTGATTATGGTAAGTAGGGGTTAGCTGTAAAACTTATCGATTTTATACTTTAACGCATTTATACCTCATACTGCTGAACTCATTGAAAAAACGTGTTTAATTTCAGGGCGAATTGAGCCTTTTGTGAGTCCCTAGGATGCACCTGATGTAAGAAATATTTACAAAGAACTGGTTAACATACTGTATTACAGGGTTTTTTTACCCACTGCTAATTTTTACTTATTTTTACGACCAAAGTCATTTTCGTAAAAATATTCCTCATATATTTTCGCCGCGTAAATTCTGGTAAAAAGATCTAGTATCTAGAATTTGAATTTAACCGTAAGAAGGGTAATCTTATCAAGGTCACCCTAATCTTCCGATACACTAGAGCGACGTGTTGATACCTATGCATGTAGTGTACAGGTGTTTCATTGCAATGTGTAATAGGCTGTCAGCATCAACACAAAATATGAAGAAACAATACATTATCTGACAAACGTTTCGATTGGTCGAAATCAAAACATACGAGAGGAAATGAGACAATCATCCAATCAGATGCACGGTTACTAACTGATTGCAATATTGTAACTGGTTTCAGTCACTTACTGAATTTGTCAGATAAAGCGGGGTACCATTTCTGCATCCGATTCGTCCCTATTGCTTTTGGACTCATCAGATATTTTTCATGGCGCCCATAACGTATATTTTATTTACCAACTTTCACATAGTCAATTACGTTAATTATGTTGTTTGATGCCCAGGGCGATAGCCAGTACATGCACATGTGTTTGCTGCACGGTTACCGTGGTGTGAACACTTGTCAAACTGCGACATACAGTTGACTTTGTATTAACCAAACTATTTATTGTAAATTTTTAATGATGTAAACTTTTGTGAGCTAATTTTTTACGTGTCTTCATGGATTTGTAAAAATGAAAGTCATCTAAAATTAAATATTGTGTTTTTATCCCAAATCCGTAAACTTTTACAGCAGTAAAAATTACCTATTATACGGTAACTAATACATGTACATGTATTTATAATCTGAGGAGTCCTGCATTGTGCATACGGTAATCCAATCACACTCCAGATATATCATGATGGTCAAATAATCTTACACATAATAACAATGAGTGACCTACTTGTGTACATGGATATCTTTTTCATCAATTACGACCGGTTCTTTCTTCTTTTTTGGTGTCTTTTCTGTCTGTATAAATTTCACATACTGCAATAAAGAAATATATCAAAGAACCGTGAGCACATTTTGGCACAGTCAGCGACATTGTTCGGCATGATGTTTTGTGCTCCAATAAGACAAACTCTCTCAGGTACCCAGTCAGACTAACCATTTACTCCAAGACTATTCATGTAAGAAATACAGTAAAACCTCTCAATAACAGCCACCAAATGGTGTTAATTAGTTGGTATTTAGGGCAGGTGGCTGCTTAACCCTTTCCCTCATACAAACGTGTTTTCACGCATTTGCAAACAGAGTAGACCCAGATCAGACGGCTCCTAGAGGAGCCGTCTGATCAGGGTCTGCTCTGTTTGCTAGTGGAATTTGAATAGTTCTGTTTCTTTACTTTCCAAAATGTCTACAATGTTCCACCTTCAAGAATTCTTTATAACTATTTTGTTAATGAATATTCAATAGGTATTGACATTTGTAATAAATATAGAACAGGGAAAGGGTTAAAGCAAGGTGAAAGTAAAACAGAACGCTCCTATAGGAGCGTTCTGTTTTACTTTCACCTTGCTTTAAGCAGCCACATGCCTTTAACACAAAATACTTGATTTAATTTAGTAGCCGTTACAGAGAGGTTTTACTGTAATGACATTATGAATATTAATTAGACTATTTTTTATGATGGCACATGACCACAGAGGTATTTGGCCATTGCAGAAACTGTAGAGTCATATCTATATTACTTCATAAGCAAACAAAGCAGACTCTGATCAGATGGCTCCTATAGGAGCCATATGATCTGGGTCTACTCTGTTTGCAAAGGTGTAGAAAGGCATATTTATGGAGTGAATGGTTAACAAGTTTGCTTGGTAAATCATACAAGTTGGACCTCGATCTGATGTCAAATAACATTATGTCTTATGTGGATCTGAACTGTTTGCAAGATTACTTTGAATTCACCACTATTAACAGCCTGAATCTGATCCTATTATTTCTGCCTTGGCCAAAAATACTGTATTCATATACCGTTATAAAAATTGATCTAATTAATACGTAATTATTTCTGACATCAATATTCATCAAGTAATGGGCTAAAGTATTATATTTACCAGTACTTATGTACTTGTTTCTCCTATAGAAACAGAGGCCCAGATAAGATGTGTATTTTAAAAGATTTTCAAGAACACCTCCTTAATTTCTCAAACAAACCCTATGTTGTGATCACTCTTCTGTATCACCTCTTCGAAACAATTCTGAAGGGTGGTTTCAAAATAGTCTTTAGTGGAGAAATGATGATATTAGTATTTGAGTACACAACTTTTTATATCTATTGCTCTGCAGATATGCTGATGTTCTCTCAGTCAGTGTACTGGGTCTATGGTTAAAATTTCTGAGTCTTGAGTCTGAGATCAATTATCATTCTCAAGTATCACATTGGTCAGATTCTGAGCTTGCTCAGAATCTGACCAATCAGATGCTTGAGTATGATCTCAGACTCAAGCAAAATGTTTTATAACCTGGGGGTCAGGTTGCAGGAGTGTGCTTACCTTTGTATTGTTCTCCTTTTGCTGTATCACAGCTTGCTTGGTGTCACACAGCTCCTTCATCACCAGATCAAACTCTATGTCAGTTAGACACAGCTCAATACTTTGCTCTCGTAGGTCAGAGTACTCCACGATACTTGCAACCTCATCTTGGACTAGTCTGTTTCTTGTGTCTATCATCATTTGTGCCTTTTTCTGAAATGTATTTATGTAATCAAACTATTTTGCTCCAGCACTCTTTAGTTATTTTCACTGCAAAACAATATCTAATTTGTATTTCAAAGTAAAGTTCCTTCTCCTTCCTTCAAACAAACAAATACCACTTTGATGACTTTAACCCTTTCCTCCATAAATAAGCCTTTCCACACCTTTGCAAACAGAGTAGACCCAGAACAGGCAGCTCCTATAGGAGCCATCTGATCAGGGTCCGCTCTATTTACTTATGACATAATATAGTTATGAGTCTACAGTTTCTGCCATGACCGAAAAATTATTTCTTACATGAATATTCATGGAGTAAAAGGTTAAAATAGATTGCTGTAGTAGCAAACATTGTAGACATTGATCAAACTGCTCCTTGAGGAGCCATTTGATATAGGTCTCACCGTCTGACTAATTTGCCTAAGTGCAAGTTCTGTCCCATCTACATACACATACATGTACATTAACCCTTTCCTCCATAAATACGCCTTTCTACGCCTCTGTAAAAGTCACTTTATGAAACCATAGGAGCATATGCTCTATTTATCACAATGGTTTCAAAACTACGCAATTCTGAAATTTTCCTTTTCACTAGTAAATGCTCCTTTTGGGTAGATTTATTCAAAGAGGTAGAATCTAAAAATAGCCCATGAGGTAATGAGTTACAATGTGTTTGCACCTTTACTCCATATATACGCCTTTACAAACAGAACAGACCCATAATAGATGGCTCCTGTACAGTGCAGGATCTGCTCTTTTTAAATAAAAGATATAATATAGATATGATTCTACAGTTCCTGACATGGCCAAACATTTCCTGTGTCCTATATATAGCAATTAATCTAATTAATACTGACACCATTATTTTCTTACATGAATACTCATGGAGTAACAGGTTAACTCATTCCCTCATATTGATGCATCTGTAAAAGTCACTTTTTGAAACCATTGTGATAAATACTACACAATTCTAAATGTTTCCTTTTCTCTAGTAAATGCTCCTTTACTGAAGATTTATGCAAAGAGGTTGGGTCTAAAAATAGCCTATGAAGGAATGGGTTAACCCTTTCCCTCATATAAACGTGTTTTCACGCATTTGCAAACAGAGTAGACCCAGATCAGACGGCTCCTGATCTGTTTGCTTATGGACTTTGATAGATCTGTTTCTTTACTTTCTAGAATGGCTACAATGTTCTAACTTCCATATTTCATTATAATTATTTTGCCATGAATATTCAGTAGGTATTAAAATTTGAAATAAACATAGAACAGGGAAAGGGTTAAACCTTTTTATTTCTATTTCAATACCTTTATGACATCTATTAGGACATTCAATACCTTAATGACATCTATTAGGATACCTTTATGATATTTATTTAGACATTATGATTCAATACCTTTATGACATCCATTAGGACAAATTTATCATCTATGTTTTCATCCTTTGTAGATGAAGACAACCAATTTACTCCCCAGACCAATGGATCTTTGACAAGCTTCTTGTATCCCCATGAAAACCAGCCTGCCGTCTGTTGATTTTCAACATCTGATAACCTTACCAGCTGTCCTGATCTACAATAGACATTTATTTAAAAATGGATGCACAATAATAACAATAATGTAGCAAATGAGAAAAAAACATCACATATTTGTAACAAGTTACTGTTGCTGTTTGCAATATACTGAGAGCTTACCAGAGCTACAGATAATGGTGCATATTCAAATACTAAAATCATCATTTCTCCACCAAAACCTTTACTTCAACCACTCTTTAGAATTGTCTCTAAGAAACGATTCTAAGGAGTGGTGGAGAAATAAAGGAGATATTCTTGAAAATGTTTAAATTTATGCATCTTAATATTCTTATCTGGACATAAATCTGGCTTGTGATTACTACACCAGTCTGACAGGCAACCATATGTCATTTAGGGAAATAGAATATGCCTTGGAGTAGCACTGTGACCAAAGAGACACATCTGAGTATTTACTGGCAAACTTTTGAGGATGAGATAACAACTGTTCAAATTAGTAGTCACATAATTCTTTGAGTTTGAGTGCAGGGCTCTCTGTGGACTAGGGCTCAGTCAAACACGGTGAGTAGTCAATTAAATGTAACATGGTGAAAAAGTTGTGACTCGACTGGGACTCAAACCAGGGCCTCTGGCTTACCATGCCAACACTCTACCAACCGAGCTACAAAACCACACAGTCTAAACCCATCAACTATTTCACCACAATCTCTACCCAGCTACACACACCCCCTCTACACAAGATTTTTTCCCGAACTCTTACTCAAAGAACACTCCATGAGTTTCTTATTATTTCAAATTATCTTCATATATATCACACTGTGGGTTATTTAATAATTTACGTTGGGCGCCAAATGTAACATGGTGAAAAAGTTGTGTTTTGACTGGGACTCGAACCCAGGGCCTCTGGCTTACCATGCCGGTCAAAAGCTATACATAGCTTATGTTATTTGTTATATGTCATCCGGCTATAAATAAAATTTATATTTTTATTTGTATAACACTCTACCGACTGAGCTACAAATGTACAAAGCCACACAATCTAAGTCTATCAACTATTTCACCACAATCTCCGGCTATATTACTTCATTATCATAGTACAATTACTACACATGACACAGAGAAGTGTGACAGGTGGGACTGACAAGGGAACATTTAATATTGTCCTTCCACTTTTATCTAAATGCGATGTGAATTCGATGGTTACGAAACAAATTGGGGCGCATTTATCACAATGAAGAAATAATCGTGCCATCATCTTACCTCAGCATTTCTTGAATAACTGACTTCAAACAAGATGGTGTGCGACCTTTGCGTTTGAATTTCTCTTTCATGACTTCAATATCTATGATGGCCTGATTACTTTCACTGCATTCTGCTGCGATCAATTCCGACCAAAATTTCTGTTTTTGGTCCCACGCCTTTGGATTTAAATTCTTATCGCGAAACGGCGAGAAAAGGACATTCATTCTCACATCGTCGTCCCAATCAGGTGGTTTTTTATTCATATTCGAAGACGATGCGCAGTGAAATAAAGTGAAAGTAGCAACTCGATCCTTCAAATGTTAAAAATGGAATAAACTACATCCGGATGGCTGGTTCCCCGGTTTACGGTAGGTCTAATACACGCAATGAAATAAATGGAACGCAATGTAAATAAACTCAGTATGCCATTCCATATAAACAGACATAATTACTGTGAAAAATGGACACATTTAACTGATTAGAAAATGGAGGAAAGTCGACAAATGGCAGTACATTCGTCGAATTATCAGTAACAAAATAGATAATTCGTACTTTTACCATACAGAAAGTGTTATGGCCTAATTGTAAGAGTTGCTTCCATTAGGCCATAACAGGTAAAATGAATTCTTACAATGTTTGGGGTTGAAAATATTGTTTATTATTACCATTATTATTATTATTATTATTATTATTATCATCATTATTATTGTTATTAGTATCATCATAATTATTGTTATTATTATTATTAGTAGTAGTATTTTGTTTTTGTGTGTGGCGTCCGTCCGTCTGTCTGTCCGTCTGTCCATCTGTCTGTCCATCTGTCCGATTTTAAATTGGCCGCACGGTTTCTCCAAAACCTTTGATCAGAACAAAGGCATATGACAATGAACAGTAACCACTCTAATACGACTACTGAAAATAGTTAAAGTGGGTGGCTGCTTAATACAGGATGAATGCATGACGTTTGTCCTTTGTGTATAGGATCAGAATTTCATGAAACTTCATAGGATTGATCAGCACCATGCCTAATTGTGTATCTGGTAATTTTTGCAGAGTTATGGGACTTTGAAATTTTTACATGGAAAATTTTGTCCGCACGGTTTCTCCAAAACTGTTTAGGATTGATCAATACTATGCCTAGATGTGCATATGGTATTCCTGTTCCGGTTCGATGATTTTCTGCACAGTTATGGGACTTTGAATTTTTACATGATTTTTTTTGTCCGCGTGGTTGTTCCAAAACTTTTCTTCAGATTTTCATGAAACTTCATACGATCAATCAGCACTATGACTAGTTGTGCATATAATATTTCTGTTCCGGTTCGATGATTTTCTGCAGAGTTATGAGACTTAGGAATTTTTAAATGAAAAAAAATTGTCCGCACGGTTTCTCCAAAATTGTTAGTCACATTTTCATGAAACTGTAGGATTGATCAGCACCATGTCTAGTTTTGCATATTGCATTCCTGTTCCGGTTTGATGATTTTCTGCAGAGTTATGGGACTTTGAAATTTTTGTTATACAAATGTAATATTTAGCACATGAACACGTGTATTTTTAGCAATGACAGAAACTGTAGAATCATATCTATATCATCTTATAAGCAAACAGAGCAGATCCTGATCAGAAGGCTCCAATAGGAGCCGTCTGATCTGGGTCTACTCTGTTTGCAAAGACGTACAAGGGCGTCTTTATGGTGTAAAGGGTTAACCATAAACTTGCTGAGCAAATTCTCACCGACAGAAAATGTTTCCTCCCTTTCTTTTCAAAAACCATTCCGTGTGTCAGACAGTTTGGATACTAATGAAACGCCGAGTGACTCTACAGTTCTTGATTAAAAACAAAAACAATAAGACAGTTGCAAATATTATTATAAATGTGTATACGTTTAGTTTTGTCATGTCCAATGCGACCTGAAAATTTTAAACGAATCGGGTGTGAATGAATTGTATTAGATCTGTAGCAGAGTTCTTTCGACATGAGAAGAGTTAACCCTTCCACCGCCAATGTCACACTTGTAAATGCACCACAACAAATAGTGCAGTCCCAGATCAGACGCCACCATGTTAAGGCGGCGTCTGAGCAAGGATTTCACTTTTTGTCCCATTCTCTATTTGATAATTTCTATATATGTGCTTTTGAACTGTTCATTTATTTTATCTCATTTCCTTATTGTACCGAATGATGTAACAAAACTTAGATTGCAGACGACAATTAGAAAATTAGAATGCTGGGTATTATTTAAGCACTGAATGATAATATTATGGATTCCTATGGATTCCCAGATGTTTAACATGTCCCGTGTAAAGATCGTGACTTGGGTTTAACCTATGCCCGGTCACACTATCATGACATTGGATCAACCAGTCCTAGAACTACCATAATATATTGATTGTTAAGCGAGATAGCCACTAGTACCTCTTTTAAAGTATTGGGTATGAACCGATCGGGAATCGAACCAAAAACATACAGCCTCGGAAAGCGGACGATCTACAGACTGAACTTTCGATGAGCATACTATTGAATATCCTCTCACGGCATTTAACCCTTTACGCCGTGAATAATAATTAAGAAATAGTCAATGTATGAATATAATGTAGCTGAATCTTTATATCTTTATATTGGCACCAAGAACAATGGATTTTTTTATCCAGAATTGTATGATATCTTAACCCCTTCCCGGTTCTATTTGAAGAAAATGTCTCAATAAGATAAAAAAAAAAATACTTACAAGTAATTTATCTCCAATATATGTCAAGATGGCGGGAAAATATTTTTTTGAGAATTCGGCCAGTTTTGCCAGATTAACCCCTTTTGGACGAAAAAACTTTTTTTCTTCAACCAAGGCATGTCATATATCGTTGGAAAGGTATCATTGAGAGGAGTTCAAAACTGGTCTCAAATCTGAAATAGGTGCGAACTTGATCGAGTTATCACCTTACAAAGGTGTGAAACCCGTAGCTAAATTGAGAGGCTCTATCTAAGAAACCGATGTGAGCAAAAAACGTCCGGAATTGAATAGGAACATTACTATTACAGAAGTAATACAAGCTGTTAAATCCTAAAAAAGGCAAAGGCATCGGGGAATGATATGTTGATTAATGAATATTTTATTGAATCATGTGATATATTAGGTTCTCATATGTGTGATATATTTAATGCAATTTTAGATAGTGGTTTCTTTCCGGATAAATGGACTGAGGGGGTTATTATACCAATACACAAAAAGGGTGATAATCGTGATGTAAACAATTATAGAGGGATAACGTAAGTCAGTTCTTAATGTGAGAACAGGAACCTCTACGATGGGCGTTTATGGTGAGTTAGGCAGGTATCCCCTTTACATATCAGGTTATGTAAAAATAGTGAAATATTGGTATACATTGTTGAACACTGATAATATTATATTGCATACTGTTTACAATATGTGTTTACAGGATTGTAATAATGGGTACAAAAACTGGTTGTCAAACGTGAAAGATATACTGTACAAAAATGGATTTGCTTTTATTTGGAATCAGCAGAATATTGTAAATGTTAAAGCATTTATCAGCATTTTCAAACAACGTCTGTTAGATCATTTCTATCAATCTTGGTATTCAGGTAAAGAAAGCACTGCAGTTCTGGACCTTTATAACAATGTAAAGGTATCATTCGGTTATGAGGCATATTTGGATATTTTACCTTTCGATTTAAGAACTTACATTACTAAAATCAGAGTATCGGCTCACACATAACACATACAAACGGGTAGATATTCAAGAAATAGATTACCTAGAAATGAAAGGTATTGTTTGTATTGTAGACAGCCTGATATAGAGGACGAATTCCACTTCATTATTAAATGTCCATGCTTTGCTGATCTTAGGAAAAAGTATACCAACAGCTATTTTATTAACAGGCCAAGTATGATGAAGTTTATTACATTGTTACAAGCAGATGATGTGAAAACTATTGTAAACCTGGCAAACTATTTTTTTAAAAAAATGCATTTGCATTACGTTTTACGCTTAGTCATAATATATGAGAACTATTCATCCTCGGAACAATATGCATATAAAATAAATCTAACTGACAAATCACGTGACATGGCATAGTATAATATAATAAAATATTGTTTCTTTGATTATGAAATATTATATTTGACTATTATATGTATTAATATATGTGTATGAATGGATGAGATAAAATGTCTCGATTAGATAAAAAATTACTTAAAAGTTATTATCTCCAATATATGTCAAGATAGCGGGAAAATATTGTTTTGAGATTTCGGCCAGTTTTGCCAGGTTAAACCCTTATCGAAATTGTGGACGAAAAAACTTTTTTCTTCAACCAAGGCATGTCATATATCGTTGGTAAGGTCTCACTAAGCGAGTTCCAAACTGGTCTCAAATCTGAAATAGGTGCGAAAAGTGTCGAGGTATCACCTTTCAAAGGTGTAAGACCCGTATCTAAATTGAGAGGCTCTATCTAAGAAACGGATCAGATAAAATGTCTCAATTAAATAAAAAAAATACTTAAAAGTAAATTATCTCCAATATATGTCAAGATGGCGGGAAAATATTTTTTTTGAGATTTCGGCCAGTTTTGCCCTTATCGAAATTTTGGACGAAAAAACGTTTTTTCTTCAACCAAGGCATGTCATATATCGTTGGAAAGGTATCATTGAGAGGAGTTCAAAACTGGTGTCAAATTTGAAATAGGTGCGAAATTGATCGAATTATCATATTTCCAAGGTGTGAAAACCGTATCTAAATTGAGAGGTTCTATCTAAGAAAAGGATGAGATAAAAGGTATCGATTAGATAAAAAAAATACTTAAAGGTGATTTATCCCCAATATATGTCAAGATGGCGGGAAAATATTTTTTTGAGAATGCGGCCAGTTTTGCCAGGTTAACCCCTTATCGATATTTTGGACGAAAAAACTTTTTTCTTCAACCAAGACATGTCATATATCGTTGGGAAGGTATCATTGAGACGAGTTCAAAACCGGTGTCAAATCTGAAATAGGTGCGAAATTGGTCGAGTTATCACCTTTCCAGGGTGTGAAAACCCATATCTAAATTGAGAGACTCTATCTAAGAAACGGATCAGATAAAATGTCTCGATTAGATAAAATATTACTTAAAAGTAATTTATCTCCAATATATGTCAAGATGGCGGGAAAATATTTTTTTTGAGAATTCGGCCAGTTTTGCCAGGTTAACCCCCATATCGAAATTTTGGACGAAAAACGTTTTTTCTTCAACCAAGGCATGTCATATATCGTTGGAAAGGTATCGTTGAGAGGAGTTCAAAACTGGTCTCAAAATTGAAATAGGTGCGAAATTGATCGAATTATCACATTTCCAAGGTGTGAAAACCGTATCTAAATTGAGAGGCTCTATCTAAGACACGGATGAGATAAAATGTCTCGATTAGATAAATTTTTTTATTAGAACTGATTTATCTCCAATATATGTCAAGATGGCGGGAAAATATTTTTTGGAGATTTCGGCCAGTTTTGCCAGATTAACCCCTTTTGGACGAAAACACTTTTTTTCTTCAACCAAGGCATGTCATATATCGTTGGAAAGGTATCATTGAGAGGAGTTCAAAACTGGTCTCAAATCTGAAATAGGTGCGAACTTGATCGAGTTATCACCTTACAAAGGTGTGAAAACCGTAGCTAAATTGAGAGGCTCTATCTAAGAAACCGATGTGAGCAAAAAACGTCCGGAATTGAATAGGAACATTACTATTACAGAAGTAATACAAGCTGTTAAATCCTAAAAAAGGCAAAGGCATCGGGGAATGATATGTTGATTAATGAATATTTTATTGAATCATGTGATATATTAGGTGATTTATCCCCAATATATGTCAAGATGGCGGGAAAATATTTTTTTGAGAATGCGGCCAGTTTTGCCAGGTTAACCCTTTATCTAAGAAACGGATCAGATAAAATGTCTCGATTAGATAAAAAATTATTTAAAGTAATTTATATCCAATATATGTCAAGATGGCGGGAAAATAATTTTTTTTGAGAATTCGGCCAGATTCCCCAGGTTAACCCCTTATCGAAATTTTAGACGAAATCACTTTTTTCTTCAACCAAGGCATGTCATATATCGTTGGAAAGGTCTCGATTAAATAAAAAGTTTTTTTTAATTTTTCGTCCAAAATTTCGATAAGGGGTTAACCTGGCAAAACTGGCTGAAGTCTTAAAAAAAATATTTTCCCGCCATCTTGACATATATTGGAGATAAATTTTTATCTAATCGAGACATTTTATCAGAACAGAACAGAACAGAACATATCTTTATTCAACGTGTACAAGCATGTACATTGTTGTTTTAAATACATATACATAGCATATGTCACATAGGTCAAACGATCTTTCACATTGACAGTATATTACAATTTCAATCAGTTTAGTTATATGCAAAATCTTTACTCGAAAGGAAACTGACATTTACGTTGTGCATAAAGTGCTGACTATTCAGATTTGAGATGACTTACATATAAGCATTAACAAGTGCGTTTCTCCTGCAAAAGGAATACTTTATATAGAGAGCCAATTTAACTAATTCCTGTCGATTTTGACTTTGTAGTAGCTGACAAAACTTTACAAAGCTTGGTCTAGCATAAAAATACTTTTTTATATACTTCTTACGCAGATCTGTGTACAAACTACATATAAGAACAAAATGAAACTCGTCTTCAATATCATGAGTTTCACAGTAGCTACAATATCTTTCATTTCTTGGAGTGTTATTTTTACCGTACCTCCCGGTTTCTATTTTTAATGAATGTGAAGACAGACGCAGTCTAGCAAGATAAAATCTAAGTTTATATGACAATGTATCTAAATATGCTTCAAATCCGAAACAGCTTTTATAATGTATATATGTTGCTAGTACACCGCTTCTATTGATATTCTCATCCCACCCTTGTATAAAACCATCCACTAATCTTTGTTTAAATATTTTGTGAAAGGATTTCGGGTTTACAATTATTGGATCCATCCAAACATCAGCAAAACCATTTGTTACTAGTAATGTTTTAACATTTGTAACCCAGTTTGATTCGCCATTCCAACACTCGGCTAATAAAGTATTGTATACAGTAGATAATATTACATTCTG
Organism: Azorinus chamasolen; assembly: GCA_963576725.1. Classification (NCBI taxonomy): domain Eukaryota; kingdom Metazoa; phylum Mollusca; class Bivalvia; order Cardiida; family Solecurtidae; genus Azorinus; species Azorinus chamasolen. The sequence continues at coordinate 42,427,538 of OY755245.1, forward strand.
TGTTGAAACTAGTTTCAACCAATATTTAATAATTCTACAGTAACGATTAATATACAAGGGATATCTACCCATTTCACCATATATACTGTATGTCGATGTACACCTCTTCACATGTAATAACCTTTTACAAAATTTTAGGTGTACTCGTTCTATTTGTTTTGATTTTGTATAACCCCATACTTCACAGCTATAATTCAAGATAGAACTAACAAATGCATCAAATAACTGACATGTAACACTACTTTTCAGGTTCAAACCTTTAATATTGGCCATGAGTGCATTCAATGCTCTCAACCCTTTGCCTACTATAAACTCTTGATTTAAAACAAAGCTCCCAGTGTAATTGAAAACCGTCCCAAGGTAATTAAAGTCACTAACTGTTTCCAAAAGCTCATCCCCGTATGACCAATTTTCATTTTCCTTTAAACCACCCCTTTTCCTAAACACCATAACTTTTGTTTTCGAGCAATTTACTTCTAACCCCCAAGTTTCGCAGTATTCTTTTAATTTATCTAATTTATATTGCAAGTCATGTGGCGAGGTACCAAAGACAACCATGTCATCGGCAAAAAGTAAAATTGCAAGCATAATATCGTCTATACTTATTCCTATAAGATCTGGATCTTGAAGATTTAACTCTAAATCCTCAAGAAAAAGGGCAAACATTATGGGCGAGATTATCTCCCCTTGCATGAGTCCAATATAATTATCGTAGAACTCAGAATAAGTATTTCCTTTTCTAATACACGTCTTGACTTTATCGTACATATCCTTTAAAACACGTAAAATTTTACCGTTAAGACCCAACTTATATAACTTAAACCACAAAGAATTTCTATTTATACTATCGAAAGCTCTCTTTAAATCGACGAAAGCGCAGTACAAACGTTTATTAGACCCTATCGTCTTCTGTACAATAGCGTGAAGAATAAACACCGCGTCTACAGTTGACCGACCCGATCTAAAGCCAAACTGTGCATCTGATATAATATTATTTTCCTCACACCATGCTGAAACCCTGTTATTTAATACCCCTGTAAATATTTTAGCAAAGCAACTAATCAATGTAATACCCCTGTAGTTGGAAGGGTTTTCACGATCACCCTTTTTATATAATGGAATAACTATGCCCTGGGTCCATGAATCTGGATAAAATCCAGAATTCAAAATGGCGTTAAATAAATCGCACAAGTGTGAAGCTATAATATCAATTGACTCAATGAAGTATGAGTTCAGTAGAACATCAACCCCAGCCGCTTTATCTGACTTAAGTTTTTTAACAACTGCTAAAATTTCTTTAACAGTAATAGCACAATTAAGTTCGTCAAAATTGCAATTAGGATGATCAAAATCATGGTTAGAGCAAAACAACTCTGCGTCCTCATTTACGTTCTGTGTAGAAGAGCCCATAATTGTTTTAAAATAGTTAAAAAACTCGTCTACGCTTATTTCGTTAGTATCATGTGACTTCTTCCGGAAGAGCGACCAGAACTCTTTCGGCTTAGAATGGCGTAAATTTTCTACCCTTTTAACGTTCATGTTATTATACTTATTACGCTTACGAGAAATTAATTTTTTGTATGCTATTTTGCTCATATCTCATCCGTTTCTCAGATGAAACCTTTCAATTTAGATACGGTTTTCACATCTTTGAAAGGCGATAACAATTTCGCACCTATTTCAGTTTGACACCAGTTTTGAACTCGTCTCAATGAGACCTTTCCAACGATATATGACATGCCCTGATTGACACCAGTTTTGAACTCGTCTCAATGAGACCTTTCCAACGATATATGACATGCCCTGATTGTAGAAAAAGTTTTTTCGTCCAAAATTTCAAAACTGGCCGAATTCTCAAAAATATAATAACCTGGCAAAACTGACTGATTCTGAAAAAATATTTTGACACCATCTTGACAGATTATTTTGTTATAGGGGCATATAAACTCAGGAATATTTGGCCATGGCAGAAATATTAGTCACATCTATATTATTTCATAAGTAAACAGTCCAGACCCTGATCAGACGACTCCTACAGGATCTGATCAGGTTCTGCTCTGTTTACTAATGGAATTTGATAGATCTGTTTCTGAAATGGCTACAATGTTCCACCTTCCAATTTTTATAATAACTATTTTGTCCATAAATGTTCAGTAGGTATTGAAGTTTGGAATGAACAGAGAACATGGAAAGGTTCAACCCTTTCCCTCATATAAACGTGTTTTCACCTATTTGCAAACAGAGTAGACCCAGATCAGACGACTCCTAGAGGAGCCGTCTGATCAGGGTCTACTCTGTTTGCTACTAGAATTTGAAAGATCTGTTTCTTTGCCTTCTAAAATGTCTACAATGTTCCACCTTCCATGTTTCTTTTAAGTATTTTTGTTTATGAATATTCAGTAGGTATTGAAATTTGGAATAAACATAGAACAGACAACAACAAAGCATTTATAGACATTCTATGTTATTCATAAGCAATGATAATGACGAAAGGAACAACGTGAAGTAGTTTCATCAGTTGACCTGAAACTACAAGCATGCAGTAAATGGTGATAAGAATAAATATAAACAACAGAGGTAATGAAATAAACATATACATGTATACAAACATAATACAGCAGAACCTGTCTTAAGCGGTCATTCATGTATTGGACATAGGAGTCTTTAAATGGTGGTCGCTTAATGCAGGGCAAAAGTAATGGTAATGCAGAAAGCTCCTATAGGAGCTTTCTGCATTACTTCTGACCTGCTTTAAGCTACCGTCTGCCTTACTGACGCATAATTAGACCTCTTTTTGATTACCGCTTAAGACAGGTTCTACTGTATTCACGTTACATGTATTAGCAATGAAATAAACACACACACATATATAATTCAGCACATGTCACTTTTAAGAACAGTTCGGTTTTTCCAATACAGTAAAACCTCTCTAAACCGGAATTCTAGCACAGAAAATTTTAGATACTTTTATGCAGGTGGCTGTTTAATGCAGGGTGAAAGTCATTCAGAAAGCTCCTCTAGGAGCTTTCTGAATGACTTTCACCCTGCATTAAGCTGCCACCTGTCTCCAAGACCAATATTTATACTAGATTTTATGTCCGGTTTAGAGGGGTTTTACTGTATAGCATTAATCCTTGAATTAAAATACTTGTAATCACCTTAGATTCAGATGACACGTAAAGGAACACGATATCTCATCTGGACCAAAGCCGTTTGGTAATTCTGCAATCAGTTTAGATCTAGATAACTCGACGACCGTCGTGTCAATACATTAGTTTCTTAACCCATTCCCTCCTACTGACGCCTCTGTAAAAGTCACATTTAACCATTTCCCTGTTCTATGTTTATTTCAAATTTCAATACCTACTGAGTATTCATTGATAAAATAGTTATAATGAAATATGCAAGATGGAACATTGTAGCTATCTTAGAAAGTATAGAAACAGATCTTTCAAATTCCATCAACAAACAGAGCAGACCCTGATCAGACGGCTCCTCTAGGAGCCGTCTGATCTGGGTCTACTCTGTTTGCAGATGCGTGAAAACACGTCTATATGAGGGAAAGGGTTAAACCATTGTGATAAATAGAAATAGAGCATTTGCTCCATATCACAACGGTTTCTAAACTACACAATTCTAAATATTTTCATTTTCTCTAGTAAATGCTCCTTTTCGATAGATTCATTCAAAGCGATTGGGATTAAAAATAGCCTATGAGGGAATGGGTTAAACGTTAGTTCGAATCGGATGTAAGTAAAAACTGTAACAGCTCGGAGTTTAGGCAAACACTATTTTTGCAGCAAGCTAAGGTCTAAATAATATTGTTTGAGTTAAACATTTACAATGGGCACAGCATACAAGAATCGATTTTCAATGCCTTGGATCTGTAGTTCCCGGATGTCATACGTCGGTGCTGGCGTGTCAAAGGTCTGGATTATGGCAATGTCAATCTTCGCAGCTTCAGGGCCTGGAAGGAAGACACAACCATATACAGTGAAACCCTTCTAAACCGGAATTCTAGTTGAGAAAGTGATTTTAAAAAGGTGGCTATTTAATGCAGGGTGAGTCATACAAAAAGCTCCTAGAGGAGCTTTCTGCATGACTTTCACCCTGAATTTAGCTGTCATCTGTCTCAAAGACCGATATTTATACTAAAATTAACGTCCGGTTTAGAGAGGTTTTACTGTATAGTGAAAAGCCATGCTTAAAAGAGGTCTAATTATGGGTATTAACGGGCAGGTGATTGTTCAATGCAGGACGAAAGCTATGCAGAAAACTCCCATAGGAGCTTTCTGCATTACTTTCATCCTGCAATTAGCAACCGACTGTTTTTAACCTTTAGCACTCTACTGACGACTTTGTAAAAGCCTTTTGCAAACAGTTTGGATCCTAATGAGACGCCGAGTAACTCGGCGTCTCATCAGGATCTAAACTGTTTGTCACTCTTACAAAGGTGTTTGAAAAATGAGTGGAAGGCAAATGTACTTTTAGAAATTATGCAGACGACAATAAATTGCAGATAACAATTGCACGGAGTACAGAAGATTAAATATGCATACATGTATATGCTTATTCATTAATAGATCGCTATAAAGGTGTTATACTGTGGTGACGTATGCTTGTTAAAGTCAGCATTTTACAACCATGGCGTAAGTGAACTTGTTCAATATAATAGTAATATATCTAATGATATTTTCATTAATAGCTCTTTCGCTGTCAATATCGCATCTGTGAATACTTATGCAAACAGTTTGGATCCAGATGAGACACCGAGTAGCTCGACGTCTCATCAGGATCCAAACTGGTTGTTACTCTGACTGTTTCTTGAAACAAACATGAAGAAAAATAAAATTGGAAAACTGTAGCAGAAGACAAAGTTTGCAGACGACAAAAGTTGGCAGCGAAAGAGTTAAAAAAAATTACGTGGCTTCTAGCATATATCGTACTATCTCTAATAAACGCCCCCGGTTGCTTAATGCAGCATGAAAACAGTGCAGAAAACTTTCCGCATTGTTTTTAGTCTGCATTAAGCTACCGACAAAAGGAATTAAGATAATATAGAAAAACTGAAATAGCTCTTATATAATATTTCGACCACTACGAGCCTTTATCAAAGATAATCATGTCAAAATAGACGTCACACTTTTGGTATATGCAATCAGCCATAAAATAAAAGAGAATAATGTTGATCCAGCATCATGTAGCATTGAGTTGTTATTTCAAAAGTAATGATGTCAGCAGATGACGTCATGAGTGGAACGACGTCATGCATACATACGGTACATGCATTCTCCTGAATGTCGTAAATGCAATAAAATGTGGTAAATGCGATAGAATAATGTGTATGTTGGTGAGATTGAGAGAGAAAATCGGGAGAGAATGAAATAATATTTGAGTGATGTAAGACATGAGAAAGAGAATCCAATAAACAGACATTTTGGAGTCGGTGGTCATAGCAGTGATGATGTTACATTTGTGGTTTTTAAACGGGTATATTCACCTGGAAGCTCATTCTGAGGGTGATATATCCTGATATATTCACCTGGAATCTCATTCTGAGAGTGATATATCATAAGATCACAGTTTAGGTCTATAGGAGTTTTGCATTGAAGGATATATTGAGGTATAATAAATATAAATATTTACTCCGAAGACCTAACACATACGTGGCAAGTTGCAACTGTATCGAAAAGCCCATACATTATATCGAATTAAATATTATATTTGATTTTAACCAAATTGACACCACTCTTATAACTCTTTTAAAAGCAATTGAAACCTGTAGCAGACGGTAACATTAACAGAAGAACTGTATCTGGCACCGGGAGGATTAATTTACCTGTGTGTCGGCCGGGGTTTGCATCTGGACACTCAACAATTTCGAACATTCCTTCACATCCCTTGTTCACCCACCAGGAATACGAATTGTCGGATACGCCATACTTCAGAGCCTTAGGTTCGCATCTGTAGAAGGATGTTCGTTTTAACAGTTTGATAGACTCTATGTAGAACCCTGGATTTTTCACTGGGTAGATTTTCTTTTGAAGTTTGAAATCGCCCTTTCCCTCGATTACATCAGCAATACATCCTGCTGAAAATATTAAAATAAGACAAAATGCGATTCATGTGTCGCCTTTGATTGTATATGTACAGTAAAACCTCTCTATAACGGTCACTAACATACATCAAGTATTTCGTGTTAAAGGCAGGTGGCCTCTTAAAGCAAGGTGAAAGTAAAACAGAACGCCCCTATAGGAGCGTTCTGTTTTACTTTCACATTGCTTTAAGCAGCCACCCGCCCTAAATACCAACTAATTAACGCAATTCAGTTGCCGTTATAGAGAGGTTTTACTGTATATATTGTATAGAAGTAAATGAAGCTTGAAGTAAATGTTCACATTAGTGTATGAGGAGTTTGGACACACAATATTTCTGAGACGCCGCATGGACGGACGGACAGACGTACGGACGCACATACACACGTATAGACGGACGGACTGTCAGGAGCAAGGCTATTTATATGCCTCCAACCTTGTGGGTGCATAAACATGTGACCTGGATTATATTGTATAACGTACCTCTTTCAGTTCCCGACTGAGACGATGAGACTGAAGCTGTTTGCTCCGAATGTGCAGCATTGCACGTGGCCACAACCAGGGCTAGGAAGTAAAATAGCGTCACCATGGTACCTCCGAAATGGTATAATCTGTGAAAAGAAATGTTTTCGACGTCAAGAAACGTTATAATACAAAAACAACGAACAGCCTCATCCTGTATGAGCAATCTAATCAGTGTCTGCTCTGTTTTGCTTATGAATTTATAATAGATATGAATCTGCAGTTTCTATCAATAACAAACTTTCCATGTGTGCATATTATGTCATTGTAAAATGTCAGCTAATAAATATTCATAATGTTGCTTTTTTGTATTCAACAGGGAAATGGTTAATACACATTTGTATCCATGCTTATAAAACCTTTAGCCTTTGGCTCAAATCTGACCAATCAAAAGCTTGATAACTCAAATCTAGCCAATCAAAAGCTTGAGATTGAACCCAGACTCAACTAAAAAGTTTTATAAGCATGGACCCTGATCTTGAATCGGTTATACCATTTATATATTACTCTTCTGTATAAATACATATAGATTGTACATGTATTTTCTTGTGTGTGCAGAATAATGTCCATATAAAAACTATAATGAGCGAGGGACTGAAATAAACACATAAATTCAAAGTTCTTCTTTGAATACAGTAAAATCCCTCTAAACCGGGTGCTAAAATTCAGCATCAGTGTCAGTGCCGATATTTCAGACAGATGGTAGCTTAATGCAGCTTGAGAGTCATACAGAAAGCTCCCATTGGAACTTTCTGCACGACTTTCACCCTGCATTAAGCAGTCTCCTGCCTAAAATATCTAAATTGTTCTGTATCAAAATTCCGGTTTCGAGATGTTTTATTGTATTATTTATCTCAAAGTACTTTACAGAGGTCCAGATAAGATGCGTATAAATTTAAACATTTTTCAATGATGTGTTTTGCCAGGTATACGTACCTATACATGCATAGATTAAAATCAAGGAGTAAGAATGCGCAAGCTTTTAATGTGTCACTGTTATTCTTGTTAATCCTTATCCCACTAACTGCCACCGCACTTGCAAATAGCCTTTATTCTGATGAGACGCCGATCAATTTATCGGGATCCAAACTGTTTGAAACTCGGTCAACAGCTTTTTACGGCGATGGTATGAGCAGAGCTACAGGTAGCGGCGCGTACCCAAATACTAAAATCGTCATTTCTCCACCAAGCCCTATACTGCGACCAGTCTTTAGAATCGTCTCTTCGAGACGATTCTAAAGAGTAGTCGCAGTATAGGGTTTAGTGGAGAAATAAAGAAGCTATTGTTGAAAATGTTTAGATTTACGCATCTTATCTGGAGCTCTGAGTATGAGTGAATGCTGGAGTTGGGAATGGTGTTAGACATGTGCAGAGACCATACCTAAATTAATTCTATTGTATAATGGAAGTTCTTATCCACAATGGTATTTATGGTCAGCATTCATAGGAACCCATCACACTTTCCTTAAGTTGGTCGAGCATGAAACATCATCCATATAGTGTCTGACGACATGTAACCATTTCAATATGTGACACGAGAAATACTACAAGATTTTAGAAAATAGCCGATAGCACTAGCATGTCCTCTCTGCTTTTATTGCTGAAGAAGTCTTTCAAATGGGCCAAACAAGTGTTTGATTTGCCTTGGAAAAAGTCTCAATTTCAGTTTTTGAAGATTGTTTGATTTATCTACACCGTTATCGTTGTCTGTTCATTATTTACGAGTGTGTGTTGAGTGTCTTTGTCTGTGGCAAAAAAGGGATATTAGAAGTTGGTCTCATTAAACAGTCTTAAAATTATTCAATTCATTCGTGTTTGTTTTTCTTTTCAAAAACGTAAACAGTGTCCATGCTTACAAAACTTTTTAGTTGAGTCTGAGTTCGTTCTCACGATTTTGATTGGCCAGATTTGAGCCTTTGGTTCAAATCTGGCCAATCAAATGCTTGAGAACGAGCTCAGACTCAACTAAAAAGCTTTATAAGCATAGACCCAGACTGTCATGATTAGAAACGTCTCTCCTGGACTCGAACCGTTTACATTTAAGTACGTTTAACTTCGGTACCCCGAACTCGGATAACTCGAACTTCGGGATATTTCGAACTAAACGTTCGGTCCATCCAAAATTTACGATACAGAACAGTTCTAAAATATATCACTACACATGTCTAGAAACACATGCGACAGCTTAATGCAGGTCGAGAGTAATGCTGAAAGCTCCTACAGAGGCTTTCAGCATTACTTTAGACCTGCATTAAGCTGTGAACTTGAGATATTGGTCCGATTATAAATCGGATGACTCGAACATCTGTTATATCGATCTAATTTTTATGGTCCCCTGAGGTTCGAGATATCGAAGTTCAACGGTAATTATTGAACCGACCATATCTTACTAACAGTTGAAAATCTACAAAAAGAACGAATGCCAACAGTGACCATCTCAAACAGTGGAAACATGACCTGCATAAATTATATAAACGTATATATACGTGTTGTTCCATGGCAGCAATACAATTGATAAAATAGAGGAGGCTGTACGTTAGTTAAGATGAATTATATTATACTTAAGCATATCCTTTGTAGGGATGCAGACGATGGAGTATTGTTTCGGTGAAGATTTGATTCAGTACAAAGAGGTTAACATCTTCAATGTCATGAACACAGATCTGTGATATCATATGCAAACAGTTTGGTTCCCGATGAGACGCAGAGTAACTCGGACGCAGTGTAACTCGGCGTCTCATCAGGGTCCAAACTGTTTGACACGCTGTGTATCGTTGTAAAAAGAAATTAAATAAGTGCTCACCCTTGAAGCAGACGACAATACTGCACTGAAAGGTTAACTCTTTGCATGCTAAGTAATTGTTCGTCTGCAACAATTGTCGTCTGCTTCAATTATTAAAATAAAATTTCTCTCATTTCTTTGCAAAAACAAAATATGGTCAGGGTGACAAACAGTTTGGATGCGGCGTCTCATCTGGATCCAAATTGTTTGCATAGCTAATCACAGTTTCACCGCTAGCGTGCAAAGAGTTAATGGTTTACATTGAACCACTGAAACATAAGGGACTAATTATTGCCTGTAATATTAATACATCATGACCATTGGCGACACACGAGGCGCTAGAAATGACAGCCCTGGTCAATAATACCTCGCTTACAAGGTGTGCGCTCAAAAGCTAATAGTTGTTAAGTGTATTTTTATTTCTCATAAAACCGCATTGCTTGACACAATTCATTGACCTCTGTGCATAAATACGTGTATAAAGGTAGTTTGCGAAGCATATTACGTCATGTCGTTATGATTTAATAAGACAATGTTATCAATATTGATGTTGATTTCGGTAATTTGTGAGGGGGTGTAAATGTTTATTATCATCTAGTGGCGGTTGTTCAAACGGTTGGTGGTGGTTTGGAATGGAGGTGATGACGTGATAGAGGGAAGGAATAGTACTACTTATAATGTGTGAAAATAAATACATGTATAATATCAATTGATACGCCTTGTAATCTCTCATAAATGTGTGGGGTTCTTTTGATGGGGGTAGTATTGTGTAGTTGTGTCCATTAACTTCTTTACATTATGAATATTCATATCAGAGAACCCCAGAGACCTTCCTACCTTGCCGTGGTTCTGGGGCTTAATTGTCACAGGGGATGTTTTTGTTTATTTGACGGAGATTATTCCCTCTGCCAAAAACTAAAAGGAAGGCATGTCGGTGGTTTTGATCCCATGCACTGCTTTGCAGCGAATGAGATTAGCCGAAATCATCTTCCTGATATCATCCCTCATCATCATCAAAGGTGCCCGACGCATGCTTGGACTCACCCATGGACACCCCCCCCCTCCCCCCCCCCCCCCCCCCCAAAAAAAATGTGATCGAAGTATGTCAAACTAGTCTAAAACTATCTATTTGAACCTTAAACCACTCTGAAACAACAAGAAAAACACGACCAGAAAAAAATTCCCTTTCGGGTCTATATATGTATTGAAAGGTACCGAACTACGTCAGATCATCGGCGGAAAATTCAACAGTCATGTTTTTCAAAGTCTTGCAGCAAAGCCAATTCAACACCGATTTCAATCATTTTGGTCTTGATCCGTTCCAAATTCCACATGCTAGGCGGCACAATTAGTGCTTTCCTTAAATATTGCTCCGTCTTGTCGCTGCAAGACCGCGAATTTGAAAAACCGCTAGAGCGAAACGATGTGACTCCCGCCAGGATGCATAGACGCATATAGGGGGATCTGTATTCGTTAATCTTTTCAACAAAAATGCGAATTATGGTGAAACACTATCGAAAAACATTAAACTCGCCGCAATTAAAACGGCGCTTACTATTTCCAGTCTGCTACGAGGCGCCAGTTTTCTTTCTCCAACTATCTTTTTGAACGGATGCGACCATTTTGCTGTGACCCGGCTCATAAACTATTGGATATGCAAATTGACTATTACTTCCGGGCCACAGCGAAATAGCCATCTCCGTTCAAAACGAAAGTAGGAGAAAGAAAACTGGCGTCTCGTAGCAGACTGGAAATAGCCAACACCGTTTTAACTGCGGTGAGTTGAATGTTTTTCGAATGTGTTTCAGCATAATTCGCGTTTTTGTTGAAAAGTTAAAACGAATACAGATCCCCCTATATACTTCTATGCATCCTGGCGGGAGTCACATCGTTTTGCTCTAGCGGTTTTTCAAATTCGCGGTCTTGCAGCGACAAGACGGAGCAATATTTAAGGAAAGCACTAATTGTGCCGCTTAATATATGGAATTTGGAACGGATCAAGACCAAAATGATTGAAATCGGTGTTGAATTGGCTTTGCTGTAAGACTTTGAAAAACATGACTGTTGAATTTTCCGCCGATGATCTGACGTAGTTAGGTACCTTTCAATACATATATAGACCCGAAAGGGATTTTTTTTCCGGGTCGTGTTTTTCTTGTTTTCCGGAGTGGTTTAAGGTTCAAATAGATAGTTTTAGGCTAGTTGAACATACTTCGATCATGATTTATTTTTTTATTATTATTATTATTTATTTATTTTTGGGTGGGTGGGGGGGGGGGTGTTCCATGGGTGAGTCCAAGCATGCGTCGGGCACCTTTGATCATCATGTCATCTCATCATTCATCGGCGCTATATGACCTATTCAGTGTCGCAGTGCCGTAAAACTCACTCACTCATATCAGTGAACAGTGAACTAGAACAGTGGTTGAATGTTACAAATAAGCCCGCAGAAGCTCTTTGATAGTAAAAATGGAAACTACCAATGTTACATGCCCAAATGACACATTCAAAGTTCAAGGTGAGATTCTGCGCCGCCTGGCACTAAACGCATGAAAAATATGTCTTGCACATCTACTATTCGTAGTTATTACGCATGACAAATATAAAATTCAAATTGAAGGAAGAGATTGCGACAACAATCACCCATGTATGATTCCAAAACGACAAAACTACTCAGATTTCAAGGGGAGATAGTTCTGCAATTTGTGTGCTAAATTTATGTAAATTGCAATTTTCAATACCTGCTGAATATTCATAGACAAAATAGTTGTAATGAAATATGGAAGGCGGAACATTATAGCGATTTTAGAAAGTAAAGAAACATTTTTTTCAAATACCATTAACAAACAGAGCAGACCCTGATGGTTTGCAAGAAAGATAATTATTCCCCAAACAAATTGGCTTTATAGATATAAAATACATTGTACATATATTTCCATTTCTTATTTAAATTGTTCACATCCAGTCAAATTATCCTGACTCACAGTAAGCAAATATATTCCTAGAAGTATCCTTATTATATACATGTATGCTACGCACTTAAGTGAGGGAACCAATTGTGCAATTTTATGGTCATAACAAACCATAAAATTCGGAAACTCTTATAAGAATCGCTAAAAACAGCCTCAATATCTGCCACAACACGGAAACAACATTGCAGACATGTCAAGCTTACTTTTAATCTTTACATAACTTACAACAAAAACTTACAACTTTCACAACCAGAGCTCAAACTCATCAAAAACAAAAGGTACATGTAACACGTAACTCATTCCCATAAAATACTGCGCTTTCTTAATAAGTAGCCAACAGTATTTATATTATTTTGACTTGTGGTGTTTTGAAATGTGCTAAAAGTGCAGACTAACCATGGGGTCAGCCAAGGTGTGTGTGGGAATAATGCTCTTTCTTGTTCTTTAATGCATACCAAAAAGATCGAATCGTGTTTCTGGGGAAAATATATTTTGTATGTATAATAAAATATCAAGAATAAATACTTTTCATCATGAATGACAAAACTTGATATACATGCAAGACAAAATGAATATTAATTAGATCAATGTTTATAATCGCATAATTATGATCACATGATATTGTGGATTGAATCTGAACAATCTGGGTCCATGCTTATAAAGTCTGAGTTCGTTCTCAAGCTTTTGATTGGTCAGATTTGAGTTCTCAAGCATTTGATTGGTCAGATTTGAGCCTCAGGCTCAAATCTGACCAATCAAAAACTTGAGAACGAACTCAGACTCAACTAAAAGTTTTATAAGCATGGACACAGATCTAAATCAGAACAGAACAGGGCAGACGAATATGGCTTCTACAAGAGTAGTCTGATCTGGATCAACTCTGTTTGCCAAGGTTGAAAATGCGTCTTTCGCTGCCAATGTCGCATCTGTGATTACCTATGCAAAACGTTTTGATCCAGGTGAGACGCAGAGTAGCACGATCAGGGTCCAAACTGTTTACTACTGTGACTATGTGTTTTAATAAAAAAAAAAAGACAAATACATGTATAAAAACGAAAATTGTAGCAGACGGCAACGTTTGCAAACGACAATTTTTGGCAGCTAAGAGTTAAACGAGTATGCACAACATTGTACTGAAGCCAAAACGTTCCCTGTTCATTTCAATTCAGCTGTAACGATAATGCGACGAAATGGCCTGCGTGTTTTCTTCTGCATGGCCGAGATGAGAAGCCTCACCATGAACTGTTGTGTATCAATCACGTGTAAAATATATTTGCCAGTAAACACCGTTAACCCTTTACCTGACAGCAACGCATTTTATACGCCTTTGCAAACAGAGTAGAATCAGACCAGACAGCTCAAATAGAAGTCGTTAATCAGGGTCTGGTCTGTCTGCTTTAGGAACACAGTAAAATCTCGATTATTCGAACACTAAAATAACGTATAATTATTATCGATCTTTAAGACAGGTGGCAGCTTAATGTATGGCGAAAGTCATGCAGAAAGCTCCTCTAGGAGCTTTCTGCATGACTTTCACTATGCATTAAGCAGCCACCTACCTAAAAGGGTCTAAATTCATCTATACAGAAAATTCGAATAATCGAGGTTTTACTGTAATTTAGATCCGATTCTACAGTTTCAGTCATGGTAAAATAGCATATGGTCACGTGCCATAATAACAAATCATCTTATTAGAATATTTTTATAACATGAATATTCATGAGGTAAAGGGTTAAATGTGTATCATCCTTTTCTCAATTTCAGTCAATGATTTTTTTTTCTGGGATGCTTAAGTCTGTAATTTTATTTAACCATTTCCCTTATACAAACGCTTTTTAAACGCCTTTGCAAACTGAGTAAACCCAGATCAGACAGGAGCCGTCTGATCTTGGTCTACTCTGTTAGCAAAGTGTCTGTTCTGTTTGCTTATGAAATTACATTCTATAGATTAGTGATAAACATTGTTTTGGTCCAGATTAGACACTACGTTAGACAAAACAGAACGAAAAAGAATCTATAAATTCAGGAGTAAGCATTTAACCCTTTCCCTCATATAAACGTGTTTTCGTGCATTTGCAAACACAGAAGACCCAGATCAGACGGCTCATATAGGAGCCGTCTGATCAGGGGCCGCTCTGTTTGCTAATGGAATTTGATAGTTCTGTTTCTTTACTTTTTTTAAAATGGCTACAGTGTTTCACCAGTCATATATCATTTTAACTATTTTGTTCGTGAATATTCAGTAGGTATTCAAATTTTGGAATAAACCTAGGACAGGAAAAGGGTTAACATGGGTATAATGAAACGGCAGACTTCGTCAAGCGATTCTTTGCCTGATAGAGATGTTAGTTGAAGCATTTGCAAACAGAGTAGACCAATACCACACGGCTCCAATAGGACCCGTCTGCTCAGTTTAATCCATTACCTCATATGCTATTTTTAGATACAACCTATTTGAATAAAACTACCAAAACGGAGCGTAAACTAGAGAAAAGTAAAATTTTAGAAATGTGTGGTTTGAAACCATTGTGATAAATAGACTAGAGCATTTGCTCCTATAGGAGCAAATGCTCTATTTATCACAATGGTTTCACAAAGTGACGTTTACAGAGTCGTCAACATGAGGAAAAGGGTTAACTTATAGGGTTTTATGTCTAGTTCTATAGTTTCTGCCATAACCCAATAATCTTTTGTAAAAAATCAGTCCTGGATCCAAGTTATTTTACAAATGCCAACCAGGTCGAGCTTAGTGTGTTTGATATTTACAGTTGAATGAACATGTCTTAAGCTGCCGTTAAAATATTTGGCTTTCTAAAACAGGTCGTAGTTTAATGCAGTACAAAAATGATACAGACAGCTCCTATATAAATATGAGGTTTCTGTATCACTTTTACCCTGCATTAAGCAACCACTTACTTTTAATATGCATAATAATGTTCAGTAAATAAATGACAGCTTAAGACAGGTTCTATCATGCCTCATTTATGTAGAAATTATAGCAAACCAACAACCTAGTTACAGGTCACATAGAAACTTATTTGCCTGTAGTCCAAGACATTGTTCATTTATCACCTATTTTGAACATGCAATGTTAAAAACATAAGGCACATATACACCTCGCTTATCCTGTTTCTCAAATAAATATCAGCATCGGTCTTCAAGACAAGTGGCAACTTAATAACAAGTGCAAGTCATCCGACATTAAGCAGCCAACTGCTTGTAAGTTCTCAATTCTTCTGTACTAAAAGTTCAGGATTATCGACGTCATAAAGTAAAGTACAGTAAAACTCCTCTAATGCGACCACAAAAAGGGGCATAATTCACAGTGGCAAAGGCAGGTGGTAGCTTAATGCAGGACGAATGTTATGCAGAAAGCTCCTATAGGAGCTTTCTGCATAACTTTCGTCCTGCATTAAGCAACCACCTGCTTATGAAGACAGCCATGTTTGTTCATTAAGTGGTCGCATTAGAGGGACTCTACTGTAGAACCTTAACTTATAAAGGCATGAAAAGGATGTCTCAATACGAGTCTGTAAGGCAGGTGGTAGCTTAATGCAAGGCAAAAGTAATACTGTAAGCTCCTATAGCAGCTTTTTGCATTACATTTTCCCTGAATTAACCCTTTCCCTCATATAAATGTGTTTTCACACGTTTGCAAACAGAGTAGACCCATATCAGACGGCTCCTAGAGGAGCCGTCTGATCAGGGTCTGCTCTGTTTGCTAATAGAATTCTATAAATCTGTTTTTTTTGTTTTCTAAAATGTCTACAATGTTCCACGTTCCATATTTCTTTATAACTATTTTGTTAATGAATACTCAGTAGGTATTGAAATTTGGCCTAAATACAGAACAGGGAAAGGGTTAAGCTACCACCTGCCTTTTGCTTTTTCAGACTCCTATGTTCAATGCATGAATGACCGCTTAGGAAGGCTCTCTACTATAATTACTTCTTACTCAGCACATCCGAAGTTACTATTCTTTATTTAGAACACAAGACATAGTTTACACGTCATACAGTGGAGAAATAGTCTTCATGATCTATTTAGAAATGTTCATTCTATGAAAAATATTGAATTATACTTAAATTTATATACTTACAAACAAATAATATATAATTAATCCTTGGTGTTTCACGTTCTCGGGTTTAGCATCTGACTACAATGATTTGATGTCAACACACTGATTGCTTGGCGAAGAGTGTCGAGTTCATCCGACTTCCTGTAGTATGCCTTTAAAATGCTTCAGTCGCTATTGATATTGACAGTCATTCTGGATCCAGATGAGACATTTCCTGGGTATCTTAATCGGATCCAAACTATTTGTTACCCGATTTTTGGGCTGTTAGTAGAGGAATAAAATTAAAATTACTATTTGAAATATGAAAACGGCATTTCATTGAGCTGACAGCAGTTAAAGGCTCATCTGTCGTCGAAATTTATTGCTTGCCTTACGCCTACACCGTCATATGCTACTCTGGGATGACTTTTGTAAAGAGTTTGGATCCAGATGAGACGCCAAGTAACATGGGATCTCATCGTGATCCAAACAGTGTGATGCTGTGATTATATATTTTGAAACAAATTACAAAAAAATAAAAATTCAAATTGAAGCAGGCGACCATTTCTGCAGACTACATGTCATCAAAAGAGTTAATGAGAAAGATATAATGACAATCTGTGCGACACTGACAGGTGACTTATTTCCATGTAAAGACACAGGGGCACAGTGACGTCCCTTTAATTGTCTTGATATAATAAATTTGCATGACGCATGATTTTTATAGTTGATTAACGCGGTTTGCCCATGATGCATCGTCGCGCGCCACCAAAAAACAGTATGTTTGTTAATTAGTATACTCATTGTATTCAATGATCTGAGCTCATTCTCATATACAGTAAACCCCCACTATACCGGACGTTAAAATACAGTATAATTATCGATATTTAACCCTTTCCCTGTTCTATGTTTATTAAAAAATTCAATACCTACTGAATATTCACGAACAAAATAGTTATAATGAAATGTGGAAGGTGGCACATTGTAGCCATTTTAGAAAGTAAAGAAAGAGATGAAATTCCATAAGCAAACAGAGAAGACCCTGATCAGAGGAGCCGTCTGATCTGGGTCTTCTCTATTTGCAAATGCCTTAAAACATGTTTATATGAGGGAAAGGGTTAAGGCAGGTGGCAGTTTAATGTATGGTGAAAGTCGTGCAGAAAACTCCTCTAGGTAGGAGCTTTCTGCATGAATTTCACCATGCATTAAGCAACCACCTGCCTAAAAGGGTCTAAATTCTTCAATACTAAACGTTCGAATAATCGAGATTTTACTGTATGCTACATTGCAATGGATGGGAGGTGGTATCCCTTTCTGTGGTGAATATGCATGTAAGAAATAATGACATTATGAATATTAATAAGCTGAATTTTGACAATGGCATATGAACACAGGAATATGTGGTGATAACAAAAAAGAGTAAAATCAGATCTAAGTCATTAACCCTTTCGCTGCCAAATTCTGTCGTCTGCTAACTTTGTTGTCTGCTACAAAAAAATTTTTTTTTTATTTTCTTCATTTTTGTTTCAAAAACATAATAACAGTAACAAACAGTTTGGATCCTGATGAGACGCCGATTTACTCCGCGTCTCATCTGGATCCAAACTGTTTGCATAGGTAATCACAGATCCGGCATTGGCAGCGAAAGGGTTAACCCTTTCCCTCACATAAACGTGTTTTCACGCATTTGCAAACAGAGTAGACCCAGATCAGACGGCTCCTAGAGGAGCCGTCTGATCAGGGTCTGCTCTGTTTGCCATTAGAATTTGAAAGCATGGTTTCTTTACTTTCCAAATTGGGTACAATGTCCCACCTTACATATTTCCTGATAAGAATTTTCTCCATGAATATTCATTAGGTATCAAAATTTGGAATAAACATAGAACATGGAAAGGGTTAAACAAGCAAACAGAGCAGACCCTGACCAACCGGTCCCGATATGAATCATCTGATAAGGGTCAACAGTAGAACCTGTCTTAAGTGACCATCAAAAAGAGGTCTAATAATGAGTATGTACGGAAGGGGGTAGCTTAATGCAGGTCAAAAGTTATGAAGAAAGCTCCTATATTAAAAAGAAAATATAGATTAGATGGCTCATCTAGGAACAGTCAAATCAGGATCTTCTCTGTTTGCTTATACCCCCATTCCACTTCACGGCGATTCCGCTACGCTTCGAGATTTTGGTAAAAACACCGAGAATCGTAGCAGGAACGGCAACAGTGTGCAGTAGAAACGCCCTGGTCGTAGTAGTAGCGTAACAGAAGCTTCTTGATCGCCACTTCACGGCGATTGTTTTGACCTTGCTCAAAACAACCGTAGCGGCATCACCGTGGACTCGAATCGCCGCAAAAGCGTAGTAACATATTCATGAACGCAGCAGTATCGTAGACGCAGCGCGAGTAACGTAGCGCAATCGCAAGCGCATCGCGTCGAGATATTTGTTCGAATATAAATGCTTTTTTCACACATTTGCAAAGTAGACCCAGATCAGACAGCTACTATTGGAGCCATCTGATCAGGGTCTGCTGTTTGCTTATAACATGATATAGATATGATTCTAGTTTTTGTTAAAGCAAAAACAATTCTTAAAAAGGTTAAATTTTAAAAATGCAGCTAATAGATATTCATAAGATCATTATTTCGCACATGGATATTGAACAGGGAAAAAGTTATTGCTTGAGTCACCCCATAGGAAGACTTA
This sequence comes from Azorinus chamasolen, assembly GCA_963576725.1. Classification (NCBI taxonomy): domain Eukaryota; kingdom Metazoa; phylum Mollusca; class Bivalvia; order Cardiida; family Solecurtidae; genus Azorinus; species Azorinus chamasolen. The sequence continues at coordinate 42,446,667 of OY755245.1, forward strand.
GCAAAAAGAAGACCTAGATCAGCCCAACACTGTGTTTTTCTTGATCTGGGTCTTTAAAACAATTTGATCCCTTTCTTCAAAGGATGATGGTCAACTGCTTCGAAAGCAGTTTAATCACCTATTTTATATAGAAACGTTCCAAAAGCGCAACGGAAGCGCAGCTCCTATGCTTAGGTCGAAGCAAGGACGTAAGAGCAACGTAGTAAGCGTAGACAAAGCGTAGCCTGAAATCCCATATCGTAGTGGAAGCGTAGTAGAAGCATCTTGGAGAGACCTCAAGCGCCGTAGAAGCGCAGCAACATCTCGACAGGATCGTAAACAGCGCAGCGAGATCGTTATTGAAGCGTACTAAAAGCGTACTGAAAACGCCCAAGTCCCAAAATTATGACCCCCAGGACAATTTGAACAATCTAAGTAGAGGACCATTAGATCATGCTACATACCAAATATCAAAGGTCTATGCCTTACAGTTTCAGAGAAGATGATTTTTAAAGATTTTCCTATGAAAAACTGATAAGGCCTGGGGCGGGGCCATTTTTGGCCCCGGGGTCATAATTTGAACAATCTTAGTAGAGGACCATTAGATGATGCTACATACCAAATACCAAAGGTCTATGCCTGACAGTTTCAGAGAAGAAGATTTTTAAAGATTTTCCTATGAAAAACTGATAAGCCCCGGGGCGGGGCCATTTTTGGCCCAGGGGTCATAATTTGAACAATCTTAGTAGAGGACCATTAGATGATGCTACATACCAAATATCAAAGATCTATGCCTTACAGTTTCAGAGAAGAAGATTTTTAAAGATTTTCCTATGAAAAACTGATAAGCCCTGGGGCGGGGCCATTTTTGGCCCGGGGGACATAATTTGAACAATCTTTGTAGAGGACCATTACATCATACTACATACCAAATATCAAAGCTCTTGGCTTTGTAGTTCCAGAGAAGAAGATGTTTAAGTAAATTGTTGACGCCCGCACGTACGCACGACGCACGACGCACATACGCACATACGCACGACGCACGACGACGGACGCCGGACATAGGATCATCCCAATAGCTCACCTTGGCACTTTGTGCCAGGTGAGCTAAAAATCGGCTAATAAATATTTATGATGTCATTATTTCTTACATGACACGAATATTCAAATGGGAAAGGGTAGACCCTTCTGCAACTCTGGGTGATTGATGTCTGCTGTTTTAATCACCTACTTCAACAATTAACCCTTTACATTATGAGATATGAGTCACTAATGTCCTTTGCAAACAGTGTAGACCTAGATGAGAGGGCTCCTAGAGGAGCCCTCTCATCAGGGTCTGCACTGTTTATCATGTACACTTCTCTTTAAAAAAGGTCCCTAAATATTAACCGTACGCGTGAAGTGTGAACCCTTTCAAACAGTAGACCCAGATCAGAAGCTGTCAGATCAGGGTCTGCTCTGTTTGCTTATGGAATTATATAACCTGATTCTACACTTTCTGCCACAGCCAAAATTTCCTTTGCTTTAAATTAGTTCGGTTCATTAATATTTCATGATGATTTTATTTCTGTCATGAATATTAAACAGGTAAAGGGTTAACAGAATATATTTTAAGACTGACAAACAGTTCGGCTCCTGATGTTACGCAGAATTTACTCGTTGTCTCATCTAGATCCAAGGTGTTTGCAAAAGTCACCACATTTAATGCAAAGGGTTAATCCCTTTCCTTGATATAAATACCTTTTCATTCATTTGCAAACAGAGTAGACCCAGATCAGACGGCTCCTATAGGAGCGGTCTGATCTGGGTCTGCTCTGTTTGTTTACCGTGTAATGTAGAACTGATTGTACAGTTTCTGCCTGAGCCAAAACATCCTGTGTACATTTGCTGTCATAATAAATATTCATGATGTCATTATTTCTTACATGAATATGCAACAGTCAACAATCAACCATCCTGGGAACATCAACTCCAACAAAAACAGCAAGTATTTTATCTTTATATCAAACTGTCTTTATTAATGCCATTCAGCTATGGTAGAATAAGTTAGGGAGTACTGCCAGCACTAAATATACATATCTACATACACATAATAACCATTAAACTCAAACGATATAGTGCTGAATATGGCAATATGAAATATCATTATTATTACAAACTGAAAACAATTAACCCTTTCAATCTGGGACACATATATATGTAGTTGTCTTTTTTAACCCATTACCTCATAGGCTATTTTTAGATACAATCTCTTTGAATAAATCTACCGAAAATGTGCATTAACTAGAGAAAAGGAAAAAAAATATTTTTTTGTAATTTGAAACCATTGTGATAAATAGAACATTTGCTCCTATAGGAGCAAATGCTCTATTTGTCACAATGGTTTCACAAAGTGTCGTCAAAAGTCGTCAATATGAGGGAATGGGTTAAAACCATGTAGACCCAGATCAGATGGCTCCTATAGCTAGTACAGCCCTTTGATCTGGGTATGCACAGTTTGTCAATCGAAATCCTCCAGCAAGTTTAAGCTTTTCATACTGAGTGGACTATAGTTAAATACCCCGCTCTGAAAATTCACAGTTGAAAGGGTTAAAACTAAGGTTAAGAAGAAGTTATAACAACAAATCAGTTTGCAATTGATATTCAGCAGTCAAAACTTTTGATTTTACATCAGTTATCCTGAGGTACAATGCTCAATAACAATTTTACCTTCCTTTATGACTAGCACCATGGCAATATAACTTGCAACCAGAGACCAGCTAAAACATCAAGAAACTTGTTTCAATGCTACTGTAATTACGCTGTATATTTGGTCAGATAAACTTACTCTTGGAAAAATAGTGCATGCTCCTGAAGGAGTAGTTTCATCACGCTCAACACTATATTTGTTGCATCTTCTATTATTTTCAACTAAAGTTATCAAACAATGAAAAATTATACAGCTATACAAATTCGTGATGAGGGGAGATGAGATATTTTTATACAGTAAAACCCCGCTAATGCGATCCCCAAAAAGGGGTACAATTCTGGGTGCTAGATGCAGGTGGTAGCTTAATGCAGGACAAATGTAATGCAGAAAGCTCCTAGAGGAGCTTTCTGCATTACATTTGTCCTGCATTAAGCAACCACCTGCTTATACAGGCAGCTATGCTTATTCTTTAAGTGGTCGCAATAGAGGGGTTCTGCTGTATCAATGGTAAATACAGTTATTAAGGTACCAGCGAGTCTGTAACATATCTGTAACTTCTACTCTAGTAACTACAATTCTGGCTCTATGATATAATAAAAGAAATAAACATCATCATAAGTGTTTTTTCTTTAAATCTCCTAACTAATCCAACTGAAAATCATGTCGCTTGTGATATAAAATTTGGAGGTGGTTTAACCCTTTTCCCTGTTCTATGTGTTTTCCAAATTTCAGTACCTACTGAATATTCATGGACAAAATAGTTACAATGATATATGGAAGGTGGAACATTGCAGCCATTTTAGGAAGCAAAGAAACAGATTAATCAAATTCCATTAGCAAACAGAGCAGACCCTGATCCGACAGCTCCTATAGGAGCTGTCTGATCTGGGTCTACTCTGTTTGCAAAGGCGTCCAAAGGAGGTTTATCAGGTAAAGGGATAAATGTACATATTGATTTGTATTCACAATGGAGCAGCCTGTAACAGTTATAAATGTTACAAAGGCACTTATCAAATTCAAATGAAACATGAGACACAGCCAAAAGTCTCAAATCAACTACACCTTCAGTCTTACTTTAACTTGTAACACTAGTATTTTAGTAATATGTAATACTGACGCAAAATATCAAGGTATAAAAATATTTTGCATATTAGACAAATAACATACAGCACATAATTGTATTGAAGGCAGGAGTATACATAGAAAAATATGAAATATCACAGCAAAGGCTTATCTGGTCATGTTAGATTGTACAACTAGGGGTATCCCATCAACAACAAATTTTGAACAGTTCAAAAACAATGCATATATACAGTAGAACCTTTCTAAAAATAACCATGCAATTGATAAGCAAAAATGTCTTTAAAATCTGGTGGTTGCTTAAAGTACAATGAAAGTAATGCAGGAAGCTCCTATGGGAGCTTTCTGCATAACTGTTGCCTGTATTAAGCTACCAACTGTCTTAGACCCAGAATTGAATCTGCTGTTGACGGTCACTTTAAAGAGGTATAACTGGACATGTCTGTTTTATTTATATTTGAAAATATCTTTGCAAGGAAAACTTTTTTATCTATCAAACTGATTAATATAATACATTTTCAAGCACATATATATTGGTCCACTTCTCCACTCTAGTATAACTTATGAATACATAACACTATATCCATACTCCTAAAGTTCAAAATTCACAATCACTCATGTTCTAACAATTAAATCATAATTATACACCTCTTTTTATTAATTCTCTTGTATTTGAGCAGAGTCATGTCAAAAAGGGCCTTTGTGATCCTGAAAACAAATTTGACCAAACCATCAACAACACAACATGTGTAAACGGTCTTCATTGTGAATAAATCTTTCTGCATGAAAAATTACTTGTCATCTCATCTGGATTGAAATTGGGTTTTTTAACCCTTTCCTCTATGAATATTCATGCAAGAAATAATGACGTCATGCATATTAATAAGATTAATTTGCTATAGTAGCACATGGACACAGGATTTTTAGCAATGGTAGAATCGGTAGTCATATCTATATTATATCATAAGCAAACAGAGCAGACCCTGATCCTATAGGAGCCATCTGATCTAGGTCTACTCTGTTTGCAAAAGCGTAGAAAGGCGTATTTATGGAGGAAAGGTTTAAACTCTTTTCTAATTACATGTATAGATAATCAAGAATTTGCCACTCACATCCAAAGAGTTTACTAAGCAGAAATTATCTATGCAAATGAGTGTTCACCCTTTGCCTTATATAAAACCTTTTTCATGCCTTTAAGTTTATAAGCAGTGTATACCCAGATCAGACGGCTCCTACAGCAGCCACCTGATCAGGGTCTGCCCTGTTTGCTAATGAAATTATAACAGCTCTTACACTACAGTTTCTACCAAAACAGAACAATTCTGTGGATATATGCCAACATAAAAAATTAAGCTCAATAGATGACATTATATTTTACATGAATATTAAACAGGCAAAGGGTTAAATAATAGAGACCCTGATTAAACAAATGCACTGGCTGGTTTTGGTATAAACTATTTGCATAAATGCATCTTCAAAGATGCAGTCACAATTTCCATTTACTTTATTGTTATTCAAATGAATGTGTATTATATCTTCTGATAAATTTGAATCAAAGTCGACAGGAGTTCTCCAGGACGCACCCATATATGCCATCTCATGATACAGAAAACAGTCTTGAAGTAGCCATTCATGTACAGCAATGGCATGTTCCAGTGGTCACTATCGTATCACAGTATGGCTACCGTCCCCATGTCTCTGCTTTCTGTAAAACTCTTTTCTGTATTCTCTGCAAAAAAAGAGTAAAGCACTGCTTTAAGATCTCTAAGTATTGTAACAAACAACTTATATATAAGTAATAAACACTTCTTGAAACCATTGTGATAAATAGAGCATTTGCTCCTATAGGAACAAATGCTCTATTTATCACAATGGTTTCAAACTACAAAATTCTAAAATTTTACTTTTCTCTAGTAAATGCTCCTTTTGGTAGATTCATTCAAAGAGGTTGGGTCTAAAAATAGCCTATGGAGGAATGGGTTAACCCTTTACTCCTATATAGATATGCTGTTTAGCTTCAGACCTGGATTAGATGGCTCCTGTTGGAGCTGTTATGAGCCTGCTCCATTTGTTTATAGAATATTATACATCTGATTCTTCAGTTAATGCTAGGAAAAACAATTCTTAACATTCATATACCAATAACAAAAATTCATCTAATTGATGTTCATCATGTCATAATTTTCTTACATGAATATTCATGAGGTAAATGGTTAAAGCTAACATTGATAATGATAAACTCAAGCCAAAAATCTGTCAGCACATCATGATCAGTAATTCTAACAATCAATGGGCACAATGCATCATTATATATCTACATGTATATATTATATAGTATATATCATACTAAATAACATATTGACTTCACTAATGTGTCAGCAAATAGCTTCTAGCTAGTATTTACTTGTAACTTATCATTCCGGTGACAGTGTCTAGTGTTTACCTATTTTATTCATCTGACACTAAATGAAGTTTAACCCTTACCCCCTAGTGACACATTTTTGCGCCTCTATAAATTTTTCCATTTTGAAAACATTGTGATAAATAGAGCATTTGCTCCTTAGCAGCAAATGCTCTATTTATCACAATGGTTTCAAGACTTCAAAATCCTAAAACTCTCCTTTTCTATAGTTAGTGCTCCTTTTCGGTAGATGTATTGAAAGAGGTTGGGTCTAAAAATAGCCTAGGAGAGAATGAGTTAACCCTTACCCCCAATAAATCTTAATTTAAGGATTTATTACTCCATGAATATTCATGGATTTAATTGTCTAAGAAACTTTTGAATCTGATCTATATATTTCAATAAGCAAACAGAGCAGACCCTTATCAGACAGCTCCTACATTGTTTTGATAGTTTTTATTGAAAATTATTCAATAGAAGCAGTAGGAGCTGAACCATATAGTGTGTGTTTACCCTGAACAAATAATTACAGTAGATCTATCAACTACAAATGATATCATTATCCATTAGAAATTTAGCTGCAGTATCAAATATAGGACACAACAAAATAAACCTCTATATTGCCGCACCTACATTATTTATAAAGGTAGAAGTTACTTTAAATAATTGAAAATTACTTACCCTATTATAAAGTCTGGCCTTAAGCCGATTAAGAGAATAATTCTCACTCCTTTTTTTCAACTTCTGCTTTTCCAAAACTTCTGGCAATTTCTTGTATTTCCTGAAATCAATTGCAAGAGTATATTGTAGATTCTACAAAAAAAGGTTTTGCAAGAGAATGATGCTAAAAAGCAAGAATACTAACTATCTAAGTACAGTACAGCACATGATTTATTAACCCTGTATTCCATGAATATTCATGTAAGAAATAGTAACACCATGAATATTAATTACATTAACTGTTAATATAGCACATAGATACAATAATGTTTGGCCATGGCAGAAACTGTAGATTCATATATTTATTATATCATAAGAAAACAGAGCAGACCCTGATCTGACGGCTCCTATATGAGCCATCTGTTTGCAAAGGTGTACAAATGTGTATTTATGGAGTAAAGGGTAAACCCTTTCCCTGTTCTATATTTAGTCCAAATTTCCATACCTACTGAATATTCATGGACAAAATAGTTATAATTAAACATTGAAGGTGGAATATTGTAGCCATTTTAAAACGTAAAGAAACAGATCTATCAAATTCCATTAACAAACAGAGTAGATCCTGATCAGACGGCTCCTCTAGGAGCCGTCTGATCTGGGTCTACTCTGTTTGCAAATGCGTGAAAACATGTTTATATGAGGGAAAGGGTTAATTAGTAGACTGTAAAAGCAGTTGTTTGCTTAACCCTTTACTCTATGGATATTCATGTAAGAAATACATGTAATGACATTATGAATATCAATCAGATAAATTGTTATAACAGCACATGGACACAGGAATTTTTGGTGATGGCAGAAGCTGCAGAATCATATCTATTTTATATTATAAGCAAAGCAGACCCTGATAAGAATCATAAGACAGCTCCTACAGGAGCCATCTGATCTGTGTCTACTCTGTTTGTAAATGCGTAGAAAGGCGTTTATATCAGGGAAAGGTTTCTGGTACCACCTGTTTTCTACGCCTCTTTAAAAGTCACTTTTTGAAACCATTGTGATAAATAGAGCATTTGCTCCATAGGAGCAAATGCTCTATTTATCACAATGGTTTCAAAACTGCACAATTCTAGAATTTCCCTTTTCTCTAATTAATGCTCCTTTTCGGTAGATTTATTCAAATAGTTTGGATCTAAATATAGCACATGAGGGAAGGGGTTAAAAACCCAGAATCAGACTTCTTGGGAGTAGTTATATCAGCGAGACTTTACTCCAGAACCCAAACATCAATGACAAACTTTCCACTTAATAATCCTTTCCCTCGTGAATATTTATGTAAGAAATAATGACATCATGAATATTTATTAGGTGAAATTTTATGTAGTGTATGAACACAGGACTATTGGCATTGCAGAAAACAGCAGACTCAAACCTATATAATTCCATCAGCAAACAGAGCAGACACTGATCAGACCACTCCTACAGGAGCCATTTGATCTAGGTCTAGTCCTACTAAAGGTTTTTCTATCAGGTTAAGGGTTAATTGTGGTAAACTTTTCAAGTCAAAGTAAATTGAAATTCGAATTGTAAAGTTTATCACAATCCTGTGGAGCAAATACTCTATTTATCACAATGTTTTCAAAAAGTGATTTTTACAGAGGCGTCAAAAGGCATCAATAGGAGGGACTAGTTTAAAAAAGCCAACTATTGAATGAGCTGAACATTTTTGCCAAACATGAAAAATATTTAAAGTGAGAAAGTGGACCTGTTAAAATATACATGCGAGTCACAGTTAGGTTCAAATTATGTCAGGGAGCCATGCTTACTTTTGTGTTATCTCCTTCATTTCTTCTTTAGATATCACTCTCCTTGCTGGTTTGTGTAGATTATCTGAAAAGACAAAGATGCACCACTTATACATGTTAACTCTTTACTTCATGAATATTCTTGTAAGACATCATGAATATTAATCAGATCTAAGTTTAATAATTGGCAGACATGGTAGAATTAAATCTATAATATTCCATAAGCAAAATAGAATACCCTAATCAGACAGTTCCTATAGGAGCTGTCTGATCTGGATCTACTCTGTTAACAAAAGCATACAAAGGCAAATTAAAAAAGGAATATATTAACAGATGAAACCATCTCTTATCCTTTACCAGAACTTGGCATGTGATTTATTTTTACATGAAATAGTCCTGATCTTCCATTTCAACGGCATACTCCATATGGTCAAGTAAGCCCTATTTAGGCTAAGTCTTTTATCTCAGGAGGGACAGTTTTAAAAACAGAAAGCTCATTATTAAACTGGTATTTGCAAAATAGTATAGACCCAGATCAGGGGACTCCTAGAGAAGCCCTGATCCAAGCCTGCACTTTTTGTAATTCAAAAGGAGTCTAGTAAAGTGTACCTTCCTTACCATATAGACTTTACTGTCAAAACATGAAGAAACATTCCATTTTAAAATACTTGTATTGAAAGGACAAAGGCAGAGGATTAATGACACAATAAAGAAATCGTTCATGTCCAAGTAGTACATAATGTACCTGTGAGTATCAACGTACCCTATTATCTCTAATAAACACCTCCAGGGTAGGAAACAATTTTCAAAAAGAGCTTCTTGCATTTTGGACAAACGTGGTTGCCTAATGCAAACTGAAAGCAATGTACAAAGCTCGTCATAAAGCTATCACAGGCATCCTTTCCCTCATATAAATGCCTTTTCACACATTTACAATAAGAGAAGATTCAAATCAGACAGCTACTGTAGGAGCCGTCTGATCAGGGTCTGCTCCGTATGCTTACATCATTATAGTAGATCTGACTCTACTAATACCAAAACAATCCTATGTACATAAAGCATCATAAAAAATCAACTCATAAATATTGAAGATGTCATTATTTCTTACACTAATACTGAACAGGGAAAATGTTAATTACTGGTTATTATATAGGGTTTAGTTGCTTTATTAATTATTAGTTTACCCCCATAAGAAAGGGTGCTTTTATATGAGTGGGGACATTTATTAGGGAGAATACCGTAAGTGCACACTCACCGCTGTAAGGATGGGCCTCCGGGTTGGCCTCTTTCTTCCTCTCCTCCTGGAACAGCTTGTCCCTCTCCTGCTCCAAGAACACCTGCATCTTCCGCTCTTCTGCTGCCAAGTTCAGTCGCTTCTGGCGTTCACGTACCCGTGAGACCACAGTCTGTCTATGTGCCAAGAATGCCTCCTGTAAAGAAAACAGAAAACAAACCAAATAAATATACAGTCAGCTAGGAAATGTGTCAGTAAGAAATGGATATCCCTGATAACTGATGACAGTGTGACTATGGTATGGTCTATGTTAATAGTAGATTTAGATCTATTATAATTTCTTAAGCAAACAGAGCAGACCCTGATCAGATGGATCCTATAGGAGCCATCCAATCTCGTTATACTCTGTTTGCAAAGGTGTGAAACGATGTTTATATGAAAGAAAGGACTGAACCAAGATCAGACGGTTCCTACAGGGGTCTGACCAGTGTCTGCTCTGTTTACCAATGGGATTAGATAGATCTCATTCTAGTTTCAGTCATGACCAAAAACAAATCCAGTGTCCATATCCTATATAAAAATCCAGGGTCCATATCCTATATAAAATCCAGTGTCCATAACCTATATAAAAATCCAGGGTCCATATCCTATATAAAATCCAGTGTCCATATCCTATATAAAAATCCAGGGTCCATATCCTATATAAAAATCCAGTGTCCAAATCCTATATAAAATCCAGTGTCCATACCATATATAACGAGAGCTGTCACAGTCACATGACAATTTTTTTTTTTTTTAATGCCCCCAAAGGATATCCCTGTGACCTTGACCTTTGACCAATGGACCAGGGAGTTGAATGCGACAGATCGTCTTTGTGGGGTGAACATTTGTGCCAGGTAATTTTGAAATCCATTCACAGATAAAAAGTTTTAGAAGGGACACGAAATTTGGGACAGTTGGACGGACGGATGAAAGGACAGAATCTGATGGAAGAAGGATTGACAATGCGATTACTATATGCCCACCGTTGGGGGCATAAAAATTTAGCTAATCATAATTCAATTTGTCATTACATCTTACATAAATATTCATGAGGTAAATGAATAAATCTCTTGTAATTTTACTAAGTTCCTACAGTTAACCCATTCCCTCATATTGATGCCTTTTGGCGCCTCTGCAAAAGTCAATTGTTGAAACAATATGCTCATATAGGAGCAAATGCTCTATTTATCACAATGGTTTCAAACTATAAAATTCTAAATTTTTCCCTTTCTATAGATAATGCTCCTTTTTGATTTATTCAAAGATGCTGGATCTAAAAATAGCCTATGAGGTAATGGGTTAGGCACTATATCTTACCTGAAGAGACATCTTTGACAGAGGTTTGGATTTATCTTCATCATCAGATTCCTCTGAATCACTGACATCATTCTCATCCCTGATTGGTTGACCATCCGGGTCAAGGTCAAATTTGGTATCTCTGGAAATATCATTTGGATCTTCTTTGTCTTTGAGGATATCTCCATGTACTATGTTTTTCCAGGTGGACTGGGACACTGAGGTGGGCTGCCAGGCCTCCTGTCTCACAGAAAAGGCATGTCTTTCCTTCTGTGGCTTTTGCCAAGGTTTGGAGGGCTGCATTGGGACGAACCAGGCCTGACCTGAAACATTTTATACACAACATTTCTGTATGGACATTCACCCTTTACTCCATGAATATTCATTAGGAAATAATTATTATAGGAATATTAATCAGATATTATTTATAGTGGCATTATAAACAAGGGGATTTTTTACCATGGCAGAAATTGCAGAATCAGATCTACGGTATATTGTAATATTGAATATTAATTAAGATTTTTATTTTTTTTATAATGGCACATGAACACAGGAAATTTTGGCAATGTCACAAACTGTAAACTCAGCTCTATATAATTCAAAAAGCAAACAGAGTATATTCTGATCAGACTGCTCCTACACTGATCTGATCTAATTTGTTTGCAGGTGTGTTCAAAGGCATATTTATGGTGTAATTCTCAGTATTTCTATACCAAACACACCCATTGTTATCATTCAACAGAATTAAAATTTAAACCCATAGTTGTTATCACTCCTGGACATTGTCTCTTTATAATGATTCCAATGAATAGTCATTGCTAGCCTATGACTGGTTTATACATGATGAAAAGTCCATGTTCCATTTAACCCTCTTAATAGAAGCACAGTAAAAATTAACATCTTCAATTCTGATCTGTTGAAAGTTTTGTGATCTTTCTATTTTATCAAAAATAATGACTGAGTGTCAAACAGCTTGGATCCTGATAAAACACCGCTTTATTGTAAACATAGAAACTAGCACTAACCTGGTTTGTCTTGAAAGTCCATACCAGAAACTGGAGACTCTGGTGTAAACATGCTGTTTGCTGGAGGCAGCTCGGTCTCCACCTTCCACATGGACTCATCAGTTTTCCTTGGTATGAATGGCCCAGATTGTCTCGTTTTCTCAGATGGTGACCTGGAAGTTTTCCTCCGAGGTGGGGATTTGGAAAACTGCCTTGGGATAGTCTTTGCAGATCTTAATGGAGATTTTGATGTCTTCCTCTGTAGAACTGGAGATGATGATGATGATTGTCTGGGTGGAGAAGAAGGTGAGGGTCGTCTCCTGGTTGTTCTAGTACTTGACATAGTTGGTACTGGAGCTACAGGCACTTCATCATATGAGTAGGTAGGGCTGGAAGATCTGATGGATGGACTGGTCTGGATTGCTTCAGATCTCATAAGCACATCTCGAATACGTCTTCTGGATGGAGGACTGACAGTAATGGGTGACGGATACATAGTACACGCATCCTGCATCAGCCTCCGTCTGTCTGGAGATGAAGCATGAGACACAACTCTCCTTCGCTCTGGAGATAAAGCATGAGACGCAACTCTCCTTCTCTCTGGAGATAAAACTCTTTTTCTTTCTGGAGAAGGGGCAGAATGTTGTCTTCTACCATCAGGTGACATCTGTCTTTGGTACCTTTTAAGTTGCTTGTCTAGGTCTTCTTCAGTCAACTCTACCCCAAACACGCCTTTGTCCTTCTTCTTTTTCTTCTCTTTCTTGATTCTGTTTCCATCTTCATCAAATTTGGTCTTCTTTGTTTTACCACTTCCCTTCTTGGATGAGCTTTTCCTTTCCACCTTAGTTGGCTTATGTGACTGGACCCTCTCTACTATTATGTTACTGAAGTCAGAGGTATCAGTGCTATCGGACTCAAAAACTTGCTTCCTTGGTCTTGAGAAATCCTCTACTGGGTATTTCTTTGGTTGAAGTTTAATAGAGTCAACTGTACTGTCAATTAATGTAGTTGATTCCTGAGAAGATACTTCAGAATCCCCAGCTGAGGAAGGAGCTGTTAATGTTGTGTCTGAAAGTAAGTGAGAGCTCTCTGATTGTGTAAAACTAGATGTAGTTGATACGTTTTCCAGTTCAACATGAATTGCCTTATCTGACAGCTTTCCTCCTCTCTTTGCATTCAAAAGCATCTGTAGCCTCTTCAGTTTCTCCATTCTTTGCAGTTCCTTCCTTCTTTCCTTGTCAATCTTATCTCTCTGAAGTTTAATCTTGTCTCGTAGTTTCTTCATAAGTGGATCAATCACATGCCGGTGGCGCTTCTGTCGAGACTTCAGATCTGATTCTGCCTTAGTTGGGGATTGTTCGAAACTAGCATCTTCCGGAATAGAAAAAAGTGTGTCCATAGTATCACTGTGCTGAGTGCTAATGAGATTTCTACTTCTAATATCAGTAATCACTGCTTTGTCATTTGGTCTGTCTTTTGCCACATTCTTACTTGATTTACTAACACCTCTTGCCATATCAGGAGCCCTATTCTCTTTGCTTACTTTTTCACTTCTCTCCTCCTGTCTAACTCCTCTCCTTCCTCTGTTGGTGACCTTTTTCCTCTCCTTTTCAATCAGTAGTTCTGTATAACTTCCGTTGCTTTCTTCCTCACTCAGACCCGATCTCTGCTTCAATTCTTGCCGCTTTTGACTCCTTTCTTCAACTGCTTCTTCATCTGACATTCTCCTCCTTCTCCGTGGTTCCTCTGCAGCTTTATCACTATTAACCTGTCCCTCTGCTGATCTACTGTCTCTTGACTTACTCTTTTCTTTAGCTGCTGAGGTCACTGTATGCTTGGTGGGGTTATCCAGTAGTCCTGACAAAGCATCTAGACGAGTACTGTTCAAGCTGCTTTCTGACATAGACTGTTCTTTTTGCTCTTTGAACCTAAGCCACATGTCATTGATGTTGGGAGGAACATTGTCCTGGTATTCTTGTTCCAGTACTTCACGTAGCACCTGGGCTTTCTTACTTGGGGGGAAATTGTCCTCAAACTCTTTCTCTGGTTCTGGACTCTTGTTGCTTTGAATTTCAATCCTGAAAGAAATAGAAAAAAAACAACCTTAAACATCTGCAGTGGCTTTTAGGAATTCTATATGAATATCTGAAACTGCAATGCACACATCCACTGTCTTTAGTCTTTCGCACAGTCTTCATAATTTTAAACAGAATGTGAAATGAAATTTATCTTTCCAAATACTCCTTCTAAGATCTAGATCAGACGGCTAATGTAGGATCAACATCGACTCTGTTTGCTGATCTGATTGTACAGCTTCTGCCAAAGCCAAAAAGTCCTGTTTTCATATAACATGATTTAAAGTAAGATAATAAATACATATGATATTAGTAATTTTTACATGAATATAGAAAAAAGAGCATATTATCAACAGAGCTACAGATAAAGCTTCGTACACAAGTACTAAAATTGTCACACATCTTATCTGGACCTCTGTGACCAACAAGCATACTTTAACTCATTACCTCATAGGCTATTTTTAGATCCAACCACTTTGAATAAATCTACCTAAAAGGAGCATTAACTAGAGAAAAGGAAAATTTTAGAATTTTGTAGTTTGAAACCATTGTGATAAATAGAACATTTGCTCCTATAGGAATAAATGCTCTATTTATCACAATGGTTTCACAAAGTGAATTTTACAGAGTTGTCAAAAGTCTTCAATATGAGGGAATGGGTTAAAAGCATAATATGAGAATTAGTAAAATCCTTATCCATGACTTGACTTGCATCTGGAACCAGCTTGGATCCAGATGAGATGCCAAGTAACTTGGAGTCTAATCAGAATCCAAGTTATTTGACACTCATTTGACCCTTTCTTTCATATTTATAAACGTATTTTCACCCATCTGCAAACAGAATAGACCCAGATCAGAAGGCTCCTATAGGAGCCATCTGATCAGGGTCTGTTCTGTTTGCTAATGGAATCTGATAAATATGTTGCTTTACATTCTAAAATGGCTACGATGTGTTCCACCTTCTTTATTTAATTATAATATTCAGTACCAGTATTGAAATACATGTATGAAATAAACATAGAACAGGGAAAGGGTTAACAGTTTCTCAGATGACTGATCAAACAGAAAAAAGTCAAAATTGCACCAGATCCAAATTTGGGCAGATAGTATTCCTTTCCCTGCAGGACAACGGTTGCCATGTATAGTTCTTACTTACACTTGTTCTGTCAGCTCTCTGTTCAGTCTTTCAAGCTCTCTTTCCATATCCTGTAAAAAAGAAACAATCATAATAGAATATATACTTTTTATACAGATGAGTTGCTTCATGGAAAAGAAGCAATCACAGTACTACAGTTATCACCAATTGTGATTAATATCTTGATCCTTTTCCTGTTCTATGTTTATTTCAAATTTCAATACCTACTGAATATTCATGTAGTCATGTACAAAGTAGCTATAATGAAGTATGGAAGGTGGAATATTGTAGCCATTTTAAAAAAGAAAAGAACAGATCTAATCAAATTCCATTAATAGCAAATAGAGCAGACCCTGATCAGATGGCTCCTATATCTTAAATCGCACATGTAGACTGGTACACAACTTATCTTTCCTGCATCTGTGTGTACAGTAGTAAATTTTCGATAACCATTTTGCATTGGCATGGACTCATCTATGTTACTAAATATAGAATCCAGTCAGTATCACAGACATGGAGCAAATCTCTGCACCTTTGTCTTAATATTGAAGTTGAGTGATAAAAAGTTATTTGTTAAAAAGAATCTAGCACTCGTTGTCATTTGAGATAAACTGGCCTCCACTGGGGCAGGGCCAATGTTGACCTCAGGGCATAATTAAAATAACTTTTGTAGAGGGTCTAAACATGATACTATGTGCCAAATATGAAAGCTGACAACCTTCCACTTTCAGAGGAAAAGATTTTCAAAGTTATCACAATACTTTCACAATACACAGCACTTTGTGCTCTGGTGAGCTAAAAATGTACAACAATGACAGCTGGGAATTTACTAATTATCAAGTTCATTCTAGAATAGTTTATCTACCTTTTGCCGAGAGTGCAACGGTGACTTGGGTCGTTCACTGACCGGTCTCTCCTCAGCTGCTCGTCTCACACCACCCATTCGTCTAGGATCAGCTCCAAGTTCCACAGGCTCTAAGGGCTGTGCAGGATCTGAAGATGGTTCCGAGAATCGGGCATTTTCATCAGTGGAGATGGCTTTGGGTGGTACCTTGGATCTAAATGAGACAATGTCATTTTGACATAACATTCATTGTATATATTTCAGTGTTGGTCATGGCATTTGTATTTAGTAAAAGTTGTCTATGTGTTAGCCCTTTACTCCATTTTGATGCCCTTTGGCACCTTTGCAAAGAGAGTAGAACCAGATCAAACAACTCTTGTAACAGCCATCTGATCAGGGTCTGCTAACCTGTTTGCTTATAGAATATCTGATTTTATACTATTCATAATTTGGCATACCTATGTATTCTTTCATTTCATATAATTGCATCACAAATATGAACAAGATTAATTGTTATTATGGAATATGAACCAGAAATTTCTGACCATGGCAGAAACTGTAGAATAGTCCTAAGCAAACAGCTGATCCTGATCAGATGGCTCCTACAGGAGCCATCTAAACTGTGTCTACTTTGTTTGCAAAGGCATAAAATGTATATCTATAGAGTAAACTGATTACAGATGTTTGGTTGTTTCTAATAACAGTAATACTGCTATGGACATTTCGTGATAAAGCTGCATTTAATCTACTTCATTCAAATAAAGCTGCACATCAAAAGCTGCATATTGTCTACATGATTCAAATAATACTGCACATCAAAAGCTGCATACCAACTACTCCATTCAAATAAAGTTGCATATCATCAACTTAATTTAAATTATCTACATCATTAAAATCAACATCATTAAAATAAAGCTGCATATCTCCTACTTCGTAATACATGTAGTTAGTGTGTATTAAGAGAAAAAAAAACGTTACGTTTAATTTTCCCGCCATTGTTTATACGATGACGTCACTTCCGTGACGTTAAGTATATTATAGTTGTTATGCACTGATGAAGATGTAAATCGAAACATGTATGCAGTAAAATAAAAAACGTGTTGGTTGTTAATTTATCCCATATGTGTATTAAGAGAGAATTTAACGATTAAGAAGTTAATAAATACTAACTAACTTAGAGTTTGGCACGCCCTATTATTTCATCACACTGCCATATTTGAAAGCCCGCACACACACACACTTCCAAATATAGGTCGTGTAACAGTGTTTCCTCCCTTTCATTTGGTTGTTTATGTAGTGAAACAGTAAGTCACACTGATTTTCAATTGAATAGTTTTGAGTTAGATTTTTTGTGTAAATCTATTTCGAAGTTAGATTTTTTAGGAGACTCGTTGTCAGTTATTTAATATCAGTACTCAGTGGCTGATAGACTCTGAGGAAACGCCATCTAATTCTAAAGGTCAATACTGAACGCTTCTAAAACCCGATGTAAGGTAAGGTCAACAAAGCTAGAAGCAATGAAGGAAAGGTAATGGGTTATCATTGTGTAACTAATACATTTCAGCAAGCTGTGTCTCATTTTGTCTATTATGTATGCATGCTACATGGTTAAATGCAAGGTTACAGATAAGGTTTTGATGCAATTGGGTATTTACTCCTTGATTTTTTACAGAATTGGGTATTTGCAATTTTTATTGGGTATTGGCAATTTTCGTAATTGGGTATTATTCATATTCTCATTAGGTATTCTAAATGTTTTTTGCTTTTTGCTATATTTATTTGCTTTGTGTTACTCATTGTTTTGAAAAACAATTGCTTTTTCCACAATTTTAATTGGGTAAATACCCCAATACTCCCCTTATCTGTAACCCTGTAAATGTGTTCAGGAATTTTGTCTATGAACCATTCGTCTTGTTTCGTTTTCATTATACAAACAAAAACGGGTCTCGTCACACTCCACGTGGAAGTGTAGTAAACATTGCCATATAAAGCTAACACGAGACTGGGTGGGTCTTGAATCAAACTTCTCGCATGCGCAGTGCCTCGTAAGCACTAAATAATGAAATCTCAAACTCTTAAGTGAATTAAGAATGAAAGTCTCGCCAAATCTCGAACTCTTAACAATTAAATCCGGCATATTTTTCAAATATTCAGCTTGATGATTGGTCAAAAATCTTCCCCAAACTCTAAATTCAAATAAAGCTGTGGATCATTTACTTCATTCAATTTCTTACCAAATACTATGCAACTTTCAATTTGTAACAGCTAAACATCTATCACTATCATACCTATCATCTACCCTCGGCAGTTCTCTTGGCTCTGCAAACCTCTGCTCCTTTTCCACTGGTGCCTTTGGCAGATCAGCTGGTACCCTAGGCAAATCAGCTGGTACCCTAGGCAGATCAGGTGGAACCTCTCCTCTTCGCATGGGATGGTAAGTAATGGAATCATGATGGCTAAATATGGGTGAAGGATGGGTTGAGAGCTCCATGAAACGGGTACCTAGGAAAGAATATGCAAATGAAAATTAAAACCATGTTTCCCTAATAGTTACCTTAACCCTTTCCTCCATAAATACGCCTTTCTACGCCCCTGTAATAGTCACTTCTTGAAACCATTGTGATAAATAGAGCATTTGCTCCTATAATGCTCTATTTACCACAATGGTTTCAAACTACAAAATTCTCAATTTTTCCCTTTCTCTAGTTAATGCTCCTTTTCGGTAGATTCATTGAAAGAGGTTGGATCTAAAAATAGCCTATGGAGGAATGGGTTAAAGTAATTGGACACCCAATTTGCCCTCTCCACTGGTTTGTAAAGCTGAATATGTCTGTTTGACACAATTTTGATAACATTAAATCTGATATAGTAACAAATAGTGCAGAACCTGATCAAACTACTCCTTTAGGAGCAGTATGATCTGGGTTGCACTATTGCCTAAGTTTGTCTGTCCAAATACTTAGGGTATTTCCATTCCTGATAAAACCAAACTGCTACACCCTTTGTTTGAGCAGTATGTAAGAGAATACAGCGGTTGGCCCTCCAGACACGTTTTTTTACCTTTGTATTCCAGTTTCCTCCCACACGAATAACCACATATCCTGCCACCGGAACAATTCAAGGTGATGTGTGTAAGTTTTTAGAACTTGTTTATGTTTCACAATCAACGTAAGACAAAATAAAGTATAAACCTTTTACATTAACCAATTCTCTCATAGACTATTTCTAGATCAAACCTCTTTGATCAAATATACTGAAAAGGATCATTTACTTGAGAAAAGGATTTTTTTAGAACTGTGTAGTTTTGAAACTATTGTGATAAATAGAGTATTTGCTCCTGTGGAGAAAATGCTCTGTTTATCACAATGGTTTCAAAAAGTGACTTTTACAGGTGTGAAGCAAATGCTCTATTTATCACAATGGTTTCAAAAAATGACTTTTACAGAGGTGTCGATATGAGGGAATGGGTTAAGCTTCAAAATGAAGTTTTCATGAATGAAACAATTAATTTTTCTATCATTCAAGAAACTACTAAATAATCTTGAAATTACATTCTTATAATTCTGATATCATGGAATTCTAAAACATAGCTGAATGAAAGAAGTTTTAGTACTGACCAGGTTGCATTGGTGAGGAGTACTTCTGACTCTCAGCAGGAGACAAAGACACCAGGTCTGTGTCTGACCTTGACCTGCTGTAGCGAAGTCGCTCTTGAGGATACACAGGTTCTGGCTTCAACTCCTGGAATTCACTGGCCCCAGCACTCTCGCGGAACTCCCAGTGGTTGCCAGTATTTGCAAGCGCCTCTCCAGGATCAGATCTAACACTTGTGGCCAGCGGATCCTTTTCCTTGTTTTCACGACGATGAAGACGTGCCAAATGTTCCTTTAACTCTCTTTCACGAGCTTCAAACTCTCGCTGAAATTCTTCCCTCGTTTTAAACCCTGGTCTTTCTATTGTTTCTTCCCTTTTCTCTTTAGGGTCTCGTGTATAATTTTCTGAAGAACCATTTGAAGGGTTATCCCTCTGACTGTAGGGTGACTTTGATCTTGTTGTTGCTAGGTTACTTAGATCAGACTCACGGGGATCTCTGAGATCATGGGGCAGGGCTGTAGATCCTAGTCCACTGTCGGGGTTAGATCTGACAGAAGGTGACCTCCTACCATCTGTAAATGAAATTTATGTTACACATGAAGAATCTTTCCCCAGAGAGTACATATGGGAGAACCTGGGTCATCTAAACATTGTTTTTGTTGTTCTTCTTTTACTAGGGGTTTGTCATTGGAAATTTTTTATGCCAGTTCCTTGGTGTTACATGTATTACCTTTACACTTTACTCCATAATTATATACCCCTTTCACACCTTTGCTAACAGAGTACATCCAGATCAGGGTAGGAGCCATCTGATCAGGATCTGCTGTTTTCTATTTCAATAGTTTAGATCTGATTTTACAGTCTGTGCTATGCTAAAAAATGTCCTTGTTCATGGTGCCTTTATAAAAACTCAGCAATTTAATATTTATTCATTATTTCTTAATTAATATTCATGGAATAATTATAAAGGGTTAAGCCCTCTTTTTGGTGGTTCCTTTATAGAGATTCTACTGTAGTAGTCCCAGTATGTCTCCCTTCATGGAATAACAATGTTGGCATGTTAACGATTATCTATTACCTGATTTTTTATAATGGCATATGAGAACAGGGTAATGGTATTGGTAGAAACTGTAGACTCAGGGTCCATGCTTATAAGGCTTTTTAGTTAAGTCTGAGTTCGTTCTCAAGCTTTTGATTGGTCAGATTTGAGTTCTAAAGCTTTTGATTGGTCAGATTTGAGCCTTTGGCTCAAATCTGACCAATCAAAAACTTGAGAACGAACTCACTCATCTAAAAGTTTTATAAGCATGGACCCAGATCTATTATAATTTCATAAGTAAACACAGCAGATCCAGCTCACATGGGTCCTACAGAATCCATCTGATTAGGTCTACTCTGTCTCCAAGGGCGTGAAAAGGCTTTTATTTGAGGGAAAGGATTTAATGTCAGCCAATGGTTTTGATGCATATACAGTAAAACCTCTCTATAACGACCACTAAATTACATCAAGTATTGTGTGTTTAAACCGGGTGGATGCTTAAAGCAAGGTGAAAGTAAAACAGAACGCTCCTATAGGAGCGTTCTGTTTTACTTTCACCTTGCTTTAAGCAACCACCTGCCCAAAATACCATCTAATTAACACAATTTAGTGGTCGTTATAGAGAGGTTTTACTGTACATGTACTATAGCCTACCTGCTGGTTTAGCTGGGTTACTCCTGCTGCTTTTGTTACTGCTGCCACTCACAGACAGGGCCTTCTCCTTCTCATCCTGAAACCAGAAGTAACTACATTATGACTACTAATTAACCCTTTCCCTATTCATGTAAGAAATGATGACATCATGAATATTTTATTAACTCAATTTTTATAATGGTACATGAACAAACTATTTTATTTTTTTTACCTTGGCGGAAGCTTTAAAGTTCAATCTATATAAATTAATAAGTAAACAGAGCAGACCCTTTCAAAAAGTAACTTTTACAGAGCCATCAAAAGATGTCAATATGAGGGAATGGGTCAAGTACAATTCTATATAAGATTCTGATCATTATTGTCAATGTCTCTATTTAGATAAACTATTTAGTCTATATTAGATAAACTACTTATAATTAAGTATTGTTAATTAATTGGTTGGTGTCACAGAAAAATGTCACCCAGACTTTAACAAACAGTATAGAACCAGATCTTTGTCAACAATGAGCTGATGCATCCCTTCTAACTCTGCACTATTTGCAGAAGAAAGAGGAAAAATATTGTTGATAGGGATAGGTGACAAACAAAACTCATCAAGATCGGCCATCAAATTGGTTTGATAATGTCCAAATGACCTTTTTTTCTATGACTATTTAACTATTTTTATATAACTATTTCAAATTGCCTATTGTTCCTATATCTACTTTATGGCTTCTCTACATAATTATGCAGTGATGGTAAACAGTGAAGCCATGCATATTTATATAAGAAATAATGACATCATGAATATATATTAGCTGATTCTTTTTTATAATGGCAACATGGTAGAAATGGTTTTAATAATGGTAGAAACTAGAGGTTTTTGTCAAAAAAATGGATGTCTCCCCTCTAATAAAAACAATATGTAAAGGGAAATCACTAAAAATGTTATGGTCTTGATGAATGATACTTCCCCTCATTATGCGTTTTCCACACTACATTTTTCAAGAAGAAAATGATAACAGCTAATAACTCCAAAAATACTGATACCAGATTTATGGCCCTTGTGCATGACACTTACTTTCATCATGCTCTTTCCAAAAATAAAATGTCATTCCAATAGCATCAGTCGAACAGGAGTTATTGATCGGCCAAAAAATGTAACAAAGGGCAATAACTCCAAAAGTATTGAAGCCAGAATTATGGCCCTTGTTCATGACACTTTCTCTCATCATGCTCTTTCCATGTATGAAGTTTCAATACGATGGCAAGAGCCATGTAGGAGTTATCGTCCGGACAAGAAAGAATTAAACAAATGTACAAGGGGCAATAACTCTAAATTTATTGAAGCTCGAGTTAAGGATCTTATGCATGACACTTTCTCTTATTATGATCGTTCCATGTATGAAGTTTCACTCCAATGGCATGTGTCACATAGGAGTAATCATCTGGACAAAAAATTGTGATTTTTTTACAAAGGGCAATAACTCCTATATTAGTGAAGCCAGAGTTATGCATGACACTTCCTCTCGTTATGATCTTTCCATATATGAAGTTTCAATCCAATGGCATCAGGCATATTGAAGTTATTGTCCGGACAAAAAATTATGATATTTTTTACAAAGGGCAATAACTCCAATATTAGTGAAGCCAGAGTTATGGACCTTGTGCATGACACTTCCTCTCATTATGCTCTTTCCATATATGAAGTTTCAATCAACTGGCATCAGGCATATTGAAGTTATTGTCCGGACAAAAAATTATGATATTTTTTACAAAGGGCAATAACTCAAATATTAGTGAAGCCAGAGTTATGGACCTTGTGCATGACACTTCCTCTCGTCATGATCTTTCCATATATGAAGTTTCAATCCAATGGCATGAGCCATATAGGAGTTATCGTCCGGACAAAAAAGTGTGATTTTTTTTTACAAAGGGCAATAACTCCAATATTAGTGAAGCCAGAGTTATGGACCTTGTGCATGACACTTCCTCTCATTATGCTCTTTCCATATATGAAGTTTCAATCAACTGGCATCAGGCATATTGAAGTTATCGTCCGGACAAAAAGTGTGACAGACAGACGGACAGACGGACAGACAGACAACTCTCACAAAAACAATATGTCTCCCCCATATAAATATGGGGGGAGACATAACTATACATGTAGTCAGATCTAATATAATTCCATACACAAACTGAGCAGACCCTGATCTGATGGCACCTATACGAGCCATCTGATCTGAGTCTACTCTGTTTACAAAGGTGTGAAAAGGTGTTTATATGATGGAAAGGGTTAACCTTTTCAACAGTAAGTAGCGGTCTCATCTTACAATTATCAAAGTGCATTTTACTTCCATTTCTCTAAGCCTTTACATCTGATCATTAATATTCATGTAAGAAATGATTACATCATGACTATTAATTTGATGATTTTTTTTTATAATGGCATTCACAGGACATTTTGGCCAAGAAACAGACTCTAGAATCAGTCTATATTATTTCATAAGGAAACAGAACAGACCCTGATCCGAAATCTCCTACAGGAGCCATCTGATTTGGGTCTACTCTGTTTGCAAGGTATTTAAAGGTGTATCTATGGAGAAAAGGATTAAAAAACGTCTGAGTATGAAACAGATAAAATCCTGAGACACTGGTCTACCAAGAGTCTGATCTGGATCCAAACTGTTTGAATGCCACAAATTGGTACATAATGACTGTGCTGAACACGTTATTACTTATCAAAAGGTGTATTATTCTGGATTTTTAAAACAGATGGTAGCTTAATACATGGTAGCTTTCTGCCTTACTTTTGTCCTGCATTAAGTAATTACCTGCTTTTACAGAAAGAAGAACCGGTATATTTCTGGAATTTAAAAAAAGGTGGTAGCTTTATACAGGACAAAGTTATGCAGAAAGGTGCCCTGCATTAAGCAACCACCTGTTTTTACAGAATCCTATGTTAACAAATTGAGTGGTCCCATTAGCAAAACTTCCTGTAATAAATAAATTCATTTACTATGTAGTTTGTAGCAAAGATTAAAAATGACAAATTAACCCTTTACTCCATAAATATGCCTTTTTACAACGTTGCATACAGAATAGACACAGATCAGAGAGCTCCTGTAGGAGCTGTCTGATCTGGGCCTGCTCTGTTTCCATATGAAATAATATAGATATGATTCTACAGTTGCTGCCATGGCATGAATGTATAAAAAATTCTCTAATTAATATTCATGATGTCATTATTTCTTTCACGCATATTCATGGAGTAAATGGTCAACCATGTTTACCATAATTATAAGTTTTTACTCAATCTCCTCTCTGGATAAAGTTCAACTGAATAAATCAGTTTAGCACCATTTTGATAAAGTAGACTTATATAGTAGCAAATAGTGTAGACCCTAATCAAACTGCTACTTCAGGAGTAGTTTGATCTGGATCTGCAATTTTTATTTAGCTTTTAACCCTTTCCCTGTTCTATGTTTATTTCAATTTTCAATACCTACTGAATATTTATGGACAAAATGGTTATAATTACATATGGAATGTAGGAAATTGTAGCCATTTTTTAAAGTAAAGAAATAGATCTTTCCGATTCCATGAGCAAACAGAGCAGACCCTGATCAGATGGCTCCTATAGGAGCCGTCTGATCTGGGTCTACTCTGTTTGCAAATGTGTGAAAACACGTTTATATGAGGGAAAGGGTTAAAGCAGTCTGCCTGAAATCTTAAGGTAATTAGGGTAATTAAAATGGAGCAATGATGCTGAAAAATAAGGAATTATGTATTATGCAGTAAAAATCCCACCACCACCATTTTCCATTTAATAACGAGAAGCATAAGCTGATGTTTAAGTAATGATTTGTATACACAAATGACCGCATGTAGAAAGCTTGGACTATAGAGACTTTTAGTAAATGTCATGACCTATATTGAAACAATGATGTAACTTCAAATATGTAGATAAATATATATATTAAAATGCTAGTAATGATAATGTTATTAATTAAGATTACACATTTAAATTGCCTAATGTTACAAGAAAAATGGGCAACTGGGTTTTGTAAACAGCTGAGGCCAGACCAACACTCATGATTTCGAAACAGCATATATACTTTTTGACACTGTTGTAAGTCAAAGGTGTTTTGGCTGCATCAAATTCAAACAATGTAGACCTTGATCTGACAAGTTTGAAACAGGCTTGAAAGCTGGACATTTATCTAGGCCTCGCTGTATTGATTGTGCAAAACCCGATGCCCTTTTTCGAATTGCAACATTGGTGAGACTGAGGATAAACCCATTCCCTAATATTGACACCTTTTAAAGCCTCTGCAAATACCATTTTTCTGAAACCATTGTGATAAATAGAGCATTTGCTCCATAGGAGCAAATGCTCTATTTATCACAGTGGTTTCAAAACTACAGAATTCTAAAAAGATTATACAAAGAGGTTGGGTCTAAATATAAAGCCAATGAGGGAATGGGCTAATTCTGATGAGCAATGAGTTTTTCAATAGTGTATGATTGTACGGCATGGGCAGTATCAGAGGGTCCTGACTACAGTGGCTGTATACATTTGTGTATATGATAGCAATATTTACCACCACTGGCAACATGCTTTGTTTCTTTGGAGCAAATATTTCACGCAGCAGAAGCTGTAATCAAATCTCGTAGCAATCAGCGCTTGGTTTACAAGTTTTCAAATAAGACTGTTATCATGAACATCACCTCACAATTTTTTCTTAAAGGGTACAGCATTCATAAGAAAAACGATGAAACAGAAAAATGAGAAAAACCTGGTCATATAGCTCTTTGAGAAGCACCCTGGTCTTAGTTTACACTGTTTAGTCTTTTACCTCATGAATATTCATGTAAGAAATAATCATTAGTTATTTAAATTTGATCATGTCATAAAAACACAGGAATGTTTTAGACATTGCAAAAACTGTAGAGTAGATCTATATTATTTCGAAACCAAACAGAGCAGAGCCTGATCAGATGCATGAGCCAACTGATCTGGGTCTACTCTGTTTGCAAACACAGTAAAAGGCATTCCTATATGAAGTAAAGGGTTAAACAAGATGTGTTTGTGAAACACTATGCCCCGATATGACCTTTGACCTTGATGTATGACCTTGACCTTAACAAGTCACCCCTAAAAATGTTCACCGCCATAAGTTGCACATGCATGCCAACTTTGAAGTATGTGCAATAGTGACAAAATTATCACCAACGTTAAATTTGGGGGCAAACCAACCAACCAACCGACACAGATAGACAGAGCAAAAATAACGTACCACCCAAGGGGGAATAAAAAACTTGAATGTCTGTCAGTTACACTCTTAACTGCATTAAGCTGTCTTTGTATTATGTGATGTCCTTTTATTTAAATTACCGACCACTTAATTAACATGGATTCTTATTAGGAAATGTAGCTGCTTCATGCATAAAGGATAATATTATCTCTGCATAAACCGTTTACCTGATAAATATTCATGCATTATTTAATGACAGAATGACTATTATGCAGAAACTGGAGGATCTGATCTTTTATTATTTCATAAACAAACGGAGCAGACCCTAGTCAGACATCTCCTGCTGTAGCTGTCTGATATGGATCAACTCTGTTTGATAATATGTTAAAATGTGTCTCAGTCAGGTAAACTATCAGTACTGGAAACAAGTCAATGATGTTCTTTGCAAACAGTATAGACCCAGATAATAGGGTTCCTAGATGTCATGTTTAACCCTTTCCCTGTTCTATGTTTATTCAAAATTTAAATACCTGCTAAATATTCATGGACAGAATATTTATAATGAAATATGGAAGGAGGAGTACTGTAGCTATTTTAGAAAGTAAAGACACAAAACCATCAAATTCCATTAGCAAACAGAGCAGACCCTGATCAGAGCCGTCTGATCTGGGTCTACTCTGTTTGCAAGTGCATGAAAACGTTTATATGAGGAAAAGGGTTAGCTTTTCTTTTTGAAAAAAATAAATCCCGAATATTCCATTCAATTTTGAACATTTGAATTTTGGAATGATCCATTTGAAAATTCAGTATTGAAAAGACAAAGCAACTACCTATCTTAGAATTAGACTTCCTTTGTGAGTGACTGAGAGTTAAAGCATACATCATCTTGTACTTTCATTGCTTTTCAAAAAATAATTATCTAGCCAGGCTAGCATGTCTCACCTTTGCGGAGGTCTCATCTATGGTCGACAGGTCATCTTTATCTTTCCTACCATAGATACCAGTAGGGTGTTTAACGGGCTCATCCTCTCTGGACCCAAGAAACTGTCTGGGTATGTATGGGGGTATGGCATCATCAGATCCTGAGAAGAGATTATATATATTGTAAACAAAACAATCCACTGATCCATATAAATTATGCAGGTCATTGGTTACATGTTTCTGTTGATCATGAGTAAAAGTCGTGCATAAATCTTGACACCCAAAAGGTTAAGAACTTTGAATACTAAATTTGAAAATGTACTTAATTAAGCTACATGAGTCCCCAATACACAGATAGTTCAAAAGGCCATGACATGAAAAAGGGACTTGACATCAAATACTTTACAAGCTGTGTGGCTAAATCGCAATCAAGATTTTAAAGAACATCCAGCGTTAGCACAATATTCTTAGCCAACATAAGTGTCTATTAGTAATTCTTTATTACTGAATGGAAAGCGTATGTCTATTTTCAGTAATAGTGACCTGAATCCAACTGGCTTGCAAAAGTTACCTGGAAATCATCCAATAGTATGCATACATCAAACACTGAAATGTCACTTACAACTTTTGAGCTTGACACGATCACAAAGTATTCTTAATCTCACATTAAATTTCATTATACAATAAAAAACTCTCTCATGCGACTACCATTAAAAAAGAGGTTCTGGATAGCTATATCAGGTGACAGCATAATGCTGGAAGAAAGTTCTGTAGAAATCTCCTATAGTTAAGCCTTCTGCATTATTTTCGTCCTGCATTAAGCCACATACTTCTAACGTTTATTTGGTCACTATAGAACTTTTTACCGTATATGCACAAAATTCATGTCATGGCTCATTTTGTTGGGGGATTTATCTGAAGAGTCGAAGGTAGGGATGGACCCTGGGATAACAGTGTTTTCTATATCTGAGGCATAACAAACATTTCAGAAGTTTGCAACATTTAACAAAGCACCTCTATAGCCTGATAATATAATAAGTCATTGACTTAAATGATTTCACACTGACACAATATATTGTTCATACAAGTGTCAAGCAATATTACATGTAAAATATGCGTCACTTCATCTTGTAAAATGATGTTCTGCACAAAATTATTTGTTTTTTAGAGCATTAACTCTTTACTTCATGAATTTCCATGCCAGACTCCGCCCATTTTGAATCTAAATCATTGAATTCTTGTATTAAAAACATAAAATAAAGGAATTTTTTGCCAAAAGAGAATCAAAGTGTAACATATTTATATGCGTATAAGCAAACAGAGCAGATCCTGATCAGATAGCTCCAATAGGAGCTGTCTGATCTGGGTTTACTCTGTTTGAAAAAAAGGCATAACTATGTGGGGTTATGCAGTAACAAACACATTAAAACATTTACAGCAAATAAATTTAACTGTGTTAAAATTCAAATACAGCTAAATGGAATTAATTCAAAACGCAACTGTTGCAATGACTGATAGCATGATACCAGTGGAATTACATTTATAGATGACATGACCAATAGAAATAAATAAACACATTGCAACATACAGTAAAACCTGCCTACAGCGTCCGCTCAAAATAAGTCTAATTCTGGGGTATTAACCCTTTCCTCCATAGGCTATTTTTAGACCCAACCTCATTGAATAATTCTACCGAAAAGGAGCATTAACTAGAGAAAGGGAATTTTTTAGAACTTTGTAATTTGAAACCATTGTGATAAATAGAGCATTTGCTCCTATAGGAGCAAATGCTCTATTTATCACAGTGGTTTCAATAGGTGATTTTTACAGAGGTGTAGAAAGGCGTATTTATGGAGGAAAGGGTTAAGACATGTGCTTGCTTAACCCATTCTCTCATATTGATGTCTTTTGATGCCTCTTTAAAATCTATTTTTGAAACCATTGTGATAAATACAGCATTTGCTCCATGGGAACAAATGCTCTATTTAGCACAATGGTTTCAAAACTACACATTTCTAACATTTTCCTTTTTCTCTAACAAATGTTCCTTTTCGCTAGATTTATTCAAAGAAGTTGGATCTAAAAATAGCCTATGAGGGAATGGGTAAAGACAGACAGATGCTTAATGAAGAATGAAAGTTATGCAGAAAACACCTCTAGGAGCTTTCTGCATAACTTTTGTCCTAAATTAAGCACCAATCTGCTCTATATAATATTGGCCCCAATGTTTATTCAATATGTAGTCATTATCATAGTCTACTGTATATGCAATCTGTGAGTTAATTTGACCAGTCTCCTACAGCTAACAAATAAACTTGCATTGTTCGTTTCTCTACATGTATTTCTTTTGATTATAATTATATAAAATATTAACTCTAATATTAACAAAGCTACTGATCTTGATTTGCGTGATCTTAACCTTTTAAATGTAGGAAACCAGTGTATTGACATTTGCAAACAGAGTTGATCCAGATCAGAGGCCTTCTAGATGAGCCCTCTGATCAGTGTCTGCACTGTTTGTCATTCAAAGTTCTCTTGCAAATTATATATTTTTCATACTGAATGGATTGTATTGTTAACCCTTTATTCCATAAATGCGCCTTTCTATGCTTTTGCAAACAGAGTAGACCCAGATCAGATGGACCCTGCAGGAGCCGTCTGATCAGGGTCAGTTCTGTTTGCTTATGAAATTAAATAGATATGATTCAAGTTTCTGTCAAGAATAAAGATACCTGTGTTTCAAGTGCCATTATAAAAATTAATCTAATTTATATTTATGATGTCATTATTTCTTCGATGGAGTAAAAATCTACTTTAACAATTCAGCATTCAAAGGATTTTAGGCCTAGCTGGAGGTATAAAGATAGAACAAGTAGATATTGAACTTCTACTACATGTATCTAGCAGCTATTTCGAAACAGAGTAAACTACTTCTTTCTCAGTTTCAAGTATAATTCATGCATAGAAAAATTACTATCCATATAAATCTCCAGATTCAGAGACTGGAGTTCAAGAAAATTCTAGTTCCAGGAAAATCAGTGGCATATCTTTTTCATGAAAATAACTTTGGTAAAAACTTAGTATAGATTTGTAGCATGTAAGTTGGTTTTAAGACTTTGCTCCATGAATACGTATGCAAGAAATAATGACATTATAATAATTAATTGGATACAATTTTTATAATGGCACATGAGCTCAGAATTAACCCTTTCCATCATATTAACGTGATTTCACGCATTTGCAAACAGAGTAGACCCAGATCAGATGGCTCCTAAAGGAGCCATCTGATCTGGGTCTGCTCTGTTTGCCAGTAGAATTTGATATGTCTGTTTCTTTGCTTTCTAAAATGTCTACAATGTTCCACCTTCCATATTTCTTTGTAGCTATTTTGTTAATGAATATTCAATAGGTATTGAAATTTGAAATAAACTAGAACAGGGAAAGGATTATGTTGTCATTGCAGAGACTAAAGAATCATAACTATATTATTTCAAATGCAAACAGAGCAGACCCTGATCTGATGACTCCTACAGCAGCCATCTGATCTTGGTTTACTCTGTTTGCTAAGGTGTTAACCCTTCTCTTGCTGAATTTTAAAATACATTTCTCCTTCTTTACCCATGTCCTGTTGTATAATTACATATATCGTCACTGTGTACAAGTATTTCGCTGTGCAATCACTGCTGTGGAGTGCACTGGTTGCACAATCAAATTGTAAATAGTGCAGACCCTGATGAGACAGCTCCTGCAGGAGCTGTCTCATCTGGGTCTTCACTATTTACAGGTAGGTATATTGACGCGAATAGCAAGCGAAGGGTTAAAAGGTGTATCTATGGAGTAAAGGGTTAAACCCATAGATAATTAGAATATACATGTAACTTTAAGTACTCTCAAGCTAGGTCCATCCATGATGTAAATGTGTCTGCATGGGCTTGAATGTACAAGATGAAAAGGATTTTGTTTTACTTAATCTGTCATTTCAAATAAAACAGTAAACACAAACAGTCTGGATCTTACTGAGCTGCTCAATTACTCAGCATCTGATCTGGATACAAACTGTTGGCAAAGATTTCACAGATAGTCTGGAAAAAGCTATATACATTAAAACCCCTCTAATCCAGAATTTTACTAAAGAAGTAGTTTGGGGTTTTTTGGCAGGTGGCTGCTTAACCTATTCCCCGATAGGCTATTTCTAGACAACCTCTTTGAATAAACCTACCGAAAAGGAGCATTAACTAGAGAAAAGGAACTTTTTTTTAGAATTTTGTAGTTTGAAACCATTGTGATAAATAGAGCATTTGCTCCTATAGGAGCAAATGCTCTTTTTATCACAATGGTTTCACAAAGTGATTTTTATAGTCGTTAAAAGTCGTCAATATGAGGAAATGGGTTAATGCAGGGTGAAAGTCAGGCAGAAAGCTCCATAAGGAGCTTTCTGCATGACTTTCAACCCGCATTAAGCTACCACCTGTCTGAAAGATCAACACTAACATTAAATTTAATGTCCGGTTTAGAGGGCTCTTACTGTATATATAAATTCATACATTTTTTTGGAAAGACAGATATACAATGAATAAAGATGAGAGAATTAAAATTGAATATCAAAAGCAAATTCACAAAACCACTATACTAACCACTTGAATCTGAAATAAATGGTCGTATGTAATTAGCAACCTATTTACATATAGTGTTAATATTTCTAAACTATAACCCTTTAACTAGACTGAGATGCCTTTTGATGCCTTTGCAAACAAAGTAAACCCAGATCAAACAACTGCAGGAAGATCAGGGTCTACCCTGTTTACTTATGGAATAATATAGATCTAATTCTACAGTTACTGCCATGCACAAAAATTCATGTGTTCGTATGCCAATATAAAATTTAATCTAATTGATATTTACAATATCATTATTTCCTTCTTGAATTTTCATCCGGTAAAGGGTTAATATGTTACCACATTGTATAAACCACATGTTCGATTCTGACTGACCGCAAGTCAATTGTCTACAATACACTATTGTTCAACAAGAACCTTCAACTCATCACCTGGGTATATAGTTTTTGACTTCAAAACTTGTCATCTGATCAAAACTGAATTTTCTTTTTAACATTTTCTTTCATATAAACACCATTTACGCAATTGCAAACAGGGTAGACCCAGATCAGACAGCTCCTGTAGGAGCCGTCTGATCAAGGTCTGCTCTGTTTGCTTTTGACATGATACAGATCTAATTCTGCACTTTTTGTCAAAGCCAAAAATTCCCTTGGAAAGTTAACATCATAATAGTTCAGCTAATAAATATTAATGTTATCGTTATTTCATACTTGAATATATCATACTTGAACAGGGAAAGGTTTAAAAATCAAAGTCAGTAACAAACAATTTGGATCCTAATGTTGAGGACCAAATAGGATGAATAATTTAAAACATTTGTAAGAATAGCTCCTTTATTTCTCTACACTTTAGAATCTTCTCAAAGAGATGATTCTAAAGAGTTGTTACTATATAGGGTTTGGTGGAGAAATGGTGATTTTAGTATTTGAATATGCGCCTAAATCTATGGCTCTACTAATGTGGTGCCAAGTTATTTGGTATCTCATATGAATCCAAGTTAATGACAATACTATCAACAAGAGATGTTTGTAAAACATGTATACCCCCTGACCTTTGACCTAGTAACCTCAAAAACAATAGATGTCATCTAGTGGTCATGAGCAGTTAAGGTCATTGTCACCTTGACCTTTGACCTAGTGACCTCAAAAACAGTAGGGGTCATCTAGTGGTCATAACCGACCACCACAGCAAGTTTGAAGATCATACACCAAGCCGTTAATCAGTTATTGGTCGGAAACCATTTGATCTACAGAGACCGAGTCTGACCGACCAACCAATATGTGTGAAGCAATATACCCCTATTTTTTTAAAAGGGGGGGTTTACAATGAATATCCATTATGTAAATACTAATGATTGGAATGGACCTTCCCTGTGAAAATTATCTTTGTCTTTCAGCATTGAAAATTTTTGTTAACCATTTATTTCATGAATTTATTTATGTCAGAAATAATGACTATGAATATCAATTAGCTGAATTTTTATAATGCAATCTCGAGTAAAGTAATACACGTAAAAGTCAATGTCTATGTAGTAGTCATGCAACATCAAAAAGTCTTTACAAAACAATTATACAAAATCACTGCATTTCTGTCTAACAAATACATTTGAATCACATTCACTGACAAGTTATAAATCCAAATAATTGTTAAAAGACAAAGAAAAAAACAATAAAAAAAAACTGGGGTAAACGAAATATACATACACAGTCCAGACTTCAATACAAAAAGTTAATCTAAAGTCTATATATTGAACCCTTTACTTTATGAATATTCATGTAAGAAATGATGACATCATGAAAATTTATTTATATTTTAAAATGGCATAATCTATTTACACATGGAATTTTTTCCAAAGCAGAAACTGTAGTATAAGATTTATATAATTCTAGAAGCAAGCAGAGCAGACCCTGAACAGATGGCTCCTATAGGAGCCATCTGAAGCCATCTGATCTGGGTCTACTCTGTTTGCAAAGGCATTGAAAGGCGTATTAATGAAGTAATGGGTTAACAGTTTACTTTTCTTTACTGAAGTTCAACAAATACGGCCAAATAATTTCATATATTAGCTCTTTACTTTATGAATATTCATGAAACAAATACTAACATCATGAATATGAATCAGATCATTATTATGTCATAATAAACAAAGGAAATTTTTAACATGGCATTAACTACAGAATCTGATCTACAATATTTCACAAGCAAGCAGAGCAGACTCAGATCAGAAAACTCTTATAGGAGTGATCTAATCTGGGCTTACCCTTAATGCAAAGGAGTTACAAGGAATATATATGAAGTAAATGGTTAAAAGTGCGTGGCAATTGACCAAATCTTTCTTTCAACTTTTTAAATGGGTGGGATTTGGTACAAGACAAAATAAAACCTTCTGAAAATGCCTCTTAACCCTTTCCCCTCATATAAACGTGTTTTCACACATTTGCAAACAGAGTAGACCCAGATCAGACGGCTCCTAGAGGAGCCGTCTGATCAGGGTCTGCTCTGTTTGCTAATAGAATTTGATATATCTGTTTCTTTACTTTCTAAAATGTCTACAATGTTCCACCTTCTTTATTTCTTTATAACTATTTTGTTACTGAATATTCAGTAGGTATTGAAATTTGGCCTAAATATAGAACAGGGAAAGGGTTAAAAGTAGGAAGTAAGATAACTTGCAGTACATGTAATAAACAATGTAGAACAAGCATACTCCTGGTTCTCCTCTGTTTGAAAAGGCACTAAAAGAGGAATTTATGGAGTAAAGTGTTGACCTTTTACCCCATAAATACACCTTTCTTTGCATCTATAAACAAAGTAGACTCAGATCAGACAGCTCCTGTAGGAGTCGTCTGATCAGGGTCTGCTCTCTTTGCTTATCACATAATATAGGTGTGATTCTACTGTTTATGCTATGCCTAAAAATCCCTGTGTGACTGCGTCTATGTGCTATTATAACAATTAATTTAATTAATATTCATAATATCATTATTTCTTAAATGAATATTCATGGGGTAAAGGGTTAAAGGTCTTATCACTGGCACACAACCTCAGTGTCAAAAACTGCACAAATGTTTAGACTTATGTTGCTCTACCATCTTTTATCCACAATCTGTTTGAGAAGTCTACAACACTCACTGCTAGCAGAAAGTTAAAGAAAACAATTCCAAGAAAATACCACATATATCTAGCACTGCTGACATAGAAAACACATCTTAACCCTTTGAATGTGGGAAACTGTTTACTCCATAGATTTATAAACTTCCTGTACCCATGTGCTATTATAATAATTAATCCTTTCCCTCATGTAAACATCTTTTCTCGCATTTGCAGAGTGACTCAGATCAGACAGCTCCTATAGGACCATCTGATCAGGGTCTGCTCTGTTTTGTATTTGACATGACATAGATCTGATTTTACAGTTTTTGTCCAAGCAAAGTTTCCTTGAAAAGTTTATACTATAAATAAAACTGAATGCCCCTTTCGCTTAAAGGAGAGGGCATAAAAGTCAGTTTATTAATAATAATGATGTCATTATTTCTTACATGAATACGCAACAGGGAAAGGGTTAATCTAATTAATATTCACAATGCCATTATTTCTTACATATTTATGGAGTAAAGAGCTAAACCACATTGGACCAATCCTCTTTGAACATTTAGCAGTCAAAGGGTTAAGACCTTGAGACTTGACAAAATTACCCTACCTGGATGAGTACTCTCGATGGTTGTACCACTCTCGTTGGTATCATCCCCACTCTCAGTATAGTACATGTCCCTACTTCCGGCAGGCCTGAAACACAAAAACATACACTTTGAACAGAGGTCCAGATAAGATGCGTAAATTAAAACATTTTCAAGAATAATTTCTTTATTTCTACACCAAACTCTATGGTGTGACCACCCTTTAGAATCATCTCAAAGAGACAATTCTAAAGAGTGGTCACAACAAACAGTTAAGTGGAGAAAGGACGATTTTAGTATTTGAGGATGTATCGTTATCTGTTGCTCTGTTGAACATAGAGTTTTGATGTGAAAACTTTTTGAAACTTAATTAAAAAATAATGGGATGAGTGGCAAACAGTTTAGATCATGATAAACACCTACATACGCTGATTGGGTAAAAGTTATAAGCAAAGGGCTTAACCCATTCCCTCATAGGCTATTTTAGACCTAACCTCTTTGAATAAATCTACTGAAAAGGATCATTTATGAGAGGGATTTTTTTGTATTGTGTTGATAAATACTTTTGATACTCTGATAATGTTTTTGCAAAGAAATGGAAGAAAGTCTACTAAGATTTTAGCAATAAAAAAGAAAAACATTTGGTCAGCATTCTAAGAATCAATATGTACCCTGAGTATACACCATTGCAATGTGAGGTCTTTGTGACTGGATCCTTTACGTGCTTCAAAATATAATGTCAGCTCAAAGTTTGATCTAGAGCAAGTTTTTACTTCCAATGTATTAACCCATTCCCTCATAGGCTATTTTTAGATCCAACCACTTTGAATAAATCTACCGAAAAGGAACATTAACTAGAGAAAAGGAAAATTCTAGAATTTTGTAGTTTGAAACCATTGTGATAAATAGAGCAGTTGCTCCTATAGGAGCAAATGCTCTATTTATCACAATGGTTTCAATAGGTGATTTTACAGAGGCGTAGAAAGGCATATTCATGGAGGTTAAAGCTTTTGAGGAAATATTGACCAAGTGTCAAACAACACATCTGGATCCAAACTGTTTTAACCCTTCGCTTGCTATTCACGTCAATATACCTACCTGTAAATAGTGAAGACCCAGATGAGACAGCTCCTGCAGGAGCTGTCTCATCTGGGTCTGCACTATTTACAAGTTGATTGTGCAACCAGTGCACTCCACAGCAGTGATTGCACAGCGAAATACTTGTACACAGTGAAGATATATGTAATTATGCAACAGGGCATGGGTAAAGAAGGAGAAATGTATTTTAAAATTCAGCAAGAGAAGGGTTAAAGGTAATCACAGATTCATGCATAACAGACTAACAGTTGATCACTATCATGTTCAAATGCAGACAATGCAAAATTTACACACACTGTTTATCCAACAACAATATCTGTGAAATACTATCCTGTATTTCTCTTAGTGGACTGCTGTGGACTACTTTGGAAAATTGAGATCTCCAAAGAAATTTTAATCCTTTCATTTTCAGACAAATCCATTTCACTTTTTGTTCAGTAGAACCTGTCTTAAGTGACCATTCATTTATTGAACATGGCAGTTTTAAAAAGCATGTAATTACTTAATGCAGGGCAAAAGTAATGCAGAAAGCTCCAAAAGGAGCTTTCTATATTACTTTTGACCTGCATTAAGTAACATCCTGCCTTAAAGACCCATATTTAGACCTCTTTTAATTGTCGCGTCAGACAGGTTCTATGGTATATAATTTTACCATAACCACAATATAATGAGTGCCTTATGATAATTATACAATTATGCATTGTACCTATTGAAAATTTGACTTTCAAACTTGTCCTAAAGAATACTGATGTGACTGATTAACTATCATTATCTCCTTTTCACACTAAACAGACTTTCAGTGAAAACATATTATTCTGACATATATGCCCCTTTTCATATGCTTAACCTGTTACCTGATAGAAATGTCTTTCCATACCTTTGGCAAATTAAGTAGACCCAGATTAGAAAACTCCTACAGGAGCCTTTTTATCAGGGTCTGCTCTGTTTGCTTATGAAATAATATAGATCTATCTGATTCTATAGTTTCTGTCATGACCAAAATTCCTGTATTCAATAGTTGTTAGAACAATTTAGCTAATTAAAACTTATGACTTCATTAATATCTTGCATAAATATTTATCAGGTAAAGGACAAAATATACAAAACAAAGATGTCATTTATTTCTTACATGAATATACAACAGGAAAAGGTGAGTTTTCAGAATGGAATATCGCATCAGTGTATAACTAAAGAGTCCACTAAGTAAAGGGTTAAACTTGCTAGACGATTTTGAGTAAAACAACAGTGCAGACACTGATATGAGGTCTCCTCTAGGAGCCCAGACTGATCTGGGTCTGCATTGGTTGAAAATGCCAGTGTGTGTGTGTCTTCCACATTCAAATTGCACCCAAAAAAACCCCGCAAACTGCATCAAATGTCAACATATCACTCTTTTGATTCCGAAACCACAACCGCTGTGATATATCTTACCTTTTGTCATTACAGAACAATCTATTCATGATACAAGATGATTCAATACTGTACAGTGAGAAATGCATTAAATAATAATAATTTGTCAATTACCGTAGCTTATGCAAATTAAACTAAACGTCATTTCCTGTTTATGTGTTTGTTGTTTATCCCTTTCCCTGATAAACGGTAAGCACATTCACTCCATTTGGCAAACAGAGTAGACCCTGTAAACAGTTTACAAACAGCGTAGGGTCTGTTCTGTTTTCTCAAAGAATCATATTGACATAATTCATAATCTACAGTTTTCGCCACAGCCCAAATCTCCTGTGTTTATATGCCATTATAGTCAATCAGCTAATTAATATTCATGACATCATTATTTCTTCCATGAATATTCATCAGGTAAAGGGTTACATATACATACCACTTAATTAATATTCCTTCAAGAGTAAGTTTTAAATCCAATTCAATATTTCTTATAAATGAATTCCCTTGCAAAAAACACTCATCCTACGTTATCTGTTTTCCAGGCTTCAAGCCTAAACATGTCACAGAATTATGTTCATTACTTTTTAACCCTTTCAGTGCAGGAGTCGTGTCACAAATGTCCTTTGAAAACAGTGCAGACCCAGATGAGAGGGCTCCTAGAGGAGCCCTCTCATCAGGGTCTCCACTGTTTGTCATGTAACACATTTCTTTAAAAAAAAATCCCTGAATATTTATGGTAAGCTTAATTGACCTATTTGTATTTTGGAATATAGTCCATTTGAAAATTTAGCGTTGAAAGGGTGAACATTACACCAAGACAACTGCATAACCATCAATAGCAGTTTTGATCTGACAATCAGTAAATTGGTGTCTGACCAGAATGAGAATGATGAAATACATGATGAAATACATGTATAAGATAATTATACCTAAATAAATTGCAACAAAATGCAAGAAAATCAATAGTTAAGTGAAACGTTTTCATGGAAACAGATTTCTACATATTCAAATGAGTCTTATTGTCGCTAAAATTTGAATTTACTGAAAACCTTACCAGCAATGTGTGCAGAGAGTCTGCACTGTTTGCATATAAATGACCATGTATAATTCTTTTGAAGAGACACCATCTCTTTACAATAACATAGGTAAACTAATATTCAGCTAATTAGTATTGAATTGGTTACAGGTTTCTTTTTGTACATCATTTTTCCCCTTTCCCATTCAACTTATGTTTTCTTCATAATGAGAATGGAAATCCATTTATCAAATTTGAAACTGGTATACATGCTAACCACACGGTTTGCTGTGTATTATCTGATGTAGAGCTGAACTGGATGAAAAGGTCTTAGCCCTAACAAAGCTGAATTTCCAAATGGACTATTCCAAAATTCAAACAGGTCAAGCTTACAGTGATCATTTAGGGATATTCCTAAAGAAAAGTGTTACATGACAAACAGTGCAGACCCTTATGAGAGGGCTCCTCATCTGTGTCTACACTGAATAGGACATAAGTGACTCGCTTCCCGCATTGTAGGGGTTAATA
Organism: Azorinus chamasolen; assembly: GCA_963576725.1. NCBI lineage: Eukaryota > Metazoa > Mollusca > Bivalvia > Cardiida > Solecurtidae > Azorinus > Azorinus chamasolen. The sequence continues at coordinate 42,486,685 of OY755245.1, forward strand.
CTCAATAGCTAGCATGATCAGAGTTCAGGTATTTCATTAGAGCTAATCCATTCATCAGTTATTGATCTCGCCTACTGAAGACTTAGCTCAAGGTCGGATGACTTTCAGTCTCAGCTCCAGTAATGCATGAGAAAGACACATTGATGATAGCAACAGAAATTGAATTGGCTTAATCTTTATGCTGCTGTATTAATTTGCACACACTCAAATCTTAGCCTGTTTTTGCATTTAACCCTTCGCTTGCTATTCACATCAATATACATACCTGTAAATAGTGAAGACCCAGATGAGACAGCTCCTGCAGGAGCTGTCTCATCAGGGTCTGCACTATTTACAAGTTGATTGTGCAACCAGTGCACTCCACAACAGTGATTGCACAGCGATATACCTGTACACAGTGAAGATGTATGTAATTATACAACAGGGCATGGGTAAAGAAGGAGAAATATGTTTTAAAATTCAGCAAGCGAAGGGTTAAAACATTAGCTGCATTGTCCTTGTCTTCAAACAAACAATCCTGGTGAGATGTTGTTGAGTTACTTGACATTGTATCTGAATCCAAACACTTGCATTTGCGCTTTAAGCATGCTTAACCCTTTCCCTGTTCAATATTCATGTAAGAAATCAGGACATCATGAATATCTATAAGCTGAATTCTTACACTGTTAAAGTTTTAAGGGATTTTTTTGCTTTGACAAAATACGGTAGAATCTGATCTATATGATATCACAAGCAAACAAAGCAGACCCTGATCAGATGGCTCTTATAGGAGCCATCTGATCTGAGTCTACTCTGTTTGCAAATGCGTGAGAAGGCGTTTATATTATAGGAAAGGCTTAAGGTATAGAGCAACTAATCAAGCATTGCAATTCTACTCCAGAGATATGTGGCTTTATCAATAATACTGACATATAATTTCCAGCTAGTCTTAGCAAATTATTGAATAACTGTATGTATGTAAACCGACAGTACAAATACAGGTTAACCCTTTCCCTGTTCTATATTTATTACATATTTTCAATACCTACTGAATATTCTTGGACAAAATAATGAAATATGGAAGGTAAAACATTGTAGCCATTTTAGAAAGTAAACAAACAGATCTACCAAATTCCATTCCAACAGAGCAGACCCTGATCAGATGGCTCCTTGGTCCACTCTGTTTGCAAATGCATGAAAACATATTTGTATGAGGGAAAGGGTTAACCTAATGAACATTTATGCATGAATTGATCACTTCATGAATATTCATTAACTTGAGAAATTTTTCTAAACGGTAATCGATAGCTTAGTCAAATACCGTAGGATCAGATCTATATAATTACATTGACAAACAGAGAAGACTCTGATCAGGAGCCGTCTGATATGGGTCTTCTCTATTTACAACGGGTAGGAAAGGCATTCAATATGAAGGAAAGGAATAAGGGTTCATAACTGATCCATTAGGCAAACATGCATATCACATTGACATATCATGTTAAAATAAATAAATCACGGTCATCACCACACATTGGGTTTTAATATTTTCAATGCTGAATTTTTCAATGGACTACATGTATTTCAAAACTCAAATAGGTCAAACTTACTGTGAATATTCAGGGATTTTCAAAGAAAAGTTTAACATGACAAACAGTGCAGACCCTGATGAGAGGGCTCCTAGGTTTACACTGTTTGCAATTGACATTAGTGACTCGTCTACAGCACTGCAAGGGTTCATGGAATATTTCAATTCTTACTTCAATGTAGATGTATATTAAACTTTACCCACCATGAAAAGAATATTGTCTGCTCAAAATAGGATCTGGAGCAATTTTGACCACCTCCGATTCGATCAAGCTTTTCAGAAACTAATGCCCTGCGTGTCAAACAGCTTGGATCCTGATGAGTCGCTCAGTTACTCCGTATCTCATCTGGATCCAAACTGTCTGCAAATGCAAGTCAGGTCACAAATACTAGGATAAGGGTTAATTTGGAAGAGGTTTGTATAAAAATGCAGTTACTGTGACAATACTACTGTATAATTATCCCTTTCCCTCATACAAACATGTTTTCATGCATCTGCAAACAGAGTAGACCCAGATCAGACGGCTCCTAGAGGAGCCGTCTGATCAGGGTCTGCTCTGTTTGCTAATAAAATTTGATATATCTGTTCCTTTGCTTTCTAAACTGTCTACAATGTTCCACCGTCCATACATCTTTATAACTATTTTTTTTAATGAATATTCAGTAGGTATTGAAATTTGGCCTAAATACAGGCCAGGGAAAGGGTTAAATCATTACAGGACCTACCTGTAGGGCCTCAGACGAGAACCTCTCTTGGAGCTACTGGTGTCCGACTCTGTGGGTGACGGGGAACCATCTCTCCTAGAATCTATACAATACAAATAAAACATATTTACATTACTGCATAGCATTATTCATATGCTGCATAATTTACGCACTATGCTCAATGCCTTTTTACTTAGCATCAGCATTAACCCTCTACTACATAGAAACGCCTTTGTAACCTGTAGACCAAGACCAAATTGATCATGTAGGAACAGTTTGATCAGGGTCTGCTCTGTTAGCTTATGGAAGTATATACATCTGTTTCTACAGTTTCTGCCATTGTAAAAAAATCATGTGTTCATATTATGCCATTTTAGTTTACATAAATCTTCACAAAAAATAAGTTACCCTGATCTACAGTATAAGCCTTTCCTCCATAAATACACCTTTTTATGCCTCTGTCAAAGTCACTTTATGAAACCATTGTAATAAATAGAGCATTTGCTCCTATAGGAGCAAATGCTCTATTTATCACGATGGTTTCAAACTATAAAAACTTTAAAAAAAATCCTTTTCTCTAGTTAATGTTCCTTTTTGGTAGATTTATTCGAAGTGGATGGATCTAAAAAATAGCCTATGGAGGAAAGGGTTAAACTTGCTAGAGGATTTTCATTTTTGAATGACAAACAGTGCAGACTCTGATCAGAGGACTCCTCTAAGAGCCCTCTGATCTGGGTCTACACTGTTTGCAAATGACAGTACATGCATGTCCTGGGTTGAAAGAGAAAAACTTTCTAAAACTTTCTATAACCCTTTACTCCATGAATATTCAAGTAACAAAATTAATAATGACTGTATGAAAATCACTTAGCTAATTGTTTGTAATGGCATATAATTATGAGCACAGGAAGTTTTTGCCATGGCATGAACTTTATCTACCATAGTATACCCTGAACAGACAAATCTTACAGGAGCTGTCTGATCTGGGTCTAATCTGTTTGCAAAGATGTTAAAAGGCAATTTTATGCAGTCAGTCGTAGCCTCTATCCAACAGCTAACCTGTGTATTGGGCAGTCATTTCTTAGACTTAGATTGTCCAATGAAACAATTCTGTGAATGACTGATCTGTGATAAAGTGACACTTGATTGGCTGCTTAACGCAGGTTTGATGGTACGTGTACATGCGTAATTGTATTGATCATACATTAATAATTACATGTATATGAATTAATAATTATTTTAATCTGGAAACAATGTTTTTTATTTCATATTCTGAGAACTGAATGCTTCAATTAACCCCATCCCTTATATTAAAGCCTTCTGACATCTCTGTAAAAGTCTCTTTTTGAAATCATGCTCTATTTTTCACATTTGTTTCAAAACTGCACAACTCTAAAAAAATGTTCCTTTTCAGTAGATTTATTGATAGAGGTAGGGTCCAAAATAGCCGATCAAACAAAGTAGACCCAGATAAGATGGCCCCTATAGGAGCTGTCCGATCAGAGTCTGCACTGTTTGTCAGAGGAATTTGATGGATCTGTTTCTATACTTTAAAATATAATAAAACATAAAAAAATGTTCTTTATACTTTCTAAATACAATGTTCCACCTTCCATATGTCATTTTAACTATTTTGGCCATGAATATTCAGTAGGTATTGACATTTTTAATAAACATAGAACAGGAAAAGGGATAAAGCATTGAACCAGTCACTATAAATCTAATCAAATATTGTTATAACATTTTGATTAAAGCGACAACGATTCCTGAAAAGCTAAACTATAAAACACAGAACACAGATAGGTTATGAACAGAGAATGTGGTTATTCACATAGCTACACACAGTAAAACTCTACTTAATCATATACATCATTACACTTTGAATGCAGGAAAGGTGTGGACTGGCAGTTGTAAACAGTGTAGACCCACATCAGAGTTCCTAGCAGAGTCCTCTGGTCAGGGTCTGCACCATTTGGCATTTAACTCTTTGCACGCTGAGAATTTTTTTGTCTGCAACAATTGTCGCCTGCTTCAATTCTTAAAATGGGAATGGGTTAAAATCATTTTTTGAAATCATTGTGATAATTTGAGCATTTGCTCCTATAGAGCAAATGCTCAATTTATCACAATGGTATAAAAACTACACAATTCTGAATTTTTCCTTTCTTCTAGTAAATACTCCTTTTCAGTAAATTTATTCAAAGAAGTTATGTCTAAAAATAGCATAATTTATGAGGTAATGGGCTGACCTTTATGTAATTGGTAAATTTGTAAGGACAACTGTAATCAGTAAGGGTGACAATAACTTGCCATCTCATCAAGATCCAAATTTATTAAAAATCTTGATTGTATTTTTGAAAAGAAATGGAAAAAATGTCTGCCTTGAAAATCAGTGCAAATATCAACCCACTGCATGATAATTATTCATGAAGTAAATAATGACATCATGCATATTTATTAACTGAATTTTTATAACGGCATACGAAAAAGGATTTTGCAGCCATGGCAGAAATTGTAGAATCAGATCGATAAGATTCCATAAGTATGCAAATCAGACCCTGATCAGATGGCTCCTATAGCAGCCATCTGATCGTGTCTACTCTGTTTGCAAATGTGTCACAATATGTCTCAATCAGGTAGAGGGTCCATTACTCCATTATTTCATGAACATTCATGCCAGGCTCTTCACATTATGATCATAAATTAATTTGATTCCGGTACTAAAAATACAATATATTAGTAAACAGAGCATAGCCCTGATCAGACAGCTTCTACAGGGACTGTCTGATTTGGGTCTACTCTGTTTGTAAAGGTTTAAAAAGGCAGGATTTTCAAATAAGGGTTCAAGCAATCTTAAAGTTATTTTGTAAATGCAACTTCTAACAAAAATTATATCATTCAAGCACTAAGATATTTTGTCAAGATGCATAACATTCAAAAGTATCTTTATCACAGCAATCTTCATTTCGAAAAACACAATTCAAAGTATAATTATATTTATTAGAAATTAAGGGTAAGGGGAACTATTCTGTTTGGAAATGTTTCAGGTTATGTGGAGTTGTCTCCCTTATAACTCTTTAACCCGAGAGTTGTTATTTGATGCATTTGCAAACAGAGTAGATGATCCTCTCTGTTTACTTATGCTATAATATAGATCTGATTTTGATCATTGCCATTATACAATTCAACTCATTAATATTCACAATGTCATAATTTCTAAAAAGAATATATTCATCATTTAAAGGTTTAACCCTTTCCCTGTTCTATGTTTATTCCAAATTTCAATACCTACTGAATTTTCATGTATAAAATACCGGTAGTTATAATGAAATATGGAAGGTGGAATATTGTAGCCATTTTAGAAAGTAAACGAACAGATCTTTCAAATTTCCATTAGCAAACAGAGCAGACCCTGAACAGATGGCTCCTATAGGAGCCATCTGACCTGGGTCTACTCTGTTTGCAAATGCGTGAAGCACGTTTATATGAGGGAAAGGGTTACACAAACCAACATATTTATGAGAACATCTGCACATACTGAATTATTTTTCACTATCTAAGTTAATTTCCACAAAAATTAACCCTTCGCATGGTAAGCGCGACCTGATCGGCATTCAGGCAAACTGCTTGGATTCAGTAACTTGGTGTGTCATCACGATCAAAGCTGTTTGACATTCAGTCGATAGTTTCTCAGATGTTTAATCCTTTCCTTCATATAAATTCCTTTCAACGCCTTTGCAAACTGAGTAGACTCAGATCAGATGGCTCTATAGGAGCCGTCTGATCAGGGTCTACACTGTTTGCAAAGGTCTAGAAAGGTGTATTTATGGAGTAAAGAGTTAATGGTCATGTATTCATGCATACTGCATCCTATTTGGATTGGCAGAAGTACTACTCTGTTAGTCTTATTAAAACTATGCAGTAACTAAACATCTGCTATTCAAACCACTCAATTCTGACAACAAACTAATTCCTACAATGTAAACTTGACAAGTTTATTTCATACCAGTTTTTACCTCACATGCAAAACATTCTTTAAGTTACAATGCAATCTTCTGACTCCAAGTCAAGCAAAGCGATTTCGAAATTGCAAATACATGTAATCTGTTATGACACTCAAATAAAATTCTGTTAACTCAAGACACAATTACTTACATCCCGGCCTCCTACCCTGTTGCCATTCATGAAAACTAGTTTTCCTTGGCTTCGTTCTGGTATCACCATAGTTACCAAGGTCATCTGCTGATATGGTAGACTGACCTAGAGTTGGCTGCGAACAACCTAACTCATGCTGTAGCAGCCTACTCCTAAGCTCATGTAACTTTTCCTCTTGCTTTTGACTTCGACACAAAAGCTCATAAACATCATCCCTACTTATAGGCGACTGAAGAACATGAGCTTGCCCAGTCACATTTCTACGGGCTGGCAATGACTTTGACATTGGGCTGGACAATTTTTTGCCCTTTGGTGGGTTATGTTTAGCTCTAGCTCTACTCTGTCGCTCTGCCCTTTGTTTTTTAAGGGGACTGTGAATTTCATCATTGTCACCACAGCATGGTGAATCATCATCTGTGACCCCTTCAATACTGAGGTTACTTGATTGGACTGATAAATGTTTTGTCCTTGGATGAGCAAATGTGTCTAAGTCTCGAGGTGGATTGACTCTGGTGTTAGAATACCTCTGGTAACCATGGTAATGCCACAAATTGCCATCACTACTATCACTATGGCAACAGGGCTCAGTAGTGGAGTCACTAGTATAACACTCGTAACACCAGTCTGTGAGAAAAATCATTACACATGAAATAATTTTTTATCAGTCAACTAGTACAGTTGAACTTCGGTATCTCAAACTTCAAGGGACCACACAAATTAGTTCGAGATAACAGAAGTTCGAGTTATCAAATGTCTGATCTAGATAATTTCTTAAAATAACAGTTTAATGCAGGTCTAAAGTTATGCTGAAAGCTCCTGTAGGAGCTTTCAGCATTATTTTAGACCTGCATTAAGCTGACACACATGTTTCTAGATGTGTGTAGTAATACATTTTAGAGCAATTCTGTCTGTTGTAAATTTTAGAAGGACTGAACTTTTAGTTCGAGTTATCCCGAAGTTCGAGTTATCCGAGTTCGAGCTTTCGAAGTTCAACTGTATTTTCCAAATTGTAACGTTTGAACTACATGTACATGGTTTTTATTTTTCACCTGTATCATATGATGAGGATACTGCGTATGCAATTAACCCTTTCAATGCTAAAACTTCAAATGGACTATTTCAAAATTCCAATAGGTCAAGCTTACAGCTTACAGTGAATATTCAGGGATATTTGAAAGAACAGTGTAACATGACAAACAGTGCAGCCCCTGATGAGAAGGCTCCTCTAGGAGTCCTCTCATCTGGGTCTACACTGTTTGCAAGGGACATTAGTGACATTAATTTTCCCCCTACTGAATTCATTGAAATCTTTATAATGTGAAAATACCATCACCTGAATTAACGGTAGCTAACCATTTAATCACAGAAAGAGTAGACATGTGTGTCTTTATAAGCAGGTGGTTGCTTAAGGCAGGAAAAAAGTAATGCAGAAAGCGCCTGTATGAGCCTTCTGCATTACCTTTGTCATGCATTAAGCTACCATCTGACTTTACAACCCAGAACTAGGCCTGGTTTGGATGGTCTATTTATTATTTCATTGTACAGTAAAAACCTTCTAAAGCAATCACTTATAAACATAGATGTCTTTAAAAAGCAGCAGTTTAATCCTTAATCCTACAGGAGATTTCTTCATAACTTTCATCCTGCATTAAGTTACCAACTGCCTTTAAGACCCAGAATTATACCTCTTTCTGTTGGTTGCATTACAAGGGTTTTACTATACATTGTATATATAAATTGTCCAGTTTTGTCATTTTACAAAATATTGTGCATGCAATCTAGAATACATGTGACCATGAGTAGAAAACCCATATGTGAAGCACCCACTACAAACTGTGACTGATATACATATATAAATGTGTGAATCATGCATTCAGAGGAAGCAAACCAAAAGGTCATTAACCCTTTCAACCCGACATTCATGTACTTCCATTTGCAAACTGTGTAGACCCAGATCAGAGGGTTCCTAGAGGAGCCTTCTCATCAGGGTTTGCACTATTTGTCATTCAGAATCCTCTTGCAAGTTTAAACCTTTTACACCAAGTGTACTCTATATTTAACCCTTTCCTTCATATAAACGTCTTTTCAAGCATTTGCAAACAGAGTAGACCCAGATCAGACAGCTCCTATAGAAGTCGTCTCATCAGGGTCTGCTCTGTTTGCTAATGGAATATGACATCTGATTTTTAAGTTTCTAAAACCGTTTAAACGGCTACACCATTCCACCTTCAATATTTCATTATAACTATTTTGTCCATGAATATTCAGTAGGTATTGAAATTGGACTAAATATATAAAATAAGGAAAGGGTAAATAACACTCTGAAAATTCAGTGTTGAAATGGTTAAACCTGCTCTTTTTAAACACTTTAAAGCCGATTTTTCTGTAATAGTGTTGTAATTTCATTTTAATTCATTCTTTTAGGGTAAATCTTACTCCTATAGATACAGTAAAACCCCTCTAATGCGACCACCAAATAGAGATATAATTCCGGGTCTTAAATGCAGGTGGTAGCTTAATGCAGGACGAATGTTTTGCAGAAAGCTCCTGCAGGAGCTTTCTGCATAACATTCGTCCTGCATTAAGCAACCACATGCTTTTAAAAACATCTATTTTCATTCATAAAGTGGTCGCATTAGAGGGGTTTTAGTGTATTAACTTACAAACAGTATGTTACTACCCTAATTAGAAGGTTTCTATATAGGAGTCCTATGACCAGTATGAACACAGAAGTGAAACCTCTCTACAAAGACCACTTAGAATATATATAATTCTCAACATTTCGGACAGATTGTGCCTTAACCCTTTCCCTCATACAAACATGTTTTCTCGCATTTGCAAACAGAGTAGACCCAGATCAGACGGCTCCTAGAGGAGCTGTCTGATCAGGGTCTGCTCTGTTTGCTAATAGAATTTGATAGATCTGTTTCTTTGCTGTCTAAAATGTCTACAATGTTCCACCTTCCATATTTCTTTATAACTATTTTGTTAATGAATATTCAGTAGGTATTGAAATTTAGAATAAGCATAGAACAGGGAAAGGGTTAATCCTGGTCGAAAGGCAATTTTTTATTTCTGTTCCAAAGCTTCTGTAGAGCTTATGTTAACTTATAACTTATTGTCCTGTCTTACATACCTCTTGCCAACTTTAAATTGTACTTATCTTATATGATCATATCCTGATTCTATACAAAAAGGGTAACTGATCCAAATGATCTTTTTTTTATTATTTTTTTCTGACAAGCAAGGAAAGGAGAAAACTTCCAGCTACTTTCAAATGTCGTCAGTAGATATACATGTATGTGAGCTAGGTACATACCATCACAAAAGGGGTTAACAGACTTTACCTGTTGTTTTGTTTATGGTTGTGCTTGTTGCACTCTGTACAGAGGCACGTAATGCATTTGCCTGTGCTGTTCAAGTAAGCAACATTTCTTTTTATTTCATTTCATTCACATGAAATTTATAAACAAACAGCAAAACAAACAAGAAAAGCAAATAATATATCACTAAGCCCCATTGATTCAGGACAATATACCCATGTTTAATCCTTTCCTCCATAAAATTCATGTACAGGAAATAATAATGTCATGAATATCAAAAAGACGATCAAATTAATTTGTACAATAGCACATTGACACAGTAAGTTTTGGCCATGGCAGAAACTGTGGAATCATATCTATATTAAAGCATAAGCAAACACAGCAGACCCTGATCATATGGCTCCTACAGGAGCTGTCTGATCTGGGTTTACTCTGTTTGCAAAGGCATAGAAATGGGTATTTATGGAGTAAAGGGTTAATGATAAACAGTCAAATACAAAATCACTTCATACAATAAGAAGATATGACATAGATAAGGCTGTGCTAACTGATGGATGTGTGCATGTACACCAAACTAATAAACAGGCAACTACTCTGATTACCCAAAGTATTCTGGCACCAAATCTCTCCTCTTGAGTGGTTTGTTAACCCTTTCCTTCATACAAACCCTTTTTCATCCCTATAGTGCAAACAGAGAAAACCAAGATCATATGGCTCCAGTAGGAGCTGTCTGATCAGGGTCTGCTGTTTGCTTAAAGAAATTATAATATATCCGACTTTACAGTTTCAGTTAGTAGTTAGAATAATTCAAGTCGGCACTATTAAATTAAGACTGCCATGTTAAAAAATAATGTAGACCCTGATCAAATGGCTCCTTCAGGGGCTGTTTGATCTGGGTCTGCACCATTTGCCTAAGCTTGTCTGTCCAAATACTTTGGGTAAAGCCCAGCTCAGTGCAAAAGGGCTTCACAAAAACCTTTTCAGCATTCACTTTGAGCAGTATGCAAACATTACAATGTACTTTACTCTCCACTTGGCTCTGTATGACCTATTTAGTGTTGCAGTGCTATAAAACCCAACTCACTCACTCACACTTAAGCCTACAATTGTTTTCAATTTACTGATTGGACTAAAACCCTTTAAATAACAGAAGTTTAACCCTTTCAACCCGGAACCCACATACACTGTCATTTACAAACAGTGTACCAAGATCAGAGGGCTCCTAGAGGCGGCTTCTGATCAGGGTCTGCACTGTGTATCATTCAAAATCCCCCAGCAGTTTAACCCTTTCCCTCATGTAAACGTGTTTTCACGCATTTGCAAACAGAGTAGACCCTGATCAGATGGCTCCTAGAGGAGCCGTCTGATCAGGGTCTACTCTGTCTGCTCTGTTTGTTAGTGCAATTTGATATACATTGCATCTGTTTCTTTAACTTTCTAAAATAGCTACAATGTTCCCCCATCCATATTCCATTATAACTATTTTGTCCATGAATATTCAACATGTATTAAAATTTGGAATGAACACAGAACAGGGAAAGGGTTAAAGCATTTCATACTGAGTGGACTCAGATGGACTACTCCATTCTAGTAGTTTAGGGTTGAAAGGGTAAATGTTATCATGATGAACAATTTGGTTAACCCCTTGCTCCATGAATATTCATGCTAGAAATAATGACATCATGAATATTAATCAGATTAATTTATTATAAAAGTGCATGGCCAAGGCAGAAACTATATAATATACTCATATCTATATAGATATATATACATGTAATTATTACATTGTAATACCATAAGCAAACAGTAGACCCAGATCAGATGGCTCCCATAGGAGCCGTCTGATCTGGGTCTACTCTGTTTGCAAAGGCATAGAAAGGCGTATTTATGGAGGAAAGGGTTATAGTCAGTTTTATGATATTCCTACCTACATCCAAGTTTATAATTCCTCTTAAACTTTATCTACTATGCCCTCCTAATTTCTCAAAAGCCAAGTTGTAAAAATCATTTCAGCACCTACACAAATGCATTCTACGCATCATCTGGTTCTAAAACTCACCATGAGGTCTGTGCTGTTTGGGTGTTACAAGTACCCCTGGTGTTGAGCCAACAGGCTTGTCACTGAAACAGAGAAATAAAAACAAACTAGATTACACAAATTGTTCATATACTTAACCCTTTCCCCCACATTAAAGGGGATGTCCCTACATTTGACGCGTTTCATAAACACTTAAAATATACAAAACTCATTTGTTTATATGCTGAAAATTAGTATATCGCAAAAAGACCCATCCAATTACCGTTTATAATGACAAAACATCCATGTGTTTGATATCGCCGGTCCCGGTTTTACTCCCCGATGTTTCAGTTTTATTCGGGTTGGGTTTTAGTTTCGTAACTGTTCGCCATATTCGCGATTCTCCTATCACTTCCGAGAAAGGTATTACGTAAACAATTGAGGGATCGGGTGATCATCGGCAAAACGCGGAAGAATTTAACGGAAAAGGCCGATAATATTGTGTTGTAGAACAAAAATTATCAGTATTGATGAAATCGGTTTATTTGTATCACAGGGGCATTTTTCGATATAAGTTCAAATTGGGAACCTTCATAATAATGATAGAGCATAACAAATACCAAGTTTTATGATATTATTGAAAATATGCGATCATTGTAGGGACTTCCTCTTTAACGCCTTTTCACACATTTGCAAACAGAGTAGACCAAGATCAGACCACTCTCATAGGAGACGTCTGATCTGGGTCTGATATGTTTGCTTTTGACATGATATATATCTGATTCTACAGTGTTTGTTAAAGCAAAGCAAAATCTTTAATAAACACCTTTTCACGCATTTGCAAATAGAGTAGACCGAGATCAGACAGCTCCTATAGGAGCTGTCTGACTAGGGTCTACTCTATTTGCTATTGGAAGTTGATAAATCTGTTTCTTTAGTTTCTAAAATGGCTATAATGTTACACCTTCCACATTTCATTATAACTATTTTGTCCATGAGTATTCAGTAGGTATTGAAAATTGTAATAAACATAGAACAGGAAAAGGGTTAAACTATCACTTCTGATCCTTTACCTGATGAATATTCATGTAAGAATACTATGGCATATGAATACAGGAATGTTTAGTAATGACAGAATCATATCTATACTATCCCATACGCAAACAAGAGTGTTAGGAGGAATACATGTGTCACCTGCTCGCAACTGACACAAAAACTTATTGTTAATATGGAAAAGGGGAATAACTAAAAAAATATTGATGTTAGAGTTGTGGCCCTTGTGCATGACACTTCCTCTCATCATGCTTGTTCCATGTGTGAAATTTGAAAGCTCTATAATGGTTAGTTTAGCAATGACAGTCAAAAAAAGAAAGTGTGACAGACAGACAGACAGACAGACGACGGAAAAGTTATCCCTAAGTGACACACTGCCTCTCGGCAGGTGACACAACAAAGCAGACCCTGATCAGATGGCTCCTACAAGGGTCTACTCAGTTTGGAAAAGATATTACAGCATTACTTTTGACCTGCATTAAGCTGTGAACTTGAGAAATTGCCTAGACTGGAAATTGGATGACTCAAACTTCTTTTATCTCGAAGTAACTTCGAGATACAAAAGTTCAATTGTACATGCATATGTTGTTGAAATGTTCTTGTAAATTCATTGTTAATATTGAAAACTGGTATCAAATGTGTGTTATTATTACACTGTATTATTATTAATAATAGCAGCTGTCAGCTTAAAGTTGGATCTTGAGCTGTTTTTACTTATTTCTAATTTGTTCAAGCTTTTGAGAAATTATTGAGCAAGAGTCAATGTATGAGATGCTGAGTTAGGCTGGTGTCTCATCTGGAACTATGCTGTTTGCATATACCTATGAAAAAACTTGATTATTTAAACACAAAAACATGATCAGTCTATAACTCATTCCCTTATAGGCTATTCTTACATCCAATCTCTTTGAATAAATCTACTAGAAAGGAGCATTTACCAGAGAAAAGGAACATTTCAGAATTGCGTAGTTTCGAAATCATTGTGCTAAATAGGAGCAAATGCTCTATTTATCACAATGGTTTCAAAAACAGTGACTTTTACAGGGGCATAAAAAGGCGTCAATATAAGGGAATGGGTGAAGACACTTGGCAGCCTAATGCAGGGTGAAAGTCAGGCAGAAAGCTCCTCTATGAACTTTCTGCATGACTTTCACCCTGTATTAAGCAGTCACCTGCCTAACCTGCCATCAATCCTACATTACTTAAATTTTGAAGTACCAAGTTTTAACTGTACTTCAACAGGGTAAAGAGCTAATTTGTACCTACCTTTTCTGTCGGTCTACTGGACTACTAGGCAGGTCAACAAAGCTGTACTGACTCAAGTCACTGGGACTGGTAGCCTCCTCAGATTTTGACCGTGAATGTCCATCCCTGAAATTATTTACGAATATAATTATCGACTAATGAATTTATTTTTTGTTTTTGCATTTGGTTTTATCACTTCATTTTCTTAACCCTTTACTCCATATGTATGGCTTTCAACACTTTTTCAAACAATGTAGACCAAGATCAATGTCTACTGTTTACTTTAACCAATTACCTCATAGGCTATCTTTAGATACAACCTCTTTAAATAAATCTACCGAAACGGAGCATTAACTAGAGAAAAGGAAAAAGTTAGAATATTGTAGTTTGAAACCATAGTGATAAATAGAGCATTTGCTCCTATAGGAGCAAATGCTCTATTTATCACAATGGTTTCACAAAGTGACTTTTACAGAGTCGTCAAAAGTCGTCAATATGAGGGAAAGGGTTAATATGGAATAATACAATTCTGATTCACCAGTTTCTGCCATGGCAAAACATCTATGTGTTCATTTGCCATTTTAAAACAAATCTGACAGCAAATTGTCATTATTTCTTACATGAATATTCATGGAGTAAAGGGTTAATATTCTGTAGAAAAAGTAAATGGACTACCTGTACGATACTGCGTAACTGATTTCAGAAGAAAAAAAAACACACTTTTTTTCACTTTCACTCAAAAACTACAGTAGCTATATTTATGACGACATGTTTTGATAAGAGTATTCATTGTCTGTCCCTGAAAAGTCATAATACTGCACCCTCTGACGCATAACCCTATTCTTTCATGTAGATGCCTTTCAAGCCTTTGCAAACAGAGCAGACCCTGACCAGACGGCTCCTGTAGGAGCTGTCTGATCAGGGTCTGCTCTGTTTGTTAATAGAATCATATATATCTGATTCTACTGCTTTTATCTAAGCCTATAACTCCCTTTCTAAATTTTAAATTTTAAAAAATACAATTAAAATTCATAATGTAATCAATTTTTCCTATGTTACAGCTTTTTTCAATGAGTCTTTTAACCCTTTCCCTCATATAAACGTGTTTTCACGCATTTGCAAACAGAGTAGACCCAGATCAGACGGCTCCTCTAGGAGCTGTCTGATCAGGGTCTGCTCTGTTTGCTATTTGAATTTGATATATCTGTTTCCTAACTTCCTAAAATTGCTACAATATTTCAACTTCCATATTTCATTATAACTATTTTCCCATGAATATTCAGTAGGTATTGAAATTTGTAATAGACATAGTACAGGGAAAGGGTTAAATGTGCCAATTTGGCCTAGGAATCAGCCATCAGGTGTAATGGATAACACATTCATGGCTCTTAGTAAACATCTGTGTGTAATAAAAATTATAATTGTCCAGAAATAAGTACATAGGACACAGATGCTCCGAGTACATATCATAACTGTACCCAATGTGCACATTTTCACATAATGATCAATGATCCTATGTTTCCTGGCTCAAGTTCTAGTACTTTTGGAGTTATGTATAACAAATAACAAATAAAAGTGTGGCAGTAAGAATGATAGACAAAGAGAAAAGTCAAATACCACTCCCACTTCAGAGGAGGGAGCATAACATGCTTCATCTATATACATATTTTATATATATATATATAACCCTTTCCCTGTTCTATTTTATTCCAAATTTCAATACCTACTGAATATCCAAGGGCAAAATAGTTATAGGAGCCATCTGATCAGGGTCTACTCTGTTTCCAAATTCATGAAAAGTGTTTAACCCATTTCCTCATATTGACGACTTTTGACGACTCTGTAAAAGTCACTTTGTGAAACCATTGTGATAAATAAAGCATTTGCTCCTATAGGAGCAAATGCTTTATTTATCACAATGGTTTCAAACTACACAATTCTATTTTTTTTCCTTTTCTCTAGTTAATGCTCCTTTTCGGTAGATTAATTCAAAGAGGTTGTATCTAAAAATAGCCTATGAGGGAAAGGGTTAAACGAAGGAAAAGGTTAATGGATGGTGTCAATGTTTAACTGTACTCTAATGGAATATTGTAACATAGAACGTGTTTTACTTTTGTTTATAAGTTATAAAATTTGCTATTGCTATACAGTTGAACTTCAATATCTCGAACTTCAAGGGACCATACAAATTAGTCCGAGATAACAGATGTTCGAGTCATCCGAATCATAATCTGACCACTAATAGCTCTAATTCACAGCTTAATGCAGGTCGAGAGTAATGCTGAAAGCTCCTTCAGGAGCTTTCAGCATTACTTTCGACCTGCATTAAGCTGTCACATGTGTCTCTATATATTTGTAGTGATACATTTCAGAACAATTATGTACTGTAAATTTTGGAAGGACCAAACTTTTAGTTCGAGTTATCCCGAAGTTCGAGTTATCCGAGTTCGAGATATCGAAGGTCAACTGTATTATAATACATTATTGCCTACCTGTAAGTGGTGGCAGCCCTCCTGCTGGGTGACACATCAAATGGGTCACTGTGGGTTCTGTGCCGGGCCCTCTGGTCCTCTGAGTGGTACTGGCCACGATCCCTGTCTGTCAGGAAGAATCTCTCACTGAAACAAGATGTTAAACACATAGAATGTCATTTCCATGTTTGAAAAATTGAATACAACGTAACTGAATAAAGTCCTTATATGAGGGAAAGTGTTAATTCTTATCAAATATTTGTCAATTGTTTATCTGCAAAAATTGCTTTCTTTCATTTTTTATAAAATAGTGAATAGACTGAACACTGTAGATCCAGATCAGAAACCATGTTTCTCTGTATTTCATCTACATGTACGTATACAACCATCAGCAATGGCCATTTCATTTTGTGGTTAAAGTTTTTTTTTACATAATAACAATCAAATATCAATATGATGTTTGCATCAAATAATTTTATCAAGCATATCTGATGAATTTGATTAAAAAAAATAAGTCTATTTAAAATCAAGAACTATCAAAAAATGTTATAGTTTAAACTTGGAATAAAGAAATCATCTTGAATTAAGTAATTAACCCTTTTGCTCCATAAATAAAATTGTGTATGCCTTTGCAAAAAGAGTAGACCCAGATCAGACAGCTCCTATAGGAGCCATCTGATCAGAGTCTGTTCTGTTTGCTTACAGAATAATATAGATCTAATTCTACAGTTTCTGTCTGAGCCAAAATATATGTCCTGCATTCATGTGGATTTATAAAAAAGTAATCTAATTAATATTCTTGATGTCATTATTAACCCTTTCCCTCATATAATATGCATCTGCAAACAGAGTAGACCCAGATCAGACGGCTCCTAGAGGAGCCGTCTGATCAGGGTCTACTCTGTTTGCTAATGGAATTTGATAGAACTGTTCCTTTACTTTCTAAAATGGCTACAATGCTCCATCTTCCATATTTCGTTGTAACTATTTTGTCCAGGAATAGTCAGTAGGTAATGAAATTTGAAATAAACACAGAACAGGGAAAGTTCTATGTTTGTTACAAATTTCAAAACCTACTGAATATTCATGGACAAAATAGTTATAATGGAATATGTAAGGTGAAATATTGTAGCCATTTTAGAAAATAAATAAACATATCTATCAAATTCCATTAGCAAACAGAGCAGACCCTGATCAGACGGCTCCTCTAGGAGCCATCTGATCTGGGTCTACTCTGTTTGCAGATGCGTGAAAACACGTTTATATGAGGGAAAGGGTTAACATTAGTAAAGTGTAAATTACCTCGATAGTGGTTCAGGTCTATTAGCAGGCTGATCATTAGATCTCCAAGCCTCTCTCTGCCTATCTCTAGCAAGGTCTCTATTTCTGTCCAGGTCCACACCATACACAGGGTAGCAGGCAATATTCTGGCGATAAGGTGTCCTCAGCTCCACACTCTTGTCAAAGTTTCTCTGGGTCACCTTCTGCAGCTGGGATGACAGTAAAGATTTAACATTACTGACAGAGCTGTATGGGGCAGATGTCACCTTGCGTATGGCAGCGAGGTCTGACATGCCTGTCTTATCTGGTGAACTGAACTGTGACCATTCTAATTGTTTACGTATATCTTTATCCTCAATATGGAAACTGTCACCAGACTCATTCAAGCCACTATCGTCCATACTGGAAGACTCATCTTTTGGTCGCGACACCATTTTCTTCAGCATTTCATTCTCCTCTGCAGTTGTCTGGGTGAGTATTCCATTCACCTGTTGGTGAGGAGGTTCTTTAGTCAGGATGCTGTACACTTCCTTAGCCATTCCCTTGTTTTCAGGGTTATCATGATCATCATCCTCTTTCCCATTGGTTAGTATTTTAAAGACTCTTTCAGCAAGACCTGTCTGTTCTGTCTTCTCTCCAGCACTGGTTTGCAAATAGAGTTCTGGCTTCTTCAGAGAACCAGGAATTTCAGGTGGACTTGTCATTCTTGGTACACTCTGGGTTTCTGGCTCTGTTTGTAACCGGTCATACATATCTTTTCTTTCATTTCTATACCTGGCTATGATATCTTCAACATTTTCTTTCAGATCACCCTCAGCTTGTCTGTTTAAAACTTGTTGCACAAGCTTCTCTGCACGTGAAATGTCTGTTCCAGTAAGTGTCCTTGTACCTGTGCTTTCCAAATCTGGCACATCTCTCTCAGTGTCATTACTTGCTGAGGAAATAGGCCGCACTAACATATCATCAGAATTGCTGGTTCCATATTTCAACCTACTTGACAGGGTACCAGTAGCTGATGTTGTCATAGTGCCAAGAAATTTCCCGTCATAATCATCATCATATTCTAGATCAGCTCCATGGTCCCACACAAGTCTCTGTCCCACTTCACTAGCCCCACTCTCTCTCCCCCTAACTGTAGTGCTAGTTGACTCAAGTGACTTGTATTCCTCATCTGACATGGTTGGTCTCTTCTGTCCTGGCTCGTATCTGTCCCTGGCCATCAAGTGAAGGCTGTCATTGGCTTTAGGTACTGGAACATCATGCAAACTGTCCTGAATTTCTTCAAGATCCCTCTGAAGTCTTGTGTAATCCATAGTGCCAGGAACATAATCTGTTTTTCTAAGTCCATCTCCCGTGGGAAATTTCTTTCCATTCCCACCAGTATGTCCTATACGATCAGTTTCTGACAGGATGGCTCTGACACGTCTTGCTATTTCATCATCAGACATCTCATCCGTTCTCTGAGAGGCTGCAGAGTTAGCAGTATCACGGCTTGAGGCACTAGCATAACTGTTATCTACTTCACCAAGGTCACCGATTCTATTAAATGCTGACCCTGTGACTGTAGAATTTTCTTCAACCCTTGGTGCACTTCTCTTCCCAGTATCCTCCCCCTCGGTATACCTCCCAAGAACTCTTGCAACTTCCTCACTGTTAAGAGACCTGGACACTTCAGATTCTCTTTGCCTTGTTGCAGGTTTCGCATGATGCATTTCAAAGCTTCTCCGTTGCTCCTGAGCCATCAATGAATCTTCATGTATAGAATGGTCCATCCTATCTCTCAGAGGAAATCTCTCCTCACTACCTGATGGATCTGGTCGTGGTAGAGCCACAGCAGCTCTGGCTGCCTGTTTTGTTTCTTCAAATAGACTGGAAACCCTTTTCATGGAAACATCACTGGGAGATCTTTCTACCTCAGAAAACTTTGGAAGGTTTGCACTACTATGAACTGGTCTAGACCTTTCTAACTCCAACCTAGGGATATTCAAAGACCTTGTTTGAGTTACAGGTTCAGGACTCTCATCCAAGAGTCTTTGTCTTTCTGCAATGCTTACATATCCTGTCTTACCCACAAGGTTCTGAACATCTTGTGGAGATTTCACCGCATGTGGTCCTCCATAAGGCTGCAGCTTTGCCGTGAGCCTCATTCGGGTCACTGGGCTACCTGAACTGTCTCTACTAACTCTACCAGCAGTCCCATGTTCATCTCTGTCTGAATATATCCTCTGGGCATTCTCAAACTCTATAACTTCTTTAATCCCAGTACCTGCAGCTTCATTTAGCCTATCAAGTCGCTCAGACCTATCACTTGACCGTCCGGTTGACCTCTGACTGTTCTCAGACTGTTCACTTCTCTGGCTGAGGTGAGAGCCTGTCGACTGTCTACCTGACAGGTTACTGTCTCCACTTTTCTCCAGCTCTGACCTGGCACTTCCCCCACTCTTCCATGATTCAACACTTTGTCTACTCCTGCCTGATTCACCAAACTGACGTCGGCTATCGAATTCTTGTTCAAAATCTCCAGACTTCCTTTCAAAAGAACCTTTGTCAGACTCAAATGACTCTCTCACTGCCTCATCACTTTTTCTTGACTCTATTGATTGTCTTCCTGACAGAGTTTCCTCTGAGTGCACACTTTTCACAGTTTCTGGTGATTCTCTACTCTCTCGTTCATCTTCATCTCCAAAAGGCTCATGCCTGTCCCTGATCCCTAATAGAGTGCCTCCATCCTCAGGTTCTGGAGACCTTACAACATTAGGATCTAAAGTCCTGTCATCAGCTGTCCTAGGAGACAAGTCCTTGGCCTCTCTGTCTACCAGAAATCTCAACATTTCAAGTCTCTGAGATGACAAATCATCCCTGTCTACAAGACTACTCTCTCCAGTCCTATTAGATATCTGCCATTGTCCATTTTGCTGTACCACCCTATCAGCATCACGATTTTGTCCGACAAGAGCCTGCCCTGTTGTAAGAATTTCCTTCTTTTTATCTTGCGGGGGTCCAACATTTATTGTAGCTCTGGACACAAAACCTACTCTGTTATCGTCACTTGTGTTAGATCGAGGTGAACGAGGTGTCTGGTTGGTGTCTGACTCTGTGGCATATGGGTTCCAGTCGTTGTCTGACATTCCTGTAGAAGATTCTGGATATTTGGCAATTGATCCTCCTGCTGCAGCTCTTCTGGCTTCATCATCAGAGATATCAGAGCTTTCACTGCCACCAGATTGATGTTTGTGGGGTGCCAGGTTTCCAAGCATTAGCTCCCCTGAGACCTCCATGATGGCTGAATGCAAAGCTTCATCTTGCATCGATGATGTTGAGTTAGCATCATCAAAACCATACTGACCTACAAGATGAATGAGAGATATACAGAAAAAAAACTCTAAACCAGGCGTCCAATTAGGTATAAATTTCGGTCTTGGAAACAAATGACAGCTTAATGCAGAATGAGCTTTCTGCAAGACTTTAACCCTGCATTAAGCAGCCACCTGCCTAAAATTATCCAAACTTTTTCTCTAGTAGAATTCCGGTATAGAGGGGTTTTACTGTATAGCTTCTTTAATAAATAATAATAAGAGGGCAAAAAATATATGGCCCTACGTCGCTCACTTGAGCATTGCTGCTAAGAATAATTTGAAGAATCTTGGAAGACGACCACTAAATGATGCTGTATCATTGTATGTAATATATTTACCCTTCCAGTGCGGCATCACTAAAAGTGTCACTAAAACAAGTCACTAAAGTACTTTGAAAACATGTTAGACACATATGACAGACCTCCTAGAGGAGCCCTTTCATCAGGGTCTGTACTATTTGTCAGGTAAAAGTTATCCCTGAATATTCCCAGTAAGCTAGAACAGTTGGACTTTTGGAATAGTCCATTTTAAAGTTCAGCATTGAAAGAGTTAAATGTGAATTGTCCTATGATTCCTTTATATTGTTTCTTGCAGTATAAATACATTTATAAAACTATTTCAGATAATGGATGTAGTTTTTCACGACAATGAATCATAACTATAATATTTTAAGTGAATATAGATGGTGTAACTGCTTCGTAACTGCTTCAGAGTTAATAACAGAACCAAAAGTTGGATGGACACTCGCAATAAAACCCCTCTAAACAAGACGTTAAATTTAGTATCAGCATCGGTCTTTCAGACAGGTGGCAGCTTAATGCAGGTTGAAAGACTTTTAATCTGCATTTAGCAGTCACCTGCCTAAAAACCTAAATTGTTCTTTAACAAAATTCATGTTAAGAGGGATTTTACTAAAACTTACAGTGTTTTCAGGCAGTTATTTCTATTTATTTCAAATCTAAATGCTTCCCCTTTACCCACTCCCTCATAAACACTTTTTGACGCATCTGTTTTTGAAGACTTATATACAAAGACAAGTACATGTATAGGGAAATCAAGCCCAACCACCTGGTGGCCATATTTTTCAATGGATCAGAATAATTACAGCAACACCCAGGGAACATTTGCGTCAATATACTTTGAAATTAAATAGGTAATATCAAACAAAAATGATAAGTCCCACTCCCTGGCAAATAATTTAACCCTTTAACCCGTGAATATTTCTGCCAGAAATAATGATGTCATGAATATTAACTGATACTTTATAATGGCACTATGAACAAGGAAATTTTATCCTGACAGATAAGGTGAAATATATCTATATTACATATAGAGCTGTCTGATCTGGGTCTTCTCTGTTTGCAAAGGCATATAAAGGCATGTTTATGGAGTAAAGGCTTAAAGAATTCTGGTAGGGGGTGTCACCTAAGGACAACTTGCACCACATCAATTTGAAATAGGACCAACAGTTTCTTACAAGAACATTTTTCCAACTCTGTACATGTCTGGCTCCCATAGCAACCAGATTTCTGCATTGAATTCAATTCTTTGAACAACTTTGATACAGGACTAACAAAAGCAGTTTATTAGGAAAAGTTGTTTGAGGTAATTTTTGTTTGCCAGACAAGGACTGACCACGGTAGCTCACCATGACCACTTCATGCTCAGGTAAGCTAAAATAAATCAAAAATACAATTTATTTTTGTTAACCCTTTACGCCATAAATATTTAAATTATGTAAGAAATATAAATGTAATTAGGTCATGAATATTAATTAGATTAACGGTTGTAATAGTACATGGACACAGGAAGTTTTGGCCATGGCAGAAAGTGTAGAATCATATCTATGTATATTATATCATAAGCAAACAGAGCAGACCCTGATCAAACGGCTCCTCTAGGAGCCATTTGATCTGGGTCTTCTCTGTTTGCAAAGACATAAAAAGGCAAATTTATGGGGTAAAAGGTTAACAGATTGTATAACAATAGAAAAAGTTACCATCTGTAGAGTCCTGCTGGGATGACGAGATCTCCTGGCTCTCACTGGCAGAGTAAGTCTACAAGAAATATAAATGCCACACATATAACTATCAAATTAAAACAAATATAATTATCCTAGGTCTGTGTGTTCGCAGTTGAGCATTTCCTGTATATAATTAGACGGAACTTTGCACAATCTGTAACTCTGTTATTTTCAGTTCTTCATGTATTGAGACTATTATCATACACCCTGAGTGATGTCATCACCCTATAGAAGATTTAAACCCATTCCCTCATAGGCTATTTTTAGATCCAACCTCTTTGAATAAATCTACCAAAAAGAAGCATTAACTATAGAAAAGGAAAATTTTTAGAATTTTGTAGTTATGAAACCATTGTGATAAACAGAGCAATTGCTCCTTAGGAGCAAATGCTCTATTTATCACAATGGTTTCAAAAAGTGACTTTTACAGAGGCGCAGAAAGGTGTATTTAACTATTTATGGAGGAAAGGATTAATAGCTATTCATCACACTTCATTATCAAATTACCTAGTGAACAATATTGTAGCCAAATAGATACCATTCTTTTTCAGAGTTTTACCACAGATCATGCTATGTTGACATTATTGGTAGCCAAAATAACTATTGGTTACTAAACTTTCTGATTCAAAAATAATTAAAACAAGAGGGCTAAGATGGCCCTTAATCGCTCACCTGATTACCATTCTGAATAAATTTGAGGAAGATTGGGCTAAAAATGTGGCCGCTGGAGTGTAAACAAGATTTTTTCCCTCATATAAACGCCTTTTCACACATTTGTAACCAGAGAAGACCCAGATCAGATGGCTCCTATAATATCAGGGTCTGCTCTGTTTGCTTATGGAATTATAATAGATCTGACTCTTCAGTTTCTACCAATACCAAAAAATGCTGATTAGTGAATATATATGCTATTAAAAGAGGGCCGTGATGGCCCTGATATCGCTCACCTGGGGCCGGCCAATTTTTACCCCAGGGGCATAATTTATATAACTTTTGAAAGGGACCTGAACATGATGTTATGTGCCAAATATGAAAGCTGAGAACCTCCAATTTCAAAGGAGAAGATTTTCAAAGTTTTCACTATATGTTTCTATTGAAAACTGGCCACCCCTGGAACGGGGCCAATTTTTACCCGATGCGCATAATTTATATAACCTTTGTAGAGGACCTGAACATGATGCTATGTGCCAAATATTAAAGCTGAGAACCTTCCAGTTTTTCAAAGTTTCACTATATGTTTCTATAGAAAACTGGGTCTACTCTGTTTGTAAATGTGTGAAAAGGCATTTTGTTTTATATGAATGAAAGGATTGATAATCAGCTACACGTACCTCAGTTGTAGAGTTTGGGTCCATACTGCTCCTGACTGAATACTGAGATAAACTCTGTGAGGACAAACTATGTTGAGAAAGGAAAGAAATCTGTGAGCTAACTGAGCTTCTCAAAGAAAATTGTGACAGTGCAGAGTCCTGTGTTTGGTCTGAGCAGTCCTGGAGCTCTGCAAATTCCTGGGACAGATGACTCACAGGCTTTCCAAGCTCAGGAGAATACTCCTCCGGCAAGGAAAACCAAACCTTCAAAACAAGAAACATACCATGTATTAAGCCTTTAGTCTGTGAATAATCAAGTAAGAAATAATTACATTAGTTATAAATATTATTTAGATTATTTTCTATAAAAGCATGTGAATGCACAAAAGAGATACCATTTGAATTAACCCTTCGCTTGCTATTCGCGTCAATATACCTATCTGTAAATAGTGAAGACCCAGATGAGACAGCTCCTGCAGGAGCTGTCTCATCAGGGTCTGCACTATTTACAAATTGATTGTGCAACCAGTGCACTCCACAGCATTGATTGCACAGCGAAATACCTGTACACAGTGAAGATATATGTAATTATACAACAGGGCATGGGTAAAGAAGGAGAAATGTATTTTAAAATTCAGCAAGAGAAGGGTTAATAATCAATTTTTTACAGCATAAAAGACAGTCTAACTTGCTATGGTATAAAGAAACAACAGGTGACCTTTACTACACAGTGATAAAAATGCACATCAGAATGTTTTGTATACATACTAGTTATATGACATGTACATTTTAAAAGACATGTTAATTCATTAAATACTAAAATAGTTTAATATTCTTGTAAGAAATAATGACATCATGCATATTTGTTAGCTAAGTTTTTGTAAAGGAATATGTACTCAATATCTTTTAGGTACTGGTAGAAATTAGTCAAATCTATTATGATTTAATAAGCAAACAGAGCAGATCTTGATATGTATGAAGGAAAGAGTTAACACAGTTTGTCACTGGGATGCTGTCTGCCTCAATAGTCAATGAACTCTCTTTTGGTATTGTCTATAAGGGAGATTTCTCATCTTGTATTCTAATCTGGTGTAGTTTACATCCTAGATGACCATCATCCAGTCAGTAACTGCACAATATGTTGCTTAACCCTTAAAATGCAGGAACCAATTATATATAAGACCTTTGAAAACAATGAAGGCCCAGACCAGAGGGATCCTTTTCAGTTGACTCATTGAAAGAGGTTGGGTCTAAAAATAGCCTATGAGGGAATGGGTTAAATCCAGTCCAGTGATCATTTTCATTCAATCACTGCCACCAGTGTTGTGCCCAGGCCGCACTATTTGGGGAACAATTTGAGATTTGGGGACCCCTTTCCCATATACCTTAATTTTAAGGAACACTGGTCGTGTAAGGAAACAAATGTCCACCAGGCTCACGCTAGGCACACCAATGGTCTACCAAATATATAGCATACATGCTAGGTAAACCTGACGGACCATTACCAAGACAGTAACACCATTCAACATTGTCAAAGAGGTATGTGTAGTTTCAGTCTCGCTGTTACATAAGGGTTAAGGCTGATAAAAATGTCAGATGTAAGTAGATCTTAATAATTCTCTATTAACATGCTCTTATCATCATCACTGTAAACACTTTAACAGTATTGCCACTGTTGCTATATTGGACAAGTATTAATGAAGGATTGAAAAGCATCCCATCAAACATTTTTCTCCTAGTCTAAGTTAGATCAAGCATTAATTACAGATATAGATATGGCATAATACAAATAAATGCATGTACTGTCAAAAGTAACCAATACAACAATAACAGTTTCAGCACTGTACATTGATGTGAACAACCTAGATATCCATACCTGGAGCAAGATATATGCGTAAAACCTATACATGTCTTTTCCATTTGGTTTCTTGTTAAACTTTCTAAAGAATGAAACTTCAGAACATGAATGGTTTGATTGTAATATGGTGAAACAGTTATAGCTCAACTGGGACTGGAACTCAGGGCCTTTGGCTTAAAATGCCAACACTCTACCGACTGAGCTATCAAGCCACACTGTCTAAAGCCTATCAACTGTTTCACTACTGACTAGTCTCATCAATGAGCTGTTAAGACAGCAGGATACTTTTGTGATTGTTGCAGTCTTACAGTCTCATGGCAATACGTCAAATACGGGGTGGAAATTGTTAATTTTCTAATTTATAATCAGTTCATATTGAACCTAATTTTCAATGTAAATCAACATATTTGTTGTAATTACATCATTCAAACAACAACTGACCTCAGATACACTCATAAAATTAAATCGCCGTTCGACTAAAGATATAGTAATGCAACAGACTACAGATGATGCAAGTGTATACACATGGCGGTCTGCGGTTAGTGCGACCGCTTGTATATGAGGAAACGGGTTAAATGGATAAAAAGCACAAAAAAATAAATGTCTTGGGAAGTGATATTGTCAGGCACATTTAATACATATTTATACTACTGTCCATTTCAATTTACTTTGTCAATGAATTTGAATCGAGATTGTTATTCATTTCTTACCGGATTGAGATCAAATTTAAACCACTTATGTCATCATTTTTCAGGAACTCTGTGCCCGAGTTTCCCTTGAATCCATCTTTAAATAAAGCATAAAACATTGTTTTCCCAGTGTAAACATTATCATTTCAAATTGCAAATGGCGGACGATTGACATCGAGTGGAAAGTTTGATTTTAACGGATTTTTAGCTCTTAAAAGTTGACGTCATACACAAAATTATGTCATTTATTTCACATCAGTATGCAATTCACCCCTGTTGAAAAATGATACATTCCACTATCCATACATACAGCAGCCATTTGCAAAAGAAACAGATGATTGAATTAGCATAAGTAGAAAATGCATTTTTCGCATTTTCTTCCTTGCTACTGCGTGGCATTCAGGGATATTTAGCATGGGAGTTCCTGAAAAACGATGCAATCAAATGAAGTAGATTTAAGGTCAGTCTAACTCGAAATAAAAAAAAATCTCGATTCAGTGACAAAGTAAATTGAAATGGACAGTAGTTACTACTACATGTCTTTATCTAAGAATAATGAACATTGTAATTGTATTATGGAAGAAAATCCAACTGGACAGGAGTCATTAGGTGTGTACTGAGGAACGTCCTAACCTAAATCAGTTTTATCGCCCATGTACCCTGTCGGGATATCATCCCAAACCAAAAGTAGCTCGATATCACCATTTCAAGTACACAAATGTGGTTCACCACAATCTCAAACAGGCTACATGATAATGAATTTTACATACGAACTATACTCAATCAAACACTGACAAGTAGATGGTGCTATCAAATTGGTGAATATAAGTCCACTGGGCTGTATTCTGCCTTGCAGGATTGTTAAATAATAAATAATAAAATGATGTGCTGTGTGCTTTAGTATAAAGCCTGATTAGTGAAAAATGCAGACACCTTTTCAATAAAATGATCGAAGAAATTTCTGGAAAAACATGTCTTACCTATTAGATTAACTATATAACTGCATGCAGTTATTGTTAGCATTAGTAATTGTGTCCAACATTTTGGCACTACGCGGCGAATCTACGAAGACATGTCCAATCACGAACGGACCTGCATCAAATGAAACAGAGTTTTTTACATGCACATGCAATAGATTAGACGTGATAAATAACTATCTAACTGATTCCAGATGTCAGTTCTTTACAAATACCTTCTTGGACATATCAAATGTAACGCTTTATGCAAAATAAAGAATAAATTAATATTTGTTGTCAACGAAGTTTAAATTTGGCAGACATCTTTGTTGATATCGCGAGCGCTTGGTAATCGAAAATCAATCCTCTACATGACACAGACTAAATTGTGGTACTGAATAGTTTGTAGTAAGGGGAAAATGGCAGCGTCCTTGAAACATGCTTGTCATAATCTAAAAGGTGTATTAATAAAACATTCTACGAAAGTCGATTGTAGATACTTTTCTGTGACAAGAATAAAGGTAAATTTCGGATTACAGTTAAATGTCACTGTTTTTAGCCACAATGGCCCTATTCGACTGGTACATTTAGTTGTCAACGGAACTTCCGTTGTTAACAATTCCTATTTGACTGGGCCACCGATAAGTTCCGTTAACAACAAAAGTCAACCCTTCACGAAGTGTGTTAGGTTGATCACGTGACTAAAAAGAGTCCACTAAAACGCTGACTGACCATATAAGATATATAGGAAACTGCTGACCACAAAACGATGTCGGACAATGTTGACGACTTAGATAAAGAACAGGCCAAAAATGCGCTGGTATGGGATAGATCTGGATCCGATAATTAAAATTCGATATCGCCCTAAATAATAACAAACTATAAATATCATGTTTAAAATAGTTTTAAATTACAAAATTATATTTAGCGGTTTATAATAATTTATTGTTTTGATTTAATTAGAATAGAAAAAAGTGTTATTGTAGGAGCACATGATCTAGATCCAAACCATAACCATTTATATAATTTTATTAGATTTTACAGAGACATATACATACATGTATGCTTATGTCTATTCCAGATTTTATTTCCAGGACATAAGTTCCTAAATAGTGATAATTAAACATTTGCAAACAGTTTTTAGCTAGATTAGTTTCTGAATTTTGATTAGGATCCAAACTGCGTTGTGTATTTGACCTAAACTGTTTGACAGCCATTTAGTAGTGATGGAATAATTGTAGAAATTGCAGGTTTATAAAGAGACCGTATTTTCTTAATCAAGTTTCCTGTATACTTTGGTATATTTGGTGCGGTAAGGCTACCCTAGTAAACGGTATGGATCCTGATGAGACGTCAGTTTATTCAGTGTCTCCTCTGAATATAAACTCTTTGATGCTTAGATTGTGAATATGATTTAAAAAGAAAAATGCAATATGTTAACTCTTTCTCTATTTTTATTTCAAATGTCAATACATGTACTATGGAATATTCATGGACCAAAACATTATATTGAAATGTACAAGGTTGAACATTGCAGCCATTTTAGAAACTAACGACACAGCTCTATCAAATTTCATAAGCAAACAGAGCAGACCCTGATCAGACGGCTCCTATTGAAGCCGTGTTCATGATCTGATTCTGCTGTTTGAAAATGCGTGAAAACAAGTTTCTATGAGGGAAAGGGTTAATATGATAGAATTTAAGTTATGGAGGCTTAAAGAGCTTACGTCATATTGATCAGCAGCTTAAAGGTTACTCGTGTCACAGAATTAATCACATTCCTCGCCTTATTAAAATTACAGTGTACAATAATGCCTGTATAAGGGACCCTCAACGCTCGAAAACAACAGGTGATTATTTTATGCAGGGCAAAAGTAATACTCAGAGCTGCATTATGTAGGAACTGCCTGTATTACTTTTGACCTGCATTAATCTACCACCTGATTTAAAGGTTCAAAATTAGATCTCTTTTTAATTGTCACTTAAGACATGTATTACTGTACCTTTATAGTATTTAAGGCAAACTTACAAAATACACAACAGAAATAATACTCACATTTTATTATGACAAGAATCAACAATATTAAACCATAAACGAAAATTGTCAGTAATGTAAACATAGCAACTAATCACGGATTTGAACCCTTTCCCTCAAATTATAAAGACTTTCACGCCTTTGCAAACAGAGTAGATCAGATTCTGTATGATCAGGGTTTGTTCTGTTTAGTTATGGAATTATAGTAGATCTGATTCAGCCATTTCTACCAATACTAAAAGATCCTTAACCCTTCTCTTGCTGAATTTTAAAATACATTTCTCCGGCTTTACCCATGCCCTGTTATATAATTACATATATCTTCACTGTGTACAAGTATTTCGCTGTGAAATCACTGCTGTGGAGTGCACTGGTTGCACAATCAACTTGTAAATAGTGCAGACCCTCATGAGATAGCTCCTGCAGGAGCTGTCTCATCTGGGTCTTCATTATTTACAGGTAGGTATATTGACGTGAATAGGTATATTGACGTGAATAGCAAGCGAATGGTTAATACAGATGTTATTACAGTAATGTATAAATATGCATTATGCTATTATCTCTAATTTAAATATTCATCAGGGAGAGGGTTAATCCTTAACTCCATAAATACGCATGAGCTAAGCCTTTGCAAATAAGAGTAGATCCAGATCCCACTGCTCCTGTAGGAGCCATTTGATCCAGGTCTGCTCTGTTTGTTTATGATACAATGTAGATCCAATAGTCATTATAGTATTTAATATACTACATTTTAATGCTGTCATCATTTTTTACGTGAATATTCATCGAGTAATGGGTTTAATAAACAATGGCATTTACAATACATTATGGATAAACGCGTGGCAGCATGTGTTTTTCTTATCGCTGGATTAACCTGTGAATCACAATGAGCAGTGGTATGTTTTAAAGAAATAAGCAGACATGTCTTTAACATGGTAATTTGGGGTAATAAATGGGTATCAAGGACATCTAAATTAGACCCCTAAAAGCGATTGTTTTCAGGCGCATCAACAGTGTTTATGGAACCATATGGTACATTTATCACAAACGCAATAATCATGTACCGAAATACTTTTCTGCCCTTTCCCTTACGAATACTTATTGTTTTATCAGTTGTGGGGACTTGTCATTATTTCATTTTTAAAACATATGATTAAATGTTGTCTTAACCCATTCTCTCTTACTGACCTCTTTTTGTTTCTCTGTAAAAAATATTTATTGAAACCATTGTGATAAATAGAGCAACGCTCTATTTGTCATAATGGTTTAAAAACTGCACAATTCTAAAATTTTCCTTTTCTATAGGTAATGTTCAATTTCTGTAGATTAATTCCAAGAGGTTGAGTCTAAAGGTAGTCAAGGAGTGAATGAGTTAATGTTATTGGAATCATGAATTAAATCAAAACATAATTTTATCTGAAAGAGAATGAAGTTGCATGTGCAATTGCCTGCATGCCACAATCTACAGAATTATACTGTTTCTACATAGGTGGTACAATAACATTAATGCAGTCTTTTTTGTCCATAAATTAGAGACAGTTGCATTTTAAAGCCGTCTGGAATGATACGACGTGACGACATCGATGAACCATTCAGCTGCAGATCCGACAAATCTTAGGTGCCTTGACATGTTGCTGGAGTGGCCATGCGTACACA
Organism: Azorinus chamasolen; assembly: GCA_963576725.1. Lineage (NCBI taxonomy): Eukaryota > Metazoa > Mollusca > Bivalvia > Cardiida > Solecurtidae > Azorinus > Azorinus chamasolen. The sequence continues at coordinate 42,518,381 of OY755245.1, forward strand.
CGATGATAATGCAAAGTCCACTGCTGCCTCAATTGTGCTGGCCATCTTTTAAGTCCCTTCTAAATTGAGATGTAACCCATCTCATCCCAGAAACCGATGGACAGTACCTGTGAACACATAATATTTATATACATGTATAATAATGTATTACTAGGGCAGGCCGTAATATAGAAGGCATATATATAACCCATGGTAGCTAAATGCAGGTCAAAATTAATGCAGATAATGGAATCATGAATATTAATCAGAATATATTCTATGCTCGGACATGAATATAGGAATGTTTTACCAAGGCAGAAATTGCATAATATTATCTATAATATATCACATGCAAACCGAGTAGACCCTGATCAGACGGTTCCTACATGACAATTAAAGGGGTTTCACTAGAATGCTTACCATTGATCTGATCATATAAGATATACATTGTGAACTTTTGAAACCACTGTGATAAATATATCATTTGCTCCCATGGTTTCTCCTATGGTTTCAGAAATATAATGAAATTTTCTTGAAGGATTGTTACCTTGGAGATAAGGTGTACAGTCGCAAGAATAGTTGTTTGATGTCGTCAAAGACCTATGTGTTATCATAGGTCTTTGATGTCGTCTGCTATTTCAACTGCTGTTTTCCTGCCTATGTCGTTGGCCCCAACATCCAGAGCAATAGCCTAACGTAAAAATAAAGACATGCATATTAGTAAAACTAGAAAATGGTGTCTGTAAGACACAGCGATGCCCCAATGTTGGCGATTGCCTAGCTGCACATAAAATTCCTTAGCTGCACATAAAATTCCTACGTCATTTGACCTTGACATTGGGCTTACGGGCAGCATCGACCGGGTACGTAATGAAAGTATGGGCGATGTTTAGTGTGTATATATGCAATAGTCCATGCCAATAGCTATAACGGTTAATGAGATATAAAACAATGAAAGAACTGTGACAATCAATTGCACGTAAAATTACTAAGTCATTTGACCTTGACATTGGGATTTCGGGCAGCATGGGTTCTGTTTGTAAAGAAAGTATAGATGGTATTTAATGTGTACAAGCAATTCCATGCGAATAGCTACAGTGGCTAGGGAGATATAAGATGATGAAAAAACTGTGACAATCAACTGCACGTAAGAATATTTGCTCTGTCAAAGTGTGAATGTTTATAATTAAACATGTAATTAATGATCGCATTGATAGCAATGCCATTGTCCCCAACTGGGTGAACTCAAACTGTTATAAATCGATGAAAAATCAACACAGCGTAACAAAATTCAGACTTGATCTGTAATTTATTTATAATAAAGATGCATCACTTCAATATTGTTAGGGTTTATTAATTGTGTGATTACTCTTGCATATGAATATTCAAGAAGTAATGGGTTAAACTATTTGGATAAATCAGGAGAAAATCTTATATAGATAGGTAGATAGATCTAGAGATAGATAGATCTAGAGATAGATAGATAGATAGATAGATAGATAGATAGATAGATAGATAGATAGAATGGTCGTGTTAGAAAAAAACCTTAATAAAGCACCCTACCCACCCCATAAAATTAATGATACACGTTCCATTAGTACCATTACATACCTGTGAGACAAACTGTAGACAATGTATTCGTTGATATCGCTGTTGTCACCTCTGTCACTGCTGTCAGAGCTTTCAAACAGCGTCAACATCATTGGAAATACCATTTTCGTTGTAAGCAATGTCTGTGTGAAGAGCTAAGTTTGTTTACAACGGAATGCGCATGCTCTACCGGAAGTATGTAAAGATGTTGTCAACATTTTGTATTCGACTCGCTCCAAATTGTTGACGACAAAAATCTCTTGCGCATATGCCCCGCCCACTTTCCGTCAACAACGAAATGTACCAGTCGAATAGGCCCAATGTCAGCAATGCCTCAAACCAATTCGTACTTTGAGTCAATTCGCCATTTAGTGAATTCGCCCTTTATTGAGTTGGTTAAGGATCACGGGTGACCATCTTCCCCAACTCTCTTCAAAGTGTTCATTTTGGCCCACTTTCAATCAAGGTTCCAGTTCAACTTTTTTTCTCAGGCCCGGGTGCAAATATAAAAGCTTCTAGGCAAAACACACTTCTTACATTTGAAATAGGTTTTGGTTATTGAAACTTTTTGGTTATTGAAACTTTTTACCTTTTCCCTATTCAATATTCATGAATATTTATAGCTGAAAATTTTATAACGTAAATGTTTCAAGGAAATTCAATGGATTTTTATGCCACCCAGATCAGATCTGGGGGCCATATTATGTTTGCCCTGTCTGTTTGTTTGTCACCAACTTTAACATCAATTGGTCATAACTTTTGAGCCAGTGCAGATAGAGACTTGATATTTGGCCTGCATATGTATCTCACAAAGCCGCACATTTTCAGGGGTAGCATGTCAAGGTCAAGGCCATCCTCCAAGGTCAGAGGTCAAATATATAGGTCAAATCACCAACTTTAACATTGGGCATACTTGTTTAACCTGTAGAGATAGAGACTTGATATTTGGCATGCATGTGTATCTCATGAAGCTGCACATTTTGAGGGGTGACATGTCAAGGTCAATGTCACCATTCAGGGTCAAAGGTCAGATGTTTGTTTGTCAGCAACTTTAACATTTGGCATAATTTTTAAATCTGTAGAGATAGAAACTTGATATTTGGCATGCATATGTATCTCATAAATTCGCACATTTTGAGGGGTGACATGTCAAGGTCAAAGTCAGCCTTCAAGGTCAGAGGTCAAATATATAGGTCAAATCAACAACTTTATGCATTGGCCTTAACTTTTGAACCAGTACATATGGAGACTTGATATTTAGCATGCATATGTATCTCATGAAGCTGCACATTTTGTGGAGTGACATGTCAAGGTCATCCTTCAGGAAGACATCAAGGTCATCCCTCAGGGTCAAAGGTCACTGACTTACATTGGCCATAACGTTTGAACCAGTAGAGATACAGACTTGATATTTGGTATGCATGTGTATCTCATGAAGTTGCTCATTTTGAGGGGTGACATGTCAAGGTCAAGGTCATCCTTCAGGGTCAAAGGTCACAGACTTTAACATTGGCCATAATTTTTTAACTAGTAGGGATACAGACTTGATATTTGGTATGCATGTGTATCTCATGAAGCTGCACAGTTTGATGGGCGACATGTCAAGGTCATCCTTCAGGGTCAAAGGTCACTGACTTTAACATTGGGAATTTGGCCATAACTTTTGAACCAATAGAGATACAGACTTGATATTTGGTAGTGTATCTCATGAAGCTGCACAGTTTGAGGGGTGGCATGTCAGGATCAAGGTCATCCTTCAGGGTCAAAGGTCATATGGGGGCATTAGTGTTTCACAAACACATCTTGTTGTTTTCTTTGCTTTGTAGAATCGGATCTCTAGAGCGCATTCATATAAACGCCTTTTCATGCATTTGCAAACAGAGAAGACCCAAATCATACCTCAGGATCAACTGTGGATGCTGGCTCATCTCGAACCACTGGGTCTACTCAGTTTGCAAAAGGATAGGAATGTGTATTTAAAGGGTTATTTAATTTACGCATCTTATCTATTCGGCTGTAATGACTGTTTTCATTTCAGAACAGAGGTGTTGTACTTGGAGTTTATCAACCTAAAGATGAAGACATTATTCTGAACAAAGGGACTAAGCATTTTGACGAGATCTCAGGGGGAAATATTTCGAAACTGCTGAAAGTGTATGATAAAAATAATTTCCTAAATTGATTCATGATACGAACATGTTTCATACTCAAACTTGTACAGTTTTCTGAATACTGACTGAATAGGTAGACAGATGGTTTTACTGGTTGTTAGGAATGGTTGTTTGCAATAATCCTTTACTTTTGAATATTCATGCCAGATATTGAAAATAAAATATGTGAAATCTTGTATTAACCTGTTAGTCCATAAGTAAGCCTTTCTATTCCTCCTGGAGGAGCCCTTTGATCAATATCTGCACCGGATTTGGTTAAATTTGGCAAATCTTATCCTATCATGCTGAATGTTAGACAATGATGGACCATTCCATGATCTTTGTGTCACCTGCTGAGAGGCAGTGTGTCACTTAGGGATCATACCGGTATTTCCGTCATCTGTCCGTCCGTCTGTCTGTCCGTCACACTTTCTTTCTTTTTTTGGCTGTCATTTCTAAACTAATCATTATAGAGCTTTCAAATTTCACACATGGAACAGGCATGATGAGAGGAAGTGTCATGCACAAGGGCCTTAACTCTAGCATCAATATTATTTTAGTTATTCCCCTTTTTCATATTAACCCTTCGCTTGCTATTCACGTCAATATACCTACCTGTAAATAGTGAAGACCCAGATGAGACAGCTCCTGCAGGAGCTGTCTCATCATCGTCTGCACTATTTAGAAGTTGATTGTGTAACCAGTGCACTCCACAGCAGTGATTGCACAGCGAAATACGTGTACACAGTGAAGATATACGAGGGGTGTTCCAAAAATAATGTCATCTGTGCTTTATTTCGCGGAAATCGTGCAATTCATGCACAAAACCACCTCGTGTCGATTGAGTGATCACTGGCTCGTGACACAGGTAAATATCTCGTCCACACGTTCACTTGCCTCGGTACAGTGTACATCGTTTCATAGCCTATTCGTTAGACTATACACAAAATGACAGGAAAACGAGCTGAAAATGTTCTTGAAATTAGGGCCTATATAAAAGGTAGGTCATTACTCGGCATAAAGGCTGTAGATATTCACCGCGAGGTGTGTGACATTTATGGGGAGGGCCAAATGTCCCACAGGACTGTTTGTAGGTGGGTAGCTAAATTTAGTGCTGGACAGCAGCAACTGAAAGATGCTGCTCGCCCAGGTCGTCCTGCAACAACTACGACCAAAGGTAACATAGAAAAAATCCGAAATATCCTCAAAACTGATGCTCGATTCACCGTAAGACAATTGGCTCGAATGACAAACTTGTCGTTAGCAAGAGTTCATGCAATTTTGAAGAAACACCTAAAAGTTAGAAAGATAAATGCAAGATGGATACCCCATTTGTTAACGGATGAGCAAAAGAAGACGCGTGTAACAATGGCAAAAAAACTTCTCAAAATGTACCCAAAATATAGTAAAAAGGCTTTTGATAATATAGTCACTGGTGATGAGACCTGGGTGTATTATTTTGAACCAAAGCGGAAGGTTTCCAACCGAATATGGGCCACTAAAAATGCCAGACGCCCAAGTATTGCCAAACGAATACGAACGGTAAAGAAGGTTTTGTATGCTATTTTTTTTCACTAATAAGGGTCCAGCTATTCAAATCCCGGTGCCAAAAGGCAGAACGGTCACAGGCAAGTTCTATAAAAACGTTGTTCTGAGAAAATTGAAGAACTACTACAAAAGTAGCCGCCCCAAAACAGGACTTAAGTATGTCCGACTTTTGCATGATAATGCACCCGCTCACAAGGCACGTATTGTGACTGACTTTTTGGAGTCAGAGAAGGTTACCGTCCTTCCGCACCCTCCGTATTCGCCAGACCTGGCCCCCTGCGACTATTTTCTCTTTCCAAAACTTAAATATCATTTATCTGGAAGGAGATACAATTCGAGAAATGCCCTTGGATCTGCTGTTTATCAGTGTCTGATGGGTGTCCCCATTGAAGAGTATGAAAAATGCTTCCAAAAATGGATTGACCGGCTAAAAAGGTGTATTCTGGCTGGCGGAGAGTATTTTGAAGGGCAGAGCAAATTAAAATGAACAAAAGCACTTCCGCTATATGAGCACCGATGCAAGTGACATTATTTTTGGAACACCCCTCGTATGTAATTATACAACAGGGCATAAGTAAAGAAGGAGAAATGTATTTTAAAATTCAGCAAGAGAAGGGTTAACAATAAGTTCTTGTGTCAGCTGCAAGCAGGTGACACATGTGTTCCTCCGAACACCCTTGTTATAAATTCAGTATTTAAATGGTTAAACTCTGTATTTTGCCATGTAGGGATATAATGGGCAGGCCAGAACCATTTTCTATTTATTATACAGTAAAACCCCTCTAAACTGGAAACTTTTGAAGAAGAATTTAGGTGATTTTAGGCAAGGGGCTGCTCAGTGCAGGGTGAAAGTCATGCATAAAGCTCCTTTGGGAGCTCTCTACTTCACTTTCACCCTGCATCAAACTTAAATACTGATTTGAATGTCTGGTTTAGAGAGGCTGTACTGTACATGTAGTTGTTTTGACATAATATTACCACCATTAAAGTAAATCCAATCAAATTTTATGATGTAACCCTTTCCTGCATAAAGACACCTTTTAATGGCCGTACAAACAGTACTTTCAGATCAGACGTTTGTTATAGGAGCTGTCTGATCAGGGTCTGCTGTATTTGTTTATGAATTGATTTGATGCAGATCTGATTCTATAGCTTCTGCTAAAATAAAAAATCCCTTCATAATGCCATTATAATCTCAGACAAATGATATTTATAAATTCATTATTTCTTACATGAATATTCATGAGGCAAAGAGTTAAAACTTTCCTTCACCTAAACACATTTTTATGCATTTGCAAACTGAGTAGACCCAGATCAGATGGCTCCAATCTGATTCTACAGTTTTTATCAAAGCAAAAATACTTATTGAAAAGTTAAAATTTGAGTTTACATCATAAACTGTAGCTAATAAATATTCATGATGTCATAATTTCGTACATAAATATTGACGAGGGAAAGGGTTAACCCATCCCCTCATAGGCTATTTTTAGATCCAATGTCTTTGAATAAATGTGTCGAAAAGGAGAGAAAGGGATTTTTTTTAGAATTTTGTAGTTCTGAAACCATTGTGGTAGAGCATTTGCTCCTTAGGAACAAATGCTTTTTATCACAATGGTTTCAAAAGTGACTTTACAGAGGTGTAGACAGGCGTATTTATGGAGGACAGGGTTAAACAAAAGATAACTGCTCTATGATATGTTTGTGTTACAGGTCTGGTAAAAAGCTGAAGGCAGGAGGTTGTAGAGTATTTTATGATGTCATCCCAGAATACACCAGTGTAGCGGTTTGCTGTATAGGGAAGCAGGGTGTTGGTTACAATGAGGCAGAGGACTTTGAAGAAGGCCTGGAAAACATTCGGGCAGCAGTTGCAAGTAAGATGAAACAACTTTTCGAATGCTTATTGCATAACTCTTTGAGCTCTCACATTGATAACCTATGATTCTCTTATGATGGATAAAATTATGGTATACAGGTGGCTTGAGACATAAGTTTGGATAACTGTTGAGCATCTGGGGTCAAGGGGTTAAGGTCAGAGTAACTTACTTAAAATAAATAAAATAAAAATCTGTTTTTCTTGAAAATGCCACATCTCTTGTTTCTTCCATTTCTTTCCAAATACATGATCAGAGTGTCGTTCTCTTTTGATGTATTTGTCTCTCATCTAGATACAAAATGTTTGCAAAGTATTTCGATTCATTCAAAGAGTTGAAGAATCTCATATTCTAAAAGAACAATGCCAGTTCAACGCTTTCCCTCATATAAACGCTTTTTCACACATTTGCAAACAGAGTAGAACCAGATCAGATGGCTCCTATAGGAGCCCTCTGATCAGGGTCTGCTAATGGAATGTAATAGATCTGTTTCTTTAAAATGGCTACAATGTTCCACTTTCCATACATCGTTATAACTATTTTGTCCATGAATATTCAGTAGGTATTGAAATTTTAAATAAATATAGAATAAAGAAAGGGTTAACTCTAAGCCCTCTCCTTACAGGTGGTGTCCGCAGTCTGAGATCATTAGGAGAGACAGAGGTGGATGTGGACCCATGTGGCAATGCAGAAGGTATCACAATATTATAAATCTGACTTGATGTTCTGCCAGTCTTTTTTTCCAATGTAAGACATTTATGAGGTGTGCGGTGGTCTAGTAACGCCGGTCCGGGGTTCAAATCCGGGCCCCTCCCGGAAATTTCAGAGACACTTTTCTGTGTCTCCTACCTGCACCTCCTCTCCACCCAGGGGTTAAAATGGGTACCTGTGAGGGTCACTAGTCGGTACTGCAGCTGCATGATTGCGCCATATGTTAGCAGTGCAATATTGTAGGCGAATGACTCAATGACCAGGGGAGTAAATGTACAGCCGGCTGAGCGGTCCTTTGGACTGAAAGTAGACTATAACTAGGTACTTTACATTTATGAAACTAAGACTGATACCATAAGGAAAAAGTGCACTTTCACATTGGTGGACAGTGTAGAACTAGATCATCCTCAATTGAACACTGCATTGGATCATAAAACATTCATCATCATCAATCATCATCATCATCAGAATATCTTGTTTGAAATGTTGTAAACCTTTACTATATGAATATGCCTTTTAACACCTTTGCAAACAGAGTAGACCCAGATCAGATGGCTCCTATAGGAGCCATCTGATCTGTGTCTGCTCTGTTTGCTTGTGGAATTATACAGATATGATGTAACGGTTTCTGCCATTGCCAAACTTATAAATACATGATTCATTTCTTACATAAATATTTATGGGGTAAAGGGGTAAACAGACAGTGATCAGACGTTGTATTCTGGTGCCATGGCTGATCTCGAGTTACACTATCTGCATATATCTGAGTGAGCCTCTACTATGAAGCTGACCAGTATAAATCTTTCCTGTTTCAGCGGCAGCTGAAGGTGGACACCTCTGTCTACACGAGTACGATGATTTGAAAGCCAAAGATAAGAGAAAACAGAATGTGAAATTGTCTTGTCTGCTGACACATCTTACAGACAGGTAACCATGGCAATTAAAAACATATATGTCAGGCATATATTTTCAGTAGTTTTGATAAGTTTTAGGATTCTATGGGATTAATTTAATGAATTAGCCTTTTCCTCATCATTGCTGTAAAAGCAGGTGGTTACTTAAAGCAGAGTTGGAGCTTTCTGCATATTTCCATCCTGCATTAAGCTACCACCTGTTGAAAAATCCAAAATTATATTTCTTTTGAGCAGTCATACTAGCAAGATTTTACTGCAATTGCATATAAATGGCCCTGAAATACTGAAAAATTTGCAATGAAGAAAATATTCCAAAATAGGGAATTAATATAATACATAAATACTTGAACTGCTCTGATCTAATAATTCAACCACTAAGGGCCTTTTTGAAAAAGGCCCTTAGTAGTCGAAATATTAGATCAGAGCAGTTCAAGTATTTATGACAATTTTGATTAGCCATAACATTGAAACAGGATGACTGATTTATCAAACGCTCCAATCTGTTACAAATTCATTCTGTTCAAACAGCTTAGATCCTGATGAGCTACTCAGCGTCTCATCAGGATCCAATCTGTTTACAAATGACATTTAGATCATGCTAAGCATGGCAAAATATTTATTTTAGGACATCTAGTCTCCTCTCTCTCTCTCTCAATCTTGGTAATTATGGTATAAACAAACAAAATCATTAAAATTCATACTTCTTCAAAAATTATGTTATAGCACCAAAGCGAAAGAACTGTGGCAGCGTGGGCGGGTGAAGGCAGAGGGACAGAACTGGGCACGACTACTGATGGAGATGCCCTCAAACAGACTAACACCATCTTTGTTTGCCCAAGCAGTTGCTACGAAGTTCAGCAACTCTAATGTTAAAGTGACAGCCAGGTACTCCTTCTATTGTGTTCAATATTAACCCATTCCCACTTAGGCTATTTTTAGATCTAACCTCTTTGAAAAAGTCTACACAAATGGAGCATTTACTAGAGAAAAGAAAATATTTAGAATTGTATAGTATTGAAACCATTCTGATAAATAGAGCATTTGCTCCTATGGAGCAAATACTCTATTTATCAGAATGGTTTCACAAAGTGACTTTTACAGAGGCGCCAAAAGGCGTCAATATGCGGGAATGGGTTAAAGCTCTCTCAGAAAGAAAAGTGATCTCTCAGGTTTTTAACTCTGTACTTGATACAAATGTTCACAAAATTGCAAAATATTCTGATCACAAAAATTATCAGCTAGATCTATAAATAATACTTTGGAATTCTCTATGAAAGATATGTTCTTCCAATCCAAGACAATACTGGAAAATCGTAAAGATGCTTCTTAACCCTTTCCTCCATAAATACACCTTTCTATGCCTCTGTAAAAGTCACTTAATGAAACCATTGTAATAAATAGAGCATTTGCTCCTATAGGAGCAAATGCTCTATTTATCACAATGGTTTCAAACTACAAAATTCTAAAATTTTACTTTTCTCTAGTAAATGTTCCTTTTGGGTAGATTCATTCAAAGAGGTTGGGTCTAAAAATAGCCTATGGAGGAAAGGGTTAAAGAAAATTATCAGCTTGTTCAAAATAAAAACAACTGTAATTGATGCTGTGGAATAGATATCTTTTTGTTTTTGCCCTGTCTGTTTGTTTGTTTGTTTGTCAGCAACTTTTAACATTGGTCATAACTTTTGAGCCAGTACAGATAGCAACTTGATATTTGGCATGCATATGTATCTCATAAAGCCGCACATTTGAGGGGTGACATGTCAAGGTCAGAGGTCAAATATATAGGTCAAATCACCGACTTTAACATTGGCCATAACTTTTGAACCAGTAGAGATAGAGATTTGATATTGGGCATGCATGTGTATCTCATGAAGCTGCACATTTTGAGGGGCGACATGTCAAGGTCATCCTTCAGGGTCAAAGGTCAAATTGGCCGGGGGGGCATAGTGTTTCACAAACACATCTTGTTATGTTTAAAATGTAGAGCTTCTTTAAAGCCACCACTTTCTGGATAAAAACAGTTAGTGATTCTTAACCACTCACCTGTTTTGACGCTATTACAAACAGAGACAGACTAGATCAGATGGCTCCTGTGGAATTGTCTGATCAGGGTCTTCTCTGTTTGCTTATAGAAATGTTACAGACATGATTCTGTTCTATTTGCTTATATAATATCTTAGATCCGATTCCATACTATTTGTCTGCAACATATTTACTTCTTTATATAACAGCATATGATATTTAATTAATCAACATTCATAATTCATGTATATATTCAACAGGTAACGGGTTAGCACTGTTTGAAAGTAATATAAAGAGCTCCATTGTGACCTTCTGTATTCTTATAAATCCAGCACTGACTCTTTTGCTGCCATTTTTATGCCCCCACAAAGTGGTGGCATATAGGGTTGCTCTTGTCCGTCTGTACGTATGTCCGTAAGCCCATCCAGAAGAATTTGTATGGGCTCTTTCTTGGAAAGTATTTGTCCAATCCACAACAATCTTTACACACATGTTTGTGGCCATAATATCCTGTCAATTTTGATAGCCATGTAAATCACTTTAGACGTTCAGGAGTTGCGGCCTTTTATTTGCAGAAACAACTTCAAATATATCTTATCCGGACCATTTCTTGGAAAGTGTTTGTCCAATCCTCAAAAACTTTACACACATGTTTGTGGCCATTATATCCTGGTCAGGTTCGATAGCCATGTAAATCACTTCAGGTTTAGGAGTTGCTGCCCTTTATTTGCAAAAATTACTTTAAGAATATCTTGTCCAGACTCTTTCTTGGAAAGTATTTGTCCAATCCACACAAAATTTTACACACATGTTTGTGGCCATTATATCCTGACCAAGTTTGATAGCCATGTAAATCGCTTCATTCATTTAGGAGTTGCAGCCCTTTATTTGCAAAAATGGCATTAATCGCTTCAGTCATTGCATACATAATTATAGCCCTTACTTTCTGTGACAAAAAATCTGAAGTGTGACATCAGTGTCCTATGGACACATTTCTAGTTTTCTGGAAAAATCGCTGTCTGCTTCAGTTGCTATTGTTTAACCCTATCCTTCATATCTATAAAATGCTTTTTCATGCCTTTGCAAATAGAATAGATACAGATCAGATAGCCATCTGATCAGGGTCTTCTCTATTTGCATCTAATGTAATAAAGGTCTGATTCTACAGGTTTTGCCTGTCAGAACCAAAATGTTCTTTGTTCATGCACCATTATAAAAAACTAAATAAGCAAACGGAGCCATCTGATCTGGGTCTATTCTGTTTGCAAAGGCATGAAAGGCATTTATATGAGGAAAGGATTAAAGACTAGCATATAATATTGTACTGTGCTTTTACCGTTTTTCTCAATCAGCAGTTGTGGTTTTTTCAGAGACAAGGCCTGGATAGAGGCGGAGAATATGCACTCATTTCTTGCCGTGGCCCAGGGTTCAGCAGAACCGCCAGTCTTCCTTCACCTAGAGTACAAACACCCTGATGTCTCACAGTCGAAACCTATAGCCTTGGTTGGGAAGGGGGTGACCTTTGATACGTGAGTGATGCATACACTTATTTGGTAACTGAATAATGGAATAAAAGTTTGAACTCCATTCAGGACTGATGAACCATTTCTTTCATATAAACTGGATCCAAACTGTTTGTATAGGTAATCATAGGTTCGACATTGATAGAGAAACAGTTTAGCCCTTACCTGCTTGACCCATTAGCAAACAGCGTTGACCCAGATCAGACAGCTCCTACAGGAACCATATGATCTGAGTCTGCTGTGTTTGCTTTTGAAATTATAATAGATCAGACTTTACAATGTCTGCCAGTACCAAACACTACTGCGTATATGTGCCATAACAAAAGTTCATGTACAGTAAAACCCCTCTAATGTGACCACTTAATGAACAAACATGGCTGTCTTCATAAGCAGATGGTTGCTTAATTGAGGACGAAAGTTATGCAGAAAGCTCCTATAGGAGCTTTCTGCATAACATTCATCCTGCATTAAGCTACCACCTGCCTTTGCCACTGTGAATTATTCCCCTTTTTGGCGGTCGCATTAGAGGGTTTTTGACTGTATTCATTATTTCTTACATGAACATTCGTCAAGGAAAAAGTTAAACATTAATTTTCAATAAACCCTTTCAATGCTATGGACCAGTTTGTGATGACCTATGCAAACAGTTTAGTGTCTCATCAAGAACCAAATTGTTTTGCATTGCTTTACCCACTTAAACCATCAGATGACAAACATGTTCCTTCAGTTGTAAATAATTTCATTTGTAAAATTGAAAATGTTTAGTAGATGACAAGTTTTGAGGACGAAAGATTCTTAGTATTGAAAGGGTTAAATTCTCTGAAAAGGTTTTTTGGTAGTGCTTTTTAGCTCACCTGGCACAAAGTGCCAAAGTGAGCTATTGGGATGATCCTGTGTCCGGCGTCGTGCGTATCTTCTTCTCTGGAACCACAAAGCCAAGAGCTTTGATATTTGGTATGTAGCATGATGTAATGGTCCTCTACAAAAATTGTACAAATTATGTCCCCCGGGCCAAAAATGGCCCCACCCGGGGCTTATCAGTTTTTCATAGGAAAATCTTTAAAAATCTTCTTCTCTGAAACTGTAAGGCATAGACCTTTGATGTTTGGTATATAGCATGATCTAATTGTCCCCTACTAAGATTGTTCAAATTATGACCCCTGGGCCAAAAATGGCCCTGCCCCGGGGCTTATCAGTTTTTCATAGGAAAATCTTTAAAAATCTTCTTCTCTGAAACTAAGGCATAGACCTTTGGTATTTTGTATGTAGCATCATCTAATGGTCCTCTACTAAGATTGTTCAAATTATGACCCCCAGGACAAAAATGGCCCCACCCTGGGGCTTATCAGTTTTTCATAGGAAAATCTTTAAAAATCTTATTTTAAAATTATAAGGTATAGACCTTTGATATTTGGTATGTAACATTATCTAATGGTCCTCTACCAAGATTGATCAAATTATGACCCCGGACCAAAAATGGCCCCGCCCTGGGGCTTAATTTTTTCATAGGAAAATCTTCTCCTCCAAAAATGTAAGGTCTAGACTCTTGATATTTGGTATGTAGCATCATCTAATGGTTTTCTACCAAGACTGTTCAAATTATTACCCATGGGCCAAAAATGGCCCCGCCCTGGGGCTTATCAGTTTTTCATATGAAAATCTTTAAGAATCTTCTTCTCCAAAACTGTAAGGCCGAGACCTTTAATATTTGGTATCTAATATTTTTCTACCAAGATTGTTCAAATTATGTCTCCTAGGTTGAAAATGGCCCGCCCCGGGGCATATCAGTTTTTCATAGGAAAGTCTTAAAAAATCTTTTTCTTACAAACCTCTGTCTCTCGTCCCTTGACGTGCATCATGCAGGCCTTAACATTTAAACATATTCTTTTCTGAAACCACAAAGCCTACAATTTTGATATCTGGTATGTACCATGATCATGGTGCTCTACAAAAATTGTTCAAGTTATGACCAAAAGTTTAAAAATCTTCTCTGAAACTGTAAAGCCTAGACATTTGGTATGTAGCATCCTTTAGTAGTTCTTTTCCAAGATTGTTCAAATTATGACACCTTAGAAAAAGTGTCCCGCGCAAGATTACATGCAATCTGTCACTGAAATCATAAATCTGTTACGAACAGGTGAGCGATTAAGGGCCATCATGGCCCTCTTGTTCTTATTAAGTCTTCAAGGCAATTCTAAAGTGTGGTCACGACAAAGGGTCTAGATTTTAGTATCCTTCATTGGTTTGTCCACTAAATACATATTGTATTAACCCTTTCCCTCATATAAACATGTTTTCACGCATTTGCAAACAGAGTAGACCCAGATCAGACGGCTCCTAGAGGAGCCGTCTGATCAGGGTCTGCTCTGTTTGCTAATAGAATTTTATAGATCTGTTTCTTTGACTTCTAAAATGTCTACGATGCTCCATCTTCCAGATTTCTTTATACCTATTTTGTTAATGAATATTCAGTAGGTATTGAAATTTGGCCTAAATACAGAACAGGGAAAGGGTTAACCCTTTACCTGATAGAAATACCTTTGCATGCCTTTACCAACAGAGAAGAACAGCTCCTGTAGGAGCCATCTGATCAGGGTATGCTATGTTAGCTTTATAAAATAATATGGATCTGCATCTACATTTCTGCTTTGACCAAAATTGTCTGTGATCATATGACACTCTAAACATTCTGCTGATTAATATTCATGGTGTGATTATTTCTTACATGTATAGATACAACGACTTGAAAACTATCTGAGTTAGCCCTTTCCCTCATATTGTCGACTTTTGACGACTCTGTAACGGTCACTTTGTGAAACCATTGTGATAAATAGAGCATTTGCTCCTATAGGAGCAAATGCTCTATTTATCACAATGGTTTCAAACTACAAAATTCAAAAGTTTTCCTTTTCTCTAGTTAATGCTCCTTTTTGGTAGACTTATTCAAAGAGGATGTATCTAAAAATAGCCTATGAGGTAATGGGTTAACAGTTTACTCCATGAATGTTTATGCAAGAAATAATGACATCATGAATATTAATTAGATTAATTTGTAAAATGTCCTGTAAACTCACGGTCATGGCAGAAATGGCAAAATCAGATCTATATTGTTCCATAAGCAAACAGAGCCATCTGATCTGGGTCTACTCTGTTTGCAAAGGCATGGAAAAGCATATACATGTATATAGAGTATTGTGTGGATTGTTGAATATCATGGCACAGATGTTCACCACGTTAAGATGACATGCCACACACAAGACCCAGGGCCCGTAGTCACGAAGCACTGAGTCTGAAACTCAGACTCAAGACTCAGAGTGGAAACTACCACAACTTGAACAATATTGCTTTGATCGACTGAAGAAATGATTTATATGCCAATTAAAGCTGTAAAAGAATTATTTATGGCAATTTTCATTCTGTTTTGGGAGGCATGGTTGAGATTTGGGCATATTCAGTTTGAGCTTTGAGTCTTAAGTTTCAGACTCAGCGCTTCGTGAATACGGATCCAGGTCTGTCTCTCAAAGGTCAAGGTCAAACTTATGGGCCAAAGGTCATGATTTTGTGTTTTAATTCATCTTGGGATATCAGAGTGTTGCATACCCACCAACAGCTTTTGTTCTGTTAATATTTGAGTCATACATTATTGACAACAGGCCCTTTCTTTCCTGTACTAGTCCATCTCATTATCATCACTTAGGGGAACATATTCAGTTAACAGTGACATGAGCTCCTGTTGATAAGAAGATTATTCTTTTTATGCCCCCAAAGCTAGGCTTTGGCGGCATATAGTGATCGCACCGTGCGTGTGTGGGTGGGTGGGTGTGTGTGTGTGTGTGTGGGTGTGTGTACCTTTTGTCCGGAGTATATTTCCTTTGTCACATCAGCTATGGATACCAAATTTGGTATGTGAGTTCATCTTGGGATGGGGGAGTGTCGCGTACCATTTTCATGTCACTGTGACCTTGACCTTGACCTTTGACCTTGATTTTACAAAAAGCTTGTCCGGAGCATATCTCCTTTACCTTACCAGCTACAGATTCCAAATTTGGTGTGTGAGTTCATCTTGGGATGGCGGAGTGTCGCGTACCATTTCCAGGTCACTGTGACCTTGACCTTGACCTTTGACCTCGATTTTAAAAAAAGCTTATACCTTACCAGCTACAAAAAGCTTGTCCGGAGTATATCTCCTATACCTTACCAGCTAAGGATTCCAAATTTGGTGTGTGAGTTCATCTTGGGATGGAGGAGTGTCGCGTACCATTTTCAGATCACTGTGACCTTGACCATGACCTTTGACCGATTTTACAAAAAGCTTGTCCGGAGCATATCTCCTTTACCTTAGCAGCTACAGATTCCAAATTTGGTGTGTGAGTTCATCTTGGGATGGCGGAGTGTCGCGTACCATTTCCAGGTCACTGTGACCTTGACCTTGACCTTTGACCTCGATTTTAAAAAAAGCTTATACCTTACCAGCTACAAAAAGCTTGTCCGGAGTATATCTCCTATTCCTTACCAGCTAAGGATTCCAAATTTGGTGTGTGAGTTCATCTTAGGATGAAGGAGTGTCGCGTACCATTTTCAGATCACTGTGACCTTGACCATGACCTTTGACCGATTTTACAAAAAGCTTGTCCGGAGCATATCTCCTTTACCTTACCAGGTACAGATTCCAAATTTGGTGTGTGAGTTCATCTTGGGATGGCGGAGTGTCGTGTACCATTTCCAGGTCACTGTGACCTTGACCTTGGCCTTGACCTTTAACCTCGATTTTAAAAAAAGCTTATACCTTACCAGCTACAAAAAGCTTGTCCGGAGTATATCAACTATACCTTACCAGCTAAGGATTCCAAATTTGGTGTGTGAGTTCATATTGGGATGGAGGAGTGTCGCGTACCATTTTCAGATCACTGTGACCTTGACCTTGACCTTTGACCGATTTTACAAAAAGCTTGTCCAGAGCATATCTCCTATACCTTACCAGATACGGATTCCAAATTTGGTGTGTGAGATCACCTTGAGATGGCGGAGTGTCGCGTACCATTTTCAGGTCACTGTGCCCTTGACCTTGACCTTTGACCTCGATTTTACAAAAAGCTTGTCCGGAGCATATCTCCTATACTTTACCAGCTACGGATCCAAAATTTGGTATGTGAGTTCATCTTGGGATGACGGAGTGTCGCGTATCATTTTCAGGTCACTGTGTCCTTGACCTTTGACCTTGATTTTACAAAAAGCTTATACCTTACCAGCTGCAAAAAGCTTGTCCGGAGTATATCTCCTATACTTTACCAGCTACGGATTCCAAATTTGATGTGTGAGTTCATCTTGGGATGGAGGAATGTCGCGCACCATTTTCAGGTCACTGTGACCTTGACCTTGACGTTCGACCTCGATTTTACAAAAAAGGTTGTCCAGAGAATATCTCCTATACCTTACCAGCTACGGATTCTAAATTCGGTGTGTGAGTTTATCTTGGGATGGCGGTGTGTCGTGTACCATTTTCAGGTCACTGTGACCTTGACCGTTGACCTAGATTTTACACAAAGCTTGTCAGGAGCATTTCTCCTATACCTTACCAGCTACGGATTCCAAATTTGGTTTGTGAGTTCATCTTGGGATGGCGGAGAGTCGTGTACCATTTTCAGATCACTGACCTTGACCTTGACCTTTGACCTCAATTTTACAGTCCGGAGCATATCTCCTATACCTTACCAGATACAAAAAGCTTGTCCAGAGCATATCTCCTATACCTTAAACGTTGACAATCAACCCAGGGTCCTTTTTAACGTTGAGAATGACTTTTTAACTAAGTTTTGACCCTTGGCTCTTTTCTTAGCTATCATAATCGTCAAAGGTTCTGTTTCTAATTTTAAGAACTGACTCCTGTGTCATTTTTAACAGCATCAAAATTTCATGTTACACCTGCATTACATTGTATTGTTTTTCCGCCAAAATGCATTTCGGTGTCAAACACTTTGGGGGCATTTGTCACCCGTGACGACTCTCTTGTTCATTATACCCCGACAAATTTATTTGTAGTGGGGGCATATCTATCAAACCATCACCAAATATGGACCAGATGAGAGCAGATATGGGTGGGGCAGCTTGTGTAGTTGGTGCCCTATTGGCTGTTGAAAAGCTCCGCCTTCCTGTGCATATTCATGGTAAGTTATATACAGTGAACCCTCGTTATACCGGCATTCATTACAATGGCACCCTCGTTATACCGACAATATGCATGGAAACAAAATTACCGTTAACTCTTTGAAACAGCCACTGAATACATAGGTGCAATGCCGATAGCACAGGTGATTGCTTAATGCAGAACACAAGAAGTGCAAAAAGCTCCCTTAGGGAGCTTTTTGCACTTCTTGTGTTCTGCATTAAGCGATCACCTGTTGGTACTAGTTTAAAACTGGCCAAATGGGTCCTTTAATATTTAAACTCGTTATAATGGCAACCTCGTTATACCAGCACAATATCTGGAAACATACACCTCCGTTGTAACGATAGTTCACTGTAATAGGAAGCCCAGTAGATGTTTACATATGCATTTTCAGCCATGCTGTAGAAGTCATTTGTGAAGATCTAGTAAGCATATTACTTATTTGCAAACTTTATCAAAGCAGATATTAACCCTTTACTTTAACCCATTCCCAATTTTAATAGGCTATTTTTAGACCTAACCTATTTGAATAAATCTACCATAAAGGAGCATTAACTAGAGAAAAGGAAATTTTCAGAATTGTGTAGTTTTGAAACCAATGTGATAAATAGAGCATTTGCTCCTGTGGAGCAAATGCTCTATTTATCACAATGGTTTCACAAAGTGACTTTTACAGAAGCGTCAAAAGGCATCAATATGCGGGAATGGGTTAATTATGCTTTTATACACCTTTGCAAACAGAGTAGACCCAGATCAGACGGCTCCTGTAGGAGCCCTCTGATCAGGGTCTGCTCTCTTTGCTTATGATATAATATGGATATAATTCTATGATTTCTGTCATGGCCAAAACTTCCTGTGTACTTGAGCTATGAACCCTTTACTCCATGAATACGCTTTTCTACACCTTTGCAAACAGAGTAGACCCAGATCAGATGGCTCCTGTAGAAGCCGTCTTATCTGGATCTGCTCTTTTTGCTTATGATATAATATTGTTACGCATGCATGCTGGCCGCATGTGTGTTTGTTTTCCTCATAAGCCTGACGACGGATCCAGAGTGTAAGGTTACGAGAATGGGTGGGGTTGGCAAATCGATCAGGACAACATTCGCTGAATGAGTTTAACAATTTATTTGAAGGATAAATAAATTTATGCAGATCTAGATATCAAATGAATAATAACTGACTAATTGAAACTGTCATTGATGCTTTATAATATATCAATGCCTTCGCTATAGAGTCTGAATGCAGTCTATTCAGAGATCAACAGTGTAGATCTAGATTCCGAGATGCGTCTACAGTAGTCCCTGTTTAACGCCAGAGTAGATTTACGGTTATGAATAATTTATATAAATAAAGGACGTCTATTTGTTATATGTTTATAATATAGTTTGTATTTACATTTCCACTGGGTGGCTTAAGCTAGTCATCTTAATACTCCTGCTATCAGTAGAGTGAGGCAGTAAAGGGTTATTGTAACAGTTTGGAAGCTGACGGCGTTCGGTTTCCCGCTTACTTATATAGAAGCTTGCGTCATGATATTTGCTGGTTGCATCACAGCGGTAATCTGCCTCCCTATCCAATGAGAATGCGGTATTAGCCCATTTCGACATCAGCTGCAGTGCGACGAAATCCATGCGGAAAACCCCTCCGCCGTATCAAATATAGCTCTCCGTTCTCCTGGTCTTGAGAACGGTCATTTCTAGTTAAAACTGGACTAACACTGTCCAAAGTAAATATTAAATGCATACAAATCATTCATTAAGCAAGGGCAACATATTTAAGACTGCCACAGTGATATAATCCTGAGTAAGACGGCGCCAATAGTTGAACATGAATTATCAGTGCCATGCTTACCAACAGGAAATGGCGGTTTCAAAGCGTAAACAAGCTGCAGATTCTCGGAGTTATCATGGCAATTCAATACATACTAAGGTAAGACCGAGCTATGCATTGAAGTACATGATATATCCATAGCCTATAAATACCCACAAGTGCCCTAAATAGTCGTGAAACAGGCAATGATTAGCGGTTTGGTTCAGGGTAGAAGTGTCAATGTGAGGTTCTCGTATGTAAACACGCCCTTCATCTGAACAACTCTTGTGCATGTATGCCGATACTTTGCAAAGAAATATCGTTGGACACATACACACAAGGGTTTATTTTTACTAAACTACGTGAAGATGTGACATAAGGGTACCTTTCATTACAATATAGATATGATTCTACAGTTTCTGCCACGGCCAAAATTTCCTGTGTCCATGTGCTATTCTAACAATTTATATTCATGATATCATTATTTCTTACATGAATATTCATGGAGTAAATGGTTAAATTATTAAATCTAATTAAATTGAAAATGTTATTTCTTACATGATTATTCATGGAGTAAAGGGTTAAATGATTGTAATCCTTGTTAATAGACTCTGTGTTGTCAGTAGTATGTAAATCATTTTTCAAAACTTATCTTTGTCAATAATGATGTTGTTATTTTTTACATGACTATTCATGAATTAAAGTGTGTAACCATTATTTATGAGCTTTTGTGATAGCCTGATGTCCGTCATCCGTCGGTATGCGTTGTCCGTCGTCGGGCGTCAACAATTTGAACCTTTAAAAATCTTCTCCTCTGAATCTACAGGATTCTCAGCTTTCATTTTTGGTACATTACATCATCTGTAGGCCCTCTACAAAAGTTATATAAATTATGCCCCTGGGGTCAAAATTGGCCCCGCCCCAGGGGTGCCTTGTTTTCTATAGAAACATATAGTAAAACTTTGAAAATCTTCTCCTCTGAAACTGGAAGGTTCTCAGCTTTCATATTTGGCACATAGAATCATTTTCAGGTCCTCTACAAAAGTTACATAAATTATGCCCTTGTGGTCAAAATTGGCCCAGCCCCAGGGGTAGCCAGTTTAAATAGAAACATATGGTGAAAACTTTAAAAATCTTCTCCTGAAACTGGAAAGTTCTCAGCTTTCATATTTGGAACATAGCATCATGTTCAGGTCCTCTACAAAAGTTATATAAATTATGCCCCTGGGTTCAAAATTGGCCCCGCCCCAGGGCCGTCTAGTTTTCAATAGAAACATATAGTGAAAACTTTGAAAAGCTTCTCCTCTGATTGTCTGGTGAGCGATATCAGGGCCATTCTGGCCCACTTGTTTGATCCAGGATAAATGTTGTTTTTCTGCTCCTGGCTAAATTTTCAAAATTAGAAGGTAGTTAAAGTTTATATCCTGAGAAATGCATTGATTTATTACTTGTATGCCTCAAGACTATTCAGTTAAAATTTATTGACTACTCTACATGCTGCAGTATCTTTTACTCAGTTTATTGTAAGAACATTTCCTCCTATTCAATAGTATGACCTCAGGAAATATGGATTGAATCCTCATATACACAAGCATTCTCAAATCTGCTAGCATAGGCTTTCCAACCAACCTGTGTATTGAAATTTATATGTAGTAACACCTGTCTATGACCACCCTGACACAGAACCTGTGATAAAATCTGTCTGCTTATGAAATAATCCCTTTTGAACATTCATGTTAGAAATAATCCTTAATATTACTTCAGCTGTTATGAGAACTGGTCAGTAAGTGTTGCATTTCTCAGAACTGTCTCATGATACATGTACTAGGAGAATGTCATAGATGTGGTGTTGCTCCAGTTCCTCCTCTCTGTTAACCCTTTCCCTCATATAAACATGTTTTCACGCATTTGCAAACAGAGTAGACCCAAATCAGACGGCTCCTAGAGGAGCCGTCTGATCAGGATCAACTCTGTTTGCTAATAGAATTTAATAGATCTGTTTCTTTGCTTTAAAAAATGTCTACAATGTTCCACCTTCCATATTTCTTAACTAGTTTGTCCATGAATATGCAATAGGTATTGAAATTTGACCTAAATATAGAACAGGTAAAGGGTTAAGAAATGTCTGGTGTTTCAAATACACAGAAATTGGCCACAGAGGACAACTGGATTAAGCGTAGGGTGAAGGAAGCATTAAGAAACACTGGCCAACTCTTAACCCATTCCTGCATAGGCTTTATTAGATCCAACCTCTTTCATTAAATCTACCAAAAAGGAGCATTTACTAGAGAAAAGGATTTTTCAGAATTGTGTAGTTTTGATACCATTGTTTCACAAAGTGACTTTTACAGAAGTGTCAAAAGGCATCAATATGCGGGAATGGGTTTACAGAGAAGGGACTCTCCTAGTGTCAGGTGACCATTCTGAGTCATGTGACGCTTTCTGACCAGATCTCACAGCAGCTGATGAAGGTAATTGGACTGAAATATCCAAGTAAAAACGAATTGCTTGGGAATTATGGAAATTTCAACAATATGCTATACTGATGTTCTGTTTTATTAGCTTTTATACCATTGACTGAGAACATGCCTGGAGGTCGTGCCATCAAGCCTGGGGATGTTGTCACAGCCAGAAATGGAAAGACCATCCAGATTGACAATACCGATGCAGAGGGGCGGCTGATTTTGGCAGACGCCCTCAGCTATGCTGAAACAGTCGAGCCACAAGTAATCTTAGACATGGCAACTCTCACTGGTAAATACTGTTGTTATGTTTTGGCAACAAGACTCTAAGCAGAACACCATTTGGAACTTTGTAATAACCTTAAACCTTTACTGATAGAAAAGCCTTTTCACAACTTTGCAAACAGAGTAGACCCAGATCAGGCAGTTCCAGTAGGAGGTCTGCTCCGTTGCTTATGACATAATATAGATTCTACATGTAGATTCTACAGTTTCTTTCTGCCATTGTAATATATTCTCTTATCCCTTTCCCTGTTCTATGTTTATTTCAAACTGTAATACCTATTGAATATTCATGGACAACAAAGAGGCTGATTTATCAAATTCCATTAATAGCAAACTGAGCAGACCCTGATCAAACAGCTCCTTTAGGAGCAGTCTGATCAAGGTCTATTCTATTTGCTTACGATATAATATACAAGGGCTGAGCAAAAAGTTCGCAGAATTTGTTAATAAAAACAAAACTACCAGTTCAATTACATTCAAATTTGTATATGTTCAAGTTCCATTCATTACCAACATAATTACAAAGATTTAGAAAAATCGATAAGAAAACGTCATGCCTCCTCCTATAATGGAGAAAATGGGTACACAGAACACGTCATTGACATTAACGCCATTCTACGACGTCGTTTAATGTTAATACTGTCCATTTTCGTGGATGCACTTTTGGTGATGCTCAATCCATCTTCTGAATATGCCTTAGTACCAGGTCTCCTGGAAGTTTGTGATGATCCCGGATACTGTCTTTCTAAGTGCGGTGAAGTTACTGAATCTCTTTTCATGGAGCTGAGACTTTATCTGATATCATACCAAGTGCATTTTACATGTATGGGGCGTGTTTAATATCAACAGGATGATGAATTCAAAACAAATAATAGATCTATCGAATGTCTTTAACTACAAATGCACCTGCTAGTCATTTGTCAAGTTGGACGTTGCAATCTGAAAAACTGTTTCGATACAGCAACTATTGTTTCCTGCTCCTCAGTCCTCAATAATCTCGGAACCCAAAGACGCGCATATAGACGATTCATGTGTAGGCTATCATGCAAGATTGTTCTTAC
Source organism: Azorinus chamasolen (assembly GCA_963576725.1). Classification (NCBI taxonomy): domain Eukaryota; kingdom Metazoa; phylum Mollusca; class Bivalvia; order Cardiida; family Solecurtidae; genus Azorinus; species Azorinus chamasolen. The sequence continues at coordinate 42,542,475 of OY755245.1, forward strand.
TGCTCCATAAGATACTCCCACAGTCTCTGAAATCTCTCTAACAGTTTGATGGCAGTGCTTCTTCAGAACGTCACTGACGAACGTCACCAATTTATCACTAATTATTTTCATGCGTCCACTCCTAGGGTTGTTGTCAATACTCTGTCAATCTTTTTTTAACCCTGCATGCCACTTAAACACCATAGACTTTTTCATTTCTGGTGCGTCTCCCGCTACTTGTATCAAATTAAACGTTTCCGTCGGCGTATGTCCCAAATTTATGCAAAATTTAATCACGGCACAAGTTTTTACCAGTTCCGGAACCACCATTTTTATGCCTTCATTGACAATAGTCAGGGGGCATTATGTTTTGCACATGTCCGTCCATCTGTCTGTCACGCTTTTACGTGCAGTTGGTTGTTACAGTTTTTAGCTCACTTCGTCGTGCGTCATCAATAATTAGCTTGTGAACACTCTAGTGATCACTATTTTAGTCCAATCTTCATGAAACTTGGCCAGAATAACTGTCTTGATAAAGTCTCGGACGAGTTCGAAAGTGGGTCTCTTGGGGTTAAAAACTAGGTCACTAGATCAAATAGTAGGAAAACCTTGTGAACACTCTAGAGGTCACATTTTTAGCCCAATCTTCATGAAACTTGGTCAGAATGATTGTCCTAATAAAATCTCAGACGAGTTTGAAAGTGGGTCATGTGCGGTCAAAAACTAGGTCACAAGATCAAATAGTAGAAAAAACCTTGTGAACACTCTAGAGGTCACATATTTAGCCCAATCTTCATGAAACTTTATCAGAATGATTGTTTTGATAAAATACTAGACGAGTTTGAAAGTGGGTTCTGTAGGATTAATAACTTGCTCACTAGCTCAAATAGTAGGAAAACCTTGTGAACACTCTAGAGGTCACATATTTAGCCCAATCTTCATGAAACTTGGTCAGAATGATTGTCCTAATAAAATCTCAGACGAGTTTGAAAGTGGGTCATGTGCGGTCAAAAACTAGGTCACTAGGTCAAATAATAGAAAAATATCGTGAACACTCTAGAGGTCACATTTGTGGCGGAATCTTCATGAACCTTTATCAGAATGATTGTTTTGATAAAATCTTGGACAAGTTTGAAAGTGGGTCACGTGGCGTCAAAAACTAGGTCACAAGGTCAAACAGTAGAAAAACCTTGTGAACACGCTAGTGGTCACATAAATTTATTGTCCAATCTTCATGAAACTTGGTCAGAATGATTGTCTTTATAAAATCTTGGACGAGTTTGAAAGTGGGTTACGTGGGGCCAAAAGGTAGGTCACTGGGTCATATCTTAGAAAAACCTTGTTTACACTCCAGGGGCCACATTTTTAGCACAGTCTTCTTCAAACTTGCTCAGAATGTTCGTCTTGGTGATATCAAGGTTGAGTTTGATCATGTGTGGGGTTGTTTAAAAAAATAGGTCACTAGGTCAAATCGTAGAAAAATCACTCTAGAGGTGTGAAAATCAAAGGTAAACATTCAAGCCAGACAAAATATGATTTCTATTAATGCATGGTTTTCGGACGACGTGAATTTGGATAATCCAAAAAGATTAACAGAAATAAGAAGGATTGAGATCGGAACTAACACTATGCTTTAAATAACACAGGGGCTTCGGATGAGAGGTGTTTGGGTAACCGGGACTCCACTGTATATCATAAGCAAACCGAGCAGACCCTGATCAGTCAGCTCCTACTGGAGCTGTCTGATCTGAGTCTACTCTGTTTACAAAGGCATATTTATGGAGTAAAGAGTTAACTGACTGCATTAAGAGATATTGTATTGTCGTCTCATAGTATTTGTTATGCTTTTGCTTATTTCTTATGCTTTTGTTTATTTGTTATTGTTTATTTGTTATGCGATTGTTTCAGGTGCTATTGATGTAGCTCTAGGATCTGGGGCCACAGGGGCATTCTCTACATCAACACAACTGTTTGATATCCTACAGAAGGTATTGAAGCCTTCCCTTCATATAAACAAATTTTCACGCATTTGCAAACAGAGTAGACCCAGACTCCTGCAGGAGCCGTCTGATCTAGGTCTACACTGTTTGCTATGGTGTATAAAGGTGTATTTATGGAGTAAAGGGTTAATTTAAATAGAGAAAACACATGCTTTGAAAATTGAAGCATACTGTTACAACATATTATTTTGGGGGGGCAAAATTATCGAATTTTAAAAGGAAATCATTACAGCCAATCCTAGGCCTAGGCCATAACTGTCAACTTAAATACATACTGACTACTTGAAATGCCTGAGGTAGAAAAACATACATTACATGCGTATTTTCTCACTTTCTTTCTCTTCACACATATCTCTGTATGAAGAAAATGATTATGCAGATCTTGTTGCATGATTTAGTAATAATAACCAATATTAACCCATTCCCTCATGGACTATTTTTAGAACCAATCTCTTTGAATAAATATACCGAAAAGAAGCATTAACTAGAGAAATGGAAAGTTTTAGAATTTTGTAGTTTGAAACCATTGTGATAAATAGAGCATTTGCTCCTATATGAGCAAATGCTCTTTTTTCACAATGGTTTCAACAGATGACGTTTGCAGAGGCATCAAAAGGCGTCAATATGAGGGAATGGGGTTAATGGGCTATTTTTAGACATAACCTCTCTGACTTAATCTACTGACAAGGGGCATTTACTAGAAAGAAATGAATTTTTTAGAATTGTTTAGTTTTGAAATCATTGTGATACATAGAGCATTTTTAAACTTTATGGTAGGTAGAAAAAATGGGGATTCTACTTTTGATTCATCTAGTGAAGGTGAAGGGTTTGGTGTGGGTTTTTTTACTAAAACTATAAAACATATAACAGTCCTTTTGTGCATGTTCAGCAACTGACATCAGTAATGATTACCAGTAACACTTTACTAAATCTTTTGACTGGTAGTTATTTATAGCTGATTATATGGTTTTGGTATTGGTAGAATCTGTTGAGTCAGACCTATTATAATTTCATACACAGATCAGACCCTGATCAGACAGCTGCAAGAGGAGCTGTCTAGTCTGATTCTACTCTGTTTGCAAAGGCTTGAAAAAACGTTTATGTGAGGGAAAATGTTAAGGACATTGAAAACCTTAATTTCATTTACAGTAAAGCCCCTTTAAACCGGAAGTTAAATTCAGTGTAAATATCGGTCTCAGAAACAGGTGACAGCTTAATGCAAGGTGAAAGTCATTTCTCTACGAGAATTCCAGTTTAGAGGGGTTTTACCAATACTGTAGTTACCTTTTCTTGCATTATGATCAGGCTGGTTCCCAGTCAGGTGACAGAGTGTGGAGGATGCCTCTGTTCAATCATTACTCCAAACAAGTGACCGAGTGCCAGCTGGCAGATGTACACAACATTGGCAAGTACAGTAGGGCTGGAGGATCGTGTACTGCTGCAGCCTTCTTAAAGGTAAGTATATAAGACTTGCTCTTTTTAGCTAACCTGTGTGACAGAATGAAAATCATGGTACAGTGGAACTCGTCTAAAGTGACTGCTTAACCCATTCCCTCATTGGCTATTCTTAGATATAACCTCTTTGAATAAATCTACCGAAAAGGAGCATTAAATAGAGAAAAGGAAACTTTGAAACTATTGTGATAAATAGAGCATTTGCTCCTATAGGAGCAAATGCTCTATTTATCACAATGGTTTCACAAAGTGACTTTTACAGAGTCGTCAAAAGTCGTCAGTATGAGGGAATGGGTTAACCCTATACTTTATAAATAAGCATTTCTACACCTTTGCAAACAGAGTAGACCCAGATCAGATGGCTCCTGACCAGTTTCTGCAATGGCCATGAATTTCTGTGTCCATGTGCTATTATAACTATCAATATAATTACTATTCATGATGTCATTTTTTCTTACATGAATATTCATGGGATAAAGGGTTAACTGAGAAACGGGAAATTTGCAGATACCACTCACTTAGTATACAAATGCCTAATGTAATGAACAAACATGTTGATCTATAAAAGTAGATGGTTGCTTAACCCATTACCTCATAGGCTATTTTTAGATGAACCTCTTTGAATAAATCTACCGAAAAGGAGTATAAACTAGGGAAAAGGACAATTTTTAGAATTTTATAGTTTGAAACCATTGTGATAAATAGAACAAATGCTCTATTTATCACAATGGTTTCACAAAGTGACTTTTACACAGTCGTCAAAAGTCATCAATATGAGGGAAAGGGTCAATGAAGGACAAAAGTAATGCAGAAAACTCTTACAGGAGCTTTCTGTATACATTTCATCCTGCATTAACCAATTTCCTCATATTTGACGCCTCTGTAAAAGTCACTTCATGAAACCAGTGTGATAAATAAAGCATTGCTCGATAGGAGCAAATGCTCTACTTATCACAATGGTTTCAAAACTACAAAATTCCTTTTCAGTAGATTTATTCAAAGAGGATGGATCTAAAAGTAGCCTATTAGGGAATGAAGAAAATATTCCAAAATAGGGAATTAATATAATACATAAATACTTGAACTGCTCTGATCTAATATTTCGACCACTATGACTGATGACGTCATGACATTTTAAATAACAACCCAATGTCAACATGACGCTGGATCAACATTATTCTCTTTGATTTTATGGCTGAAAAATAACAACCCAATGTCACCATGACGCTGGATCAACATTATTCTCTTTGATTTTATGGCTGAATGCATGTAACAAAAATGTGACGTGTATTTTGGCATGATACTCTTTGAAAAAGGCCCTTAGTGGTCGAAATATTAGATCAGAGCAGTTCAAGTATTTATGTATTAGGGAATGGTCAAGCTACCACCTGTCTTCAAACCCCGGATGAAGATTTTATTCTGGATGGTCGTTGTAGACAGGTTTTGCTGTAGTTAACCCATTCCCGCATATTGACGCCATTTGACGCCTCTGTAAAAGTCACTTTGTGAAACCATTCTGATAAATAGAGCATTTGCTCCATAGGAGCAAATGCTCTATTTATCAGAATGGTTTCAATACTACACAATTCTAAATATTTTCTTTTCTCTAGAAAATGCTCCTTTTGGGTAGACTTTTTCAAAGAGGTTAGGTCTAAAAATAGCCTAAGTGGGAATGGGTTAAACAATCTGCAAATACTGATGCATATCATATTCATAAGCCTGTTCTTGGTCTGCACTATTTGCAAAGAACCATAGGAACTTGTCTTTATGGTGAAGCTAAAATGAGTTCACAGTAAATATCTGAAAGCAGATGGAGTACACAGCTGATAGTTTGAAATTGTGTGTGTGTTTGTATTTTCAGGAGTTTGTGAACAACAAGAACTGGCTTCATCTTGATATTGCTGGTGTTATGTCCAATAAAGATGAGGTTCCATACCTGGGCAAAGGGATGGCAGGTAGGTTATAAAAGCTACCTCTAAACTTATGGTGGTTGTATTTTAGGGAGGATGAACCAGAACTAAGTATAACATGGTAGACTGGACATGATAGGTTTGAATGATCAAGGAGAAATAGAAAATGAAGCAAAGCAGAAGATGCCACACAAAAATGTACAGCCAAACTTGAAGCACACATGAAACGCATGTGCACACACACACACACACACACACAACACACTCTCAGAATAGACACGAAACTTCACAGAGCTGTTCCTTGTTTATTTATCAAAAGTATATTCTACTACCCATTTGCAAGACAAGACAAGACCATAGTCAAATCTTGGGTTAGCTGGGTTAGGTTTAGGGCACTGGGACTCTGAATTGGATGGGTCATGTTTTAGGGCACTGGGCCACTGAATTACAGTAAAACCTCTCTATAACGGCCACTAAATTACATCAAGTATTTTTTGTTGAAGGCAGGTGGTTGCTTAAAGCAAGGTGAAAGTAAAACAGAACGCTCCTATAGGAGCGTTCTGTTTTACTTTTGCCTTGCTTTAAGCAGCCACCTGTCCTAAATACCAACTAATTAACACAATTTAGTGGCCGTTATAGAGAGGTTTTACTGTAGATGGGGTTGGTTTGACCCTTTCAGTGCTGGAAACAAGTCCTTTTTCCATCAAACCCAATGTTGCGACTACTCTTCAGAATCATCTCGAAGAGGCACTTCTAAAGAGTGGTCACATCATAGGGTTTGGTGGAGAAATTATTTTTTAGTACTTGAGTGTGCATGTTTATCTTTTGCTCTGTTACCAAAGATGGAACCGTTGACTAAATGTGGGCACTGGGAGTTCCAAAGACATTGAAAGTAGTTACAGTGAACCCTCGTTATACCGGCATTCATTACAATGGCACCCTCGTTATACCGACAGTATGTCTTGAAACAAAATTAGCGTTGCGTCTTTGAAACAACCACTGAATTAATATGTACAATACCAATAAGACAGGCGATCGCTTAATGCAGAACGCAAGAAGTGCAAAAAGCCCAAAGGGAGCTTTTTGCACTTCTTGCGTTCTGCATTAAGCGTTCTGCATTAAGCGTTCACCTGTTGGTATTAGTTTAACACTGGCCATATGGTACCTTTCATATTTAAACTCTTTATAACGGCAACCTCGTTATACCAGCACAATGTCTGAAAACAAACACCTCCGTTGTAACGAGGGTTCGCTGTATTTTTTCCATGTCTATTCAAAAACAGGATTAGGGTATCAAACACTTTGGAAAGTTATTCTTACAGCATCTTATAATATCCAGACTTTTTACCAAGAATATCACCAAGTTGCACAGCCCATCCTTCATACAAACACCTTTTTATGCTTTTGCAAACAGAGAAGACCCAGATCAGATGGTAGCGTCTTCTCTGTTTGCTTTTGACGTGATAGAGATCTCATTCTACAGTGTTTGTCAAAGCAAAAAAAATAAAATTTACATTATAAAAATTTGTCTATTAACCCTTTCCCTCATATAAACGTGTTTTCACGCATTTGCAAACAGAGTTGACCCAGATCAGACGGCTCCTTGAGGAGCCGTCTGATCAGGGTCTGCTCTGTTTGCTAATAGAAATGGATAGATCTGTTTCTTTGCTTTCCAAAATGTCTACCATGTTGCGCCTTCCATATTCTTTATAACTATTTGTTTAATGAATATTCAGTAGGTATTGGAATTTGGACTAAATATAGTACAGGGAAAGGGTTAAATAGATAATCATGATGCCATTATAAGGTATCTTACATAAATATTGAACAGGGACAGGGATAAAGGAGTTTACGATGCCTGCTATGCTCAGTTTTTCTTGTAAAATTGTAACACCATACATTTCTGGCTATCAACAAGTTTCTTAACCCTTTCCTCCATAAATATGCTTTTCTACGCCTCTGTAAAAATTATTTTTTGAAACCATTGTGATAAATAGAGCATTTGCTGCATAGGAGCAAATGCTCTATTTATCACAATGGTTTCAAAACTACACAATTCTAAAGTTTTCCTTTTCTCTATTTAATGCTCCTTTTCGGTAGATTTATTCAAAGAGGTTGAATCTAAACATAGCCCATGAGTGAATGGGTTAGCTCTTTTACTGTTCAATTTTCAGTGGAATTACCCAACAGTGTTTAACCCATTACCTCATAGGCTATTTTTAGATACAACCTCTTTAAATAAATCTACCGAAAAGGACCATTAACTAGAGAAAAGGAAAATTTTAGAATTTTGTAGTTTAAAACCATTGTGATAAATAGAGCTCCTATAGGAGCAAATGCTCTATTTATCACAATGGTTTCACAAAGTCACTTTTACAGAGTCGTCAAAAGTCGTCAATATGAGGGAATGGGTTAACAGTAGACCTAGATTTGCTTGAAAATTTTAATGACAAATGATGCAGAGCTTGATCAGAGGACCGTTCTACTAAAAGCCCTCTGATCTGGGTCTTCACTGTTTGCAAATGCTAGTATCCTTATTACTTGCATTCAACTAGTTTATTCACAGCTTGTGTTACTAAGCAGTATATTTGTATGTTTTCCAGGTAGACCTACAAGGACAATAGTTGGATTTGTAGAACAACTTTCAAAACTACCAGAGAGCTGATAAAGCTAAAGAGACCAAATCATGTGCATTTTTTACGTAATCATGTTATTGCATAGTTGTAATGAGTACAGCTTTCAACAGTCATGTTTTTTAGTTTGGGAACATATATATAAATATGTGTACAGGCAGGGCTGGAAAAATCCTAAAACTTTTACTCGTCCTGCCAGCTGCTTTTGTCTTATTTTACTGAAATTCATTGTTAAAATTTCTGAAATTCTACTCGTTCTGCACGAAAGTTACTCGTCATTGCGAGCAGACGAGCGGAATTTTCCAGGCCTTTACAGGTATTAGACAAGTTGTATCTTTCTTTTAAAAGGGACAAGTTGTTTTGTATTTAAAAATAGTCTTTTCACTTTTGATACAATATTGAAAAATACCATTACATTTTTAGCTCGTCTGTTTGGAAGAAACGTCGAGCTATTGTGATCACTGGGTCCTAGACATTGTTGTTGGCGTCCACGGCGTCAGTTGCATGCAAAATCTTTAATGTAGCTGATTAATCAAAAAGTATAAGAGGTATCAACATTAAACTTCATAGGTTGATAGATCTCTTTGAGGAGAAGTGTATGCAGTGGACAAGCACCAAATTTGAGTAGCGTTGGCGCTGCATGTGGGTCCTGTTATACATATTGTTTATGTTTAAGTTGTTGGGTTTACTCTTTAGCTGATTAACTCATTAACTGGATCTCTACTGGCCTTGTCAGAAGGTATCATTACTCTTTAATTGGATCTACTGACACTGTCAGAAATTGTCATTGCTCCTTAATTGGACCTACACTGGCCCTGTCAGAAGAAACCATTATTCATTAACTAGATTTAAACTGACCCTGTAGAATGTTCCATTACTCATTAATTGGATCTACACTGACCCTGTATAATGTACCATTACTCATTAATAGGATCTATTAAAACTGTCCCTGTCATAAGGTATGTGTACCATTACTCATTAATTGGATCTAAACTGTCCCTGGCATAAGGTACGTGTACTATTACTCATTGGTTGGATCTGAACTGGCCCTGTCAGAAGGTACCATTGCTCCTTAATTGAGTCTACACTGGCCCTGTCAGAAGGTACCATTACCCATTAATTGGATCTAAACTGCCCCTGTAGAATGTACCATTACCCGTTAATTGGATCTATTCTGTCCCTGTGATAAGGTACCATTACTCATTAATTGGATCTACACTGACCCTGTCAGAAGGTACCATTGCTCCTTAATTGAGTCTACATTGGCCCTGTCAGTAGGTACCATTACTCATTAATTGGATCTACACTGACCCTGTCAGAAGGTACCATTCCTCATTACTTAGATCTGTACTGGCCCTGTCAGAACATACTGTAACTCATTAACTGGAACTATACTAACCCTGTCAGAATGTACCATTCCTCATTAATTGGACTGGTCCTGTCAGAATGTACCATTCCTCATTAATTGGACTGGTCCTGTCAGATGGTACCATTCCTCATTAATTGGACTGGTCCTGTCAGATGGTACCATTACTCATTCATAATTTGTCTATTTTGAATGCAGTCACTAACAGCTAGTTCATTATAGAAACAAGATATGTATTGCAAACAGTGAAGATCCATAGGCAAGGCGGATGAATATATTCAGAAGCCGAGCCAGATAACATTTCTCATTCAAAGCTAGGAACCAAATATTCTATTTATCCTTGTCACAACAGCAAAATATAATTATTATTTTGTACCAAATGTACCACAAAATGCACTGCAACATATACCCGACTCTACTGGCTCTGGACTGTTGATGATGTCACAATAAAGGCGTTATTACGTCACTGGAATTCCAAAAAGTCACATTGCTTTAAAAATGCTCAAAACAAAACCGTTGCCCCGGTTGGTTATGTGAGAAAAAGAACCTGTCACTTGACGATATCTAGACGATTTATGATTCTTGATGTGGATTTATCTAAACACGGTAATTTCGCGACAAACAACTAGATCTAGTCTAGATCTAGACCTACTAGATCTAGTCTAGGCCTAAGAATATAAGTTTGGGAGAATGAAGTGAAAGAATTAGATCTATTTAGTTTAATGGGTATCGATTGAAATCAACAAATTAGCTTTGTTAAACTTTTTTATTCAGTACTCGGTAGACGTAAATTTGTGTATTCACGAAATAAGCGTCTCGGTAAAAAAGTAGTTTCGGCTACAGGTCATGTGACCAACTCACATAATAACAAAAAGTTTATCAGGCACCTTGTTATCCGTCAGGAAAATAGGCACGTGACAGGATAAGGCATCTTATCATGGGTGTGCACTGCACACAACACTTGTCTTGAGTAACATCACCTTGTTGGCTACCTCAATGTAAGACCAATCTGATTGTAGGTCAGAACTAGCAAAACCTAGCAAACAAAGATTATTTATATTAATTTATGATTTTGTATCATACAGGTTTACTATAATTTTGAATGATAAAAAATGAATAGATATGTTTACGCTTTGTTATATCTTGTCTGTTTTGTTCCACTATAAAACTATTTGTATTTTATTATAAGATGCTACATGCCTTTTGGCTTTGGGATCAGTGATAACCATGTCCCTCTTTCTTGAACTCTAGCATCTGCATTACAGTAAAACCTCTCCATAACGGTCACTAAATTACATCAAGTATTTTGTGTTAAAGGCAGATGGCTGCTTAAAGCAAGGTGAAAGTAAAACAGAACACTCCTATAGGAGCATTCTGTTTTACTTTCACCTTGCTTTAAGCAGCGACCTGCCCTAAATACCAACTAATTAACATAATTTAGTGGCCGTTATAGAGAGGTTTTACTGTATTATTATTCCAATGTGACAAACTGTTAGTGTAGACCCTAAGACCTAACCTTTCCTTGAGACTGTTTTACCCTTTACTTCATGAATATTCATGTCATATAATGGCATCATGAATATTAATTATTATAATAGCTTATGGGCACAGGAATGTGTGGCAATGACAGAAACTGTAGAATCATGTCAATATTTTGTCATAAGCAAACAGAACAGACCCTGATCAAACGCCTCCTGCAGGTGCAGCCCCTAGCCCCTAACATGGCAAAGTAGTTAAAAGGGTACTATAGTAAAGTCACGATAATGCGACCGTATAATTGATTAAACTAGGAAACTGTAAAATCAAATGGTTGCTTAATGTAGGACAAAAAGCAGAAAAGCTCTTGTTGGAGCTTTCTGCATAACGTGTGACCCAACATTAACTTTCCACCTGCTTTATTAATCCAGAATATTTCTTTTTAGTGGTCATATAAGGGGTTGTTACTGCAGTAAAATTAGAAAGCTCCTATCTCTTTCTGGATATAATAGTTTTCAAAGGTGATCAGAAACATGCCAAATGTTTAGCCTTTCCCTATTTTATGTTTATTATGTCACCCCATATTTATATTGGGGGGGGGGGGGACATATTGTTTTTGTGAGAGTTGTCTGTCCGAGCGAACATTTGGGGTTTAGGGAGTAAAAGAGACTGAGAGAACAATAGCGAACAATAGGTTCAGTCCTAATTCCTTTGTTCTTTAGGGGATATTCTTTTATTCTAATTTCAAAAGAAAAGCCCATAAACCTCAAATGTTGGAACGTCCGTCCGTCTGTCACACTTTTGTCCGAATGATAACTTCAATATGCCTGATGCCAGTTGGTTGAAACTTCATATTTGGAAAGAGCATAATGAGAGGAAGTGTCATGCACAAGGTCCATAACCCTGGCTTCACTAATATTGGAGTTATTCCCCCTTGTAATTTTTTCACACTTTTTTTCTGGACAATAACTCCAATATGCCATTGGATTGAAATTTCATACATGAAAAGGTGATGATAAGAAGAAGTGTCATGCCCAAGGTCCATAACTCTGGCCTCACTAATATTCGAGTTATTGTCACTTGTTAATTTTTTTCACACTTTTTTGTACTTAAGATAACTCCTATATGGCTCATGCCATTGGATTGAAACTTCATACATGGAAAGAGCATGATGTGAGAAAGCGTCATGAACAAAAGCCATAACTCTGGCTTCAATACATTTGGAGTTATTGCCCTTTGTTACATTTTTTGTCCGATTAATAACTCCTGTTCTACTGATGCTATTGAAATATTGCATTTATGGAAAGAGCATGATGAAAGAAAGTGTCACAAGGGCCATAACTCTGGTATCAATATTTTTTTGAGTTATTAGCTGTTATCATTTTTTTTCTTTAAAAATGTTGTGTGGAAAGCGCATGATGAGGGGAAGTATCATTCTTCAAGTTCATTACAAGGTAGCAACATTTTGAGTTATTTCCCTTTCAATATTGTTTTTGTTACAATTGTTTGTCTGTCTGTCTGTCACACATATCCGGTCGAGTTCTCATGTACAGAACTGAAATGTGACAATATGTCGCAGTGTGAGTGCGAGGGGTAAAGAGGGGGGGGGGAGACATCCGTTTTTATGACAAAAGCCTCTACTTCAATACCTAATGAATGTCCATGGACAAAATAATTATAATGAAAAATGGAAGGTGGAACACTGTAACCAGTTTAGAAATAACAGAAATAGATATATCGAATTATATAAGCGAACAGAGCAGACCCTGGCCTGTCTAATCTGGGTCTACCATGTTTGCAAATGCGTGAAAAGGTGTTCATATGAGGGAAAGGGTAAAACAAAGGTGGCCTTCGTATGTAACGAATGCATCCGACGGATTGACGAATATTGTTCTCTCATGCATGCCTTAGTCCGGATAGGAATTAGGTACAGTTGAACTTCGATATCTCGAACTCGGATAGCTCGAACCATGGATAACCAAGTTCGGTTCTTCCAAAATTTACAATACATAATTATTCTAAACTGTATCACTATGTATATCTAGAAACACATATAACAGCTTAATGCAAGTCAAAAGTAATTACTTTAGACCTGCATTAAGCTGTGAACTTGAGAAATTATTCAGATTAAAAATCGAATTAGTCGACCCTCTGTTATCTCGAACTAATTTGTATGGTCCCTTGTTCTGGTTCGAGAAATCAATTTTTATCTGTAGTTAAGTTGGGTTCATACATACACACAAGCACACACCTGGCGATTTTAAATTGCCTCCCATTTGGGTCATGATAAAAGTCCGGACACGAACATCAGTATGTTATGTGCATATATGTAGGATCCCATGATGTTTGACCTCTTAGTCTGACCTTCACCTTAAAGTCAAATGTCCGGGTACTGCCCACGACGTGTCGTCTCAGTGTAGTTAACATATGTCTCAATTATTTCAAAATCGTCCCAGGCATGACAAAACAGCAGCATGGACACGCACATGGACACGATGTGCATTCATGCAGTATCCCATATTTGATCTATGAATTTGAACTTGAAGGCATGGACCCGGGTCTTGCACGTACATCTTCATAAGGTGAACACCTTTGAAAAGTTATTCCATTTTTTTCAACCCTTTCCTTGTTCAATATTCATGTAAGAAATTCAAATAATGATATCATGAATATAGATTAGATTACTTTTTATGATGGCAATTATATATAGCATTTTTTTTGGTATTTGTAGAAACTGTAAAATCAGATTTATTAGAATTTCATAAGCAAACAGAGCATACCCTGATCAGACTGTTCCTGCAGGAACCGTCTGATCTGGGTCAGCTCTATTTGCAAATGCGTGAAAACACGTTAATATGAGAGAAATGATTAATACAAGACAACATTACAGCCCGGCCATGAGTATCAGTGTACAGCGAACCCTCGTTACAACGGAGATGTTTGTTTCCAGACATTTTGCTGGTATAACGAGGTTGCCGTTATAACGAGTTTAAATATGAAAGGTACCATATGGCCAGTGTTAAACTAATACCAACAGGTGAACGCTAAAATGCAGAACGCAAGAAGTGCAAAAAGCTCCCTTTTGGGAGCTTTTTTGCTCTTCTTGCGTTCTGCATTAAGCGATCACCTGTCTTATTGGTATTGTACATATATATTCAGTGGTTGTTTCAAAGACGCAGCGCTAATTTTGTTTCAAGACATACTGTCGGTATATAACGAGGGTGCCATTGTAATGAATGCCGGTATAACGAGGGTTCACTGTACATGCAGGATTCCATTATGTTCACCTACAAATGTGACATTAACCTTGGAAGTAGGCAGCTATGTCTTGAGCACGTGTCATGCACAAGAAACAATTGCCTACTTTCAAGGTCAAGGTCCAGACACAATAAATGTAGTATGATGGACTGTGCGGTTTAATATGTCCTTCCATCTGGGCAAATGCCCCTGGTGGTTTCTGTTGCGATCTTTATACAAGCCAAGTTTCACAAAAGCAGCTTTCTTAATTTATAAGCAGACATTTGTTTAGCATGGCATGTTTATCTTTGTAAGGAGGAATTATAATTTCTCTAAGCTGCATTGAAAATTTAAAAAAAAAAAGAGGTTTCTTAAAAATTATCAACAGTTTCACCATTTTTCTTGCCACTACAGTGAACCCTCGTTATACCGGCATTCGTTACAATGGCACCCTAGTTATACTGACAGTATGTCTTGAAACAAAATTAGCGTTGCGTTTTTGAAACAACTACTGAATAAATATGTGCAATATCAATAAGACACAAAGGGAGCTTTGTGCACTTCTTGCGTTCTGCATTAAGCGTTCACCTGTTGGTATTAGTTTAACACTGGCCATATGGTACCTTTCATATTTAAACTTGTTATAACGGCAACCTCGTTATACCAGCAAAATGTCTGGAAACAAACACCTCCGTTGTAACGAGGGTTCATAGTATTTTGTCGAACTGAACTGAATGATAATGTGCTTTGACTCCCTATTGTTCTCTACCCACTTGTACAAAATGTCGACAGTCTTAGGACGTTATCCTAATTGTTTCAGGTGTTATTTATATTCAGTTTGGTATTAGTTGTCATGCCGGCCATATATTCGTCAAATACTAAATACATATTCAGTTGAACTTCTATATCACGAAAATTGGATAACTTGAACTCGGGATGGAAAAGTTCTGTCCTTATACAGAATTGTTTTTAAGATGTATCGCTATACATATCAAGAAACACATATGACCACTTATGTAGGTCGACAGTACTGCTGGAAACTCCTACAGAAGACCTTCATTTATACCTACGTTAAACTTGAAAAGTTGTCCAAATTAGAAATCGGATGGCTCGAACTTCTGTTATCTCGAAGTAATTTGTACGGTCCCTCGAAGTTCAAGATATTTGAAGTTCACCTTTATGATCTAATACAATGTACAAGCTTTGTCTACAGTCGAACATGTCGGAGATTAAAACCATTCAACTTGCGTCTGAATATGTTGTTAACCCTTCCTTCCATATAGACGCATTTGCAAACAAAGTAGACCCAGATCAGACGGCCCCCGTAGGAAATGTCGGATCAGGATCCGCTCTGTTTGCTCACGGAATAGTATAGATCTAATTGTAGAGTTTCTGCCATTGCCAAAAATACACGTGTTCATATGACATAACATTTCAAAGCATAAATCTTCATAGTGTCATTACTTCTTATAGAATATTCATGAATTTATTGAGTTCTCAAGCTTTTGATTGGTCAGATTTGAGCCAAAGGCTCAAATCTGACCAATCAAAAACTTGAGAACGAAAAATTCATGGCAAGTTATTGCGTTTGGGGGTAAATCAAGGGCGCATAACTCTGCACCTACAGACCTGATTTTGCCCATAATGGAAACTAGCTTGAGATATTATCATCTTATACACATTGCATGTATTTTGTAAATATGATCAACGTCTGAGATGAAACAAAGGTGCTACAATATATTGATGCTACCTTTTAAATAAATAAACCTTTAACACACCCTCTACAGTTTTACAATTCAAGCTATACAAATTACATTTCAGCGCTCCAGATAAGATGCGTCAGTTAACCCTTTTCTTGCTGAATTTTAAAATTTACAACATGCCCTGTTGTATAATTACATATATCTTCACTGTGTACAAGTATTTCGCTGTGCAATCACTGCTGTGGAGTGCACTGGTTGCACCATCAACTTGTAAATAGTGCAGACCCTGATGAGACAGCTCCTGCAGGGGCTGTCTCATCTGGGTCTTCACTATTTACAGGTAGGTATATTGACATGAATAGCAAGCGAAGGGTTAAACATTTTAAGAATAACTTCTTCTTTTTTCACCCATACCCTGTGCTGTGACCACTCTTCAGGATTTGCTGAAGAAATAACGAGTGTAGTATTTGAGTACGCACCGTTATCTGTTCCTCTGTAATATACATGTAATCAGTTTGTCTACCAAAAGACATCCAGGGTTTCAAACAGTTTGGATCCTGATGAGACGCCGAGTTACTCGGCGTCTCATTTGGATCCAAACTGTTTGAAAAGGTAAACCGGATCCAAACTGTTTGAAGAAGTAGTTATAGATCTTTCGGCAGCAGGTTTGTGTCCACTTTTGAATATGTTTCACATACTGTGGACATACACATCACTTGTTTATATACATGTAGCTGGGATACTTTTTCTGATATTGCAAGATCCGATTTTTCTGAAAGCAGCTCACTGGAACTATTTAAATTAGCTTAGTTACTATATATATAAACAAGACATGACTTTCAATAGATCGTGATTTGGGTCGAAAAGTGCCTACAAATATTGAAAGAGATCCTTGTGAATACAAATGCAATTAGAATAAAATACACTTGTATATTTACAAGTTTGGAAATCGATATACGTATAATAAATTTTAAAACTGACTGTTATTATGGCCGTAAGACACTTTTTGCGGAAAACATTTAATAATTTCAACGTCAGCGTTCTTTTGAAAATGGCGTTTAAATATGTAAAGCAAACAGCCGCTAGCATTTCCGGATTGGTATATTCAGTCCGAATAATTTTAAGCCTTTCAGAGCGGACAAAAAAGTCACTAATGTCCTTCACAGACAGTGTAGACCCAGACGAGAGGGCTCCTGCCATGTTACACCCGAGTATTCATGGTAGGCTTGAACTGTTTGAATTTTGGAACAGTTCATTTAGGCTGCTTAGTGCAGGCTGAAAGTCATACAGACTGCCAGGGGAGCTTTCTGCATGCCTTTCGTCCTGTATCAACCCTTTTCCTATTCTATTTATTCCAAATTCAAATACCTACTGAATATTCATGGTCAAAATAGAATAATGATATATTGAAGGTGGAGCATTGTAGCCGTTCGGGAAAGCAAAGAAACTGTTCTATCAGATTCCATTAGCAAACGGAACATACCCTGATCAGACGGCTCCTCTAGGAGCCGTCTGATCTGGGTCTACTCTGTTTGCAAATGCGCGAAAACACGTTTATATGAAGGAAAGGGTTAACCCATTCCCTCATTTCAACGCCTTTGTAATACACAAGTCTGATTTTGAAACCATAGGAGCAAATGCTCTATTTACCACGATGGTTTCAAAACTACACACTTCTAAAAGAATTCGTTTGCTCTAGTAAATGCTCCTTTTCGTTAGATCTATTATTACCCCCCCCACACACACACACACACACACACACACACACACACACACACACACACACATAACGAAGTTTGGGGGTTATACTGGAATCAGGTTGTCCGTCTGTCTGTCCGTCCGTCCGCCTGTCCGTCCGTGGACACAATTTTGACCGGCCTTCTTCTTCTACAGTTTTGCTTCAATTTTGTTGAAAGTTCATGTATAGCCATATGACCATATAAACCTGTGCACCGCATATTTCCATTATGATCGGACCACTACTTCAGGGGTTATCCCCACCCCCCTTTTAGTCCCCTAACATCGTTTTCCGGTTTTCTGGACTTTTTATGGAAGTGACTGGAGATATCATCTCTGTATTTAGTACAAAGCTAAATCTAGATAAGTTACAGCTTATGTTCCAATCTCAGTCCGGTTGAATAATTATTATCAGAGTTATGGCCCTTGAACTTTTTCTTTCTTCATTTTTTGTTTTGGAGGTGGTTGGAATAACTTTAAATTTGACATTAAGCTAAATCTAGATGACTTACAGCTTAATTTCTAGTCTGGACTTAATCTCAGTCTGGTTGAATAATTTTTGCCATAGTAATGGCCCTTGAACTTTATTTTTTTGTCAAATTTTCAATTTTCCGGTCTTTCTTTGGAAGTGGTTTGAGATATTAACTTTATATTTGACTTAAAGCTAAATCTAGATGAGTTACAGCTAAAATTCGAATATCGGTCTGGTTGAATAATTTTTGTCAGAGTTATGGTCCTTGAACTTAATGTTTTTTTTGAAAAGGTACCTAAGTTTAAAACTTTGGAGTTGACACTTCACAAAAATAAAACAAAGTTGCTTGAATTTATTAGAAACATTGTCTGGCAGCAGCCATAACACTTAACACTTCTATGAATTTTAACAGACTTATCTCCCTTTTTGAACTTGACAATATGTGGTAAAAGTTGCTTTATTTATGTTTGTGATTGATCTTGGATTGAATATTACATGTTACAAGTGATATATTTGAATCAATAAGTATGATATACAGGTTTTTGTATGAATGTGCAACACATAAGTGCAACCGGTTAGGGACTGTGACATTGGTTTCAAATTGCTCCCATAACTTATTACACATGTACCTAGAATATGAGAACATAATGTTGTGTGGATAAAACCTCATGAAAGGGTCTTATTTCTTTGAATTCTGAATTATTCTTCATTTTTCTTTATTGCTGAACATCTTGTCATTTTTGTTACATAAATTGGGCTGGGGCATGTATTGTTTTTAAATCTCTTCATGTTTCTGTATGTACATATTTTCAGATTGATGATAGGTGTTCTGACAAGCAGCCATGTTTGGGGAGTGGGGGGTATGGGGGTATTCGTTAGCCTTTGGCTTACAGTTCTAGTTCAAAGAGGTTGGGTCTTAAAACAGCCTTTGAGGTAATGGGTTAAGCTGTTTTCTGTCTTAATGACGGATCATGATACTTATTTGAGTGTTCGACTGTATTACAACACTCTTCTCATCCTTCCTTCCGCCCTCCTTCCCTCCCACCCTCCTTCCCTCCATCCCCCAGTTTTAACTTTTTAATCCTTTACTCCATGAGTGAGCATGTAAGAAATAATTATCTCATGAATATTTATTAGATTAATTGTGATAATAGCACATGGACACGGGAATTGTTTGCCGTGCCAGAAAATGCAGAATCATAACTCTGTTTGCAAAGGTGTATTTATACAACAAATCATTGAGATGCATTTTAAAAAAAAGTGTCTATGAATGGTCTAGAAGTCTGAAATGGAACACAACTGCACTTTTTCATTGAATATTAGCATGATGTGGAGACAACTTAAGAAACATTACTTAAATTGCAAATGTTTGATGCTAAAGTATCCATGTCGCTGCTACTCGCCCGCATTTTCTACAAAATTGATGTACGTTTTAGTTCATGATATTGCGAAATTATTTTGTTCTAGAACAAGAAATTACGAGTAGTGACGATGTTATTATTGGCTCACATAATTCGAGGGCTTGGTGCAAAACTATTCTAACTCCTTCACTTTGTGAAGGAGTTAGAATAGTTTTGCACCGAGCCCTCTAAATTATGTGTTTACGATATAAGTTTTGCTTCATAAATCGGTCCAGTGTTATTCAATGGTTATAACTTATGAGGTATCTTCAAAAACGCATTTTATACACACATTACCTTTAACTCTAGATTTCATATAAACACCTTTTCACAACTTTGCAAACGGAGTAGACCCAGATCTGACGGATTTATAGGAGCCAGGGTCTTTTCTGTTTGCTAATGGTACGATATAGATCAGATGCCACAGTTTCTTCCTGAGCCAAAATGTCATGTGTTCATATGCCATCATAAAAATAATTTAATAAACAGTCATGATGTCATTCTTTCTTACATGATTAATCAACAGGGTAAGTATTTGAAACAGCGCACGTGTCGCATACTGATCATGTTTGTGTTTGCCAAACCGTCCATGTCATGGACTAAGGACGCATTCCGGAGCAACTCTTGGCCATTTTCTTCTTATAAACGCCTGTTCACGCATTTGCAAACAGAGTAGACCCAGATCAGATGTCTCCTATAGGAGCGATCCAATTCAGGGTCAGCTCTATTGCTTTTGACATGATAAACATTTAATGCTGCAGTTTTTGTCAAAGCAAAAATGTTTCTTGAAAATTTCACATTATACAAATTCAGATTATATATATTCATGAAGTAATTATTAATTACATGAATATTCATTAGTGAAAGTTTTAAATCATACAAACTTTATCCGTTTGGATCGATATGTATTGGAATTCAATCAAACCCAGGATAGATTTAATGAGCAGCAGCAGAAACTACTACAGTAAAACCTCTCCATAACGGCCACTGAATTACATCAAGTATTTTGTGTTAAAGGCAGGTGGCTGCTTAAAGCAAGGTGAACGTAAAACAGAACGCTCCTATAGGAGCGTTCTGTTTTACGTTCACCTTGCTTTAAGCAGCCACCTGCCCTAAATATCAACTAATTAACACACTTTAGTGGCCGTTATAGAGAGGTTTTACTGTATTACATATGCAGTGCTCGATTTGAGTTTGAAGCACTTGTCGTCATCGAAGCGTGTACAACATGTACTTACTCGGGTAAAATCAAACGTCACCAGGGTGGACACAGTGCGATCTGCTTGCACATGAGCTGTGTCACAAGAAATGGGGTATTTATCAGGTGTTTCGCAAAAAAGTGTAAACTCCGACTCAGTCGTCTCATGCTCAATTCATTGATATAATCTGGTTCTTCGCAGTTTTACCATTTACCTCATTGGGGCGCCTTTGCAAACAGAGAAGACATAGGCCAGAATTTCCATGTAGGAGCATTCGGACCTGGATCTGCTATGCTTGTTTATTAAAGAAGATATACAGTAAAACCTCTCTAAAAGGCAACTAAATTGTGTTGATTAGTTGGTTTTTGGGGCAGGTGGCTGCTTAACCCTTTACCCAATAGCCTGTTTCTAGTTTTGAAGACATATGACCACTTAAAGCAGGTTGAAAGTAAAGCAGAATGCGCCTTAAGGCGCGTTCTGCTTTACTTTCAGCCTGCTTTAAGCTACCACCTACTAGGATATAGAAAATATTTATTATGCAATATGTTCATGACTGTATGAATTTGAACTATTTTCTTCAGCGGAGGAATAAATCAAACACGCTAAAAGCCGCTTCTATCAGGTAAAGGGTTAAAGCAAGGTAAAAGTAAAACAGAACGCTCCTATAGGAGCGTTCTGTTTTACTTTCACCTTGCTTTAAGCAGCCACCTGCCTTCGACACAAAATATTTGATGTAATTTAGTGGTCGTTATAGAAAAGTTTTACTGTACTTGTTTCTACAGTTTCTGCCATAGTCAAAACCAAAGGCGTTCGGCTCATGAAATATGTCTAAAATAAGTTAAAATGTCCCTTAATTGATGTTTTGTAACATTTGGGGCCGAAAAAATAAAGCTTGGGGCGTTTTAAGCTTTGCCTCAAAACGCCCCAAGCATTATTTTTTCGGCCCCAAATGTTACAAAACATCAATTTAGGGACATTTTAACTTATTTTAGACATATTTCATGAGCCGAACGCCTGTTGTCAAAACCCCCTTGTTCATCATTCCATTATAATAATTCAGCTAACGAATGTTCATCAAGAGCAACCTATAAAGGTGCGTACTCAAATATTAAAACCACCAAACCCTATGAGGCGACTCTAAAAAGTGGTCACAACAAAGAGTTTGGTGGAGAAATAGAGAAGGTTTTTTTGCCAATGCTTTAATATGCGTATCTTATTTGGTCCTCTGTATCATATAATTACTACATGTATTTCCTACATAAATACTCATGAGGCAATGCTAACTGTTTAATATTCAACAACGCTTTTAACTTCACCCAACTTGACACATAGTATCTGTGGCGCAGCGTGTCCAGGTCTACTGTTAACACATACCCAGTGGTACCCTGTCTTATGACGAGACTCGATACTATTCAATGGAACCTCCCTGATGCGACTACTTAATGAATAGATATGTATGTCTTTAAAACAGGTGGTTACTTTATGAGTTATGTTTTGTCCAAAGGACGGACTACACAAAGCGATCTTGAAATCATTCTGGTAAATTAACCCTTTCGGCGCCAAATTTCTAATTGTCTGCAATCCAAGTTTGTTATATCATTCAGTAAAATAAGGAAATGAGATAAATAAATGCAAATGTCAAAGGAATAAAGCACATATATAGAGATTGAGACAAAAAGGCGGCGTCTGATCTGGGACTGCACTATTTGTTGTGGTGCATTTATGCGACTGCGGCGGTGAAAGGGTTAACAATATATTGCGTATAAAATAGATCGCAGAAAATTAAAGTATTGAATATAGTGTTTTCCGGCATTAACGCCAATGACCGCAATGCATCATTCGTTTTTCTCTACTCCTAAACTTCCATGCTTTTCTCCCGACGGGCAAAATTTTAACATACATGTATATAAATTTAATGAGGAAAAACGTGACAAATAAAAAAGTCGAAATAGACCTCCTTAAACTGCATGTTGCATAGCAATGTTCGCTTTTTATTTATTTATTTAAAAAATAGATATAGAGTAATTCTGTATCTCACCATGTTTCAATTATTTTAGTCCTCGTTTTTTTGAAATTCATTAGTGCAAATACTAAAACATTTTAAAAGCTTTCTAAGGGAAGAGTTTTTTTACTAAACATACATTTTAGCTATCTAAAGGTTGGATGTATCACGTGTTGATAAATGTTTCGTTCATCTTGAGAGCTACAGTAAAACCTGTCTATAGCGAACACCCAAAATAAGTTTTAATTCTGAGTTGGTAAGACAGGTGGTAGCTTAATGCTGGGCGAAAGTTATGCAGAAAGCTCCTCTAGGAGCTTTCTGCATTACTTGTGCCGTGCATTAAACAACCACTTGCTCTCATGAACCCTTATATTTAGTCATTCTATGGTCGCGATAGGCATGTTCTACTGTATGTTCGTCATCACGACTATTTTGTAAGCCTACATGGTGTTATATTAATGTTAGCGTTCACTTGAATACACAACGTCTTGTGTGCCAGGTCCGCTAGAAGCCATGGCTATTCGATTTGTGGTAGGATATACGACTTTTCTTTTACATGTCCTTTTGGATAATTTCTTTCATTCGTTTGATGATGTCTGTTTTGTATTAGATCTTTATTATTTAATTACAAAAACCGTTAACGTTCTATTGACACCATAAGCTCGATTGACGTCTCTTTAAATATCTCCAATGATAAGCAGTATTGCCTTAAAAACAAAACAAAAACAGATGCTACTTAATGTGTAAGAATAAAAAACAAGTCTTGATATTTTTGGAAACACGGTGTGATTAAGAAAAACTGTAAATTATATATTATAGCTATACATATGGCTATATTGAGTAAAGCTCTTCAAATATTTCTCCGATTTTAACTCATTGGACGCTAAATAATTGTCGTCTCCAAAGATTTTACCTGGTACGGTCAAACTATTCAAATGTTTGCTAATATTTTCCCTACGTCTTTGCAAAGAGAGTAGGGGCAGATCAGGGTCTGCTTTGTTTGCTTTTGAAATTTTATAGATTGATTTTACAAAATGTCCAGTGTTCATGTATCATTATAAAAATAATATATCAAAATTCATGATGCTATTATTTAAATAATGGGTTACATGTTACAACCAGCTTCAATGCTGTGGATCTTAACAGAGGTCCAGATAAGTTGCGTAAAACTAAAACACTTTCAAGAATAACTTTTTTATTTCTCCATCAAACCCTATGTTGTGACCACTCTTTAGAATCGTGAGTGGTCACAACACAGGGTTTGTTGGAGAAATGACATTTTTTTGTATTTGTGTGCGCACCTCTATCTGTACATAGCTCCAAAGGTGCTCGACGCATGCTTGACTCACCCATGGAACCCCCCCCCCCCCCCCCCCCCCCCCCCCCCCCAACAAAAAAAAATAAAAAAAAAATGTTAAACTAGCCTAAAAAGTATGTTAAACTAGCCTAAAATTATCTATTTGAACCTTAAACCACTCCGAAAAACAAGAAAAACACGACTCGGAAAAAAATTCCTATCGGGTCTATATATGTATTGAATACATATATAGACCCGATAGGAATTTTTTTCCGGGTCGTGTTTTTCTCGTTTTTCGAAGTGGTTTAAGGTTCAAATAGATAGTTTTAGGCCATTTGAACATAGAATCTACTTCGATCACATTTTTTTTTTTGGGGGGGGGGGGGGGGGGGGGGGGGTCAATGGATGAGTCCAAGCATGCGTCGGGCACCTTTGCATAGCTCTGGTAAAAATTACTACAATGTACCAGTGTCAAAAGTGTGGATCTTGACCTTTATCCCGTTAACCACGACCCGGTGGCATTAGCAAACAGCTTAAACCCGGATGAAATACCGAGTAACTCGACCCAGATGAGACACCGAGTAACTCGGCGTGTCGTGAGGATCCAAGCTGTTCGGGGACTTGCTCAATGTTTTCTCAAAAACTTGTGTTATGGACATTGGCCAATAGTTTCTCCAAAGGGTTATCGTGTTTGAAGTGGTCAACATTGAACGAGATTCAAATTTGAGGAGACATTTTTGTTTTATCTAGCGAATGACGGTTAAGCCATTAATTATTTTTAGACCCAGCCTC
Organism: Azorinus chamasolen; assembly: GCA_963576725.1. NCBI lineage: Eukaryota > Metazoa > Mollusca > Bivalvia > Cardiida > Solecurtidae > Azorinus > Azorinus chamasolen. The sequence goes on from OY755245.1 coordinate 42,567,133, forward strand.
TTTGACTAAATCTACCGAAAAGGAGCATTTAGATCTAGCCTACTCGAGAATAGGAAACATTAGAATCCTGTCGTTTTGAATCCATTGTGAATTTGTGACAAATTATATAATTTGTTTCTTTGGAGCAAATCCTCTATTTATCACAATTATTTCAAAACGTGACTTTTACGGAGGCGTCAAAATGCGTCAGTATGAGGGAATGAGGTAAGGAGACGCCGAGTTAATAGCGATGATTTGTGATCACCTATCATATTAGCCCTTTCGCTGCCAATGGCGGATATGTGATTACCTATGCAAACAGTTTGGATCCAGATGAGACGCCGAGTAACTCGGCGTCTCATCAGGATCCAAATTGTTTGTTACGGTTACTATGTTTTTGAAACAAAAATGAAGAAAAAAAAAGAAAATTTGTATCAGACGACAAAGTTAGCAGACGACAGAGTTTGGCAGCGAAAGGGTTAGTATGGATCCAGATAAGACGCCAAATAACTCGATTTCTCGTCAGGATCCGAACTGTTTGACACTCTAAACGCATTTAAAACAGACATAAAAAGAAAAACTTTTGTCAGAATTTCAATAGACTCAAAATTGTACTGAATGTATCACATATATGACACGTGGTTTTATGCCGATTAAGATACCGGTATCTCAGTGTCTCGTCAGGGGCCCGTCTTACGATTATGATCTGACCCCGACTACCAGACGCTCTCTCTCTCTCTCTCTCTCTCTCTCTCTCTCTCTCTCTCTCTCTCTCGCTCTCTCTCTCTCTAATCTGTGTAGTCTGGACCAAACAGTTTGACACCTTGCCAGAGTTTTTTTTAAAGAAATTGTAGTAACAGTATCTTAAAAAATTTCAGCAGACGGCAATTTTCGCAGACGAAAGTTACTTGATGTTGAAAATGTTAGGCTACACTGATTGTTAAATCATTACCCCATAGGCTATTTTTAGGTACAACCTCTTTCGATAAATCTACCGAAAAGGAACATTAACTAGAGAAAATGATTTTTTTTTAGAATTTTGTAGTTTAAAACCATTGTGATAAATATACATTATCACAACGGTTTCACAAAGTCACTTTTACAGACTCGTCAATAGTCGTCAATATGAGGGAATGGGTTAATTAAGTCCTGACGATGCAGTCTCGCGTGATTCCATTTCACGTGATGCGGCTTATAGAGATCCATGAAGCGTGCGTTCAGTAGCTAAATACGTATGCGACTGGTTTTGTAATACAGTTAAAACTCTATAGTTCGAAATGTTAGTAACAACTAATTGAGAACTTTTAGGCAATGGCTGCTTAATGCAGGGTGAAAGTCATGCATAGAGGAGCTTTCTGTATGACGTTCATCCTGCATTAAGCTTCCACCTGTCTTAAAGACCGATATTGATACTTACTTCAGTGCTGCAACTGTCGGGAGTTACTGTAGCAAAAAGTAGCATGAAAATATGGTATAAATAATACCGGGTTACACAGTCTTGGTACATGTATAGTAAAACCTCTCTAAACCGGAAATTTAGTAGGGAAGAATTTAGGTACGTTTAGGCAGGTGCTCGCTTAATGCATGGTGAAAGTCACACAGACAGCTAGAGGGGTTTTCTGCATGACTTTCACACTGCATTTAAGCTGCTACCTGTCTCCAATGACAATGTTTATTTAAGAAATGAATGACGTGCTCCCGGTGTTCATGAGGTTATGCAACGCATAGCTTTACGAGCAAAGTTAGTGAAGCCCGAAGGGCTTCACGTGAATCTTTGCTCGTAAAGCTATGCGTTGCATAACCCATGAACACCGGGAGCACGTCATTTATTTCTTATATTTATATTCCATTGTATTTCTTATATTTAATAAATGAATGACGTGCTTCCGGTGTTCATGAGGTTATGCAACTTTCTTTTTAGAATAAGGTTATATAAGGACGTTGCAGGGCGAATGTAAATATACTAAAATGAACGCCCGCTTTAACGGGGGGTACTGCATGTGATAAAACGTAGGATACAAACGAGTGGTAAGTCTCTGGTCACATAGGTTTTACGATCGCCACTGCTGAACACTGGTTGTTTTGTATTTTAGCTGCTTGTGGCAATATGCTTCTTCATCTCCACAACCAGTGCTGCCCATACCGGAAAGGGAAAAGGGACAGCCAGGAAAGATGTATTTCTGGATAAAGTTTTGCAGCGGTACCGGAATGCCCTTTGTACGTAATCATAACGCAACAGTATCGCCTCTCAGCCACAGTTACGCATTTCTTTAACGACTACTTAAAGTACACCCATCTAATGCGACCAGTAAAAAGGGGCATATTTCACAGTGGCAAAGGCAGGTGGTAGCTTAATGCAGGACGAAAGTTATGCAGAAAGCTCCTATAGGAGCTTTCTGCATAATTTTCGTCCTGCATTAAGCAACCACCTGCTTATGAAGACAGCCATATTTGTTGATTAAGTGGTCGCATTAGAGGGGTTTTACTGTATGTCTTATTCTTAGTTTTTAACTCTTTACGCATTTTTACGCATTTGCAAACAGAGTAGACAATGATAGGAAGACTCCTGTAGGATCAGGGTCTGCTCTGTTTGATTATTGAAATCAGCTACTTGATATTCATGATGCCATTATTACTTATATGAAATTTCACAACGTAAAGGGTTAACTACGGGTACGTGGTTACTAAATGAAGGACAGAAGAAATGCAAAAAAAAGTCCAATATGAGCCTTTAACATTTCGTTCGCCCCTCATTCAGCAACAATTTGCTTGTAAATGCATCTATACCCGCGTCTTGACTTGCAAACAGCTTTGATACAGATGAGACGCCGGGTAACCCGACGTCTCGTCATGATCCAAGCTGTTTGACATTCTGTAAAAAGTTTCTCAACAAGTTAACCCATTCCCTCATTTTGACGCCTCTGAAAAAATCACTTTTTGAAACCATTGTGATAAATAGAGCATTTGCTCCAAAGGAGCAAATGCTCTATTTATCACTATGGTTTCAATACTACACAATTCCGAAATTCTCATTTTCTATATTAAATGCTCCTTTTCGGTAGATTAGTTCAAAGAGGTTGGGTCTAAGAATAGTCTAGGAAGGAATGAGTTAATAGAGTAGGACATAGTCAAACTTGAAACATATCAAAATTTGGGGAGACATTTTTTCGCAGCAAGGTAAGGGTTAGTGTAGGTGTTACATTCGTATAACTTTTGCTTGGTTTTTATTGTAAAACTTATAAAGTTCATTCTCAAACAATTCTAGTATCAGACTAGTACATTATTGTTTAACTCATCGCTTGCTATTCACGTCAATATACCTACCTGTAAATAGCGAAGACCCAGATGAGACAGCTCCTGCAGGATCTGTCTCATCAGGGTCTGCACTATTTACAAGTTGATTGTGCAACCAGTGCACTCCACAGCAGTGATTGCACAACGAAATATTTGTACACAGTGAAGATATATGTAATTATACAACAGGACATGGGTAAAGAATGAGAAATGTATTTTAAAATTCAGCAAGCGAAGGGTTAATATATCTGAAACTGAACTGCATGCTCTAAAATTAAGTAGTGTTGTATTGATGTTTATTTTGTTGTTTAGTGTTTTATTTTATTTTATTTTTATTAAGAACGAGAAATAATCGGCTATTGGAAACAATCTGGATTGAAGTAGGTGAAAACACTACCCATATACAAATGTATACTACTTCTTCGGTAAAGGCATCAATGCATTACGGATACCTCCAGAATGATTGGATAATTATACATGTATATTAGTTCTAACATGAAAGCAAATCATTATGCGTTCAAATAATGTAACATTAACTAAAATACTTTTCGCCTGCAAACGCTGTCTTCAAGTGTACGTATCAGAGTAGATGTTCTTACAGTTTTCTTTTCTAAAATGTAAGTGATGTCTCAGACACTTTAGTTAACCCATTACCTCATAGGCTATTTTTAGATACAGTCTTTTTGAATAAATCTACCGAAAAGGAGCATTAACTAGAGAAAAGGAAAATTTTAGAATTTTGTAGTTTAAAACCATTGTGATAAATAGAGTTTTTGCTCCTATAGGAGCAAATGCTCTGTTTATCACAATGGTTTCACGAAGTGACTTTTACAGAGTCGTCAAAAGTCGTCATTATGAGGGAATGGGTTAACCTTGAAATACAACAGTGTTTTTGGCCATGACAGAAACATATCTTTATTATTACATAATCACACAACGTATACCCTGGTCAGAAAGCTCCTTTAAGGAACCGTCTGACCTGAGTCTATTCTGATTGCAAAGACATTAAAATGCGTATATATGGGATAAATGAGTTAACCTATTTTGTCCATGTATGCATAGCGTACATAAAAGTGACATGAATTAACAGTGTAGACCCAGATCAGAGGACTTCTGAAGGACGTTTCTGATCAGGTCTTGCAGTAATCATATTTCAGTTTGCTCAACATAATCAATGCAGGTCAAAAGTAATGCAGCATGCTCCTGTAGGAGTTTTCTGCATCACGTTTCCCATGAAGTAAGAAATCATCTGGGTTTTTTTAAGATTAATGGGTTAAGGGTTTGCAAGGCAGATGGAAGTTTAATGCAGGTAAAAGTAATGCAGTAAGCTCCTATATAAGCTTTCTGCATTACTTTTGCCCCGCATTAAGCAACCACATGCTTTTTAAGATTTCGGTGTCCAATCAATATAAGGTCGCTTAAGACAGTCTCTACTGTACTAATATTTGGACGAACTGAAAAAAATGCAATTTCAGTATTCGAAATATCTACAGATGTGTGCTTGTACAAGTAAATACTAATATTTGGACGAACTGACGTCAATATATTCTCCAATGAATTGATAGCGCATTCTTTTCAGTGATGTGCACAAACCCACACAACTTTGTTTGCATGATTGACCCAAAGAACAAGAAAGCTGATTTAATGTGCATCCCCTTGGAATGGCGCTGTGATAAAAGAAAGGACTGCCCGATGGGTGATGACGAAATGATGTGTGCAGAAGGTGAGGCGTAAATAGCCATGACACTCTGCATGCTGGTGGCGAATTTATGACATTCTTTGCGAACAGTTTGCATCCAGATGAAATTGCCCGGTGTATCACCTTGATCTACTGACCGGTATCACGAAATCACCCATTGAGATTCTGTTATACTTTACACCTTAACCATTGTAGGTCAGGTATCCCTGAAAAGGAAATAAGTAAACAGTATAGACCCATATCAAAAGCATTTGTTTAAATTGTCTCTGTTTGCTTCCTTATATAGAGTTAGAGATGAAGGTGCGAACTCAAACACTAAAATCATAATTTCTCCACCAAGCATTATGTTTTGACCATTCTTTGGAATCGTCTCTTCGGGGCGATTCTAAAGAGTGGTCACAATATAGGGGTTGGTGGAGAAATAAAGAAGTTATTCTTGAAAATGTTTTAGTTTACGCATCTGGACCTTTGTTCAGAGTCATACTGGCAATCGAATTCCCAAAGAAACGCCCCTGAAGACAGACCTAGATTCAGTCCGAACACAGTAAAAACCCTCTAATGCGACCACTTAAGGAATAAACATGGCCGTCTTTATACGCAGGTGACTGCTTAATGCAGGACGAAAGGTAAGCAGAAAGCTCCTATATGAGTAATATATAATAATTTCCTGCATTAAGCTACCACCTGTCTTTGCCATTGTGAAGTATGCCCCTTTTTGCTGGTCGCATTAGAGGGGTTTTACTGTACACATCTGGACTAGTCTACATATATAAATACAAACTGACCATTACCCCCGCTGTAACAAAGCATATTGTCCGCGTAACTTTGTATCTTGTGCACGTTTGACTAATTCCGACTCAAACTATTGATCGAGTAGCAAGCAGGTTGGACCCTGATGATATGCCGAAAGTAATGCAGAAATTCTGCATACACGTCGTGTATTAATGTCAATGTAGTGGGCTTTTTTCATGTACGATGAAATTAATAATGAATTATTCACTATGTTATGAAGAAATTAGTCTTAGTAACAGAAAGTACTGCTCGTAACACAGGGTGCATGGTGTAGTACCCCCCCCCCCCCCCTTTCCAACACACACACACCTACACTCCCACCAATGTACTTTCAGTGTAATTTGGAGCAAAGAGTTGTTCATTATTCAAAGAATAGAACTGCAAGTGGTTCTTTAACCCATTCCCTCATATTGACGACTTTTGACGACTCTGGAAAAGTCACTTTGTGAAACCATTGTGATAAATAGAGCATTTGCTCCTATATGAGCAAATGCTCTATTTATCACAATGGTTTCAAACAACAAAATTCTAAAATTTTCCTTTTCTCTAGTTAATGCTCCTTTTCGGTAGATTTATTCAAAGATGTTGTGTCTAAAAATAGCCTATGAGGTCATGGGTTAATGAACCATTTAACCTATAATAACTGATAGCATTGCAGTTGGAAATCCTCTTTTAATTCCGACAACGTTGATCAAACCTCGAGAAAGTAACTGTTAGAAGGATGTGCAAAAGGATGTGCAAGACTTTTTAAACATTGTTTTCGCCGGAACATGTTAATAATACATTCATAAAAAAAATAAGGAATGCATAACCACCTGTATTATGCTTTATGCAAAATAAAATTCATATAATGAAAAATGAACCCTTGTCTTGACAAACACGACTTTTTATGCCCCCGCCGCCCCCGGGGGCATATTGTTTTTGTTCTGTCTGTTTGTTTGTTGGTTGGCTGGTTTGTCCCCAATATGTCGATAATTGTGTAGCCCTTGCACATACATACTACAATCTTGGCATGCACGTGCAGCTTGTGGAGGCAAATATTTTAGGGGTGGTTTAAGGTCAATGTCATATATCAAGGTCAAATGTCAAATTACGAGTCAAATTTATATTGGCGATAATCGGGGGGATAATGTTTCACAAACACATGCTGTTCATGTTTCAAACAGATTGGATCCAATTGAGACGCCGAGTAATTCACCAGGAGCCAAGCAGTTTGTCACTCAGCCAATCAAACATAGCATATAAGTTTCAAAGTTTGAGTAGACTGTTTTTGACATATCAGAGTGGCAATATGGGTGGCATTGTTTCTTAAAGGCAGGGCCTACATACGACCGATTGATAGCATTAATAATGAAATGATATACAGTAAAACCCCTCTAATGCGACCACCAAAAATAACATAATTCTGGGTGGCAGAGGCAGGTGGTTGCTTAATGCAGGACTTTCGTCCTGCATTAAGCAACCACCTGCTTTAAACGACGACAGTGGCTGGTTTTTAAATGGTCGCATTAGCGGGGTACATGTGGCAGCATGGTACTGTGACTGACAGGCTGCATTTACAGTAAAACCCTCTAAACCATTCAAATTGGTACCAATGCATGTCTTTAACCCATTCCCTGTTCTATGTTTATTCCAAATTTCAGTACACGTACCTACTGAGTATTCGTGGACAGAATAGGTACAATGAACTATGTAAGGTGGAACATTGTACATTACATATCGATTTTAGAAACTAAAGAAACAAATCAATCAAATTCCATTAACAAACAGAGCAGATCCTGATCAGACGGCAGCTACAGAAGCCATCTGATCTGGATATGCATGAAAAGGCGTTTATATTAAGGAAAGGGTTAAGATAGGTGACACCTTAATGTAGAGTGAAAGCCATGCAGAAAGCTCTAAAAGGAGCTTTCTGCACGACTTTCACTCTTTGTTAAGTGGTCTTCAGCTTAAACGACCTAACTTCTTTATACAATTTCTGGTTTAGAGGGGTTTTACTGTAAACTGTATAAAGCAAATTTTAAAACTAACCATTTTTATCAATTATCCACATAATCTAAGATATCCAGACTGTGCCTACTGAAGACCCGTTATTCTTTATAATGGATTAACCATCCGTATAGTGCAACATATGTCTTTAAAAACCTCGTGTGTTGACTCTCTTCTTTCCAGAGGAATGCGGCCCAGGCCAGGTGCGCTGCTGTGACACTCAGGAATGCGCCACGCCCTGTGACCACACGGCAGAATGCAGATGGAAAGAGGACGAGCTGAACTGCGAAGCAAGAGAAATAAGTGAGTTATACAAACTATGAAAGACCATTTCTAACATGATAAATGTCATGCATTTTGATACTAATGTACTGCAAATGAAATCCAAAACGTATATGTGCATGTATTCCAGACAACCGTTTTATTAAAGATCTTATGATTGAAATTATCGTATATTTTCTGTTGTTCGGAATTTACTGCTGCATACAAGAAGGTTAGATACAGTAAACCTCCAATAAATTAATTCGAACTTTTAATAAAGAGTTTTAGGATTATGGTTGCTTAATGCAGAGTGGGGGTCGCACAGAAAGCTCAAAGAGGAGCTTTCTGTGCGACTTTCACACTGCATTAAGCTGTCACCTGTCTTAAAAAAGGCGATAATAATACTTATTCTCAGAGTGACCGAATTAACCCTTTCACCGCCACTGTTGCAAAAAAACGCCACGACAAATAGTGCAGTTCCAGATCAGACGCCGTCTTGAAAAGGCGGCGCCTGATCAAGGGCTTCAGTTTTTGTCTCAAACTCGATATATGTTCTTTATTTCTTTGAAATTTGCATTTATTTACCTCATTCCTATCCGAGTAGTAGCGATTGGCGTGGCTTACGATAACTTTGGCCGTAGGATCTTTTGTAAAACGGGACCCAGAAAAGCATCGTATCATGAGAAAAGACTTGTTAAACTAGTGTACTGCATAACCAGTATTATTTTTGTAAATGTCCTGAGGTGTCACTGCATAACCAGTATAAGATTTGTAAGTGTCCTCAATCAGTATATTGTTAATGTCCTAAATATTTGTAACACAAGCAGCATGTTTTCAGAATTTTTTAAACTGTTCTGATGAATACTTCTTAGATCTACTTGAATAGCGTAAATTCGAAATCTTTCTATAGAAGCTTAATGGGGAGTGATAACTGCCTATAGCAGATTACTGGCCGCCAAAAACTTTCAATAGCAGCTTACCGGCGACCCGAAACCTATTACTTGGGACCAAACCCATCCTATAGTAGATTATTGGGAACCAAAAACCTTCTACAGCAGATTAAGATTGACCGAAAACTTCCTATAGCAGATTACTGGGGAACCAAAAAACGTTCTAAAGTGAATTACTGTGGAACACAAGCTATAGCATATTACTAGGGACAAACACTTTCCATAGCAGATTACTGGGGAACCAAAAACTTTCTATAGCAGATTACTTAGGAACACAAACTTTATTTAGCAGATTGCTAGCCCATTACTGGTTAACCCTTTCCCTGTTACATGCAAAGGTGTCCGACGCATGCTTGGACTCATCCATAGACCCCCCCCCCCCCCCCCAAAAAAAAAAAAAATAAAAAAAAATTGATCGAAGTATGTTCAACTAGCCTAAAACTATCTATTTGAACCCTAAACCACTACGAAAAACAAGAAAAACACGATCCGGAAAAAAAATTCCTTTCGGGTCTATATATGTATTGAAAGGTATCTAACTACGCCAGATCAACGGCGGAAAATTCAACAGTCATGTTTTTAAAAGTCTTACAGCAAAGCCAATTCAACACCGATTTCAATCATTTTGGTGTTGATCCGTTCCAAATTCCATATATTAAGCGGCACACTTAGTGCTTTCCTTAAATATTGCTCCGTCTTGTCGCTGCAAGACGGCGAATTTGAAAAAACGCTAGAGCGAAACGATGTGACTCCCGCCTGGATGCATAGACGTATATAGGGGGGATCTGTATTAGTTAATCTTTTCAACAAAAACAGGAATTATGGTGAAACACTATCGAAAAACATTAAACTCACCGCAATTAAAACGGCGCTTACTATTTCCAGTCTGCTACGAGGAGCCAGTTTTCTTTCCCCAACTTTCTTTTTGAACGGATGCGACCATTTTGCTGTGACCCGGCTCATAAACTATTAGATATGCAAATTGACTACTACTTCCGGGCCACAGCGAAATGGCCATCTCCGTTCAAAACGAAAGTAGGAGAAAGAAAACTGGCGTCTCATATCAGACTGGAACTAGCCAACATCGTTTTAACTGCGGTGAGTTGAATGTTTTTCGAATGTGGTTCAGCATAATTCGCGTTTTTGTTGAAAAGTTAAACGAATACAGATCCCCCTATATACTTTTATGCATCCTTGTGGGAGTCACATCGTTTCGCTCTAGCGTTTTTTCAAATTCGCCGTCTTGCAGCGACAAGACGAAGCAATATTTAAGGAAAGCACTAACTGTGCCGCTTAATATATGGAATTTGGAACGGATCAAGACCAAAATGATTGAAATCGGTGTTGAATTGGCTTTACTGTAAGACTTTGAAAAACATGACTGTTGAATTTTCCGCGGTTGATCTGGCGTAGTTGGATACCTTTCAATACATATATAGACCCGAAAGGAAATTTTTTTCCGGGTCGTGTTTTTCTTGTATTTCGGAGTGGTTAAGGGTTCAAATAGATAGTTTTAGGCTAGTTGAACATACTTCGATCACTTTTTTTTTCTTTTTTTTTTTTTGGGGGGGGGGGGTCTATGGGTGAGTCCAAGCATGCGTCGGCCACCTTTGGTTACATGTATATGTTTATTTCATATGTCAATACCTGTTGCATATTCATGGACAAAACAGGTAAACACTCATTCTTCATATAAGGATAGTATTCAAAAACTGTGTCGCATGCACCTTAAATGAATACATTACGATGATATGCTTTGGTTTTGTTACTCATAGATACGTGGGAACGGTGGGATCACCAATCTTAAACCATAATATGTTTTTGAGGTTGTGTTATTGCTTTTGTCTAGTTTACGATGTTCAAAGTATCCAATATAAGGGTCATTTGTCCTGTCGCCGCTTATACATGTATGGACAATAAGAAAAGGGTACTGGAATCTATATACGATGTTATTGGCAACAAAAAATAATATGTTTTGTTTTTCACATTTTGTCAATCTTTCTGTGACTGCTCACTTTTGCTTGTCCAAAACCTAAAACAAAATCACAAATGCTGACAGATCTCTGTCTACGGGTTTTCGAACAGATACGTTACAGCAACTGAAGAACAGATACGTTACGATTTCCAACACATTTTAATCAACCTGAAACTCGTATGACATGCGTTTACTTACTCTGTAATACAAATCTTCCCCAGAGAAAATATAAAGAGATCGAGAAATAAATTCATTCTTACACTTACAGAAATGATACAAAATGAACAGGTACGTTACAAAAACAGATACGTTACGATTGAACTATTAACGGCGATGCGGGTGTCAATAGATCTATCAATTCCTAATAAAGTGATAGCAACATAACGTCATAACATCACTCACGTTTGAACTCATACTACGGCTCAACACTAATATTACTATCATTGTGACCGCGAGGCGTTGTTCATGGAACTACAGTGAAACCCCGCTAATGCGACCACTTAATAAACAGCCACTGGTGCCATTTAAAGCAGGTGGTTGCTTAATGCAGGACGAAAGTTATGCAGAAAGCTCCTACAGGAGCTTTCTGCATAACTTTCGTCCTGCATTAAGCTACCACTTGCCTCTGTCACCCAGAATTATGCCCCTTTTTGGTGGTCGCATTAGCGGGGTTTTACTGTACTAACTGTTTTGGTACAGAAGAGGTGAGTTCGAAGCTTAAACGCCACCTTTTAAAAAAATTCACAATGTTAGTTTAGCCAATTTTCCACCCCACATCCAAATCAATTCATAAATGTGCTTTCTATTTATGTGAAATAAGGGAAAGCGGACATAGATTTGATATGCATATTGTCACGTATCTGTTCCAATTCCGTTGTACAGTAAAACCTCTCTTAACCGGCAGTTAAATTTAGTATGAATATCGGTCTTGGAGACAGGCGGCAGCTTAATGCAGGGTGAAAGTCATGCAGAAAGCTCCTAGAGGAGCTTTCTGCATGACTTTCACCCTGCATTAAGCAGCCACCTGCGTTAAAGTGTCTAAATTCTTATCTACTAGAATTCCGGTTAAGAGAGGTTTTACTGTATCAATAAAACCGACGGAACAGTTGCATTCATTTACATAAACCATTCATATTTGCGTTCTGTGAAAATTAGAATGCAAACAAGATTTTAATTTCGTACTTTTTGACTTAGTTGACAAGTTGTCTAGAATTGTTTTCAGTTTCCTGTAGATTAAAACCAATTTTAAACACAGCTTAAATAGATTTACTACTTTGTGTAGCCTGATATATTGACACTTATATAGTACTTATTCTTGCAATATATAACTTTAGAAAATAGGTTTCACCTTTTGTGCTAATAATAATTGCTGACAGAATTGATTAGTAGTGTTGTAACATATCTGTACCCATGCTTATAAAACTTTTAGTTGAGTCTGAGTTCGTTCTCAAGTTTTTGAATGGTCAGATTTGAGCCTTTGGCTTGAGAAAGCTTGAGAACTCAAATCTGACCAATCAAAAGCTTGAGAACGAACTCAGACTAAACTAAAAAGTTTTATAAGCATGGACCCTGTTTGTATACACACACTTACTTTACCTCCGACGGTGAGGTTCTAGAATTCTCAAATCATTATGAAATTGGATTTTGTCGCAAATCTACATGTTCAGTTTCCTAACGAAAATGTTTAAAGCATATTTCAAAACAAACTACAAGTAATCTGCCAACTAGGCTTACTCATGACTTGGTTTAAAACACTACTTGCATCATCTGCTGTATATCTTAACCATTCGCTTGCTATTCACGTCAATATACCTACCTGTAAATAGTGAAGACCCAGATGAGACAGCTCCTGCAGAAGCTGTCTCATCAGGGTCTGCACTATTTACAAGTTGATTGTGCAACCAGTGCACTCCACAGCAGTGATTGCACAGCGAAATACTTGTACACAGTGAAGATATATGTAATTATACAACAGGGCATGGACAAAGAAGAAGAAATGTACTTTAAAAGTCAGCAAGCGAAGGGTTAAACGGTGTATCTAGATCTCTATCCTATTTCAGCTTCTATTTTGTAAACATGACATAGGTCTAGACATAAAGATATGTCTTTAAAGCTAATTATAGATACAACATTGTTTTTATATGTGTTGATTCTCTCAAACAATCTAGAAACAGACACGTTACATATATTTGCAAATGGTCATCTGACTATTTTATCATTACGATTAGGTACAATTACATTTGTCATCGGCTTAGTTTGATTGGAAACTATCTAAATTGCATGTAATGCTACTTTTTTGATAACTTCTTGATAGTGTACTGTTAATTCAAGCTTTTGATTTTGTTCTTAAAACTGATTTCCAGGTAAAAACATACTAACATGTTTGTCAACATTGAAATGGTAACTACACGTCATAAATACGACATCCGCTCGCTAATTTTACATTACATGTATACTCAACCTATATGCCATGTAATATCACGAGATACATTTGTAGTACGGTGAATTTTAAAGTTGTAAGGCGTCATTTTAAAAGGGTAAATGTAACGTATCTGTTCGGCTAAATTTGGTGGTATAGTCTCCAATGGTATAATTTTTGTATTTAGAGGAAGTTATCATTCAAATTTTCACATAAGAATCTACAGACTTTTGAATTTTAAAACACACACATTTTGGTCTATTCTGAGAGTGTCAATCCCTGACCCATACATCAATCTGAAAGATTGTCCCAGGTATCTGAAGAATGACTGTCAAATGAAATGTGGAAAGCGGTACGTTGCAGTCATTTTAGAAAGTAAAGAAACGGATCTATCAAATTCCATTAGCAAACAGAGCAGACTCTGATCAGATGGCTCCTATAGGAGCCATCTCATCTGGGTATACTCTGTTTGCAAATGCGCGAATAGCGAATAGATGTTTATATGAAGGAAATGGTTTACTATAGAGTCTATTCAGTATGAAAGGCTTAAACTTGCTGAATGATTTTGAATTACAAATGGCGCAGACATTGTTTAGACCCTGATCAAACGGTGTCCGTATTATTTACAAAAATCCTAAACTATTCCACACTCGAAATCTGAATAAGAATGCATGTTCTGTCGATGAGAATTTTTTCGCTCAACAACATACATTTGCAAACTTTGTCTACAGCCTGTGTTAGTCCACAGATGAAATGCCCAGAAGGGACATGTGCCACGGCGTGTGATGGATATATAGAATGCGTTGGCATGGAAGATGAGAATAACTGCAGTAAGTATATATAATTTCATAAAGGTAGAGGGGTACTTGTTTTTTCAACCCTTTCCTCCATAAATACGCCTTTCTACGCCTCTGTAAAATCACTTTATGAAGCAATTATAGGAGCAAATGCTCTATTTATCACAATGGTTTCAAAACTACACAATTCTAAACTTTTCATTTTCTCTAGTAATGCTCCTTTTCAGTAGATGTATTCAAAGAGGTACGTTATGTCTAAGAATAGCATATGGAGGAATGGGTTAATCTCATATCGAGACTGAACGCAACTTGTTGACACCTACAATGAAGCAGACTTGTAACAAACTCGCAATTAACGATTAACTTGGTGTCTCATCTGGATCCAAACTGTTTGACACACCACTTACAGTTTTAAAAGCAATTGAAGGAAAATCGGCTCTGAAACTAAATCAGAAAACATTGTTTTGCAGCTGAACATTATTTGGAACCAAAAGCAGTAATTTCTCTAGCGTTTCTTTTTTATGGAAAGGGTCTTGAATTATAAAGTCCCCTGAACCCCGGGAATTCGTTATACTGCAGAACCTGTTCTAAGCGACCATTCATTTATTGAACATAGGAGTCTTAAAAAGCAGGTGGTTGCTTAATACAGGACAAACATAATGCAGACAGATTCAATAGGAACTTTCTGTATTACTTCGAACCTGCATTAAGCTACCAGTTGTCTTAACCCTTTACCCAATAGCCTGTTTCTAGTTTTGAAGACATATGACCACTTAAAGCAGGTTGAAAGTAAAGCAGAATGCGCCTTAAGGCGCATTCTGCTTTACTTTCAGCCTGCTTTAAGCTACCACCTACTAGGATATAGAAAATATTTATTATGCAATATGTTCATGACTGTATGAATTTGAACTATTTTCTTCAGCGGAGGAATAAATCAAACACGCTAAAAGCCGCTTCTATCAGGTAAAGACCCAGCTTTAGACCTGTTTTTAATGGCCGCTTAAGACATGTTATGCAGTACTTTTGTTTCTCCGTTTGTATTTGGTATTTATAACTACATGTACAGTGAAATCTCGCTTACCCAAGCACTCAAACAAGTATCCTTGTTAATTTTAACTCGTTCCCTCATATGCTATTTAGACCCTACCTCTATGAATACATCCAGTGAAAAGGAGCATTTACTAGAAAAAAGGAAAATTTGAGAATTGTGCAATTGTTTCGAAAAGTGACTGATATAGAGGCGTCAAAAGATGATGATATTAAATAATGGCTTAACCCTTTCACCGCCGCAATCGCATAAATGCACCACGACAAATAGTGCAGTCCCAGATCAGACGCCGCCTTTTCAAGGCGGGGTCTGATCAGGGACTTCACTATTTGTCTCAATCTCTATTTATATATATGTGCTTTATTCCTTTGAAATTTGCATTTATTTATCTCATTTCTTTATTTTACTGAATGATTTAACAAACTTGGATTGCAGACGACAATTAGAAATTTGGCGCCGAAAGGGTTAAGTCAAGTCAAGAGACCTCTTAATTTATGTTGAAAGGCATGCAGAAAGTTTTCTAAAAAATTCGGGTTTGCGAGGTTTTACTTTATCTACACTGTAATTGTCTTCCATTTTAGAAACGCGTCAGTGGATCTTCTGCATTTCTATTGAGAAAACGCAATCAAACAGTTTCGATTCTGATGAGATGCCGAGTAATGCCGAGTAACTATGCGTCTCGTCTAGATGAATATGTTGTACACATCGTCACTTAGCTGTGTTACACTAGGTCTTTGTCATGTGGTTATCTTCGACGAAGTTAACTTGACATTTTAACCCGTTCCCTCATATTGACGACTTTGTAAAAGTCACTTTCTGAAACCATTGTGATAAATAGAGCATTTGGTCCTATCACAATGGTTTCAAACTACAAACTTCTAAAATTTTCCTTTTGTCTAATTAATGCTCCTTTTCGGTAGGTTTGTCCCATAGAGGTTGTATCTAAAAATAGCCTATGAGGTAATGGGTTAAACAATGTAATTTGTTCCATGCACTGAAAGACATCTGAGATTTCCTCGAATCTGTTCTTAGTTTGATGTCGAGATATGATTGCAATAGCGCTGTAAACTCAATACGAACAAACACAACTTGGCATGATCAAACATGACTTGGCATTAACTCTTCTCTTGCTATTCACGTCAATATACCTACCTGTAAATAGTGAAGACCCAGATGAGACAGCTCCTGCAGGAGCTGTCTCATCAGGGTCTGCACTATTTACAAGTTGATTGGGCAACCAGTGCACTCCACAGCAGTGATTTCTCAGCGAAATACTTGTACGCAGTGAAGATATGTGTAAATATACAATAGGGCATGGGTAAAGAATGAGAAATGTATTTTAAAATTCAGCAAGCGAAGGGTTAAAGTGATTACAGTACAACCCCTCTAAAACGGAATTCTAGTAGAGAAGAATTTAGATTTAGATACTTTTAGGAAGGTGACTGCTTAATTCAGGGTGAAAGTTATGCAGAAATCTCCAAGATGGGCTTTCAGCATGACTTTCACCCTTCATTAAGCTGCCACCTGTCTCCAATACCAAAATTTATTCTAAATCAGACGTCCGGTTTAGA
Organism: Azorinus chamasolen; assembly: GCA_963576725.1. Lineage (NCBI taxonomy): Eukaryota > Metazoa > Mollusca > Bivalvia > Cardiida > Solecurtidae > Azorinus > Azorinus chamasolen. The sequence goes on from OY755245.1 coordinate 42,583,907, forward strand.
GGGGTCCTCGTGTAAGCTTTTCAGTTGTAAAGGGACAATATCTCACTGAACCAATTGGTAAATTGAAACAAAATATTAGTGATTGAAATTATATTTTGTCCAATGGCGTTGCAGTATTTTTCAAATTCTCTGGCGATTTATTTTAGTAAATCAGCCATTACTGGCCATTTATTAGTCCCCCACCGGTTACCGGTTGGGGGACTATAGGTTTGCTCGATTCCGTCTGTCTGTCCGTCTGTCCGTCTGTCCGTCCGTCTGTCCGTCTGTCCGTCCGTCTGTCCGTCCGTCTGTCCGTCCGTCTGTCCGTCTGTCCGTCTGTCACGCTTTTTGTCCGGGCCATATCTCCTACAATGTTATGCCAAATTCATTATAACTTCACACATTGAAGAAGCATGATGAGGGCTAGTGTCATTCACAAGGGTCATAACTCTAGCACCAATATTTTTGGAGTTATTCCCCTTTTACATATTTTTTTGTCCGGACAATAACTCTTTATCTACTGGTTCAATTGATTTGAAACTTCACATATGGAACAATCATGATGAGGGGTAGTGTCATACACAAGGGCCATAACTCTAGCATCAATATTTTTGGAGTTATTCCCCTTTTTCATATTTTCTTGTCAGTCCGTCTGTCACACTTCGTGTCCGGGCAATTTCTCCTACAAAGTTAGGCCAAATTCATTATAAATTCACACATTGAGGAAGCATGATCAGGAGTAGTGTCATGCACAAGGGCCATAATTCTAGCACCAATATTTTTGGAGTTATTCCCCTTTTACATATTTTTTTGTCCGGACAATAACTCTTTATCTACTGGTTCAATTGATTTGAAACTTCACATATGGAACAATCATGATGAGGGGTAGTGTCATGCACAAGGGCCATAACTCTAGCATCTATATTGTTGGAGTTATTCCCCTTTTCATATTTTCTTGTCCAGTTAATAACTCTTTATGTACTGGTTCAATTGATTTGAAACTTCTCATATGGAACAAGCGTGATGAGAAGTAGTGTCATGCACAAGGGCAATAACTCTAGCATCAATATTTTTGGAGTTACTCCCCTTTTTCATATTTTCTTGTCGGGACAATAACTTTTTATTTACTGATTCAATGTATGAAAGTAGGTATTAATACCATTCAGGTGGTCATGTATATACCATGGTCAACCACACCATGGGTGGGTGGGGTTGGGAGAGTGGAGGTTTTTTTCAGTCCGGTGGGGGACTCATGTCTTGCATAGCAATACAACATGCCCTTGTTTAGTAAGTGTCTATTTACCGAAGTAAGTGACAATTTACCCAGTAAGTCGGTCTATTTTATATTGCACCTGCGCTCAGAATCAGTTCAGGGACAGGATACAATAGCGGCTAGCGGCTGAAGCCTGTTGGAGCAAATGAAATTGACATGACGCCTCGATATTCCGAACAGTTTTTTAGCAACTGATGTGGATTCAAGCTTTTGAAATGATTTCAAAAAAAGGGGGATACAAAAGACACAATTATCACAATAACTATTAAACTGATCTTTATGTATAGGTTAGTGTTTGTTAGTCAGCATTTACAAAAATAAATCGGTCTAGCGGGGCGCAGCCCCGCGACCGATTTATTTGTAAATGCTGGCTAACAAATACTAACCAATTTAGTGATTGAAATTATGTTTTGTTCACAAACTGTCGCGGGCCCTATGTAATAAACATACCTGTCACCACCCGTCATCTCTTTCATAAGAGTATCGTGCGGCAAACGATTGTATACCTGAGACGCGATACATTTCCGACAGCAACACCACAGTTTTTCGAGAATAGCAGTGGATATTCAAGCGAATTATAAATGGAGGATTTTGATTTATTGAAATACATTTGTATGTATGAACCAATACTGTCCAAACACGAGGTCACGGCAACTCAAGCTCTCAATAACCGCTTCAGAATTTCACTAATAAAACCGGTAGGTTATTACATTGTACTTTGCAGAGATTTCCTGTGATTTCGATTGGATTATCAAGAATTATTATCTATTCATTTTCGTCAATGCACATGTCTACAAATCGTTTAACCCTTTACTTCATATAAACGCGTTTCACACATTTGCAAATGGAGTAGACCAACGTTTGCAAGTTTATTTGTATAAATGCAAGAACAAACGACTTCTATAGGCAGAACTTGGTGGCCCCATCAGCGAAATTGGCAGCAACACAACTCTGTCTATATTCCATCGAGGAAAAACCGGTCTAAACCCTTTCCCTCATATCAACGCTTTATCGCAAACATAGTAGACAAAGACCAGACGTCTAATAATAGGGTTCGCTCTATTTCCGTATAAAGGTATATAGATCTGATCTGATCCTAGAGTTTTTGTTTGAACCAAATGTTCCCTTGAAAAGTTTACATTATTAAACAAATGGGTTATTAATATTCCTGAATTGATCAATTCGTGTAGATCTATAAATGTTCCTTAGAGAAAGAGCTAAACGCTGCTTCAAACCGACCTGGCTCCAAGTTATAGCTAAAGACTCACAAATCCCCTTTAACAACCAACTCACACAATGTTTAATAACTCAAACCTCTGAGAGTGTCATAAAACATTGTCTTCGTTAAGAGACAGCAAAAATGATTACTGTTTTTAATTTATTTTTCATTTACATGTATGTTTAATGCTAACGTCCAGCATGATGACTTCAAGAGTTATAAAAATCGTTTTAATATTTATTGTGATAATTGTGTCTTTTGTACCCCCTTCTTTGAAATCATTTCAAAAGCTTGAATTCACATCAGTTGCTAAAAAACTGTCCGGAATATCGAGGCGTCATGTCAATTTCATTTGCTCCAACAGGCTTCAGCCGCTAGCCGCCCTGAACTGATTCTGAACGCAGGTGCAATATAAAATAGATCGACTTACTGGGTAAATTGTCACTTACTTCGGTAAATAGACACTTACTAAATAAATGGCCAGTAACGGCTGATTTACTAAAATAAATCGCCAGAGAATTTGAAAAATACTGCAACGCCATTGGACAAAATATAATTTAAATCACTAAAACTCTTGACGTCATGCTGGGCGTTAGCATTGAGCATAAATGAAAAATAAACTAAAATTAAAAACAGTAATCATTTTTGCTGTCTCTTAACGAAAACAATGTTTTATGACACTCTCAGGGATTTGAATTACTAAACAATGCATGTTTTGGTTGTTTAAGGGGATTTGTGAATCTTTAGCTATAATTTGGAGCCAGACCGGTTTGAAGCAGTGTTTAACTCTTTCTCTAAGGAATATTTATAGATCTACACGAATTGATCAATCCAGGAATAATAATAATCCATTTGTTTAATAATGTAAACTTTTCAAGGGAACTTTTGGTTCAAATAAAAACTGTAGGATCAGATCTATATAATTTTATACGGAAATAGAGCGAACCCTGGTTAGACGTTTGGTTTTTGTCTACTTTGTTTGCGATAAAGCGTTGATATGAGGGAAAGGGTTAAGACCGGTGTTTCCTCGATCGAATATAGACAGAGTTGATAAACTACTGTTGCTGCCAATTTCGCTGATGGGGGCACCAAGTTCTATAGAAATCGTCTGTTCTTGGTCTACTCCGTTTGCATTTATACAAATAAACTTTGAAACTACTCCGTTTGCAAATATGTGAAACGCGTTTATATAAAGTAAAGGGTTAAACGATTTGTAGACATGTGCATTGACGAAAATGAATAAATAATCATTCTTGATAATACAATCGAACTCACGGGAAATCTCTGCAAAGTACAATGTAATCACCTACCGACTTTATTAGTGAAATTCTGAAGCGGTTATTGAGAAATTGAGTTGCCGTGACCCCATGTTTGGACAGTATTGGTACTTACATATTTAAATACATCAAAATCCTCCATTTATAATTCGCTTGAATATCCACTGCTATTCTCGGAAAACCGTGGTGTTGCTGTCGGAAATATATCGCGTCTCAGGTACATACAAGCGTTTGCCGCACGGTACTCTTATGAAAGATGTGACGGGTGGTGACATATATGTTTATTACATAGGGAGCGCGACATTTTGTGAACAAAACATAATTTCAATCACTAAATTGGTTAGTATTATTTGTTAGTCAGCATTTACAAAATAAATCGGTCGCGGGGCTGCGCCCCGCTAGACCGATTTATTTTTGTAAATGCTGACTAACAAACACTAACCTATACTTAAAGCAGATCAACATTTATGAAAACATTATTTTGTGTCAAATATGAGGTCAGTATATTAAAGCTGGTTTTTGACCAAGTCATGGTACCGAATCATAAATTATTGTGATTGCTGTCAAGTTCCTGTCAAGACAGATTCACTGTCAGAAATTTACAAAACAAACTGTATGTCATGACAGTTTCATGGCCAGAAATTTTATAAAGATGTGTCAAGTCAGTTTCACAGACATAAATTTGTTAAAAATATGTCAAGGCAATTTCTCGGTCAGAAATTTGATAAAAACATGTCAAATCAGTTTCACGGCCAGCAATCTGATGAAAACATGCCAAAGCAGATTCACGTCCAGAAAAGAAATATACATTTATTGCACCCAGGAATTGACAACAAAACGTGTCAAGACAGTTTCATGGCCAGAAATTTTATACTAAAAAAAGTGTCAAGACAGTTGAATTTCCAGAAATTTCATAAAAACGTGTCAAATCAGTTTCACGGCCAGATATTTGATAAAACTTAATTATTAAGACATATTCATAGTCAGAAGTTTTATAAAAACACTTCAATCAAGATAGATTCACAACCAGATAGTGATAAAAGAAGTGTCAATAGACTCATAAATGGTCAAAATTTGATAAAAGCTTGTCAAGACAGATTCACGGCCAGAAATAGATGGAAGCATGTAAAAATAGATTCAAATCAGGGTCCATGCTTATAAAACTTTTTAGTTGAGTCTGAGTTCGATCTCAAGCTTTTGATTGGTCAGATTTGAGTTCTCAAGCTTTTGATTGGTCAGATTTGAGCCATAGGCTCAAATCTGACCAATCAAAAACTTGAGAACGAAATCAGACTCAACTAAAAGTTTTATAAGCATGGACCCAGATTTATTTATAATTTAGATGATTTCATATGAAACCAGAGTATACCCTGGCCAGAAGACTCCTACAGGATCTAGGTCTTCTCTGTTTGTCAGTGCATTAATCTTTTCCCTCATTCAAACGGGTTTTCAGGTATTTGCAGACGACTCCTGTAGGGTCTGCTCTGTTCGCTTATGAAATTATAATACCGTAGGTCTGTTTTTACAATTTCTACTAATACCAAATACATCCCGCGTGCATAAGCCATTATAAAAAATCAGCTAATAAATATTATTATCTCTTGCATTAATATTCAACAGGGCAAAGTGTAACTCCCAAATAGAGGGCCTTTGCATACAGAATGGAACGGGATCATATGGCTCCTGTAGGAGCATTCTGATCAGGGTATACTCCGTTTGCTTATGGAATTATTAAGGTCCGATTCCATAGTTTCTGTCAGGGCCTAGATACCATGTATTTTTACATCACCCTTATGTATGCGCATTTTGACGCATCTGCAAACAGAGTAGACCCAGATCAGACGGCTCCTATAGGAGCCGTCTATAGGAGCCGTCTGACCATTGTCTTCTCTGTTTGCTTATGGTGTAATAGAGATCTGATTCTACAGCTACATGTATCAAAATATCCTGTGTTCATATGCCATTATAAAAAATAATATTATTACTATTCATGACGTCATTATTTCCTACATGAATATTCATCAGGGAAAGGGTTATAAGCTTTGGCTAATAAATGTTTGTAATATCATTATACCTGACATAAATATTCAAGAAGGAAAATGTTAACCCTTTCCTTCATATAAACGTATTTTCACGCATTTGCAAACAGAGTAGATCCAGATCAGACGGCTCCTACAGGAACCGTCTGATCAGGGTCTGCTCTGTTTGCTATTAGAATTTGAACGATGTCTTTATTTTCTAAAATGGTTACAATGTTGGACCTTTTCCCATGAATATTCAGTGGGTATTGAAATAGGGACTAAACATAGGACAATGAAAGGGTTAAAAGGTGTATATATGATGTAAAGTGTTAAGCTATCACCTGTATCAAGACGCATAATTGGATGTGTTTTGCAACACTGTTGTAGAGATGTTGTGACTTGTACTATACTGACAATATCATTTTTCTTACAGACGTTGGAACAGGCTGCCGGGTTCATGAATATCTTTGCCCTATACAACCGGGAGATGTAAACGTAACATGCGCGACCCCATGCGATGATATTGTCGAGTGTTCAGAAAATGCTGACGAATCAAATTGCAACAGTTAGTTACATAATGAATATATTAGCAAATTACTGGATATTGTAGAACGGTTCAACTAGAACCACTTCAAAGTTATCATTTTATAGGCATGGAGATACAGTAAAACCCCTCCTAAAAGCGACCACCTAAAAGAGGTATAATTCTGGGTGGTAGAGGAAGGTGGTAGCTTAATGCAGGACAAAAGTAATACAGAAAGCTCCTAGAGGAGCTTTCTGTATTACTTTTGTCCTGCATTAAGCAACCACCTGCTTATAAAGACTACCATGTTTATTCATTAAGTGGTCGCATTAGAGGGGTTCTACTGTATTTAACTTTGCATGTTAGCGGCGAAACCATGGTTACATATGCAATCAGTTTGGATCCAGATGATACGCATGATGCGGCGTCTCATTAGGATCAAAACTGTTTTACACTTTGACCACCACCACGTTTTTCAAAGAAATCAGATAAATATTTTATTTTAAGAGTTAATGAGGACAATAATTGTTGCATTGAGAAATTACTTATTACTTATTGTGCAAAGAGTTAAAAAAAATTTAGAAGGAGTTTGTTTAATGCACAATTAAAGTAAAGCACAGAATGACCGCCTACACGCCATAACTTTTCACTGCATAGATTCACCTGTTAACACCTTTGCAAACCTTTACATTACGAAATTTCAGCCAATAAATATACATGGTGTCATTATTACTTACATGAATATCAAACAAGGAATGGTTTAAAGAAATGAAAAACACACATTCATAATTGTAGCAGAAAAATGTTTTTGCAGACAAATGTTACTTTAACTTGTGTTCTTATACAGCGAGGATCTGTCCTGCTGGTAGTATTCCATGTGAAAGCATTGAACCAGGAAGTGTGGCAGAGATCTGTGCAGAGATGTGTGATGACGACATTGAGTGTGAAGATGGCAGGGATGAACAGTTCAGATACTGTAAAAGTAAGCTGTATAACAAGTGTGTTGTTCTATTTTTATTCAAGTCCTGCAGATATTTTCACAAGAATTTTAGGCGACGGGGGCATTAGGTTTTACCCTTGTAATCCGTACGTCCCGTACATCTGTACGCCCGTCCTGTAAAATTTTCGTCAAATATTTCTTGGCTTGTGTTTGCTGGAATTTATTTAATATTTGGTCTAAAGCATAATCATAGTGAGTTATAATGTCTCCCCTTTTCAGGCCTGTCGTTCATCTACTTCCTGTTTGCAGACACTTTGATTGAATTTTTGTGATTATTTAATGAAGAAAATGTTCGTCAAATATTTCTTAGCTTGTGTCTGCTGGAATGATTTGATATTTCGTCTGGAGCATACTCATAGTGTATGAAAGTGCTACCTCCAAAAGAAAATGTGTTGTTGTCTAAAACTGTTTGAATCATCTTACAGAAAATGTTCTTAATACTTTCATACAAAAAGATGGGATGGCAATTGGTTCCAAATTAGGAAAGAATATTGCTCGTGCATATACGAGGAAATGGGATGAAGAATTGATGTCACACATAAAAGTACCAATGTTTTACAAGAGATTCATTGATGATGGTTTCGGGGTCTGGGATGGTACAGTTCAAGAACAGGAAAATTTTGCGAAACATACAAACAGTATTCGCCCGAATATTAATATACATGTAGAGCTTAGATATGGTTTTGATCAGGTAGAATATCTGGACACTCTAGTTAAAATAGACAATGGCCATATACATGTATATACAGATCTTTATGTTAAGCCTACAGACAAACAGCTGTACCTTAACAACTCTTCCTGTCATCCTCCTAGTACAAAGAAGAACATAGCATATGGTTTGGGACCAAGAATTAAGCGTATATGCGAAAGAGAATCCGACTATATTAGAGAAAGAAATAAACTCAAGGGTCAGTTGAGGAAGAGAGGATATAGCGGCGGTATGATAGAAAATAAGTTGGTAAAGGTGGATAAACTTGACAGATCTGCCACTTTAGTAAAGAAACAAACAGTTAGATCTAAGAGGAAAATGAATAGGGTCCCTTTAGTTTTGACATATCAAATCTGCTTCCGAATATACACGACATTGTAAAAAACATTCAAACATTTGCACCAATCAGACCGGCTTAAAGAAGTATTTCAACAACTGCCAATTGTAGCATTCAGGCGTGATAAAAATCTATGTGACACACTGGTGCATTCAAAAACTAACCGGATTGTTAGACCAAGCAATACAGTTTGTTCACAGGGTTGTGCTACTTGCAGTATTCTTGAAATGTCAAGTATTAGTGACACAAATATGCAATCAGTTTACAATGTGTCTACCAATATTAACTGTAGAGAAAGAAATGTAGTATATGCAATTAAATGCAGTAAATGCGATATAATGGTGTACATGTATGTTAGCGAGACCGAGAGAGAAATTCGGGAGAGAATGAAAGAACATTTGAGTGATGTGAGGCATGAGAGAGAGAAGCCAATAAACAGACATTTTGAAGTCGGTGGTCATAGCAGTGATGATGTGATATTTGTAGTTTTGAAACAGATGTTCCATGCATGTAGAATTGAAAGACAGATCCATGAAACTGATTGGAGGCTAAGAACTTACAGACCATTTGACTGTAACGTCAAGGGGGATAATGCACTAATGCATGCATGACGTCGTTGCACCCATGACGTCATTTGATGACGTCATGACATTTTAAATAACAACCCAATGTCACCATGACGCTGGATCAACATTATTCTCTTTCATTTTATGGCTGAATACATGTAACAAAAATGTGACGTGTATTTTGACCTGATAATCTTTGAAAAGATAGAGGAGCCGTCTGATCAGGGTATGCACTGTTTTCTTTGCTTTTTAAAATGTCTACAATGTTCCACCTTCCATATTAGATATATTTCTTTATAACTATTTTGTTAATGCATATTCAGTAGGTATTGAAATTTGGCCTAAATATAGAACAGGGAAAGGGTTGACTGTACAGTCCATTGAATAAGTTATCAGCTATCAGGTGCGTACCCAAATACTAAAATCGTCATTTCTCCACCCAACCATATACTGTGACTACTCTTTAGAATAATCTTTTCAGGGTGAGTCTAAAGAGTGGTCACAATATAGGGTTTGGTGGAGTAATAAAGGAACTATTCCTGAAAATATTTAAATGTATGCAGCTTATCTGGACCTATGTGGAAGGGTATCATATGCGATAGCATTTTGAATAACTCATCTATTAGCACTCGGTGTTCTACACTGTTTGCAAATAACAATACCCTCATTTAAAGCGTTAGCCTTCAGAATGGCACGGGCCAATTTCTGATGATGCTCCAAATAACTCTGTTTTTCATCAGAATTCAAACTACAGTACTTACTTCGATATATCGAACTCCGATAACTCAATTCGGGATAACTCGAACTTCGGGATAACTTGAAGTAAAAGTTCACTACGCATATCTAGCAACATATGTGACAGCTTAATGCGGGTAAAAAGTAATGCTGAAAGCTCCTACACGAGCTTTCAGCTTTACTATAGACCTGCATTAAGCTGTGAACTTGAGATTTTTTAGATTAGCAATCGGATGACTGGAACGTCTATTTTGTATAGTCCATCCAAGATCAGGGTCCATGCTTATAAAGCTTTTAGTTGAGTCTGAGTTTCGTTCTCAGGCTTTTGATTGGTCAGATTTGAGTTCTCAAGCTTTTGATTGGTCAGATTTGAGCCAAAGGCTCAAATCTGACCAATCAAATGCTTGAGAACGTTCTCAAGATATCACAGTTCAACTGTATTTGATACTGTCATTGTAAAGACTTGACAGAAAATACTCTTTGAAAATGCGGAGATGCGATATTTAACCATTTACTTTATGCATATTTATGATTAAGGATCAACATTCTTTGCATATTTATTATCTCAAACAGCATTTGGTATATACAATTGAACTTCGATATCTCAAACTTCAAGGAGACCATACAAAATATTTCGAGATAACAGAGGTTCGAGTCATCCGATTTATAATCTGAACAATATCTCAAGTTCACAGTTCAATGCAGGTCTAAAGTAATGCTGAAAGCTCCCAGCATTATTTTCAACCTACATTAACACTGGGGGCCAACTACGTATTATTATCAAATGTTTTGCTACGACAATTTATATGTGTATTTTAATAAATTTGTTTCCCTACGAAGCCAGTGTATCAATTGGGAAATGTTTTCCTACGATAACAAAGTTGCCTTCGTAGAAAAACAAATCTATTAAAATACTCATATAAATTGTCGTAGCAAAACATTTTGATAATAATACGTAGTTGGCCCCCAGTGATTAAGTTGTCACATGTGTTTCCAGATATGTGTAGTGATACATTTTTTAACAATTCTATAATTGTAAATTTTGGAAGGATCAAACTTTTAGTTCGAGTTAACTAGAAATTCGAGTTATCCGAGTTCGAGATATCGAAGTTCAACTGTATATGTTGACAATTATTTCTATGAATGGATGGGTAATCTCAGGTCTAAAAGGTATTCAGTACAAGTAATGCATACCTTTACCAGACAGCTCCTTTAGGAGTTGTTTGATCTGGTCAAAATTGTTTGCACAATAGGCATGAAAAGCGTATATATATATATATATATATATATAGAGAGAGAGAGAGAGAGAGAGTAAAGGCTTAACCCATTACCTCATAGGCTGTTTTAGATCCAACATATTTAAGTAATCTACTGAAAAGGAGTATGTACTAGAAAAAAAGAAACTTTTAGAGTTTGTGTAGTTTTGAACCACTGTGATAAACAGAGCGTTTGCTCCTTTGGTGCAAATGCTTTATTTATCATAATGGTTTCAAAAAGTGACTTTCACAGAGGCACAAAAAGGCGCTAATAAGAGGGAATGGATAAAAAAGATGCCATGCTTTTTTTAATAAATGTCTGGTTTTTTCACTTTCTACTATGGCCAAGGATTTCTGTGTTAATGTGTCATTGTACAAATTAATCAAATGAATATTCATGATACCATTATTTCTTAACCCATTCCCTCATATTGACGACTTTTGACGACTCTGTAAAATTCACTTTGTGAAATCATTGTGATAAATAGAGCATTTGCTACTATAGGAGCAAATGCTCTATTTATCACAATGGTTTTAAACTACAGAATTCTAACATTTTCCTTTTCTCTAGTTAATGCTCCTTTTCAGTAGATTTATTCAAAGTGGTTGGATCTAAAATAGCCTATGAGGTAATGGGTTAAATGAATATTCATAAGGTAAAGGGTTTAATATATATATATGACAGTGTCTGCTGTAAAACAAAGCACTGGCATGATCACATTAATAAACAGTTTGTATCCTGATGAAATCATATACAGAGCAACAGATACATGTAAATGTGCGTACTCAGATACAACAGATAAATGTGCGTACTCAGGTACACGTACTCAGATACAACAGATAAATGTGCGTACTCAGGTACAACAGATAAATGTGCGTACTCAGATACAACAGATAAATGTGCGTACTCAGGTACAACAGATAAATGTGCGTACTCAGATACAACAGATAAATGTGCGTACTCAGATACAACAGATAAATGTGCGTACTCAGGTACAACAGATAAATGTGCGTACTCAGATACAACAGATAAATGTGCGTACTCAGGTACAACAGATAAATGTGCGTACTCAGGTACAACAGATAAATGTGCGTACTCAGGTACTAAAAAAATCATCATTTCTCCACGAAATCCTCTGTTGTGACCATTCCTTAGAATCGTCTCTTCGAGACGATTCTAAAGAATGGTCACAACATAGGATTTCGTGGAGAAATAAAGAAGTTATTCTTGAAAATGTTTTAATTTATGTAACTTATCTAGACCTCTGATATACATGCAGATATGATTCTGCAGTTTCTACCATTACCAAACATACCTGTGCTCAAAAGCCATTATAAAACTTCATCTAATTAATATTCATGATGTCCAACTGATTGATGCCCCAATTACATGCTTTTGAGAATATATTGAATGAAAGTCCACTATGAGTTTTAGATTAGGCGAATATATTGTATATTGTTTACAGATGCAAAATGATTTTGTGTCAAAAGAGTTAACACTTTCCCTGTTCTATGTTTATTCCAAATTTCAATACCTACTGAATATTCATGGACAAAAAAGTTATACTGAAATATGGAAGGTGGAACACTGTAGCCATTTTAGAAAGTAAAGAAAAAGATCTTTCTTTCACTAGCAAACAGAGCATGCCCTGATCAGATGGCTCCTATGGGAGCCATCTGATCTAGGTCTACTCTGTTTGCAACTGCGTGAAAACACGTTCATATGAAGGAAAGTGTTAAAGTGACCACCAAAAATATGTCTAGATCCGGGCCACTGAGGCTGAGGGCAGCACAATACAGGGCTTTCGCCCGGCATCAACTAATCACTTGCTTTTAAAGACCCTATGCTTATTTAACTCTTTCCTTCATGCAAACGTTTCTTCATGACTTTGCAAACAGACCCGACTCCACAGTTTCTACAGTACCGAACAATTCATGTCATTTTAAAACTTTGGCTAATGAATATTCATGTTGCCATTAATACTTACATGAACATTCAACAGGATTTTTACTGTATGATATACTGGTTTGAATTTTTAGGATGCATTCAGTGTGAAACCACAACTCCCGCAGATGAGTGCGTTTTTGAAAACGAATGCCCAACTAACTAGACAGTTGTGGTAAGTACAAACACACACAACACACACAACACACTCACTGGCCCATACAAAACCTGTACACAAAGACACACATTTGATCTGAATCTATACAGTAGAACCCCTCTAATGCAACCACTTAATGAATAAGCATGGCTGTCTTCATAAGCTGGTGGTTGCTTAATGCAGGATGAACGTATATGAAGGAAAGGGTAAAAGGGAGCTCTATACATTACTTTCATCCTACATTAAGCTACCACCTGCCTCTACCACTCGGAATTATACCTGTTTTGGATGATCGCATTAGAGGGGTTTTACTGTAGTTTCTACCATCTCCAAACAAATCTTATTCATAGGCCATTATCAATAATTATGCCAGTATTATATAACTTCAGCTAATTAATATTCATGATGTTATATTATCTTACATGACTATTCATCAAGTAGGTAGTTAACCCTTACAACGCTGATTTTTCAAATGGACTAATCCAAAATTCAAATAGGGCAAGCTCACGGTGAATATTTAGGGATTTTTCTAAAGAAACGTTTTATATGACAAACAGTGCAGACCCTGATGAGAGGGCTCCTCTAGGAGCCCTCTCATCTGGGTCTACACTGTTTGCAAAGGACATGTGTGACTCGTGTCCCGCACTGTAAGGGTTAAGCTCTTTAAACACTTTCCTTCATGTAAATGCTTTTGCATGGCTTTGCAAACAGAGTAGACCCAGAGCAGATGACTCCCAATGGTCTGCTCATTTTGGATGTGAATTTATATAGATCTGATTCTAGTTTTTGCCTGGGCCACAATCTCTTGCGTGCACATGCCATTACAGATATTTAGCTAATTAATATTCATGATGTCATTATTTCTTACATGAATATTCATGAAGTAAACTTTCTGGTATATATAATTATATACATTTTACTGTTCACCCAGAGCATTTGTCCAGAATGATGAAAGGTAAAGGGTTAACCCGTTACTCCATAAATACACCTTTCTAAGCCTTTGCAAACAGAGGAAACCCAGATCAGACGGCTCCTGTAAGAGCCTTCTGATCAGGGTCTACTCTGTTTGCTTATGATATACCAAAGATATGATTCTACAGTTTCTGCTATGGCCAAAATTTCTTGTGTCCATGTGCCACTGTAACAATTAATCAAATTATTTTTTATGACGTAATCATTTCTTACATGGATATTCATGGAGTAAGGGTTTAAACTTCAACTCCGCTGTAAAAAGTACTATCAGCTTAAACTTGAGGCTGATGCAATTTCGACTATTTTCGATTCAATCAACCTTTTGAGAAACCATTGACCAAGTTTCAAACAAATCAGTGTCTCATCTGAATAGAAGCTGTTCACAAATACATTTGTAAGTGTCAGGTCGTGGTCAGCTAGATAAAGGTATAACACCCTTTGACCCTTCGCTTGCTATTCACATCAATATACCTACCTGTAAATAGTGAAGACCCTGATGAGACAGCTCCTGCAGGAGCTGTCTCATCAGGGTCTGCACTATTTACAAGTTGATTGTGCAACCAGTACACTTCACAGCAGTGATTGCACAGGGAAATGATTGTAGACAGTGAAGATATATGTAATTATACAACAGGGCATGGGTAAAGAAGGAGAATGTATTTTAAAATTCAGCAAGAGAAGGGTTAATTCGTAAATACGACGTTCTACGCCTTTGCAAACAGAGTAGAACCAGATCAGATGGCTCCTGTAGGAGCCGTCTGATCATGGTCTGCTCTGTATGCAAAGAATATAACACAGATAGGATTCTACATTTTATGCTATGGCCAAAACTTCATGTGTCCATGTGCTATTTTAACAAATTAATCTAATTAACATTCATGACGTCAATTCTTACATGAATATTCATTGTGGAAAGAGTTAAAGAAAACTTATCCAAATGGTTTTTTTTTTGGAACCATTCCATTTTATTGATGTTGAGGGGACATAGCACACAAAGTATTTGCTGGTATGAATGATTAACATTGCTTCAGCAAACAGTACAGACCCTGACCAGAGGGATCATTCAGGAGTCCTCTGACCTGGGTCTACACTATTTGCTGTTGTCCATTTTAACCAGTTCCCTGTTCTGTGTTTATTTCAAATTTCAATACCTTCTGAATATTCATGGACAAAATAGTTATGATGAAATATGGAATGAGTAACAGTGTACCCATTTTAGAAACTAAACAAACATCTATCAAATTCCATAAGCAAACAGGGCAGACCCTGGTCAGATGGCTCCTATAGGAGCCGTCTGATCTGGGTCTTCTCTGTTTGCAAATGCCTGAAAAGGCATTTATATGAAGGAAAGGGTTAAGGGATACTGGGGACAATTGTGTGAATATTAAGTAAACTACTATAGTGTATAAGGGAAGAGTTTACAAACTACATTTGGAATTCAGTGACCCCTTCACTGCCTGGAAGACAGGTCTGTGATACTGTGATATCATATGCAAACAGTTGGGATCAGGGTCCATGCTTATAAAACTTTTAGTTGAGTCTGAGTTCGTTCTCAAGTTTTTGATTGGTCAGATTTGAGCCTTTGGCTCAAATCTGACCAATCAAAAGCTTGAGAACTCAAATCTGACCAATCAAACGCTTGAGAACGAACTCAGACTCAACTAAAAGCTTTATAAGCATGGACCCAGATGAAATTTCAAGTAACTCAGTGTCTAATCAGGTTCCAGACATTGAACAAGCGCTCACTGTTAAACAATATGTCTAACAGACAACCATGCTGGCACTGAAATAGTTGAAAGTGTTTCAAAGCAGTTAATACTAAGTATAAATATTTTTAATTTGCAAATATTTATATTATATCTTATAAAACATGCATAAGTTGTTGTCATCGATTTTATCTTTATTAAACTAATGAGAATCTGGGTGCTTTTTAGGATCCAACATGAAGTATAATTCTGGGTCTTAGAGGCTGCTGGTAGCCTAATGCAGGATGAAATTTATGCAGAAAGCTCATGCATGAGCTTTCTGCATTACTTTTGTCCTGCATTAAGCAACCACCTCCGTTTAAATACACCACGTCTACTCATTAGTTGGTCGCTTTCGCGTAGTTTTACTGTAAATGTTGTTGGTATGTACAGTATAGTCTCGCTTAATCAACCACATAATTTATTTGCATATGAGTCTTCAAAAGCAGGTGGTTGCTTAATGTAGAGCAAAAGTAACACAAAGAACTCCTGTAGGAACTCTATCTCATTTAGGTGGTCACTTTAGGAAGATTTGCCTGTATCTGTTCTTGACAAAAAGGGTCCGATTTACTCATCTTGTCTATACCCTCTAGTTGTCTATGTGAACTATTTGTTATCTTTTATCTTTTCAGACTGCTACAAAGTGTGGACAGATTATGGACAGTCAACATTTGAAATTTACAGGAATTATATATTCAATCATCGGCAGTTTTTCTTTTTGAAATATTCTACGTCATGTAAATCTAAATTAAGCCTTTACTCCATAGATATGCCTTTGCAAACAGAGTAGACCCAGATCATAGGGCTCCTATAGGAATTGTCTGATCAGGGTCTGCTGCCTGTTTAAGATATGGTTATACAGTCTCTGATAAATTAATATTTATGATGTCATTATGTCTTACATGAATATTCATGGAGTAAACAGTTAAGGTGCTAGTCAGTGAAACATTCAACAGGATATCTGATAGCTAATTCCATAATATCATTTTCATGAAGGCATATCCAGAAATATACAGACACCTATTACGCCCTGGCCCGTCCTGTGATGTACTAGTCAACGAACCGTCATTCTGGACATGCCATCAGGAAAGAGTTATTATTATGAGGGGCTAGTTACTGGCATTTTCTGATTAGTGGCATACTGTAAAAAGGGACTTCTGGGCAAGATAAACACAGGGTTTTTTCTCTCTTAATTGGGAAGGGGCCTTAGCCTGCTGATTTTGGGAAGAATTATCGCTAAAATTGCTGATTTGGGAAACAAAAAAACTGGTATAAGTTTGGAATTTTGGGAAAACTGCATGATTTTAAAGAAATTTTCAATTTGGAAGGGCCTTTTACAGGCCTCTGTTATAGAAGGTGAAAAACCCCTGAAACAGTGCATACACAGATAAGTGGTATCAACTGTGCCAAATTTCTAATTGTCGTCTGCAAACCATTTTATGTTAAATCATTCCGTACAATAAGGAAATGAGATAATTAAATGCAAATTTCAAAGGAATAAAGCACAGATATAGAAATAGAGATTGAAACAAAAGTGAAGTCCCTGATCAGACGCCTTGAAAAGGCGTCGTCTGATCTGGGACAGCACTATTTGTCTTGGTGCATTTATGGAACATTGGCGGTGAAAGGGTTAAGCTTCATCTACGGTTGATAGTGACAATTGGGGAACATTTGCCATATTGTCTCTAATAAATGTTTCCGGGGGCATACCATTTTGTAAAAGGAGCTTCTTGCATTTTGTACACAGGTGGTTGCTTAATGCAGAAAGAAAGCTATACAGAAAGCTCCACGAGGAGCTTTGTGCATTGCTTTGTCTGCATTAAGCTACCACCTGTATTTTGAAAAACCTATATATCTTTAATGAATGGTTATAATGTAGGGTTTTAGTTGTCGTATTGATCGTTAGTTAAAGGTTATAGAAATTCTTTACATCAACTTTCTTTCATTTTTTTTAATTCTTCTCATACATGGTTGACTGTACATCAGTGGGCAATAAAATAAAAAGGTACTTTGTCTTTGTTAGTAACTCTTTAGTCCATATAATTATACACCTTTGAATGCCTTTACAAACAGTAAATCCGGACCAGACGGCTCTTGTTTGCGTGTGGGACAATAAAGAGCTGATTCATTCTAGTTGCTGCCATGGCAAAACACAATCTGTGTAAATATGCCATTTTATTAATTCATGTAATTAATATTCATGGTGTCACTATTTCTTATATGAATATTTATTCATGAGTGATTAAATTAACAGAGATATGACGCACAGACACATGCCTATATACACGTACGTGCTTTAAAATGTCCAAAATCGGCACGGTCTGTAAAATACCCTCTGGCAGTTTTCACAGTTTGAAAAAGATTTAACCCATTCCCTCATATAAATGCATTTTCATGCCTTTGCAAACAGAGTAGATCCAGATCAGACAGTTCCCATAGGAACCATCTGATCAGTGTCTACCATGTTTGCGTGTGACATGATATAGATCTCATTCTAGTTTATGTGAAAGTAAAAAAATTCCCTTGCAAAGTTTACATTGTAAAAATTAAACTAATGAATAATCATGTCATAATTTCTCACACGAATATTGAACAGGTAATGGGAAAACTCTTACCACACTGTAAACATATTAATGTCAGCTTAAATTCGGATCTGGTGAAATTTTGACCACTTCCAATTCTATCAAGTTTTTGAGAAATTATTGACCGAGTGTCAAACAGTTTGGATCCTAATGAGCGGCAGAGTTATTCAGCTAATAGATATTCATTATGTCATTATTTCATACATGAATATTCCTGGGGTGAACAGTTAATGTGAAATGTTTATATAATATAATATTAACCCTTTTCCTCATAGGCTATTTAAGATCCAACCTATACCTTGAAAACATCTACCCAAAAGGAGCATTTACTAGAGAAAAGGAAAATTTTAGAATTGTGTAGTTTTGAAAAAATTGAAACCATTGTAATAAATAGAGCATTTGCTCCTATGGAGCAAATGCTCTATTTATTACAGTGGTTTTCAAAAGTGACTTATACAGAGGCGTAGAAAGGCGTATTTATGGAGTAAAGGGTTAAATTGGTTATTATTTTGAATATTTGTATTATTCTAATTTGATCTGGTGCAAATTAACTACCTCCAATTTGATGAAGTTTTTAGAAACTATTGACTGAGTGTTAAACAGCTTCGAACCTGTTGAAATGCCGAGTTACTCAGCATCTCATCTGGATCAATGTTGTGCTATGTAATTCATGTGTCCATATGCTACTAATCAATAGTTGTGATGTCATTAATTCTTACATGAATATTCATGGAGTACTGGTAAATGTTTAACCCTTTCTTCCATAAATACGCCCGTCTACGCCTCTGTAAAAGTCACTTCTTGAAACCATTGTGATAAATAGAGCATTTGCTCCTATGGTGCAAATGCTCTATTTACCACAATGGTTTCAAAACTACACAATTCTAAAATTCTCCTTTTCTATAGTTAATGCTCCTTTTGGGTAGATTTATTCAAAGACGTTTGATCTAATAATAGCCTATGAGGGAATGGGTTAAGACTGAAAGAGTACTAAAGTGCAACATGGCATTTAACCCCTTCATTACATAGAGATGCCTTTTTGGCATCTTTGCAAACAGAATAGACCCAGATAAGACGGGTCCTGTTGAAGCCATCTGATAAATCTCTGCTCTGTAGTTTTCGACATGGTAAACAAGAGTGCCGTCAAATGTCTGGAAGTTGAAAGGCCATTACTCCATATCAGGTGGCATAAAGTATGGGGAGATAATTGTGGAGTGTCAATGGCAATCTTGCTATTTATCAAACTTGACTGAGACATTATGGTAACATACATGCTGACCAAATTCGAAAAGGATTGGATTACGATTATTTGAGTTAGAGAGCGGACAAGCAAAAGTTCACCGAAATTCATATAAAAAGGGGAGATAATTCTTGAGTGCCAAAGACAATCTTACTGGGTATTGACCTTGACTGAGACATTATGGTAATATTCATGTTGACCAAATTTGAAAAAGATTGGATTACATTTGTTCTAGTTACAGAGCAGACAAGCAAACATTCACAGAAATTCATAAAGTAAGGGGGGATAATTCGGGAGTGTCTAGGGCACTCTTGCTGGTTATCGAACATGATCTAGACATTATGGTAATATACTTGCTGACAAAATTTGAAACGGATCGGATAACATTTGTTTGAGTTACAGAGCGGACAAGCGAAAATTCACGAACATTCACAAAGGGGAGATAATTCTCGAGTGTCTGGGGCAATCTTGCTGGTTATCGAACATGACCGAGACATTATGGTAATATACATGCTGACAAAATCTGAAAAGGATTGGATTGCATTAGAGTGGACAAGCAAAAGTTCACGGATGGACGGATATGCAGATGGATGGACGGACGGACAGCGCCATGATATAATACGCCCCGTCTGAAGACGGGCCTATAAAAGGTCCCCTGGTTTATGATGCCATTACATAAATTCAACTAATTAGTATTAATTTTATAGTCATTAATTATTGCATGAATATTCATGAAGTAAGGAGTCAATGAGAAAGTAGCATATAGTAGTTATCTTTATTCTTGAACTCCATGTCATGTATTAATAGCTATTTCCTTCATATAAATGCTTTTTCACGCCTTTGCAGAGTGGACCCAGATCGGACGGCTCCTATAGGAGTGGTCTAATCAGAGCCTCCTCTGTTTGCTTATGATATTAAAATAGCTATAACTCTCCAGTTTTTGCCAGTATAAAAAATCCTAAGTACAGTAAAACCCCGCTAATGCGACCACTTAATGAATAAACATGGTTGCCTTTATAAGCAGGTGGTTGCTTAATGCAGGACAAAAGTAATGCAGAAAGCTCCCCAAGGAGCTTTCTGCATTACTTTTGTCCTGCATTAAGCTACCACCTGCATCTAGCACCCAAAATTATACCTCTTTTAGGTGGTCGCATTAGCGGAACTTTGCTGTACATTACAAAAAATTAATAAATTTTCATGATGTCACTATTTCTTATTTGCATATCAAACAGGGAAAGGGATAGCAATTATAATTATTTATAGAGTAAAAATGATAATGAAAAGATTTGAAACGTCTGTAGCATAATACTAAGATGTGTATTGTAGAATTGTGGAGCATATGTAGAATGGAGTAGGATAGAGTACAGTGGAACCTGTCTTAAGCGACCATTAAATAAGGGATCTAATTAAGGGTCTATAGGCCAGGTGGTAGCTTAATGCAGGGCAAAAGTAATGCAGAAAGCAAAGGAGATTTCTGCATTACTTTTGCCCTGCATTAAGCTACCACCTGTTTTTTTAAGATTCCTGTGTCCAATCAATATAAGGTCACTGAATACAGGTTCTACTATACAGAATGGAGTAGAGTATGTATACAGTAAAACCTCTCTAAACCGGAAGTTTAGTAGAGAAGAATTTAGATACTTTTAGGCAGATGGCTGCTAAATGCAGGGTGAAAGTCATGCAGAAAGCTCCTAGAGGAGCTTTCTGCATGACTTTCACCCTGCATTAAGCTGCCCCCTGTCTCCACGATCGATATTTATACTAAATTTAACGTCCGGTTTAGAGAGGTTTTACTATATACATACTGATAATTCTACAGTTTATATACAAGTACATTGTACAGTAAAATCTGGATTATTTGAACACTAAAATACGTATCATTATCGATCTTTAAGACAGGTGACAGCTTAATGCATTGTGAAAGTCATGCAGAATGCTCCTCTGGGAGCTTTATGCATGACTTTCACCATGCATTAAGCAACCGCCTGCCTTAAATAGTCTAAATTCTTCTATATATAAAATTCAAATAATCGAGCTTTTACTGTATTTCTTGTAGGTCAAAGGTTAGATTTTGTAAAATCAGTGTTTAACCCTTTACTCCTATAGATAGAGTAGACCCAGATCAGACGGCTCCTATAGGGTCTGCTCTGTTTGCTTAGGATATAATACGGATCTCTAGATCAGGTTTATAATGGTAAATAAATGCATGAAATTTTATCATTGCAGAAACTGTAGAATAAGATCTATATTATTTAACCCTTCGCTGCCAATGCCGGATCTGTGATTACCTATGCAAACAGTTTGGATCCAGATGAGACGCCGAGTAACTCGGCGTCTCATCAGGATCCAAACTGTTTGTTACTGTTACTATGTTTTTGAAACAAAAATGAAGAAAATAAAAAAAATAAAAATTTGTAGCAGACGACAAAGTTAGCAGACGACAGTCTTTGGCAGCGAAAGGGTTAACACGCAAATAGAGAAGACTCGTGTAGGAGCTGTCCGATACAAGTCTACACTGTTTGTATAATATGTGTAAATATGCATCTATATCAAGTAGTGCATTCAGCTCACATAGTGATGAAAGAGATGGGAGAGCACAGGTGTATTTATCCCTTTACTCCATAGACAGGTCTTTTCACTCCTTTTCAAACAGAGTAGATCCTCATCAGACAGTTTTCCATGGCCAAACATGTTCAGGGTCCATGCTTATAAAGCTTTTAGTTGAGTCTGAGTTTCGTTCTCAAGCTTTTGATTGGTCAGATTTGAGTTCTCAAGCTTTTGATTGGTCAGATTTGAGCCAGAGGCTCAAATCTGACCAATCAAAAGCTTGAGAACGTACTCAGACTCAACTAAAAGTTTTCTAAGCATGGACCCATGTGTCGTTTAACCCGAGTATACCTGTTGTATATTCATCTAAGAAATAATGACGTCATGAATATTAATAAGATTATTTTTTATAATGGTATATGAACACAGGACATTTTGGCTCAGGCAGAAGCTGTAGAATCATATCTATACATGTATTACACCATAAGCAAACAGAGCAGACCCTGATCAGACGGCCCCTATAGATCTGGGCTGGGTCTACTCTGTTTGAAGATGCGTGAAAATGTGCTTACATAAGGGAAAGTGTTAAAACATTGAGCTAATTAATATTTATACATACATATTCTTGCATAAATATTTATGGAGTTAAAACTTTTCCCTGTTCTATGTGTTTATTCCAAATTTCAATACCTACTGAAGAAATGGAGAAAATAGTTATAATGGAGAAAATAGTTATAATGAACTAGAACTACCACTAAAGGTGATGAATACCCCCACTAGCACATTTGACACAGAGATGGGGGTTATAGAAATAAATCACTACAATATCTGCAACAGTTTAGAAAAAAAAACTCGGAAAACCTGAAATTTCCTAAAAATTTCTAAGTCAAAATGCTGTAATTCCGTTAAAAATCAGTGTAGTGTAGCAAAATTCAAACTTCAAAATTTTGTAACTCATTATTATAAAGCTACAAACCAAATACCACATCAATATCTGCACAGGTTTAGAAAAAAACTACCGAAAACCTGAATTTCCGGAAAATTTCTATGTTAAATCACTGTATTTCTGTAAAAAATCAATGAAGCATAACGAAATTCAAACTTGATCTGTAACTCATTATAATAAAGCCACATACCAAATATCACTTCAATATCTGTAAAGGTTTAGAAAAAAACTCCGGAAAACCTGAATTTCCGGAAAATTTCTAAGTAAAATCACTGTATTTCCATAAAAAATCAATGAAGCGTAACGAAATTCAAACTTGATCTGTAACTCATAATAAAGCCACACACCAAATATCACTTCAATATCTGTAAAGGTGTAGAAAAAACTCGGGGAAACCTGAATTTCCGGAAAATTTCTAAGTAAAATCACTGTATTTCCGTGAAAAATCAATGAAGCGTAACAAACTTCAAACTCGATCTGTAACTCATTATAATAAAGCCACATACCAAATATCACTTCGATATCTGTAAAGGTGTAGAAAAAACTCCGGAAAACTGAAAAACAACAAAGGGCAATAACTCCAAAAATACTGAAGACAGAGTTACAAACCTTGTGCACTGCACTTGCTGTCATTGTGATCTATCTATATATGAAGTTTGAAGTCAACAGCTTTTATACTTTGGAAGTTATGATGCGGACAAGCCGGTCGGCCGAACGGACAGACAGACAACTGGACGGACATTGTGACTTCAGTATACCCCCCCAAAACTTCGTTTGTGGGGGTATAAATATGGAAGGTGGAACATTGTAGCCATTTTAAAAAGTAAATACACGTAAGTAGATTTTTCAGATTCCATTAGCAAACAGAGCAGAGCCTGATCAGATGGCTCCTATGGGAGCCGTATGATCTGGGTCTACTCTGTTTGCAGATGCGTGAAAACACGTTTATATGAGGGAAAGGGTTAAAACATTGAGCTAATTAATATTTATACATACGTTATTTCTTACATGAATATTCATGGAATTAAGGGTACAAACATGAAGAAACAAATTTATGCGTATCTACTTTTATTTGCAGTATCAAATAGACTGTATATATAAAATCCCAAAATTAAACTAAGCTACCATTAAAGCTCACTAATTCAAAGTTTTAGTAAACAGACCTAGAGCTTTTTAGGCAGATGGCTGCTTTATGCAGATTGAAAGCCATGTAGAAAGCTCCCAGAGGAGCTTTCTGCATCACTTTCATCCTGCATAAAGCTGCCATCTGTCTGTAAGTTATAAATCATTAATGATACATAGTTTAGTGTTCAAATTAGCGAGGTTTTACTACATATGAAATACAAACAAGAGGGCCAGAATGGCCCTGATATCGCTTACCAGACAATCAAAGAAGAAGATTTTCGAAGTTTTCAATATATGTTCCTATAGAAAACTAGCCAGCCCTGGGCCGGTGCCAATTTTGACCAAAGGAGCATAATTCATATAACTTTTGTAGAGGACCTGAACATGAAGCTATCTGCCAAATATGAAAGCTGAGAACCTTCCAGTTTCAGAGGAGAATATTTTCAAAGTTTTATTATATGTTTCTATAGAAAACTGGCCAGCGCTGGGGCGGGCCAATTTTGACCCAAGGGCTATTATTTATATAACTTTTGAAGAAGATCTGAACATGATGCTATGTGCCAAATATGAAAGCTGAGAACCTTCCAGTTTCAGAGGAGAAGATTTTCAAAGTTTTCACTATATGTTTCTATTGAAAACTGCCCACCCCTGGGACGGGCCAATTTTGACCCCAGGGCCATAATTTATGTAACTTTTGTAGAGCACCTGAACATGATGCTATGTGCCAAATATGAAAGCTGAGAACCTTCCAGTTTCAGGAGAAGATTTTCATAGTTTTACTATATGTTCCTATTGAAAACAAGGCACCCCTGGGGCGGGGCCAATTTTGACCCCAGGGGCATAATTTATATAACTTTTGTAGAGGACCTAAAGATGATGCTATGTGCCAAAGATGAAAGCTAAGAACCCTGTAGATTCAGAGGAGATTTTTAAAGGTTCGAATTGTTGACGACGCACGACGGACATCAGGCGATCACCCTGAGCACTTTGTGCTCTGGTGAGCTAAAAACAATGTGTATAAAAATCTAGGTTATCATAAAGTAAGAATATTTTATACACTGTATATAACAAGGGTTATAAAAATGGTAAAATATATTTCATCTACAATTTAACAAAAACAAATAGAATGTAAAGGTTATATTTCAACAATTAATTAAATCTGAGGTAAAATTTGTAGGAAATTAATACCTGAACCCATTCCCTGTTGAATATTCATGTAAGAAATGATGAGATCATGAATATTTATTTGCTGAATTTTCATAACGGCATATCTATCCAAGAATGTTTGGTATTGGTAGTAACCATACAGTCAGATCTATTATAATTTCATCAGCAAACAGAGCAGACCCTGATCAGATGGCTTCTACCGGAGCAGTCTGATCTGCATCTACTCTGTTTGCAAAGCCATGAAAAAGCGTTTATATGAGGGGAAGGGTTAACCCATTCCTTATAGGCTATTTTAGACCCAACCTCTTTGAATAAATCTACTGAAAAAGAACCTTAACCCTTTCCTCCATAAATACGCCTTTCTACGCCTGTAAAAGACACTTTATGAAACCATTGTGATAAATAGAGTATTTGCTCCTATAGGAGCAAATACTCTATTTATCACAATGGTTTCAAACTACAAAATTCAAGTATTTTACTTTTCTCTAGTAAATGCTCCTTTTAGGTAGATTCATTCAAAAGTCGTTGGGTCAAAAATAGCCTATGGAGGAAAGGGTTAACTGTGCATGCCTTTGCTAACAGAGTAAGCCAGGATCATATTACTCCTCTAAAAGCCATCTGATCAGGGTCTGCTATGTATAATAAATGCTTATGGTTTACTATAGTACTACATATAGAATTTACTATAGAATTCTACATTTTCTGCCTGACCCAAAATGTCATGTGTCCATATGCAATTATAACAAGAGCACCGCGAGACGGGGCAATATACGCCCGAAGGCTTGCTACCCGAAACTATCAAAGGGCAATAACTCCAGAATGAAAATGATATGAGAGTTATCTCACTGATATGCACAACTACACATCAATATCTATCATTCCTGAAAGTTTGAAGAAATTATGTTGAAAAATAAAGGAGGAGTTAGTTGCACAAGAAATTGCTACCCGAAACTATCAAAGGGCAATAACTCCAGAATGAAAAATGATATGAGAGTTATCTCACTGATATGCACAACTACACATCAGTATCTATCATTCCTGAAAGTTTGAAGAAATTATGTTGAAAAATAAAGGAGGAGTTAGTTGCACAAGAAATTGCTACCCGAAACTATCAAAGGGCAATAACTCCAGAATGAAAAATGATATGAGAGTTATCTCACTGATATGCACAACTACACATCAGTATCTATCATTCCTGAAAGTTTGAAGAAATTATGTTGAAAAATAAAGGAGGAGTTAGTTGCACAAGAAATTGCTACCGGAAACTATCAAAGGGCAATAACTCCAGAATGAAAAATGATATGAGAGTTATCTCACTGATATGCACAACTACACATCAGTATCTATCATTCCTGAAAGTTTGAAGAAATTATGTTGAAAAATAAAGGAGGAGTTAGTTGCACAAGAAATTGCTAACGGACGGACGGACGAAACAGACGGACGGACGACATGCGCCATACCATAATACGTCCCTTCGGGCGTATAAAAAGTGATCTAATTAATATTAATGATGTCCTCATTTTTTCACATGAATATTCAACAGGGAAAGGGTTAAATAGGTACATGTATACTGGTATGTAAAATCTTGACAAGCAAACTGTCATCTGCTATAACATTACAGAGAAAAAAGCAGCAATACTTAATGGTTCATCAACAAAACCTCTAAGAGCAAATTAACAATTTATGGAAGTTTTAGAATCTTGGGAAATCTGTAGGAAATTTAGAATCATACAAGGCTTTCAGCAGAGCTCCAGATAAGATGCGTAAATTAAAACATTTTCAAGAATAACTCCTTTATTTCTCCACCACACTCTACTGTGACCACTCTTTAGAATCGTCTTTTCGAGATGAATCAAACATTTTCACAGTACATGTATAGGGTTTGGTGGAGAAATTACGATTTTAGTATATCCTTATCTGCAGCTGTGCTTTCAGTTTTGACTGAACATATATAGAAACAATACATGTACATATATTAACTACAGATGTTCCCATCTTTGACCTTCATTACAGTGAGTGAGTGAGTTGGTTTGTATGGCACCGCAATACTATATATATACCGGTAGGTTATATGGCACAGAGACAGGAGAAAAGTTGCCAGACCCATATCTCATTTAAATCGAGATAAAATATCGATGAAGAAACTTGACACATGCTGGAGAATCAGAGTTGTAATCAAAAACTTGAGAACGAACTCAGACTCAACTAAAAGTTTTATAAGCATGGATACAGGTTCACAACTGAAAATTCCAAGTCAAATTTCTGCATCATTTCTGTAGATCATCAGGATATGCCCTTTCCCCTTCCCCCACGGTATCCTACATATGGATGGTTACTCAGCCTGCGTCTTTTGTCCATCATTGTGCATAAAAAATCTTCTTCATCACACTGCCACCAACCTCTTTTGACAAAGAATGTAATTAATAATAGGGCATTGAACCATCTGTTTAACCATTTCCAAATTTCAATACCAACTGAATATTCATGAACCAAATAGTTATAATGAAACATGGAAGGTGATATATTGTAGAAAGAATAGAAACAGATCTTTATGAACTCCATTAGCAAACAGAGCAGACCTTGATCAGACGTCTCCTATAGGAGCTGTCTGATATGGGTCTACTCTGTTTACAGACACATGGAAATGTGTTTATATGAGGGAAAGGGTTAAACAGTTTACAAGAAGAAATACAGACAAAAGAACTAAGAAGTTTGCTACAATTAAAGACCCATAACTCTTTATCAAAATTTATCCCATCATAATGAGCTGATGATATGCACAAATACCCTTGGTATGAACCATTACTACGAGTATTTTAACAGCTATTGTCCTATGATGTACAATTCATTTACATTGTGCTGCTTTTGGAGACTTAACCCTTAACTCTATGAATATTCAAATGACTTCATGAATATTAATTAGCCGATTATTTTTTATAATGGCATATGAACACATGAAACTTTTGGCCTAAGCAAAAACTGTAGAACCAGATCTATATTATATAATAAGCAAACAGAGTAGACCATGATCAGGCTACTCCAATAGGAGCCCTCTGGTCTGGGTCTACTCTGTTTGAAAGGCATAAAAATATGTATTTATGGAGTAAAGGGTTCACCCCTTACCTCATGAATATTCATGCAAAAACTAACGACACCAATGACATGAACCCTTTCCTCCATGCATATTCATGTCAGAAATAATGTCATGAATACTAATTAGATTCATTGCTATAATAGGGTATGGACATGGGAAGTTTGGCCATGGCAGAAACTGTAGAATCATATCTGTATTATATCACAAGCAAACAGAGCAGACCCTGATCAGACAGCTCCTATAGGAGCTGTCTGATCTGGGTCTACTCTGTTTGCAAATGCGTATTTATGGAGTAAAGGGTTAATTCAACACATTTTGTAAATGGCATAGACACAGAAGCTAGAGAATCCTATATATCTATATTATTTCATAAGCAAACAGAGCAGACATTGATCAGACGGCTCCTACAGGAGCTGTCTGATCTGGGTCTACTCTATTTGCAAAGGTGTGAAAGGCATTTCTGTAAGGTAAATAGTTAATTGTACTGCCTCTGGAAATTTAACCCCTTCCAATTCACGCCTTTGTAAAAACAGTAGACCTAGATTAGATGGCTCCTGCAGGAGCTGTCTACTCCGGGTCTGCTCTGTTTTTATGCCCCCGTTGACGATAGTCAGGGGGCATTATGTTTTGCACATGTCCGTCTGTCTGTCCGTGTGTCACGCTTTTAGGTGCAGTTGGATGTCACAGTTTTTCAAGTGTTATAAGTCAGTAATTTCTACACTTATACACATGAAACTTCACATACATCAATTACCATCTGTGCTATCATTTGGCACCCCACCCATGCTGCCGGCAAGCCCAAGGTCGAGGTCAAATGACTTGGAAATTTTACGTGCAGTTGGTTGTCACATTTACGTGCAGTTTTTTGTCACAGTTTTTTCATTGTCTTATATCTCCCTAACCACTGTACCTATTGCCATGGAATTGCATATACACATTAAACACCATCCATACTGGCATTGCACACCCAGTCCATGCTGCCCGCAAGCCCAAGGTCAAGGTCAAATGACTTAGGAATTTTACGTACAGCTAGGCAAGCACCCACACGGGGGCATCATTGTGTCTTACAGACACAATTTTCTAGTCTTATAATTATTATAACCGATCTTTCAATATCAAAACATCCTGTGTATATATGCCATTATAAAAATTCAGCTCATAAATATTATGAAGCCATTATTTCGTCCATGAATATTCTACAGGGAAAGATTTAACCCTTTCTTCATAAAGTCGCCTTCCACACATTTGCAAACAGAGTAGACCCAGATCAGACGGTACCTACACGCTCTGTTTGCTCATGACATGATATAGATATGATTCTACAGTACTTGTAAACATTAGATGGAAATCTTATATAATATAAGAATTAAAATTCAGCTAACATAATATTCTTGATGCCATTATTTCGTACATGAGTATTCAACAGGGAAAGA
Organism: Azorinus chamasolen; assembly: GCA_963576725.1. Taxonomy (NCBI): domain Eukaryota; kingdom Metazoa; phylum Mollusca; class Bivalvia; order Cardiida; family Solecurtidae; genus Azorinus; species Azorinus chamasolen. The sequence continues at coordinate 42,613,755 of OY755245.1, forward strand.
GTTTAATTATTTGCAAATGTACAGTAAAACCTCTCTAAACCGGACGTTAAATTTAGTATAAATATCGATTGTGAAGACAGGTGGCAGCTTAATGCAGGGTAAAAGTCATGCAGAAAGCTCCTCTAGGAGCTTTCTGCATGACTTTTGCCCTGCATTAAGCAGCCACCTGCCTAAAAGTATCTAAATTCATCTCTACTAGAATTCCGTTTTGGAGAGGTTTTACTGTAATCACTAATTGACCTATAGCATTCTAAACATTAACACACTCATCCAGTTTGTTTTTGACTTCATCAGATGTCGTTATGATGATAAGGTTATCCCTTGCCCTTGTTGCCAAGCTTAGGATGAATTTCTTGAAGTCTGCGTGTTCCTCGTTGCAGTATGGGTTGAGTCCTATCACTGCAGCTTTGTCCAAACCGCTGTATCCCCTTACTGTGTCCACCTCGAAATCAGCTGATTGGCAAGTATCATCACTACTAGCATCTTGACAGGGTGTTGATTCTTTAGATTCATCATCTGTGCTGGGATTGTAAAATGTCACATCCTCTACTGATGTCTGCCTCTCAGTTTCCAAATCTCTCTGGTTTTCAGGTATGTTTTCAGTAGAACTGACCGTTGTCAACACATCAAACGGATTACTTATCTCAACTGACTCTTCTTCATCATCATCATCAGCTTTGCTTGTCATTTCAGAATTGTCAGAGTCTGAATTACGAGTTTGAATTTCTTGCATAGATATGTCTGAGCCACACTCTCGAAGATGCTCTTCAACAGACCTGTTAAATTAAAATGCAACAAATAAAATCTCAATAATAAAACGCTGTAAAATCTCTCAACCCACTCTCATATTTTAAGACTCAACCTCTGAATAAACAAGTAATATATTTTATATCATATCATTAGCAAACAGAGCAGACCCTGATCAGACAGCTCCTACAGAAGCTGTCTGATCTGGGTAAAGGTTTAAACTTTCGTACAAAGATGATTTTTTTTTAAGCTTAGCACCATGGCTGTCAACTTGCATAAATTGTAAAGTTAGTATGCTGACCTTGAAGTATCCATGGTGATGACCTTGTCCTCATGAGCAGATGACCCTTTTTCTGTTAGATGAATGTCTTTGAGGGTGGACTGTAGTCTGTCAAGTTCTGTCCTCTTGCCTACTAGGATTGCTATGTCATTCTCATGAACACCGTTCTGCAGCAATCCTGCCATGACTTTGTTCAGCAAGGTCTTAATTTCTGCCTCCTTGCAGGACAAGATGTCCACTCCTGAAAAACACCAAATATTGACTATAACCAGATATATTATAGCTGCTGACTCATTTTTGTTGCACTGTTACAAAAATGACAGGTGTTCCACTAACATAGTGCAAAGACTGGTCAGTAAACATAAATAGGATCTTACATGAGTGTTATGAAACGAGTTGACTATAATAATATGACACAAACTTTAGTGAGTGTAATATTTATTAAAGTAAACGAGTTTCATGAAAACAATTTGTAATGAACACGAATGAAAGATTCTTTTTATCACAAGACCCTTACAAAGTTCCATAGAAAGTGAAACAGACTATATCTGACGGCTGTTTCGGCCATTGTTTACAGTGTGGTACAGCCTGATTCAAACTGATCATTTGCACAAAAAATGCACAAGTGCATTTCCGCGATTTATGGCACTCTGTTTCGGCATACCTACATGGCAGATTATATGATAAAGGCAGATATCAGAGTTTGATTTTGAACAAGAGTGAACCTGCTTGCAAAAACTGTTAATCCGCTGGAGTGTGAAAATCAGAACAAAGGGGAATAACTCAAAAAGTGTTGCATGTGGAGTGACTAACCTTAGTAACAGCAATGGACCTCAGTGAGAGGAAGACACATTTGAAATTTGAAAGCTCTATAATGATAAGTTTAGAAATGCCGGCCAAAAAAAGAAAGTGTGACGGACAGACAGACGGACGGACAGATGACAGAAAAGTGATCCCTAAGTGACACACTGCCTCCCGGCCGGTGGCACAAAAATTATTCCATAAATTATATTCAGGAAAAAACTAAACATACTTAAACATTACTATTATCAAAAGAAATTATATTATAAAATTCAAGGTTTTATAATAATATACACATCAGTGTTTGGCTCTTTAACCCTTTCCTTGTTCTGTGTTTATTAAAAATCTCAATATCTACTGAATATTCATCGGCAAAATAGTTATAATGAAATATGTAAAGTGGAAGGTTGTAGCCACTTTAGAAAGTAAAGAATTAGATCTTTCAAATTCCACCAGCAAACAGAGCAGGCCCTGATCAGACGGCTCCTTTAGGAGCCGTCTGATCTGGGTCTACTCTGTTTGAAAATGCGTGAAAACACGTTTATATGAGGGAAAGGGTTAACCCCTCCCCCATATAAATGCCTTTTCACGCACTTGCAAACAGAGTAGACCAAGATCAGATGGCTCCTGAGCCATCTGATCAGGGTCTGCTCTGTTTGCTAATGAAATCTCAGTTTTTATCTGATAGATCTGTTTCTTTACGGTTTCTTTGGCTACAATGTTCCACCTTCCATATTTCATTATAACTATTTTGCCCACGAATATTCAGTAGGTATTAAAATTTGGAATAAACCTAGAACATGTAAAGGGTTATTATTGTCTCAGCCATAAATTCCAGTGTGGGAAAATCTCATGGGAAACCGGCAACAATAGGTCATCTGTGAACTCCTCCCTTGAATATGCTCAGGCACTAACCCTTTATCCCTTGAATATTCATGTAAGAAATAATGTCATCATGAATATTGATTAGATTTTTTCTTTATAATCACACAAAAAAAAACCAAGGAAATTTTGGCCATAGCAGAAAATGTAGAATAATATCTATATTGTTTCATATGCAAACAGAGCAGAGCCTGATCAGACACTCCTGCAAAGGTGTAGAAAAGTGTATTTATGGAGTAAAGGATTAATGTGCATATAAACTGGCTACATAATCTGAATATCATTATATGGACTTTTATGTACCTTTTCCAGAGGAGTAATTATGAGCTAGTTTTGGGAGACTCTGGGCATGCTGGATCAAGGGACTGCAGAGTCCATCAACATTTTCTGATGCCATCATGAGGCGAGAAGTGAAGTCAAATATTTCCTTGGTACTTCTGCTGACCTCACTTAGCATGAAGTTATGTTTTCCAATCACTGAAGGTAGACCCGCCTGAAATTTGTGAACTTTCTGAGCATAGTCCATGAATAGCCAGTAGTAGTTGGTACAGCGGTGCAAATAGTTTGCTGGTTTCTGATTGGCTAATTTTTCAGCCAATGAATACCAGTCCCCATCTCTGTCCTTGAAGTTCTGAACTTCATCCACAATAACATTGCATACATTGCCATAAGCTGTCTGTATAAAGGTAGGCCCCTGAACTGGGTTTAGTACCTCTCTTCGTGTGGTTACTAAACACAGGTTGTGAGATCTGAAAACATAAAACAAGTGTATCAACAATAGTAATTGACAAATGATACGTAAACAGGTCCAAATAAGATGGCTAAATTAAAACCTTTTCAATAATAACTCTCTTATTTCTCATCAAACCCTATGTTGTGACAACCCTTTAGAATCATCTCGCGTTTTAACCAATCCCTCATATTAACGCCTTTTGACATCTCTGCAAATTTCACTTTATGAATCCACTGAGATAAATAGAGCATTTGCTCCATTGGAGCAAATGCTCTATTTATCAGAACGGTTTCAGAACTACACAATCACAAATAGTTCCTCTTCTCCAGTAAATGCTCCTTTTTGGTTGATTAAGTCAAAGAAGTGGAATCTTAATATAGTCTATGAGGGAATCAGTTAACTGTATATATAGGGAATAATATGATACTTTGCATATCTTGGGCACTGGATCACTCAAGTTGTGTGTGTAAAGGCTATATCCCATGAGACCGAAGGTCTTCTCTGTTTGCAAAGGCATTAAAAGGTGTATCTATGGAGTAAAGGGATAATCAAAACAAGTCCAAACTATTCCGTATTTCAGAGTAGGTAATATTTAACCACAAAACCTTTCACCATGCCATCCTTAGATCATACCAGTAGAGTCTAATACACCCATGCATGCTACGAACCTGACAAATTCACAGAGTTTATCATTTTCCGCCAAGTAGAGTATGTTGTCATGCCGACATCCTCGCCTTCTGAGTTCCTGGATGACCTGAATTGCTGCAACAGTCTTCCCTGCCCCAGCAGGCCCATGTATCCACAATTCTTTAGTGAACTGCTGGGACCATAGCAACTCAAACTGATCATGAGTCAGCACAAAGTAATAGCTGCCATGTTTGTTTATGGACGGCAGATTTTGAGATCGAGCCCTATACATTGCCATGAATATTGCAAGCGAGCGTAATATTTTGTTGAATTTATTCTGAGATGAAGAGAAGTGAGAGGGGTAGATGTCCTTATTCCTCACATCTGGGCCAAAGTAGTTCCCTGAGTTCACTTGTGTTACATCAATGACATGGCAAGCCACACTAAATTTCTCAACCAGACCTCCAAACTGCACTAACTTAGTTTTCAATTCTACTGAGACATCTTGTGAATGGCGCTGAACCTGAGCACTAAGAGTTATACAAAATGTTAATATATGTATACTATCGCACTTTGTTACTATGGCAACATCACAAATTAGGTCACTCGATGATACCATGTGCGACTTCAGACCCCAGCATTCCATGCCCAAACAAATGGAAAATTCATCCATAAATTTGTTAAGAACTTTTCTGATTGCATCTCGATGTTCTGGTTTGGCGTAGCTCTCCATGTATTGCCTGGGCTGCAACTCATTTGGTTTAGCTGCAAATGATTAATTTAATTTTGTTTAATTATTTACTTGATAAGTATTCATAAACAAACAGAGCACACTCTCCTACGGGAGATGTCTGATCAGGGTCTACTCTGTTTGCACAAGCATAAAAAGGTTAACAGAATTTGGTACATTCATGACAACTCTCACTTATCATGTAAGACAATTTCAATATCTACTTCTAAAACCTCCTGATCAGATCAATCACTGTACTAGTTTTGGATTTTCTCCCCTGTTAATTCATACATATTTACTTATGACTAATAATTAATATCCCTGGCAGGGCACACTGGGTCCTGTTGTTAAAATCAGAATTAGATTTGACATCTAACCCTTTAATCTATAAATATGCCTTTCTACGCCTTTGCAAGAACAGACCCAAATCAGACAGGCTCCTGTAGCAGCCATCTGATCAGGGTCTGGTCTGTTTGTTTATGAAACAATATAGTAGATCCGATTCAACAGTTTCTGTCATGGCTAAAACTTCCTCTGTCAATTCTGAAAGTATATTTTTCTTCCAATTCTTTTCACCCTTTGCCTCATGAATATTCATGCAAGAAATAATGACATCACGAATATTCATTTATATTTATTGGCCTACTCTGTTTGCAGATGTGTGAGATCACGTTTACACAAGGGAAAGGTTTAAGAGTGCTGTTGTTTACCTGTAAGTACTTTTTGTATGATAGCTTCAATGCTGTCAGGAAGGGTGAAGACCAGTGGGGCGCGGGGAACCATCAGCGACAGCTTGGTGAATCGATTATGGAGTTCCGGCACATCTGTAAAACGTTCCAAGGATATCAATCACAACTGAACAAGATGTTTTAGACCTCTCAGATCAACATTTTTTATATGCCTCTTTGCTCTCTTTGCTTATGAAATAATATAGATCTGATTCTTCAGTTTCTGCCATGGCCAAAACTTTTCTTGTTTATGCAACATCATAAAAAAAATTCAGCTAGCTAAACATCCATGCAGTAATAATTTCTTACATGAATATTCATGAGGGTTAAACAAGTCTTGATAGAGATGTAATCAGGTAAGTCTGGCGAGTATTACCCTTTTCTTGACAAGTTTAAGAATTATGTTATCATAAACTTTCAGCTAATAAATATTCATTACGTCATCAATTCTTACATGAATTTTCATGAGGTAATGGTTAAACATATTTTCATTGACCTTTTACTCCATAAGCAAACTTTTCTACACCTTGAAAACAGAGTATACCCAGATCAGACGCCTCCTACGATGGCTCCTGTAGGAGCCGTCTAATCTGAGTCTGCCGTTTGCTTTTAATTATAAAAGATCTGCCCCCACATATTCTACCAATACCAAAACATCCTGTGTATATATATATATATGATATTAAAAAATTATTTCACCGGATGGAGATGCCTTTTGTTGCTTGGGCACACAAAGCAGACCCAGATTTGAGCAGTCTGATCAGAGTTGGCAGTGTTTGCTTAACCCATTCTCTCATAGGCTATTTTTAGACCCAACCTCTGTGAATTAATCTACCGAAAAGGAGCATTTACTAGGGAAAAAGAAAGTTTTAGAATTGTGTAGTATTGAAACCATTGTGATAAATAGAGCATTTGCTCCTATGCTCTATTTATCACAGTGGTTTTAAAAAGTGACATTTACAGCAGCATCAAAAGGCGTCAATATGAGGGAATCTGTAATATGAAATCGTATAGATAGATAGATTTATTTCGGCAAACATATATACATTTGATTCTGCAGTTTCTGCCATTATCAAACATTCCTGTGCTCATAAGTCATTATTAAAATCCATCTAATTAATATTCATGATGTCATTATTTCTTACATGAATATTCAGAAGGTAAAGAGTTAAGTAAAGTGTTACAGTTGTCCTATAGCTGCTTTGTTACCTCTGAGTGGATTAAGTATGGCCTCCCTCCAGTCATCAAAGGTAAAGTTCATGATATGCCCATCAGTGTGGACAAATATGCTGTCAGGACAGTCAGTAAACACGCCACCAGGAAACTTACACACAGACACCACAACAACTACCCGATGGCTCTGAAAAACAAACACTATGAGTATGTACACAACAACACTGGAAAATCTACCTGTAATCTGGGGCTTCTTCTTAATGGACAAAATTAGAATAGCAGATTTTTTCTTTTATCATAACCCATTCCCTCATATTGACGCCTTTTGATGCCTCTGTAAAAAACATTATTTTAAACCATTGTGATAAATAGAGCATTTGCTCCATAGGAGCAAATGCTCTATTTATCACAATGGTTTAAAAACTACACAATTCTAAAAGTTTACTTTTCTCTAGTAAATGCTCCTTTTCGGTAGAATTATTTAAAGAGGTTGGGTCTAAAAATAGCCTATGAGGTAATGGGATAAGGTTGGCAAACAGACACAAAATATGCCCATCCATTGTACAACAGCACAGTAATAATTTCCACAATAATCACTCCGGTGTGCGGAAAGAATGCCACTGGAAAAAATGCCACTGGAAAAAAAGCTACTGGAAAACATGCCACTGGAAAAAAATGCCAACTTTAAGTGGAAAAAATGCCACTGGAATAAATGCCACTGGAAAAAATGCCACCCCCCTTTTTTTTGTTACTTTTTAAATTTTAACTTCTTGAAGTTATTATACAGACAGTCAATCTGTGTTAGGCAGCCACTTTTCATTAGCATTTTTAGCCTCCTTGACTGTCTGCTTAAGACAGGCTTGACTGTATTTGCAAATATTGTAGTGAGTGAGTTGGGTTTTACATCCGACCAACAGTATTTCAGTTACAGTATTTGCAGACGGCACCCGCTTGATCTAAGTTATAGTGCTGCTTTACTATATTATCATTTCCAGAGGCATTTCATTGTTTTTAAAGCAGCTTCTTACATTTTGTACACAGATGGTTGTTGAATGCAGAATTAAAGTAATACAGAAAGCTCCAAATGGAGCCTTCTGTATTGCTTTCAGTTTGCATTAAGCTAACACAAGTATTTCTATATTTAATGGTTATTATATAGGATTTTCATTGTTTCATTGATCGTTAGTAATTCTTGTACCAAATAAATAAAATAGGAAAATTTATCATCATAGCAGTAGAGAATCGGTTCTGTAAAACAAAAGCAGAGCAGACCATGATCCTATAGGAGCTGTTTCACCTGGATTCATTCTGTTTAGAAAGGCCTAAAAAATCAAGACAAGGCCACTTGTGCAGTTTCCTCATCATAACACACACACACAGTACAAACTACTTGACAAAAGGAGAGGATAAATGACAGAAGGTAAAAAAAATCTACAATTAGTCCCCAGAATATCAATTAATTCTTCACCAACTAGTTGTCATATGGTTAATCCTTTTTCTCATGAATGTTAATGTAAAAAATAATGACATCATGTATACTCTGCAAATGCTCTATTTATCAAAATGGTTTGAAACTACAAAATTCTAAAATTGTCCTTTTCTCTAGTTAATGCTCCTTTTCTGTACATTTATTCCAAGTGGTTGGATCTAAAGATAGCCTATGAGGGAATGGGTTAAAAGGTGTCTCTATCAGGTAAAGGGTTAAATCTTCGTATTTTTCTCTTTTCTTTGATAAACAAGAAGAATCTAGCAGTTTGAATCCTGATCATATAACAAGTCACTCAGCACCCCATCTGGATCCAAACTGGCTGCTAAGGGCATCATACATTGTGAGTTTAAAAGCTCCAAGGTAAATTCGATCTACCTTTCTTGGCACATGCTGCACTGTACAGAAGTGGATGTCCCAGTGAACTCCCCGTTCTGCACGAATATGACTATTTCTCCATATCATTGCATTCATTCTGTGGGTCACCAAAGCCTCTGCAATCAAGCATCACCAATGCACATAAACCTTTAGTATGCTGTGTAAACTTTTGTCAGTAGAAAAAATTGCATTCTTTAACCCTTTCCCTGTTCTGTATATTGGCCAAATTTCAATACCTACTGAATATTCATTAGGAAAAAAGTTATAATGAAATATGGAAGGTGGAACATTGTAGACATTTTAGAGAGCAAAGAAACAGATCTATCAAATTTTATTAGCAAACAGAGCAGGCCCTGATCTGGGTCTTCTGTTTGCAAATGCGTGAAAACACGTTTATATGAGGGAAAAGGTTAACCCTTTACTCCATAAATGCCTTTCTACACCTTTACAATCAGAGCAGATCAAGATCAGACAGGTCCTATAGGAGCTGTCAGATCAGGGTCTACTCTATTTACTTATGATATACATGTAATAGATATGATTCTGCAGTTTCTGCCATGGACAAACATTCCTGTGTTTATGTGCTATTATACTAAATTAATCTAATTAATATTCATGATGTCATTATTTTAAACATAAATATGCAGTGAGGAAAGGGTTAACCCTTTCCCTGACAAATATACAAGAGTCGTCTGATCTGGGTCTAAAATGTGTCTCTATGGAGAAAAAATATCAGACTAAAATGCCCCTAATATGATCTTTCACCTAGTGGCATGTTTTGAATTTAAATACAACCTCTAATTGAAGTGATCATTTGATATTTGTGGCAAATTATTTTGAAAAAACCACAAGCCATTAAAAAGTTCTGGCCCGAACATAAAATTGCACAAAACATACTTACACACATATGCACATACATGTATCTACCCGCTACATACACACAGACATGAGTAACACCATATATCATTTATTATAGCTAGGGTATATAACAATAGAAATGTATTCACATGACAGAGATGCCCCTGCTTTGACTAGATGTGTGTCTCATGCACCCAACACACTTTTACTATGATGGTCATTTATGCCCAATTATTTTGAAATCCCATCATAACGGTGTCATGGTTCTGGCATGAAATTGCAGTTTCGAATATACATACACACAGATAGTTGTAACACCATATGCCCTTGCCATTATCATGGCCAAAGCACAAAAATATGCTCTGTGTCAAACAGTTATTTGGTTACTAATCTGGATCAATATTGTTTGCCAAAATATCCTTTTAGCACTAACTTAGTTTAAAGTCATATAGATCCTGATTAGGAAGTACAGTAGAACCCCTCTAATGCGACCAATTAATGAATAGACATGGGTGTCTTTATAAGCAGGTGGTTGCTTAATGCAGGACAAAAGTAATGCAGAAAGCTCCTAGAGGAGCTTTCTGCATTACTTTTGTCCTGCATTAAGCCACCACCTGCATCTAGCAACCAAAATTATACCTCTTTTAGGTGGTCGCATTAGCGGGGTTTTACTGTAATCTTGTTACGCAAATTTTGTATAAATATGAGGAGTACAGTAAGACCTCTCTATAATGGCCACTAAATTAAATGAAGTAGTTTGTGTTAAAGATAGGTGGCTGCTTAAAGCAAAGTGAAAGTAAAACAGAATGCTCCTATAGGAGCATTTTGTTTTACTTTCACCTTGCTTTAAGCAGCCACCTGCCCTAAATACCAACTAATTAACACAATTTAGTGGCCGTTATAGTGAGGTTTTACTGTACATCTATATGTGAAAGGGTGACTAAAAAGGGTGAATGGGTGATACTGATAGACAGATGATGGATAGACTAACGAACAAAAGAGAAGTCATACTGCTAAAGCATGTGATACAGAAACTTTCTACAATGGAACATTGCATTCCTCCATGTAAAGTATATAGCAGATCTAAAACATTATACTTTATTTGTTCACATGCCTTTCCTCCATAAATACGCCTTTCTACGCCTCTGTAAAAGTCACTTTTTGAAACCATTGTGATAAATAGAGGATGAATATTCATGGAGCAAAGAATTATCAGCTACTACAATACAAAATGCAAATTCATGATTACAAGAGTATCTCGGAGTCTTAAATATGGAACAACACTGTTGACACTTCAATTGAAAGCCATTCACACTTTGAAAAATGAGCAAATGAGCAGATGAAAGTGATCTGTTAGGCACACAGTTTAACCCATTCCCTCATATTGACGACTTTTGACGACTCTGTAAAAGTCACTTTATGAAACCATTGTGATAAAAAGAGCATTTGCTCCTATAGGAGCAAATGCTCTATTTATCACAATGGTTTCAAACAACAAAATTCTAATAAAAATCTTTTCCCTAGTAAATGCTCCTTTTGGGTAGATTCATTTAAAGAGGTTGGGTCTAAAAATAGCCTATGAGGTAAAGGGTTAACACCCATTTTACAGTAAAGCACAGAAACACCATTATACCTGTTCTGAGTTTTTCAGCTCTGTCTAACTCTTCCCCAATCACAGACGCCCTTGTATCATCAATACCAAAGTAAATATGCCCACCTTCATGATTGGCAAAAGCTGACACATACTTGACCATCAACGACCTAATTTTCTCCGGCAAACCATTAGTTGATCTAAAAATGAGAGACGCAGTCTTAGTATATATCCCAGGATTTCCAATGACAAATACAATGTATCTGGTTGAAATGAACCCTTTACTCCATAAAAATGCCTTTCTATGCCTTTGCAAACTCAGTAAACCCAGATTAGATGGCTCCTATAGGAGCCATCTGATCAGGGTCTGCTCTATTTGCTTATGATATAGATAAGATTCTACAGTTTCTGTCATCGCTAAAAATTCCTGTGTCCATGTGCTATTATAACAATCTAATTAACATTCATTATTTCTTACATGAATATTCATGGAGTAAAGGGGTAACTCTTTGCATACTGAGTAATTGCCTGCAACAAAAACTCTGTGACTAACCCTACATACCCTCAAATGCAATACCAATCTTTGTTTTTATGCAAGTTACTTGTCCATCAAGTTTGATGAGAATACGAGAACAAATGTTTAATTAACGTTATTGTCCAGCAAACATTTTCCTCTTCAAAGTAACAGTGACCTTGACCCTAGATCTCCCAAATGCTTCTTCCAACATTTGCCTTTGGTAAAAAAAGTTGTTCCTAAATAATGAAATGCAATCCAACATTTGTCTCCATGCAAGCTATCTGTAAATTAAGTTTGGTACATTTTCCCCAAAAGTACATAGTCTCAAAGTTGTTCTCGATCTGCAAGCAAACGTTTGTTGAAACAAGTTTGGTAGCAATATGTATTTCCTAACTAAAGTTAAAGTTCAGATACCATTTTTAGAACGATTAACCATGACATAAACCCTAGACCCAAGAAATGCAATTGATCCTTTGTCTCTAGCCCATGCACCCAATGTTTGTTCGTGACTAAAGTTATTGTCTGAAATCAAAATTTAACAAAAACCTGCCAAACTACCTGCCTACACTCCAACATGCCAAACAAGGTACCCCAATTTAATAACCAGATATTTTATTCCAAAAGGCCTGGTAAAACTTTCTTCAATGAAGGAAAGAGGATTTAACAGAACATGTTAAAGCCGTTGCATTCTCACCATTTTTCAATATTATATGTGAAGAATAGTCAAGCTAAAAATGTCTATAATTTCAGTTATATTTCTCTGCCTACCTGTTTTGTGATGATGTTAGCTGCTTAAACTGTATCTGTTTAGTCTCTTTCTTCAGTTCCTCCGCCGACCGCCCAAATATAAACTCCTCTGGTATAGGAGGCAAGTCTGCCAGACTGCCTGGTTCCCCATGAGAAACTAGGAGTCTTAACATGGACTGGTATGTCACATCATGAGTAGCAGTGTCTAAACATTTAATAAGAGATGCGGCATTACCTTAACCCTTTCCCTCATATAAACGTGTTTTCACGCATCTGCAAACAGAGTAGACCCAGATCAGACGGCTCCTAAGGGAGCCGTCTGATCAGAGTCTGCTCTGTTTGCTAATAGAATTTGATAAATCTGTTTCTTTGCTTTCTAAAATGTCTACAATATTCCACCTTCAATATTTCTTTATAACTATTTTGTTAATGAATATTCAGTTGGTAGTGAAATTTGGCTTAAATACAGAACAGGGAAAGGGTTAAAAACAGATATTTTGCAATGACATTGACCTACTTTTTTCTGGTTTTAGCAACAGTGACCTTGGTTCCATAGCCCCCATGCAATCCCAACCTTTGTCTTCATGAAAGCCATACTGTACTACATATGGCAAGCCTGCTCACAAAGTGTCTGTCATAATTGATGTCTGGAAACACTTTTTCTAGTTTTAGCAGCAGTGACCTTGACCCAAACTCTTCAAATACTATTGCAACCTTTGTTTCAATATCTACATGCCAAATCTTATCACAATGTCTTTACTATTAAACTAACATTATTGTTAAGCAACTGATTTTCTACAATCAATAACAATAATCTTAACCCAAGACCTCTAAATTACAATAAAAAGCTTTGTCAAAAGTGTTTTTTTTATCTAGAAACTGAAATGTTGATGCCCATCTGCCATAAAACATATACAAATCTATTAACCAGAATTTCTGAAGAAACCATTTGATCAGGGTCTACATTTTTGCTATGTTATTCTTTAAATATCTGATATTATCGAAATGGTGAAATGGTGCTTATTCAACTTTACATATCCATGGAGAGGGGCAATTGGGTTCCAACTACTTAACCCTTTCCTTCATATAAACACATTTTCATGCACATGCAAACAGAGTAGACCCAGATCAGATGGTACCTATATAGGAGCCAAATGATCAGGACCTGCTCTGTTAGCTAATGGAATTTGAAAGATCTGTTTCTTTGCTTTTTGAAATGGCTACAATGTTCCAACTTCCATATTTCATTTAACCCTTTCACCGCCATTGTCACAAAAATGCACCACAACAAATTGTGCAGTCATTTAATTTTTTGTCTCAAACTCTATTTCTATATCTGTTGCATTTATTTATCTCATTTCCTTATTTTACTAAATAATTTAACAAAAGTGGTTTGCAGGTGACAGTTATAAATTTGGCGCCGAAAGGGTTAAACCTTTGTTCATTAATATTCAGCAGGCTTTGAAATTTGGAATAGAACAGGGAAAAGTTTAAAAGAAACTAAGCCATCCCCAACATAACTTAAGGTCAGTGTAGAGTATAACTAGAATTGTGGAGGCTTAATAAGGCCATAAGACATGGATGCCCACTTGACAATATCGTCTGTAAATCAAGTACTTTTTAGTATATATTATATAGCGATGAAAACTTTGAAGTCCGATAACTCTGGTGATAATATTCACAACAAAAATTCTTGGCCACACAAGAATTGTGGGATACATACAAACATACAGATGGACAGACTTATGCAGAGACAAGAGCAAGGTTATAAGCCTCCAAACTTGTGGGATGCATAAAAACAAGGGTTGTACCTGTAGGCAAGCGGCAGTTGTAACTCAACGAACACAAATGTTCTGCTGTTTTAACAAACAGATACAAGTCACGATCATCATGGTTACCAACCAGGTCAAAGTAATTGCAAATGTCATCTCTTGATAGTATCTCAGCCATCTTGATCTCCATACCACTCCACCAGGTGTCCAGGTGCTTTGACAACACAAGACCTCTCTAAAAGTCGAAACCAACTTGATTACTGATAAAGTCTCATAATTTTTCTTTTGGTATGTACAGAATTTTACCATTTACTTGAAAGAAACACATTTTCACAACTTTGCAAATAAAGAAGACCAAAATCAGATGACTCCTGCAGGAGCTGTCTGATCAGGGTCTGCTCTACTTGTTTCTAAAATACTATAGATCAATTTCTATGGTTGCCTTTATGGCCAAAAATTCATTTCTTCAAAGACCATTACATGTATACAAGTTCATTTAATGAAATTTCATGAAGTCATACATTCTTGTATAAATGTTCAGAATTTAAAGAGTTAAGCTAATTTCAAACTGTGAACAATATATGCAGTAAAAGCTTGCCTGTCAATCGTTACAGCTTATAAAGTCATGTCTGTAAGCATATATGCAGTAAAAGCAAGCCTGTCATTTGTTATGTCTTATATTTATGTCTGTAAACAATATATGCAGTAAAAGCATGCCTGTCAATTGTTATGTCTTATAGTCATGTCTGTAAACAATATATGCAGTAAAAGCATGCCTGTCAATCTTTCATAATTTCGCATTAACCCAATCCCTCAAACTGACGCATTTTCACGTCTCTGTAAAAGTCACTTAGGAGCAAATGCTCTATTTATCACAATGGTTTCAAAACTACACAATTCCTAAACTTTCCTTTTCTCTAGTAAATGCTCCTTTTTGGTAGATTTATTCAAAAAGGTTGGATCTAAAAATAGCCTATGAGGTAATGGGTTAAGACAACAATTACTTGGCATGATGCAAAGAATAGAACTTACCTCAACATCCAAATTATGCATGTGGAGTATTCCACCCCCTGAGTTGAGTAGAGCACACACATACTTGAGAACTATGGTGTTTCCACACTCTCTTATTCCGTGTGTTATCAGCACATTGCAGTGTAAAACCTGTTCCCCATAGTGGTGCAAATTCTCAGTTCTGAAAACATAGTGTTAACATTTTACTCCATGAATATCCATGTAAGAAATAATGACTTCATGAATACTGATTATACAGTAAAACCTCTCTATAACGGCCACTAAATTGTGTTAATTAGTTGGTATTTAGGGCAGGTGGCTGCTTAAAGCAAGGTGAAAGTAAAACAGAACACTCCTATAGGAGCGTTCTGTTTTACTTTCACATTGCTTTAAGCAGCCACCTGCCTTTAACACAAAATATTTGATGTAATTTAGTGGTCGTTATAGAGAGGTTTTACTATAGTACAAAGCATTTTTTAATATGGCCTGTGCACACAGGAAATTTTGGCCACTGCAGAAACTGTAGAATCATGCCTATATTATTTCATAGGCAAACAGAGCAGACCCTGCTCAGACAGCTCCTACAGAAGCCATCTGATCTGGGTCTACTCTATTTGCAAAGGTATAAAAAGGCATATTTATGGGGTAAAAGGTTAAAGAAATTTTGAAAGGGGATTAATTTATGTATCTTAGCAATGTCTCAGTAGTTGGATACGTCACTGGTTATTTTAGCAAAGACATCTAGTACTATAATGAGTAAATATTTGTGATTTAGCATTTTACTCCATGAATAGAACACAGGTAAAAATTGGCTGTGATAGAAACAGTAGAATGAGATCTACAGTGAACCCTCGTTACAACGGAGGTGTTTGTTTCCAGACATTTGCTGGTATAACGAGGTTGCCGCTATAACGAGTTAAAATATGAAAGGAACAATAATATTATGGCCAGTTTTGGGAGCTTTTTGCACTTCTTGTATTCTGCATTAAGCGATCACCTGTCTTACTGGCATTGTAACTATTTATTAAGTGGTTGTTTAAAAGACTTAATGGTAATTTTGTTTCAATGCATACTGCAGGTAACGAATGCCGGTATAATGAGGGTTCACTGCATATTGTGTCATAAGCAAACAGAGTAGACCCTGATCAAATGGCTTCTACAGGAGCTATCTGGTCTGGGTCTACTCTCTTTGCAAAGGCATAGAAAGGTGTACATGTATTCACGGAGTAAAAAGGTTAACCCATTACCTGACAGACACCTTTTGAAACCTTCCCAAACAGAGTAGACCCAGATCAAATGAGTCCTGTCGGAGCCATCTGATCAGGCTCTGTTGTGTTTGCTTACATAATTATATGGATTTGATTCTACAGTTTCTGCCATAGTCAACATTTCAGTTCCTTACAATGTTATTATAACAAGAGCATCACAAGCGAGTGCCAACGCTCGTCTGTCGTCATTGTCAAGATGAACATGTATACCAAAAATGAAGGTTGTAAATGAAAAATTGAAGAAGTTATGGTCAATGTTAGTAATTCGGACGACAACGACGCCGCCGGAGTTACGACAATAGCTCGTGATTTCCTCGAAACAAACGAGCTAAAAATAAATCAGCTAATTAATATTCACCGATTGCAAATGCCAGTAAACCATAGCCATAATTAATAGGATATACTTACATATGTTTGGCAGTCAGTGTTCCACTACCACTAAGGGGTCGCTTTCTCTTCCTCGCTTGTTCTAAAAAAATAAACGACATAGAATTCAGAAACCTAGGTCATGCTTAAATTAAAATTAAGTTAGTTTGCCCTTTACTGATCGACCCATTTTTTTCCGCCGACTTGAATATTTTTATTGCAAAATCTGTGAGAATATTTATTTTATTTTCATCCGCCAAAACAGTTTTATAAACATTATAATTAATACAGAGTACAATTTTTTCAGGAAACAAGAGTAATCACGGGTGAGTCAGTTCTTAACATTAGAAACAGAACCTTTGACGATTATGATAGCTAAGAAAAGAGCCAAGGGTCAAAACTTAGTTAAAAAGGACCCTAAGTCATTCTCAACGTTAAAAAGGACCCTGGGTTGATTGTCAACGTTTAAGGTATAGGAGATATGCTCTGGACAAGCTTTTTGTATCTGGTAAGGTATAGGAGATATGCTCTGGACTGTAAAATTGAGGTCAAAGGTCAAGGTCAAGGTCAAGGTCAGTGATCTGAAAATGGTACACGACTCTCCGCCATCCCAAGATGAACTCACAAACCAAATTTGGAATCCGTAGCTGGTAAGGTATAGGAGAAATGCTCCGGACAAGCTTTGTGTAAAATCTAGGTCAAAGGTCAAGGTCACAGTGACCTGAAAATGGTACGCGACACACCACCATCCCAAGATAAACTCACACACCAAATTTGGAATCTGTAGCTGGTAAGGTATCGGAGATATTCTCTGGACAACCTTTTTTGTAAAATCGAGGTCGAAGGTCAAGGTCACAGTGACCTGAAAATGGTACGCGACATTCCTCCATCCCAAGATGAATTCACACACCAAATTTGGAATCCGTAGATGGTAAAGTATAGGAGATATACTCCGGACAAGCTTTTTGCAGCTGGTAAGGTATAAGCTTTTTGTAAAATCGAGGTCAAAGGCCAAGGCGACACTCCGTCATCCCAAGATGAACTCACATACCAAATTTTGGATCCGTAGCTGGTAAGGTATAGGAGATATGCTCCAGACAAGCTTTTTGTAAAATCGAGATCAAAGGTCAAGATCAAGGTCACAGTGACCTGAAAATGGTACGCGACACTCCGCCATCTCAAGGTGATCTCACACACCAAATTTGGAATCCGTATCTGGTAAGGTATAGGAGATATGCTCTGGACAAGCTTTTTGTAAAATCGGTCAAAGGTCAAGGTCAAGGTCACAGTGATCTGAAAATGGTACGCTACACTCCTCCATCCCAATATGAACTCACACACCAAATTTGGAATCCTTAGCTGGTAAGGTATAGTTGATATACTCCGGACAAGCTTTTTGTAGCTAGTAAGGTATAAGCTTTTTTTAAAATCGAGGTCAAAGGTCAAGGTCAAGGTCACAGTGACCTGGAAATGGTACGCGACACTCCGCCATCCCAAGATGAACTCACACACCAAATTTGGAATCTGTAGCTGGTAAGGTAAAGGAGATATGCTCCGGACAAGCTTTTTGCAAAATCGGTCAAAGGTCATGGTCAAGGTCACAGTGATCTGAAAATGGTACGCGACACTCCTCCATCCCAAGATGAACTCACACACCAAATTTGGAATCCTTAGCTGGTAAGGAATAGGAGATATACTCCGGACATGCTTTTTGTAGCTGGTAAGGTATAAGCTTTTTTTAAAATCGAGGTCAAAGGTCAAGGTCAAGGTCACAGTGACCTGGAAATGGTACCCGACACTCCGCCATCCCAAGATGAACTCACACACCAAATTTGGAATCTGCAGCTGGTAAGGTAAAGGAGATATGCTCCGGACAAGCTTTTTGTAAAATCGGTGAAAGGTCTTGGTCATGGTCACAGTGATCTGAAAATGGTACGCGACACTCCTCCATCCCAAGATGAACTCACACACCAAATTTCGAATACTTAGCTGGTAAGGTATAGGAGATATACTCCGGACAAGCTTTTTGTAGCTGGTAAGGTATAAGCTTTTTTTAAAATCAAGGTCAAAGGTCAAGGTCAAGGTCACAGTGACCTGGAAATGGTACGCGACACTCCGCCATCCCAAGATGAACTCACGCACCAAATTTGGAATCTGTAGCTGGTAAGGTAAAGGAGATATGCTCCGGACAAGCTTTTTGTAAAATCAAGGTCAAAGGTCAAGGTCAAGGTCACAGTGACATGAAAATGGTACGCGACACTCCCCCATCCCAAGATGAACTCACACATCAAATTTGGTATCCGTAGCTAATGTGACAAAGGAAATATACTCCGGACAAAAGGTACACACACCCACCCACACACACACACACCCAACCACCCACCAACCCACCCACACACACACACACACCCACGCACGGTGTGATCACTATATGCCGCCAAAGCCTAGCTTTGGGGGCATAAAAATAAAACAATTTTCCTACCTACCGACCCATTTCTAAAATCTTGGGTCATTAAAGGGCAAACAAACAATTTTTTAATTGTGGCCTCATTGTACATTCTAGTACATGTATATCACATTATTATTTTACTATTCCATCTTAACTTTAAACAAATTGGGTTTTTTTGTGTGTATAAATGTGTTTACTTGTATTATTTCTATGACATGATCTAACCCTTAAACCATTCCCTCATGGGCTATTTCTAGACACAACTTCTTTGAATAAATCTACCAAAACGGGGCATTTACTAGAGAAAAGGAAAATGTTAGCGATAAAAAGAGCATTTGATCCATAGGAGCAAATGCTCTATTTATCACAATGGTTTCAAAGAGTGACTTTTACAAAGGCGTAGAAAGGCGTATGTGGAGGAAAGGGTAAACCCCTTCCCTCATATTGACGACTTTTGACGCCTCTGTAAAGTCATTTTGTGAAACCATTGTGATAAATAGAGCATTTGCTCCTATAGGAGCAAATGCTCTATTCATCACAATGGTTTTAAAATACAAAATTCTAACATTTTCCTTTTCTCTAGTTAATGCTCCTTTGCGATACATTTATTCAAAGATGTTGTATCTAAAAATAGCCTATGAGGGAATGGGTTAACCTGCCATGAGAAAATAATAGTCTGCTTAAATTTGGATCATGTTCAATGTTGACACCTTCCGATTCCATGTAGCTTTTCAGGAACTATTGGTTGAGTGTCAAACAGATACGGATCTTGATGAGATGCCAAGTTACTCATAGTCTCATCTAGATCCAAGCTGTTTGTAAATGTGAGTTGGGTAATGATTAACTATACAGTATCAAAAAAATGTAAAACATATCAATGAATGTGATTAACTCTTTATTCCATATATGTTCCATACTAATTGCCTGTCTATGCCTTTGCAAACAGAGTAGACCCAGACCAGATGGCTCCTGTAGGAGCCACCTGATCTGGGTCTGCTCTGTTTGATTATGATATAATATTGATGTGACTCTACAGTGCCCATGTACTGTTATTCATATTATTTTAATTAATATTGATGATGTCATAATTTCTTACATGAATATTCATGGAGTAAAGGGTTAAAACATCAACACAAGCATTTATTGTATTAAACTTTATAGTAATAATACCATAGTCCATTTTATTTCACAGTTCCTGTTTCTTGCAACCAACACTGCCACATCATTTCAACCATTGCCAGCCATTTACTATATTCCTTTCCTTTCTGCAAATAGAAACTTTTATATGGAAACTAATATGTTCATATCAATATATATTCAAATAAAAGCAAACAAAAAACAACTTGCATGCTTTATGTCATACAAATGCCTTTTCTTGCCTTTGCAATCAGGGCCCCTGCTAATAAAGCTTTTTAGTTGAGTCTGAGTTCGTTCTCAAGCTTTTGATTGGTCAGATTTGAGTTCTCAAGCTTTTGATTGGTCAGATTTGAGCCTTTGGCTCAAATCTGACCAATCAAAAACATGAGAACGAATTCAGACTCAACCAAAAGTTTTATAAGCATGGACCCAGAAAAGGCCCAGATCAGAAACTTCCTGCAGGAGCCATCTGAATAGAGTGTGCTCTGCTTGTTTAACCCTTTCCCTGTTCTATGTTTATTCCAAATTTCAATACCTACTGACTATTCATGGACAAAATAGTTACAAAAAAATGCATAATGAAATATGGAAGGTGGAACATGTACCCATTTTAGAAAGTAAAGAAACAGATCTATCAAATTCCATTAGCAAACAGAGCAGACCCTGATCAGAGGGCTCCTATAGGAGCCGTCTGATCTGGGTCTACACTGTTTGCAAATGCCTGAAAACATGTTTATATGAGGGAAATTTAAGGGTTAAATGCAATAAATTATATAGATCTGATTCTACGGTTTCTGCCATGGCCCCAAAATCCTGTGTTCATAGTCCATTTTATCCAGTCACCAGGCTTCTCTAGTGACATAATAAAGGGGGTGCAGATAAACTTAGGTTTATTAGGTTACTTCCGGTAGTAGAAGGTTTATTAGGTTAGTAGATAGGCGTAATGATTCTATAACCATGGAACTATTTTAATTTTCTGTAAATATGCATAAAAATCATGTTGACGAAATAGATCTAACAGAAAATTCACCAAAAAAATTATTCAAATGAGAAAAAATAAAAATAATTGGCTATAGCTGGATTCGAACCCGTGCCTGATCATATAAAAACCAATTCTAATCACTCTAAAGACGTCGTCCTTACCGATTACGCCACTGAGGCCACATAAAAAGTGACGTTGATTTATCAGTTTTATTAATTTAATCCACCGCTAGCGAAACGGGTTTTTGATAAAATCAAGCCTGGAAGCAAAGATTGACAGATAAATAGTAAATGTTTTCTTTTCACTCTCGTGATAATTTGATTGATAAACTCTTACAGGGGCGGTGATAGTCATGCATAGACCTAAATATAGCCCGTTCAGTTCCATCGATTTATGAGTGACGCTATGTCTATCTAAAAATAGAAACCGAGACTACGGAACCCGAATTTGACCATGTCTGTTTGAAATAACTTATCGACCCTCGGTTCAAATAATCTTATTTTTCAAATTCAACCACGTTTTCCCCTCTTGTAATGCAAGTATCGAAACTATTTTCCTCTGCGGTAGCTCATTAGATCTATTTACATCTAAATGGAAATGAAAAGGGAGGGATCCGTTGATCGAAAAACCGCATTTTCAATGTAAATTATTTCAAGAGTGTTATATGTTAAATATGAGTCTATGAAAAAAGATATTTAACTAAATTGACTGGATAAATCGAATAATAGGTTAGTGCCGTAGATAGAAAACATTTGAGGCTCGGCAAGCCTCGCCTCAACGTTTTCTCCCCTCGTCGGATAAAGGCGTCCCATCTACGGCACTAACCTATTATTCTCTATATACAACTTCAGCTAATTAATATTCATGTTGTCAATATCAAGGCTTTTGACAGCATTCCTCATGACCTGATGATTGCCAAACTCCAGGCCTATGGGCTGTCCCCAGAGGCAGTCAAGCTTCTGGGAAATTACCTCTCAAACAGACTGCAGCAGGTTAGGATGGGACCCAGTACCAGCGTATAGCAGCATATTACAAAGGGTGTCCCACAGGGATCTATTTTAGGACCGTTACTTTTTAATATTTTCCTAAATGATATTTTCTATACAGTAAAAGATTCCTCACTTTATAATTACGCAGATGAGAACACCCTATCATTTAGTCACTGTGATATTGATATTTTAAAACAGGTTTTACAAAGGGAAAGCAACTTACTAATCAAATGGTTTGAAGATACATGTAATATGATGAAAGCAAATTTCAAGCCATTTGCAAATTGGTAAAAGATCCCATGACATCATCTCTAGTTTTAACATAAATGACACCTTGATTGAATGTGAGGACAATGTTACTCTCCTCGGGGTTAACATTGACTTCATGCTCAAATTCAGTGATCATGTCTCTGAAATATGTAAAAAGGCATTAAAGCAGCTTACTGTACTTAAGAGGTTTGGAATAATTTAACAAAAAAGGGTAAAGTCACAGTTTTTAACTCTTTCATACTTTCAAATTTTAACTATTGTCCATTAGCCTGGCACTTTTGTAACCAGGCTAGCACAAACAAAATGGAAAGGATCCAGCTGCGGGCCTTGAGATTCATAAATGATGACTTCTCTTCGCCTATTTAGGATCTTTTAGCCACAAATAGTAATGGTTTCCTACATGTAGAAAGACTAAAAACTATGACTTCAGAAGTGTTTATGATTTTACATAACATACCTCTATCTTATACATGATCTTGTAAATTTCAGACTCAAATTTTAATTTCAGAAAGAAAAACCTGGCCATACAGCCACAAGGTCATGGTACCAGGTATGGACAGAAGTCTTTCAGGCATGCGGCCGTCAAGCTGTGGAATAGTCTTCCAAATGAGATTCGAAATGCAGAATCCTACTCTCAATTCAGAAGGCTGATCCGCAGCTGGAACGGCAACATGTGTGACTGTTCGTTATGTTTGACCTAGTTATACAACTTATAGCATCTTTGTTTGCTTTCTTTCTTTTATTTATTTATTATTTTGCAGCATGTTTCTATCCTTTTATAACTCCCATCATTTTTAAAATGCTTCCTATTCCGTAACCATTTCCTTCTATAATAAATAATGACATCTTGAATATAATTTAACTGGGTGCTTTCTTTTAATGCATTATGGCATATGCACACAAAATTATGGACTACGGCAGAATCTGTAGAGTCATGACCATTTTAAGTCATCATCAAACATAACAGACCCTGATCAGATCGCTCCTATATGAACCATCTGATCTAGGTCTACTGCATTTGCAAAGGCATATTTTATGGAGTAATGGTTAATGGTCACAAATTTATCTACAGTATCTATATCCAGCAATCAAGAGGCAGGTGTATGCTTGGAATTAGCTAAAGTTTCTGCTTTGCTTTTATCCTACTTTAAGCCTGCACCTGTTTTCTTTATCCACCATCTAATGTAAATTTGGACTTATATAGAAAATGGGTAAATAAGCTTTTTATATCTAGGCTTAAGATATTTAGTTCCTGTGATATTCTTGATTTAAATAAATGTCTTCTAGTGGTGTTTAAGTTGCTGATCAGTTCCTCTCAAATCTGATTTGAGGTGATATATCATTATGTTCTTAATTACTTTTTTATATGTCACACTTTTTTTGTTCTTTTTGCCTATCAGCATTTTATATTTCCCTCTTTATGGCAGTTTTTAGGCCTTTGGTCTAAATCAGCACCTTTCACACAGTATTTAGTTTTGGTTTAAGTTTGAATTAAATTAAACTTCTCGCTATATAAATGTGCTTGTTTAAGCTGGTCTTAAACCTGTGTTTTAATTGTTTCGTTTGTATGTGCTTTAGCTTTGTACTTAAAAATCATGCATGTCTGTGATCCTGTTCTAATTTTGATTTTGTTTTTGTTTATATATCCTTTTATTATACCTCAGGTGACTTTCCTATACATATCTTCCAGGTACCTGTCATGAAACAATTTGTACTGTTCCATGCAACATTATCTCGTGTGGGCAACATTATGTCTAGATCATGTGAGCGCTTATTAAATTGTGTGCACGACGTTGTCCGACGCTTGCAATTTGATCACCAAACGACATTTTGACAGTTTGTTTCTTTTTGTCTAATAATTTGAGAAATGTTGCGTTTTGCAAATTATTTCAGAGGATGATCTGTAAAGATTGGACCATGAGAAGGACTTTGTTTTGAACTGTTAATTGTTGTCATTGAATAAATCTTTTCCCTGATGCAATTGAGTGTGATGTTCGGTATAATAAAATAAATATCACATCCCATGGAGGGCGACAGCACACATTGTCAACCTGAGGTTAGTAATGTCCACCTAGGCTAACGCCTCGGTGGACATTACTAACCTCAGGTTAACAAAACGTGCTGCCGCCCTCCATGGGATGCATACATGTGATACTTTGTTTGTCACAAATAGGGAGATTTGCAATCTGAAATAGGGAGATTTTGAAACTCAATATAGACAAAGAAGGATATTTGACAGCTCAAAAGTGGGAGATTTACAATTTATGGCAAAAATGCCTCAAATTTTAAAGAAAATTGTAGCTTAAAAGAGGGAGTCTCCCTATTAAATAGGGAGATATCACATGTATGGGGATGTGATATTTATATAATGTTTGTGGGAATAAAAGCCCTACAGGGCTTACATTACCGACTGGAATTTTTCTCGCATGGAATATAGCCCTATGCCCCTTTCTGTTTCAGATAAAAGGTCAGACCATTTTTAACCCTGCACTAATTGATAGAAATGCCTTTTCATGCCTTTATCAACAGAGAAGACCCAGATCAGAGGGTACTTCATTCGTATGCCTCTTTCATCAGGCTCTGCTCTGCTTATTCATGAAATGATATAGATCTGGAAAAAAACCTTCTAATTAATGGAGGTCTGGCAAAAACATCAACGAAAAAAGCACGACAGACAGATGGACTCGGTGGAGAGATTAACCCTTTCCCTCATATAAACGTGTTTTCATGCATTTGCAAACAGAGTAGACCAAGATCAGACGGCTCCTATAGGAGCCGTCTGATCAGGGTCTACTCTGTTTGCTATTGGAATTTGATAGTTCTGTTTCTTTACTTTCTGCAATAGCTACAATGTCCCACCGTCCAAATTTGGAATAAACACAGAACAGGGAAAGGGTTAACAGAATGACAGAAAGCCATTTGGGATAATTCACATGACAGACGGCCATTTGGGATAATTTGCATGCCATGAATATGTCTACATTACAAACTCCTACAAATACGCTATAAATGAGTAAAAATTCACATGTACATGTCCAGCAGTGGTTGGGGGTACCGGTGGTTGGTTATAGTTGACGTATTGTAGCTGAAACGACTAAAGGCCGAAAGGGATTGGGTCCGAAACGACCCGGGACGGATCATGGCTCGGTCAACTCCACCTGGGTCACTCAGCCACAAATATGGATGGACATTCGACGGGGAAGTAAACCTAAAGTATTAACCTGTTATAACAGACGACATACATAAACAAATCAAGTGTCTTATCTTAAAAACATACAGTGTATCATAAGGGAAATCCTGCTCCGAGTGTAAACATTGAAAAGCGCCCGCGGGACCAAGACCTGCAGATAAGGGCTAAACATCGGACATTTTCGTGGGGATAAGACCAGTTTTCCCGGATTGCGGTTTCATTTCCTTATACATTGTATATATCTATATGTATATAGATTATCATTAAGAATATTGATTAAGTTTTAAATTTATTGTCATACAAGCATTTTTTCAAACATTTTAAAACAGAATCGATCCAGATCAGATCAACTTGTTTGAAAATATAAAACAGAACAGAACAGAATCTTTATTAGCAATTTGTACATCAAGTACCTCATTGCAACATGTGTGTATATACAATAGTTTCATGACATGACATATAATAGTATAGGGAACAGAACATAAATAAAACATTGACCTGCTATGGTCAATACAAGGATAAGCGAAAAGAGAATGAACCCGAAAGATGGTGACACGTACTACATACAGTTCCACCAATTAATATCAAAACATTCTGTCCTGTGTAAATATGCCATTATAAAAAGAAATCAGCTGGTACATATTCATTTCTTACACGAATATATATGACACAGTGTAAATGGCTGTTCCGTTTCGCTGACGTCACCTACCCGTGACGGCGTTAGTCCTTGAAAGTACAATACACCGATTGGAGAGGGGCAGTAGGTGGGTGTGTAGACAGTCTTGTATACAAGTTAAACATTAGCATAAAATTAGAACATTTTTTAAAATGAATAGTGCCATTATTTCTCCACAAAAAACCCATGTTGTGACCACTTGTTAGAACCACATCTTCCATGCGATTCTATTGAGTGGCGACAACATAGGATTTGGAGACATGACGATTTTACTAATTGAATACGCACCTTTATATATACGACATTGATAACTTTCGTGAAGTATTATATAAGTAAGATCCGACACATTTCTATGGTTTGACATATGTACAGCACATATATATTCTCTCAGCATCCCCTTTTGTGGTTATCTTTGACACCAACTACTTAAGGTTCATATAAAACGTTTGCAGGGAAAATTTCCATTGTGAATTATTCATGTTTTAAATGAAAGTACAGGAAATTGTACACAATGTTGCCTGTTACACAACAAAATATATGTTTCGCTCGTTGGTGTACATATCATGGCCATAATTTAAAGTGCCGTTGTGTTTCCGATAGTGAGGAATAGTTCTCTGAAGGTTGAGTGTGGGATGGGGGATGAGGGTTTCATTTATATGTTTCCGGAGTTTCTGTAGGCTTTCGCATGGTATCTCCTACCTGACTCCTACCTGACTGCTATTCTATTTCAGTGCACTCCGGGACAAAATGGGGCTTTTTATAAGTAATCGAACATTTTCATACCGTGAATGACCAGTTTACTCTTTAGCAACTGTATATCGATATAGTTTGTTTTGCAGCAGTGAAGGCACTTCTCAAGCCAGTGGTGCTTGAACAGGACAATGCAGCTGGCCAGTCTAGTCTTCTTGTTCGGTGATATCGTAGTCTCCAATGATTAACATATTAACCCTTACATCGCTATGAAAAATACTGTCTGCTTCAATTTGGATCTGGTGAAAAAGTCTGGATCTGATGGAAAGTCAAACAGCTTGTAGCCAGATGAGACAATGACTTACCCGGCGTCTCATCTGAATCCAAGCTGTTCGCAAATACGAGTCGGGTAGCGGGTGGTGGGATACGAGTTAAAACAGGACCTTAAGCACCTGATAAGCTTGTATCTCTTTGCACAAATAGCACAGTCTACCATTTTGCAGCGTTTTAATTTCTCTTCAAATATAGAGAAAGAGTAACGACTCATCCGGAATCCGGATTATTACTGTTCGCATGATTTACCGTGTTTTTGTGGGTTCATGTTAACGTGCAAAGATGTTTCCAAAATGTGGCTTAACCCATTCCCTCATATCGACGACTTTTGACGACTCTGTAAAAGTCATTTTGCGAAACCATTGTGATAAATACAGCATTTGTTCCTATAGGAGCAAATGCTCTATTTATCACAATGGTTTAAAACTACAAAATTCTGAATTTTTTCCTTTTCTCTAGTTAATGCTCCTTTTCGGTAGATTTATTCAAAGAGGTTGGATCTAAAAATAGACTATGAGGTAATGGGTTAACAAGGGACTGGGATAGTTCTCGAATGGAACCAACCCATTACCAGATAGAGACGCCTTTTAACGCCTGTGCAAACAAAGTAGACCCAGATCAGGCGGCTCCTGTAGGGGGCGTCTCCGTTTGCTTATTGAATTATATGATATTCTACAGCTTCTGCCATGGCAAAAAGTATTTGTGTTCATTTACCGTTGCAAATACTAATCTGATTAATATCCATGATACTATTATTTCTTAAGAACATATAATTATATTCTTAGGGTAAAGTTTTTTCTTCTAAAAGTAGCAAACCAAATACACGTTTAAACTGACATGAATACTTAAATTCAAATACATTTACATTGTATTTACAATGAATTGACACCATCATTATAAATGCATGTTAGGAACGTGTACATCTGGACGTTAGCAGTGATATGATTGCTGTCATTTTTAGAAAAGTCTAGACTCTAACCTTTGTATTAATTCCCATCCACCAAGTTTTAGCGATTTACATGTACATGTATATGACATTTGGCTCTCCACTAGAAAATAACCTTCAGGACTTTGCGGCGTCTGCGCAAGAGCAACAACGATTTTAAATATGGATAATACTATACTTCATGTTCTACTGATAAACATAAAACTGTATATGTCATAATCAAACGCTGTGTCTAAGAATAGTCAGCAAAGTCTATAATATACGTTATCTTATGACAGAGTTCTTGGAATAGCCTGTGCTATATAACGCACAAGTCTCCGTATCTACTGTAGATCCACACTTTTATCATTTCCTAAATGCGTCGTACCTGCGGTTGAACATCGTCCTAGCGATTCTTCCAATTCTTTCTCCGAGTAAATGCGTTGATGTCGTTCCAAATTGTTCAGCCTCTCACAGATATTACATAATGCATTTTTGTACATAAAGTTTGCCTCCTTGACCTCGTATTGGTCTTTTTTCTTCAGATAGCTGATGTACATGTTCTCGTTTGAACCTAACTCAAACAAGTATTCGCCGAGTTCCTTCACACGGGGAAATTCGTGTGTGTTTACAAATGAACCGTTTGGCAATAGATCATAGCGCCCCCATCCCATTACAACGACTACGACATCTAATTTGAAGTAGTGAAAGAACTGCTCAGTTATGTAATCCTCGCATAAACTGTCCTCGAAACCAAGATAGAATGTGTACTTGTCATTAATAAGCTCTTCTAGGTTCTGAACAGGAGGTTCATCGCATGCGGTAAATAT
The DNA here is from genome assembly GCA_963576725.1 of Azorinus chamasolen. Lineage (NCBI taxonomy): Eukaryota > Metazoa > Mollusca > Bivalvia > Cardiida > Solecurtidae > Azorinus > Azorinus chamasolen. The sequence continues at coordinate 42,642,921 of OY755245.1, forward strand.
GTCTACAGGAAAATAAGATCTAATGTATCCAATAGTGTCTTCTACTATAGATGGAACACTGCATTCCTTCGAAAAGAATACGGCAGATATCTTCTTTCTTCGAAAAATGTCAGAATATGATTTTTTCGTGGAAATAGTATTCGAGAGTAACGCACCATAGGAATGGAATATGTCTGCTGTAGGTCGATAACTCCAAGTCCAATTAAAGACATCACCAAGAGATCCAAGAAAATTCAGATCAGTTGGCGGATGCAAATGATGTAAAATCCAAACTTGATCAGGATCTCTGGTCAATGGAATTATGTTATCATCTACGACAAATGGGTGTAACACCACAGCAGAGCTAATGTCAAACTGTAGATGATCAGTCGTTAGTTGACAATTATTGTATTCGCAGTCTCCCATATCCATCTCTATACTTGCTTCTTTTATGCAGTCCGGTTCATTCCATAGAAGAATTGTGTGGTTCACTTCTCTTTCATTGATACACATATTCAAGCCAATATATGGTGAATCCTGCGGCACATGTTTATCATTTATTTCCCTTTCTGCTTGTTCTGGTGCACTATTTCCGCTTACATTTTCGGAATGTGCTGCACCATTATTTGTTGTTGTATCAGCTTTATTTTTCGCTTTATCACTATTTGAATAAGTTTTATTCGACATCATCGATTGGTTCACTATTTCATGAGAGCTTTCAGGTGTTGTAGTAGTATCTCGATTATTCTTTTGAACCTTGTTATCAGTGACTTTAGTCTTCTGAATGTCTGTTCCTCGTTCAATAGGGTTGTCAGAGCCAATATGCCCATCAACAGTTACCACTTGCGTTGAAGTATATGTACCAGTTGTATGCTTTCTGTTTTCGTTTTCTTCAACATCCGCATCATCAACGTTACCATTTTCAGTGATTTCCTTGGTTGCTTCAAGGGATGACGCTGTGTATATTGTAGTTGTCGGTGACTCTTTTACAGTTGTATGCTTTTCTGTAGCAGGAAATTGAGTGCCTGCTGAGACAAAGCTTTCATTTGAGCTTTCATCTGGTGCTAAGATTACGTCCACTTTATCACTTTTACCCTGTGATTTACCCTGTTCTGTGTTAGATGTAATACTGACGCGCTCACCTTCTGTTGTCGATTCGCCCGTTTTCACAGTCGCATTTGTATTCCTTGCATCTGGGTATATTTCGGGGATTGTTTCGTTTCCTGGATGTGGGGCTCTAGCTGCTGTAGACGCAATGCTGACTTGTTCGTTTGTCTTGCTGGATTCATCCTCTTTAATTATTACATTTGTATTCCTTGCATTTAGAGATGTCGTGGTTGTTTCTGCATCAGGAGATGGATTGCTAATTGTTGTAGATGCAACACTGTCGTGTCCGTCTTCCTTGCCCGATTCGCCCTCTTTCTTCAATGCAATTGTTTTCCTTGCATCTAAGGACTGTGTTGTGGTTGCATAAACACTTACATCACTTTTACTCTCGTTCAATGTATTACTTGATTCTTTGCTTTCTTCTAAATCAACCTCTAGGTCTATCCCATTTGAATTCAAATGCGATTCAAAGTTCGGTGTTGTAGCAGTAATATTGTCAGAACTGTTCCCGTTTACCCCGAACAAGTAGTGCAGCCCTAGGAATTTCGACGGCATGAGATGAACTTTAGCGCTCTTAAAGATGGCAGGATATGTCAAATAGGATGCCCACATAACCATAAGTATGATTCCTGACACAAGGACGACCGTCTTGGCCACCTGAAACTGTTTTCGACAGTATTTGTTCCTCATAGCTCTGTAAGAAAATATGGCATTTTTTTAAAATGCGAGTTATGTTTAAAGTGTGGGTTATACAATATGACATCCGAATCTTGACACATTTCGACATATTCCGTAATGTAACAAATGAGCAATATGGCTGTCCGAACTTTGTACAACCTTTATTGCAACCTTCTTTTGAGCTTTGATTTATAATTTTATATGTACATTGTAATTTTGTTTCAGAGCAAAATTTTATATTTGTAAGTGCATGCCTTTTACATAATTTTTGCCCTTCTAATGCGACCACCGAAAAGAGATCTAAGTATGGGTCGTTGAGGCAGGTGATAGCTTCATGAAGGCGAAAGTTATGCAGAAAGCTCGTTTAAAACGACTTCCACTGTAATATAATATAAATTTAAGACGACTTCCACTGTAATATAAATTTAATTGCATCTATTGCGAATACGACCCCTATACAAATCCAACTCTAACATCAGCAACATTTTGCAATCTTGTCTTTTTGTAATTGGTATGATGTCTGGAGGATACTTAACCCTTCTCTTGCTGAATTTTGAAATACATTTCTCCTTCTTTACCCATGCCCTGTTGTATAATTACATGTCTTCACTGTGTACAAGTATTTCGCTGTGCAATCACTGCTGTTGAGTGCACTGGTTGCACAATCAACTTGTAAATAGTGCAGACCCTGATCAGACAGCTCATGCATGAGCTGTCTCATCTGGGTCTTCACTATTTACAGGTAGGTATATTGACGTGAATAGCAAGCGAAGGGTTAATGATGGGTAATGATAACCCTTTCCCTTTCAGTGGAACAATACATACAGTATGAAAGGGAACGAGGGTTTTGAACAAGAAACAGTACAGACGCTGATCAGAGGGCTCTTCTAAAAGCCATCTGATCTGGGTATATACAGTTGGCATAAAATATACTCGCTTCGCGCAATCGGGGGTGGGGGCGTTGAACATCCAATTAAATGTTTTTATGGTGATTTTCCTGATCACACTTTTAGGAAAGTTCAAGTGCAGAATGAAGTTTGTCGTAAAACGCATGCACAAATATTCCATTCAGGTGCATAAGAATTTAATTAATGTTTACTGATTTGTGAAATAATTTTGAAACGCATTGCACAACTTCTCACCTTGTCATATCACGTTTACTATCCGCCGAGGTCTGTTTCTGTTTCTCTTCTATGGACTTATGGGCGTGTTGTTTAGTCTTAGTTCAATAATGACATGACCCTTATCTTTTTGTGAAATAAACGTCTGTCCAAACGCAGGTCCACTGCATATTTCACTGGATGTCAAATAATTTGACCAATGGTCAGATGCCGAGTCTTCTGATCTAGATCCAAGCTCCTTGCTTGGACCAGTTTTGCCTGGATAAGCAGGATAAGGGGTTAACCTTTAGCCTGCGGAGGAACTTATTTTTACAGAATTTTCCACCTACGACATTTTCAATAATTTGTCTATCAAAATTCAACCAGGGTGTCAACAGTTTGGATCCAGATGAGACACCGAGTTACTCGGCGTCTCATCTGGATCCGAACTGTTTGCATAGGTAGTCACCCATGTGCACGTAGCAGGATAAGGGTTTAATTTGATCCAAGACCCAGCGTTAGCACAACAGGGTTGCAATCTGTCGCCATGGGAAGTCTTAGCTGCCTTTTCAGTCATTAATGACAAAAAGTACACAACTCCTTTAACTGACTACCCACCTTATTGAGGCAGAGGTGGTGGTAGCAAACTGACTTTGTGATGTACATGGGCGTGGAAAATAATACAGGAGCCTGTTGAGCTGAATATTTCCATGTATGACAAGTTTGAAAATTCCGGGAAATATGCTATGTATTTAACCCATTTGCTCCCACGATCCCATATATGGGACGTAGGCAAACAGTGTAGAATCTGGTCAGACGCCGCATGATGCGGCGTCTGATCAGAGTCTACACTGTTTGCTGATAGGAATTTCAATATAAAACAAAACGAAATTGAAAATTTAGGCCAGGCACCCCTTAAATAAAAAATGGACTAATCCAATATATAAACATGGAAGAATCCACTGGGAGCAAATGTGTTAAAGTGATAGTCTCTACTCGCAACGCGTTTTAAAATGCCTAAAAGTACATTAACCAGTTGTTTATATGCTGAAAAGAAGTATATCGCAAGAAAACCAATCGAATAAACGCTGAAGACGACAAAACGTCCATGTGTGGATATCACCACAATATTGGTATTTATTCGGGATGCGTTTTAGTTTTGTAACCGTTAGACATAGGCCGATGTACAACAAAAATATAATTATCGACGATGCGTTTTAGTTTTGTAACCGTTAGACATAGGTCGATGTACAACAAAAAATATAATTATCGACGATGCGTTTTAGTTTTGTAACTGTTAGACATAGGTCGATGTACAACAAAAAGTATAAGTTTTGTAACCGTTAGACATAGGTCGATGTACAACAAAAAATATAATTATCGACGATGCGTTTTAGTTTTGTAACTGTTAGACATAGGTCGATGTACAACAAAAAGTATAATTATCGACGATGCGTTTTAGTTTTGTAACTGTTAGACATAAGCCGATGTACAACAAAAAGTATATTTATCGACGAAGGGGGTTATTATTTTGTACTACAGGGGCATTTTTCGATATAAGTTCAAACTGACAATCTTCATAATAACGATTGAACATAGCATACCAAGTTTTACTGTGTTATTGAAAATATGTGCTTATTGTAGGGTCGTTCAATATTATTGAAGTTATGCACATTTTGCATAAGAAAGTAGTTTAGTGTTGAACGGATAAAGGAGATGGCCGATACAAGGTAGAAATGCCAAGTGATTTTTGAGACAAACTCTCATTTATATGTATATGCTGATCTATACTATAGGATCTATAGCCTTTGTATACTGAATAGAATATCTATCTACATTTATATACCTCAAAGTCAGCGTGATACCGCTACCTGTGTGTTGAACAGATTTAATAACAAAGGGCAAACAATAAACAACAAAACAAGTATCTGCAAGTGTGAACAGTGATACGTGAGATTTATTAGAATGCTACACACTGGGTGGTCGGCCACATGCCGATACTGCATAATGCAGAATGGTGAAATGAAACATTTCTTTCATTACTTGTTCGTTACCTTTAACTCATGAATATTCATGTAACGATTAATCACTTTATAAATATTCATTAACTGACTTTTTTGTAATGTCACATTAACAATAGATATATTGGTCATGAAAGAACCTGTATCCAGTAAGCAAACCGAGTATACCCTGATCAGACGACTCCTGTAGGAGCCATTTGTTCTGGGTCTACTCTATTTGCAAAAGGATGTTTCTATGATATATAAAGTTAAACCTTATGCACACACAACATGTATAAATGTTTATATACATTCCTTAATATATAACAAGTAATACTTTAATGTCTGAGCATACCTATTAACGTTATACATACATACGTATACCAAGAATACTTTAAGATTCTCAAGTGAATAAATAACTGTCTTCATCACTAACGCAAACCTGTCAGCAGCAGAAAGGACCAAGGTTCTATATTGAAAGCGTGGTAATTAGTTTCGATTGGACGACAAAAGGCATGGAAAACAGAAACGTAAGCTGTTGATCCATAGTGTTAACCCTTATCCCGCGACCGTAACCCCCTTATCTCGCTACTTTACCCCCATTTCCCCCGCTACCTTAACCCTTATCCAACTACTTTAACCCCAGTATCTCGCTTCCTTAACTCTTATCTATTTCCTAATCCATTTATACCGGTACCTTAACACCCTAACCCCGCTACTGTAACCCCCCCCCCCATTTTTATACCGCTATTTTAACCCCTAATTCCGCCACCTAAACCCTCACTCCACTACCTTAACCCCCTTAAACCGCTACGTTAATCCCTTGTCCCGCTACTTTAACACTCCCGTTTTCCTGCTATCTTAATTCCCTTATCCCGCTATCTTAACCCTACCTTAAACCCGTTACCCCGCTACCTTAAAGCCCAGCACCTAATTCCGCTACCTTAACCCTCTTATCCTGCTACATTTACCGTCTTATCTCGCTACCTTAACCTCTTATCCCGCTACCGTCCCCTTATCCAGCTACCGTAACCCCCTCATCCCTCCTTATCCGCGACCTTACACGCGTTTGGACTAAAGCAAATACATGTAGTTTTTTAAGTTTGGACAATGGATCTGATGGCGGTTTAGACTCACGCAAAATAACTTAATTTAGAACATTTAACTCTGGATGAATTTTAGTACTTAGAGCACACGAGTTCGAAATCTGGGTCCATGCTTATAAGAGCTGAGTTCATTCTCAAGCTTTTGATTGGTCAGATTTGAGTTCTCAAGCTTTTGATTGGCCAGATTTGAGCCAAAGGCTCCAATCTGAGCAATCAAAAACTTGAGAACGAACTCAGACTCAACTAAAAGTTTTATAAGCATGAACCCTATAATACAAGTCCATAGTATTATTTTACTCCTAGGATTGCCCTTTTAGCTATTTGACTCGAACGTTTGATTTTTATGCAAATTTTTGTTAGTTATAAATGTTCATATATTATTACAGATGTCCCATGTTGATACTTGTTTTCCGCCACCCGAAAGTCCGGTAATACACAGGTTGTCGTATAAAACTGATACGTGTAGGCTATAGTCAAACAACTAGGTCTGACGTGTCAAAGGTCAGCCGAGTCTATTTTTTAGGGAGAGCAACATTCCGCATGTTCTCGGACCATTGTTTTTAAACAGACGAGTTTAGTATATAAGATAAAAATGAAGGCGGACTTGTTGTCAGCAGTTTAGCGCAGTGGGTAAAGCCTATGTACGCAGAAGGCATTGCGAGAGTAGATTTTTTTTATTAAGCGAGGGTTCGAATCCCGTAACCACCATAAACTTTTTAAATTTTGAATGAATGGAAAATGTCATATTACATAATTGTAATGACCATTTATGCACATGTTCGTCATTGTTAGGGAAGGGTGCTTTTTGTTTGAGTTCGAGTCCTATATTAGCCATATTTTCAAAAATAAATTGATGCTAAAAATGAATATCAGTTTAAGTTTTAGCAAATGTCTTGTACATTTTGCTTCTTAATGCACAACAAAACTAATGCTCTTAAGGGGACTTTCTGCATGACTTTTTCCCTTACTTATGCCGCGCCTGACTTAACCCTTTCCCTCAAATAAACGTGTTTTCACGCATTTGCAAACATAGTAGACCCAGATCAGACGGCTCCTAAATGAGTCGTCTGATCAGGGTCTGATCTGTTTGCTAATAGACTTTGAGCTCTGTTTGCTAATAGAATTTGATACATCTTTTTCTTTGCTTTCTAAGATGTCTAAAATGTTCCATCTTTCATTATAACCATAAAGCAGGGAAAGGGTTAATGGCCAACGATGACTTATTTTTGGTGTCAGGCTTAGAGATGTTTCACCGTAGATATATAACAATGAAAATATACAATGGTTGAAATAGAATTGGAAATAAAAGAATACCCCCGTGGAAACAAAAGAAAAAATCAAAATATAATACTAAGTTATTAATATCCTTAATATGTTTAGCAAAAAATGTTTTAGGTTGATGCGAGACTCGAACCTGCGCCTAATAAAATGTTCGCCGATCATATACTTCTTTATGGCCCTACGACTTATCCACTACGCTATGTTTTCCGATGACTAATGCGCTTATTGTTTATACCTATAACTAAACATTCTCTTTTAAAAATGACACGTGGATATCCGAAATGCTGATCTCCCTTAAAAATGGACTCGGCGAACCCGTGACCCGTCAGACCTAGTTGTTTGACTATACTATATATTTCCCGCCAATACTTGCACGACATTTTGTTTTTGCCAGTGTTACTGATTTAGCCCCGTGAACTGGCCAGAATGGAAATACATGTACATGTAAAGATATTTAATGTCAGTGTTAGGTACATACATGTATAATAAAATTATTCATGAAAGTTCTTGCGGTTTAAAATTTAGTCTGCTGAATAAATAATTATTTAACCCCTTCACTGTTTAACATTCATGTAATGAATAATGACACTATGAATATTTATTAGCTATATTTTATGATGGCATATGTACACATTTCATTATAGAACGATATGTTCTCCGTATATATCAGCAAATCAATTTAACAATATACACGTACGCGTCAAAGGCAGGCACCCAAGTTTGATGTTGCAAATTACTCAATAAATTATTCACGAAACACATAATCAACTTAAAACATTATCATTACTACTTTTGATTATAAAATGTAAGACTTTAATCTACATGGATTTTTAATTCATGGACGGGGAAATCTGACAGGAAACTAGTTCGAGACCTTTATAGCCAACTTTAAGTTTCCTACCAGACTTTTCCACGCTTGAATTTGGGACCGAGAAAATAATTGGAGTCAAAAATTGCTTTCTGTATTATTACAAACCTTAGATATCAAAATAGAATTACATGTAAGTACATGTGCAAAATCAAATTCCGATGTATTCCTTCAATCATTCCCCTTACTAAGCGCATTTTACGCATCTGCAAACAGAGTAGACCCAGATCAGACGACTCCTCTTATTAATATTCATGACGTCATTATTTCCTACATGAATATTTATCAGGGAAAGGGTTAAACCTTAACTCCATAGATAGGATTTGGCCATCTTTGCAAAAAATATTAGACGGTTCAAGGGGTCAACATGGTTCAGTGTGAATGCATTATACTGTCCGTTTGATATGGCACTTATTACAATGTCAAGGTAAATCTTCGATCTGTAAATCCGCGACCTGGCATTAGCATACTTCTTGGACCCAGGTCAGACGCCGAGTAACAGATCGCTTCATCATGGTTAAAGCTGTTTGACTCCCGGCCGATGGTTTCTTAAAGCTTGATTGAATCCTACATCAGATCCAAATTTCAGCAAACGTTATACGTCTTCACAGCGGTGTAAGGATTAAACGGTAATTTACCCCATAACCTGCGGTGTGGGAGTGCCGAAACGGAGTGCAGTAAACGGCGGAATGCACTAGTTATAGTCAAATTAGCCCGCTATTTACTCAATTCCGGAGTGAGTCTTAACCCTTTCCCTCACATAAACGTGTTTTCACGCATTTGTAAACAGAGTAGACCCAGATCAGACGGCTCCTAGAGGAGCCGTCTGATCAGGGTCTACTCTGTTTGCTAATAGAATTTCAAAGATCTGCGTCTTTACTTTCTAAAATGGCTAGAATGTTCCACCTTCCATATTTCATTATAAATATTTTGTCCATGAATATGCAGTAGGTATTGAAATTTGGAATGAACACAGAATAGGGAAAGGGTTAAAGAGAATACATGACGGATCCAATGCATGACGCTTTCAATAGTTAGCCAATCGTGGCGCTGCATGACCGATTCACTCCATGTGTGTCGTCTGTTGTATTACTACTCTGTAAACAATGGCCGAACAGCCGTCAGCTTTCACGTTCTATGGCAACTTTTTACGTGTCATGTGATTATAAGAATCTTACATTCGTGTTCATTACAAATTACTTTATGAAACTCGTTTACTAAAAACAATTTGTAATGAACTCCCATGTATTAAGATCCTCTATTTACAGCCATGTGGCTCGTTTGCCTCAATCTGACCAACCAGACGCTGGAGAATGAACCCAGGCTCAAGCAAAAACGTTTGTAACCTCGGGACCACGTTTGCAAAATATGCACAAATGTTACTAGGTGCTGTTTCGTTGAAGCAATCAATCATATGTCTCGAAATGTTTTGTTGCGGTTATAGTGTGTTGCATGCGTTTGCTGTCAACCTGTCAATCATTATGTTACCGTGGTAACAAGAACATTGGTAATGTTCCTTAACGCGTCAATACGCCGCCCAGTGAAATGACTGACGTAAGTGCAGACTGCTTAAATATACAGGGTATACATTTAACTAATAAATGACGGCATTTATTATCATATGACGAGATACTCGTAATGTGATTCAGAAACAAGAACAGCAACAGGAACTTCATTTCATTCGTCCTTAACATTTAGCATGCTGAGCAAATTATTTGTACACATTTTTTCACCCTCTACATCTTCAAACGTCAATTAAGTTATAATCAATATGTCTATCAAAATGCAGTCAGATGTTATACAGTTTGGATCCTGATGAGACGCCGAGTTACTCGGCATCTCATCTGGATTCAACCTGTTTGCAAATGTAATCACTCCTCCGCCCACAGCATGCTAAAGGTCAAGGTCTTTCGTTGTACAATAAGGGTCTCAACATGACCTCACAACAAATGTGCATTCAGATGACAATTGTATTTCTGTTCGGAAAGGTTTTATAACATGCTGTGCATGATGAGTTTGGCATATCCACTCTTTGGAAGTTTACTTCTAGTTTTAAATGCAGGAGCGATCCAGTACAATTCGGTAAGTTTACATTGCATTTAGCCACTATATAAAACCGGTTTAGCGCTTGCATTCACATAAACGCATTTTAACGCATTTGCAAACAGAGTAGACCCAGATCAGACGGTTCCTATAGGAGCCGAGCCGTCTGACCAGGGTCTGCTCTGTTTGCTTTTTGTAGAATATAAATCTGATTTTTCATTTTCTGTCTGAGCCAAAATGTCCTGTGTACATACATGATATGCCATTATAAACATTCAGTTAATGAATATTTCTGATGTCATTATGTCTTACATGAATATTCAAAATGGAAAGAGTTAACTTTCGCTTTAACCCTTTCACCGCCGCAGTCACACACCACGACAAATAGTGCAGTCCCACATCAAGGCGGCGTCTGATCAGGGACTTCACTATTTGTCTCAATCTCTATTTCTATATCATGTGCTTCATTCCTTTGCATTTATTTATCTCAGTTCCTTATTTAACTGAATGATTTAACAAACTTGGATTGCAGACGACAATTAGAAATTTGGCGCCGAAAGGGTTAACCCTCGTCCCGCTATTCGTGACGAGACTGGCTTTAGTAAACAGCTAGGGTCCTGATGCGACTAGTAAACAGCTAGGGTCCTGATGAGACTAGTAAACAGCTAGGGTCCTGATGAGACTAGTAAACAGCTAGAGTCCAGATGAGATTAGTAAACAGCTAGAGTCCAGATGAGACTAGTAAACAGCTAGGGTCCAGATGAGACTAGTAAACAGCTAGGGTCCCGATGAGACTAGTAAACAGCTAGGGTCCAGATGAGACGCTGAATAACCCAGCGTCTCGTCAGGATCCTAGTTGTTTGCCACTCCATCAATAGTTTCTCAAAAGCTTGATAGAATCAGAAGTAATATGAACATAATTTTGTACATAAAAAACGCGACCATTTAGTAAATAATCATGGACTTTCTTTAAAAGCACGTGGTTGTTTAACTTATTTTCTCCACCTGACGTTTTTGACGCCTCTGTAAAAGTTTTGAAACCATTGTGATAAATATCTATATCAATGATTTAAGAACTACACGATTCTAAAATTGCCCTTTTCTCTATTAAATGCTCCTTTTCGGTAGATTTATCTCAAAGAGTTTTAGTCAAGAAAATAGAGTAAGAGGGAATGGGTTATAGAACAAAAGTAATGCTGAAAGTTTTTTGTATAATTTCCGTCCTGTATTAAATTACCGCATGGATTAAAGATCCAGAATGAGACCTCTTTTAGTGGAAATCATAGATAAAGTTTACTTCATATGATATGAGAATATGAAATATTCAGTGATCCATATTTGCTTTGACCAGGTATGAATTCACTATCTTTATAGCAAGGCTATCTTCGTGACCCATGGATACAGCCCCTCTCTATGGAGGTGTCATCCGACCCTGACACTTGCAATGTAACCGCCACCTTCACCTCTATCGGACCGGTAGACGTCCGATGGACGACAAACGACGGCTTTTCCCCAACAGGTAAAATAAACTTATTTTCTTAAACTTAAAGCAGTAATCGTTTGAAGGAGATGTCGTATTAGATAAACCTTACGACACAGAAAACTTTGTTCCTATGAGTAGTAACAAGGCAGTGTCACTAGTAACCTTGCATACCAGGTAGTGTCGAATAATTCAATAGCAACACTGAACGTCGGTTAACGCCATAATGGGAATTTGAGCACATAGTAGTTACTAGTAGATCTACCACCGATAACTGCATATCATGTAGTGTCATAAGTGACCGTACACAAATAAATGTAAAAGGAGTGTACAGTACACCAGGTAGTGCAATACGTGACCTTATGCAAAGGATAGACTAGTGCCATTAGCAACAATTCACATTCGGTACTGCCCTTGTCGCCAATCATTAAATTAATGATGCCCTTTTCAAGATTATCCGTACCAACATATGACCAAGATAACGGTGTCATTGGTGGATAAGCAATTGGTGCAGCTTCATCTGTTGCCGTTAAGACTGAGTAACGTTATTGTCTTGCTCCACTCTAGACCATAGAACCAGGTTTTCGCCGTCGCTATCTTTTCAAAACGAATAACACCACTGGTAACTTAAAAACTTAACAAGTGCAATAATTATTGTATCTAGAAGAATCGGCTAGTAAAAGCAGGGGCACTCTCACTAGAATATGAACTGCTTTTACATTCAGTTTACACGAGTAGCGAAAAGGAATACAGTTTGCCTTTTAACTATTACGCGCTGTCAGTAAATAATGACTAAATGAATTCGGATCTGGCGCAATTTTGACTACTTCCGATTCAATCAAGCTTTTGAGAAACTATTGGCCGAATGTCGAACAACTTGAAATCTAATGAAACGTCAAGTTACTCGTCTGTAACAAATCTGTTTGCAAATGCCAAGCATGTGTAAAGCGGTGTACGATTTGTGTGTTGGACAATTTACTCTTCACCAAGGTAAGCAGCTATCCGTTTTAAAAGTTACTTGATTGTAAGACACAAATCACACATCCTTATACGTCGTGTAACTTTGTAATAAAACGTGTATTCAAATGGTTTCAGATCTAACCAACCTTGTAGCAGTATCTTTGGAGTCCTTCAACGAAAAGATGGTAGCGAAAATATCAGTACCCTTTCAAGTTCCGTTAAATATGCTGACGTTGCATATTATCAGCATTGAGCATTCGTTTGAGACGCATCTTGAATTCGACGTCCATCATGGAGTATCAGATACAATCGCCGATATAAATCCTTACACACTGTTTGTACCAGCAAATACAGACATCGGCATAAGCTCTCGCGGTCAGACGCAATTCCACGTGTTTGTAAACACAACACAAACTCCATTTTCATTCGGGATGCTTCAAGCGGAAATGACGTCAGTGTCTAATAATGATGGTGGACAAGTTCATTTCGATGTTGCATATTCTTTCTTACCCGACACTATATCGGATAATTACGTAAGCAAAATACGACTAACTCGAAGAATAGAAACTGAAGACGAGTATCATACTGACATTGTGTTGAAAGCACCAGAAGTGTATAAAAATGGCGGCATTATTACAGTGACCGCAGCCTGCAGCTCGCTGAATACCATCCTCAGACGTTTGGATATCATACAGCATTTGCATCTTAAGCCAAGACCGGGAAGCTTACCTGTTGCAAACAACACAGTAGGATTCGTTCCTTTGGGTACACAAAAGGACTACTTCGAAGTGGTGGAATTTGAAAATGCAATACTTAGATGTAAAGCAATTGGAAATCCTACTCCTAAAATACATCTTCTCAGAAGAACAGGACTAAGAAATGAACCATTTTCTGTTCCAAGCTACTCTTCGTCACACAAGTATGAGACATTAACTGTTTTTCAGTTTTTTAACGCAACTCGTGAACTTACAGGTAGGTACGTATGTCGAGCGACCGCTGGAGAATCATACGTGGACAAAGAATATGAACTAAACGTTTTAACTGACCTCAACAAAGATCCGGCTTTAACAGTGTGACATGTGTTGGTGATCACTTGATTGCCAAAATCATAGAACAGTTAAAGTTTGAAGCACAACATTCAAATGATAAGAATCACGTATGAGATTACAAGGTTTAACCCTATACATGATGAATATCTATGTTTATTCTGGCTCCTATGGAAACTGTAGAATCAGATCTATGTAATTCCACAAACACACATAGCAGTCTGATATGGGTCTACTCTGGGTCCATGCTTATAAAACTTTTAGTTGAGTCTGAGTTCGTTCTCAAGTTTTTGATTGGTCAGACCAATCAAAAGCTTGAGAACTCAAATCTGACCAATCAAAAGCTTGAGAACTCAACTTTGCAAAGGCGTTAGAGGGAGTCTCTATCAGGCAAAGGGTTAACACAATTATTACTTATATCTATAACAGAAATGACAATCAAAAAAGTAGTTCGTTAATAAACGCATCATCAAATACATTTAACTGGTTGATTGTGAACACTTAAATCTACTATAGAACCTGTCTTAAGCGGCCATCGAAAATAGGTTTTACTATGGGTCTGTGTAAGGCAGGTGGTATCTTAATGCTGGTAAAAACTAATGCAGATAGCTCCTAGATGACATTTCTGCATTAACTTTGCCCAGTATAAAGCTACCACCTGCTTTTTAAGACTCTTATATTCAATAAATGGATGACCGCTTAAGACAGGTTCTTCTGTAGTACTTTTTAAATATATTACTCGTGTCATCTAGCAATGCTGATCGAGTCATTTCGCCTCACCAATTGCACACTGGTAAATCATTATTTTTGTGAACATCGACACTACAACTTTAACTATGGCGTTGCCATTTTGACAAAAAGCACACCAAAAACATTGTGTAACATTGAGTCATGCTAAACAGTTATTCCATATATACGCCATATATACAATGTACGCGTTTGTTAACACAACAGACCCTGATCTGACGGCTCATGTAGGAGCTGTATGTTCAGGATCTTCTTGTGAAATGATAAAGGTCTGATTCTACAGTTTCTGTCTTTTGGCCAAAACTTCTATGTTAATATGTCATTATCAAACATATATAAATATTCATGACTTTCTTATTTCTTACAGTAATATGAATATTCATAAGGTAAAGGGTTAAATGCAATGTAACAAGTATTATTATTCTATTGGAGAATTGTGAAACGAACATTAGCAATTCGTCGTTCGGCCTTCCAGTCGCGAATGACAGATGTCTACTACATACTGTAGTGTTTTAATCAAATCTGGAATGACGATTAAGCTCCAAAGAACTGTTAGAATAAAGACACCCGAAATGCCGATGCATTTAGCTGATGTCCGGTTGTCCTCGGCCGAGGTAAGCTGACGCCGGGAACTGGAGAGGGAACGTTCGTCCAAAGTTAGATTTTGAATGTAGAACTGGACTAATTCACCCATAGTCAGATTTGTTGATGTAACTTCTATACAAACACAGACTTGCGTTGTGTCTGGAAAATAGACAAATATTCCAAAATGCACAAAAGAAGAATTATGGTTCGTTTGTTATATTCATCATCTTTTGGCGAAACGTTGACATATCAGTGTTAACGTGCATTAACCCATTCCCTCACATGCTATTCGTATACCCAACCTCTTTGAACAAATAAACTGAAAAAGAACATTTAGTAGAGAAATGAAAAAAGAACTTTAGAATTGTATAGTTTTTAAACCATTGCGATAAATAGAACATTTGTTCCAATGGAGCAAATGCTCTATTCATCACAATAGTTTCAAAAAGTGACTTTTACAGAGGCGTCAAAAGGCGTCAATATTAGGGAATGGGTTAAACTTGTAACTGTCCATTTCAGTGTGGCAGTGTCCTAGATCTAGCTCAGCCAATACGATACTTTTCAATAAAGCGTTATTAAGTATCTGATCTGTTTCTTACTTAATTTATGAAGTCATGTCTTGTCATGAGTTTTCGATGATTTTGAATTTGGTTAAACGTCCTGCGAGTCGACATATTAAAGGTCATATAACACCGGGTCGACTGAAACCAGCATTTCCGTTGTTTAACTAGAAATCGCATAAATTGATCTGGAACATCATACTCAGAAAAGAGATTTAATACTAACATCACGGGACAATTAAACCTATAATAGGGCAATATATTATAGGGTCAGGGCCTGTGTCCATGTACTGTTATTGCTGTTATAACAAATAATCTAATTAATATTCATGATCATTATTTCTGACCTAAATGTTCATGAAGTAAATGGTTAAATCACGGGGCGCTCAGCAATGGCTATTCAACATTGGGCAATCATCATTCCATAAGATCTACAAATAAATTATGGACAGAAATGGCTTACACCTAGGCATACAATATAACCCACGGACATATACCTACCTACTACGCACGCTGGAACAGGGGACCAGGTCCCATTGTTTGAGCACACCGTCCAGTTGCCGTTTTCACGTGTGTAACCTAAGTTACAGCTAAATGAAACATTGGTTTTCATCGTGGTAGTTTCTGCTATACCATTGCCATTGGTAACATTCAAAGCGCCACAGCCGTCTGGTACAATGTAATCGAGAAGCACAAGTTATAAAATCGAAGAATAAAATATGTTTGGAAAGGAGTTAGACAATGTTGATATGTATTTGAAAAACAATAATTTATTATTAACCCTTTCCCTCATATAAACGTGTGTTCACGCATTTGTAAACAGAGTAGACCCAGATCAGACGGCTCCTAGAGGAGCCGTCTGATCAGGGTCTACTCTGTTTGCTATTGGAATTTGATAGATCTGTTTCTTTGCTTTCTAAAATGGCTACAATGATCCACCTTCCATGTTTCATTACAACCACTTCATTCATCAATATTCAGTAAGTATTGAAATTTGTAATAAACACAGAACAGGGAAAGGGTTAACCAACCATACATGTATTAGCAGAGGTCCAGATAAGATGAGTAAATCAAAACAATTTATATAATAACTTCTGTATTTCTCCAACAAACCCTATATTGTGACCACTCTAGAATCGTCTCGAAGGGACAATCCTAAAGAGTGGTCACAACATAGGGTTTGCTGGAGAATTGACGATTATAAATAGTATCTGAGTACGCACATTTAGCTGTTGCTCTTTTATACATTACCCTGAATCTGAGTCTAAACTATTTGGCAAAACTATAACTTCACCTGTTTTATAACATACATTTTACATTGTAGTTATGAATGTGAAAGGACTGAAGTTTTGTAATGACTCCTTAACGATGAAATGATTGACTGTGATGGAAACTTCATATTTAGATCTATATTATTCCACAAGTAAACAGAGTAGAACCTGAACAGACATCTCCTACAAGACCGGCTGATATAAGTCTACTCTTTTTGCAACTGTCAAAAGTTGTCTGTATAGGAAAGGGTTGACTGAATAAATCGATATGTGGGATTTTGAACATTCCGTTTGATTTACTACATATACATATGTAAACCTTTTCACTGCCAATGTCGCAAAATGCGCTACGACAAAATTAATAGTGCAGTCCCAGATCAGACGCCGCCTTTTCAAGGCGGCGTCTGATCAGGGACTTCACTTTTTGTCTCAAACTCTATTTCTATATATGTGCTTTATTCCTTCGAAATTTTAATTTATTTATCTTATTTCCTTATTGTACCGAATCATTTAACAAAAATGGATTGCAAATGACAATTAGAAATTTGGCACCGAATGGGTTTAAGAAAGGGTTTGCCCATAATTTGCTTGTCTACATCTTGGCATTACGTAATCTGACAGTGTATGAAGTTGGCTTTTAGAAATTAATATCATAATGAAACATATCCGAAATCGGTCCAGTTTGTTGTTGTTGTTTTAGAGAGAAATGCAATTTTGTAAGAATGTGCTAAACAAATGAATAGGGCTAAAAAGGGGATTGTGCACTGCACTGTTGTCAAACTCTTCTAACAAGTTAGGTCCTTTCATTCTGAATGGACACTATAATTAAATATCGATGGGCTATTCCACTGTGATCATTCAGGCTTTAAAGGAATAATTTATGCAGCTTGTAAATATATTTCTGTATTCGTCTTACCGAAGATGCATACAGGCGTCGGGTACCAATATCCCTCAGGATAACACGTTGTGAATGTATAATATGAACTATATCCCATATCACACGTGATTGGCTGGGTGGAACCATCTTTTGTATTGCCTGATATGACGTTTCCATTTGGGACGGAGTAATTGCCACAATCTGTCAGAAACAAGCAAACAAATGGTGATTTTACCTTACTTTTGCAAACCGATTATGGTCTAATACCCGTACCACGCAAAGCGCTACCTGTATCCATGCTTAGCTTATAAAACTTTTAGTTGAGAACGAACTCAGACTCAACTAAAACGTTTTATAAGCATGGACACTGATTGTTATTTGCAAACAGTTAAGATCCAGATGGCGTCCCATCAGGGTCCAAACTGTTAGTGGCTAAAGCATTATCTTCTCAGAGAGAAAGAGAGAGAGGACCAGAGAGAGAGAGAGAGAGAGAGAGAGAGAGAGTGAGCAGAGAGCGAGCAGAGAGAAACAGTGACATAGACAAAGAGAGAAAGAGCGACATACAGAGAGACAGAGAGAGCAGAGATACAGTGAGAGAGAGAGAGAGAGAGAGAGAGACTTCACAAGGCCAATGGGAATGAATAGTTACCGATTAAACAAGTCGGTATTGGATGCCATAGTCCATTTGAATTACAAACTGTGTAGACGTGGTCAGGCACATATCCGTCTGCGCATGCGTACGTGCTATTAGCGCCTAACGTTGTTAGCCCGGAGATCGTTGCACCAGTAGATAAGGAACTACCACAATCTGTAATATCCCAATGTCTCTTCATGTTTTCAAAATATTGGTGCCGCATACCAGTGACACAGTTTACCCTTTCCCTCATATAAAACCCCTTTTTCTGTCATAAGCAAACAGAGTAGGTCCTGTAGGAGCCGTCTGATCAGGGTCTGCTCGTTGTGCATATGACATGGTAATATCTGGGTCCATGGTTATAAATATTGTCCATACTGTAGATGAGTATAATTAGACGTCTGATCAGGATCCAGGCTCTTTGAAACTGCGTTTATCCCTTCCCTGTTCTATATTTACCCCATATTTCAATACTTACTGAATATCAATGGACAAAATATTTATTATGAAATATGGAAGGTGGAACATTGTATCCGTTTGAACTAAAGAAACAGATCTATCAATTCCGTTAGCAAACAGAGCAGACTCTTGTCAAACGGATTCTACGGGTGCCGCCGTCTGGTCTGTATCTTCTCTGTTTGCAAATGCTTGAAAATGCGTCGATATGAAGGAAAAGGGTTAATAGTTTTTCAAATCGGAAGTACTCAACATTACAGCAAATCCATTTAAGGAAACATTATTTGTTTCACATTTGGGAAAAACTTTACTCTTTTACTCCATATATACGCCGTCTTACGCCTTTGCAAACAGAGCTGACCCAGATCAGATGATTACTGTAGGAGCCGTCTGATCAGGATCTGCTCTGTTTGTTTATGGCATAATATAATATTATAGATTTGATTTCACAGTGCCTATCATGATAAAAAGCTTCAAATGTTCATAGTGTCGTGTAATTAATTAATACACAGTGTGTCAAGATTTATTGCGTTATTCATAGAGTAAAGGGCCAAAACTCCGGAATAGACTACTCTATGACCTAAAATAAAATAATTATTTTCGTTGAGAAGACAAAGCCGGATACCTACCCACTGTCAGTGGTATTTCGCATGCGTACGATAAGGCAAAGAGTTCATACCAGGGGGCAGTCTGCCAGAATCCGCCAGTTGTCATAAAGACGCCCTCTACTACCACAGGGACTGTGGGTCAAAGAAAAAAATAGATAACAATAACGTTTTTCACGCTGTGAGCTGTAATCTTAATTTTTGTTTTACAAATTTCACATTTGTTGAACTCTTACCCCGCTCTCGAAGAATAATTTTGATTATTTGCGATTCGAGCAAGCTTTTGAGAAAATATTAGCCGGATTTAGCCAGAGCGAAGTTAACGATACGCACTCGCACGTGCGTAACACCAATTTGAAAGGTGGAAACATTATTACGTGTATAGCCAAAATGGAGCAAACATCGAAGGCGGGGGGGGGGGGGGCTAGACTGATTAACGTTGTGTCTTGTCATGTAAACTTAATCCAATCTCTTATATTGACCCCGTTTGGCGCCTTTGTAAAGGTCAACTTTTGAAACCATTGTGATAAATAGTGCATTTGTTCCTATAGTATCTTCAAAATTACACAATCCTGAATTTTCCCGGGGGAGCATGCCCCTGGACCCCTATAGCCAAGTACATTTCATCTGGATTCAGATACGCTCCTGCCAGCAGGATAAGAATTAACAAATTTGAAAACTGATGAGAAAAATAGTTACTGTTACTCGGCCTCACTGTTAGCAACACGCATTGGTCCGTTCTTGCTTGGTTCAGTGCAGATTAATTACAACCTAACCTCATGACCCAGAACTAATCTTAAACAATTTTACAAGGACCACAGAAAGACTGGAAACTTTATAAGCCTAAGAATAGTGTTTTTGAGCTTTGCACTAGACCCAACCAATCCATTGTTTTATGATATCCTATACGTTCTCAATAGTGTGTAAGTTATCACGTTATACCTGTCTTTTGGTTTTCGATGAGCAATGAATAGTTCTGTAAAGGTTGTTAGGATGAGGGCGCACTTTATTTGTGCTTTTGGGATTGCTGTAGGTGTTCGTGTGTCATCTTCTACTTCACTTACATGTTCTATGGTTGCTAGAGTGTTTAATCCATTCCCTCATATTGACGACTTTTGACGACTCTGTTAATTAACCCATTCACTCATATTGACGACTTTTGACGACTCTGTAAAAGTCACTTTGTGAAACCATTGTGATAAAGAGAGCATGTGCTCCTATAGGAGCAAATGCTCTATTTATCACAATGGTTTCAAACTACAAAATTCTAAAATTTCCTTTTCTCTTGTTAATGCTCCTTTTCGGTAGATTTGTTCAAAGAGGTTGGCTCTAAAAATAGCCTATGAGGGAATTGGTTAACCTGAAGCCTGAAACATTGCTTGGGATGACACCGCTTTTGAAACGCGTGTCTGGTTGAAATAAACAGGGTTCGAGATAGGTCGCTATTTGAGTATAATAGGGCATCATTCAGTCTGAGTGTTGTTCGAAGGAAAATGCGTTCTTGTTGAACTCTGTAGTCTGTACAATAGAGGATTTGTCATTTAACATTTTACCCATGGACATTAACTCATTTCCTCCTAGATTATTTTTAGACCCAAAGTATTTGGATAACTCTACCGAAAAGGAGCATTTACTAAAGAAAAGGTAAATTTAAGAATTGGGCAGTTTTGAAACCATTGTGATAAATAGAGCATTTGCTCCATAGGAGCAAATGCTCTATTTATAACAGTGGTTTCAAAATGTGTCACTAGGAGGGAATGGGTTAATTTAAGAAATACTGGCATGAATATTAATTAGATCTAGCTGCAGTTTTATATTAACATAAGAAAACAAGAATGTTTAACCATAGCAGAAGCTGTAGCACCTGATCTATATTATTTCATAATTATTTCAGGAGGGTCTATTCTGTTTGCAAGAGCATTAACCCATTCCCTCATATTGACGACTCTGTAAAAGTCGCTTTGTGAAACCATTGTGATAAATAGCATTGTGATAAATAAATGCTCTATTTATCACAATGGTTTCAAACTACAAAATTCTAAAAATTTCCTTTTCTCTAGTTAATGCTCCTTTTCGGTAGATTTATTGAAAGAGGTTGTATCTAAAAATAGCCTATGAGGTAATGGGTTAACCCTTTCCCTGTGCAATATTAATGTAAGAATTACTGACATTATGAATATTTATTAGCTCATTTTACAATGGCATATAGACACAGGATGTTTGGTATTGGTAGAAACAGTAGAGTCATATCTATTATAATTTCATAAGCAAATGGAGCAGACCATGATCAGATGGTTTCTGTAGGGACCACCTGATCATGGTCTGCTCTGCAAGGCATTAAAGAGCGTCTGAGATTAACCCTTTCCTCCATAAATACGCCTTTCTACGCCTCTGTAATAACCACTTCTTGAAACCATTGTGATAAATAGAGCATTTGCTCCTATAGGAACAAATGTTCTACAATGGTTTCAAACAACAAATTTCTAAAATTTTACTTTTCTCTAGTAAATGATCCTTTTGGGTAGATTCATTTAAAGAGGTTTGGTCTAAAAATAGCATATGGAGGAAAGGGTTAAGGACTAAAATGCGCATCTTAAAGAAGACTAATCTCTCTCAGTGTTAACCTTCGAGGAAATTGTTGTAAGATCCTAGCACGGAGCCGTCTATCCATCGGAACCACATGTCCTGCGTATTTCCCTCCAGCCCGATCCACATGTCTTTATCCCTTTAGAAACAGAAGATAACGCATTAATCCCTTCAGCGCCATGGATACGGATCGTTGTTATCATATACAAACAGTTTGGATCCAAAAAAGACGCCGAGTAACTCGTCGTCTCATCAGGATAAACAAATGTTTGACATTCATGGTTTATCTTCTGTTTATGTCAATACAATATCTGTTCTGTTCTATTTGTAAAGAAATTGAAGAAACTTGAAGCAGACGAAAATGTGTCCAGCAGACGACAATACTGGTACCGAAAGGGTTAAAACGCTATAATATTGATGAAAGATTGAAGAAAATTGTACCAAATTACAAGGTTTTATAGACGACAATTACTGCACGTGAAAGTAGCTAGCGATACGCACGTGCGCACGTGCGTAACATCAATATCACAGGTGAAAAAAAATATAATCACCAAAATGAAACAAAAATGGAAGGCTAAGTGGGTAGACTTTGATAAACGTCCTGTCTTGTCATTTAAGCTTCAATCTACCCTCATGTTGACGCCTTTTTGACGCCTCTGTAAAAATCACCTTTTGAAAACATTGTGATGAATAGAGCATTTGCTCCTATAGGAGCAAATGCTCTATTTATCACAATGGTTTCAAAGCTACACAAATCTTAATGTTCCCGGGGGAGTATGCCCCCGGACCCCTATAGCCACGGTGCGTACACAGCATTTAGAATCAGCTACGCTACTGGTATAGGCATTTGGCACATACATACGTCTTCAGAAATAGATCTAGAATGTGAAGTTTGGATCATGATGAGTTACTGTTTACATATAATTTAACAAATTGATTGCTAGTGTGCAAAGCGTTATATAACTTTGTATGTATGGGATGAATTACACGCATGTATTATATACAGTATAAAACGTCTCTAAAATGATGACTTAATGCAATTTGGATTATTAACCCTTTCGCTGCCAATGTCGGATCTGTGATTACCTATGCAAACAGTTTGGATCCAGATGAGTCGCCGAGTAACTCGGCGTCTCATCAGGATCCAAACTGTTTGTTACTGTTACTGTGTTTTTGAAACAAAAATGAAGAAAATTAAAAGAATAAAAATTTGTAGCAGACGACAAAGTTAGCAGACAACAGAGTTTGGCAGCGAAATGGTTAAATCTCACTCCACTGTAAATAATAATGTCTGCTCAAACTGGATCTGGTATAATATTAACTACTTCCGACCAGATCATGTTATTGAGAAACTATCCATCTAGTATCAAACAGCTTGGACCCTGATGAGACGCCTAGTTACTCTGTGTCTCATCAGGATCCAACATGTTTGCAAAACCGAGTCAGGTCGAGGTTAAGAATCGTTAAGAAAAGCTGTAGCTTAATGCAGGATATCGGGAGCTTTATGCATCACTTTTGTTCTGTGCTAAACAATCGCCTGCTTTAACCCATTCCCTCATATTGACGTCATTTTACGCCTCTGTAAAAGCCACTGTCAAAAGTTATTTTTTGACACCAATGTAATAGATAGACCAGTTGCTCCATAGGAGCAAACGCTATATTCATCACAATCGTTTCACAACCATGCAATTCTAAAATGTTCATTTTTCCTAGTGAATGACCCTTTTCGGTAGATTTATTCAAATAGGTTTGTTTTAAAAACAGCCTATGAGGGAATGGCTAAAGAGAAACCCTTGTTAATCCATTCCCACATATTGACGCCTCTGCAAAAGTCACCTGTTAAAACAATTGTGATAAATAGAGCATTTGCTCCTATAGGAGCAAATGCTCTATTTATCACAATGGTTTCAAACTACAAAATTCTAAACATTTCCTTTTCTCTAGTTAATGCGCCTTTTCGGCAGATTTATTCAAAGTGGTTGGATCTAAAAATAGCCTATGAGGTAATGGGTAAAGTAAAGTGACAGCATTGAGGGTGTTCTACTGTACTCACTCATAGTTGATGTTACTCAGATAAGCGTTGATCTCAGATGTGTTAGGCATGGCCAATGTTCCCCCTATGTCGTCACAGAGACTAGTCGACCAGTTGTAGCTGCCAGTGATAATACGGTAACAATTGTTACCGAATACGTAGTTGGACTTTGCCGAGCACACTGAAACAACATCACCGAAAACGTACGTGAGGGGGGATTGACCATTGATTAACCCCTTCCGTGCCACAATGACGGGTCTATGATATCACATGCAAACAGTTTGGATCCAGATGAGACGCCGAGTAATTCGGCGTCTCATCAGGATCCAAAATGTTTGACACTCTGTTTACAGATTTATAAAGAAAATGGAAGAAGTGCACACGCTTACACTAAAAATAAACGAAACTATGCCCAGCAGTCGACAATGCTGGCACCGAAAGGGTTAACCCTTTCCCTCATATTGACCCCTTGGACGACTCTGTAAAAGTCACTCTGTGAAACCATTGTGATAAATAGAGCATTTGCTCCTATAGGATCCAAACTGTTTGACACTCTGTTTACTGTTAACTTCGCCACGTATCGGGTTCTTTTACATTGTTATACAACAACTATAACAAAAATGTTTCTCAATAGATAACTTTGTTCCGCTCCAAACTCTTGTTATTTTGTTTGAGAGCGGTTGTTTGGATCGAATCGACGAAGTGAAGCTAGTCGGCCATTTTTAGTTTGTTGTAGCAATGAAGCGAGGCCCTCGACGGGGGAAATTCCATTGTTGCTCATGACCCCGTATATACATCAGAATTTAGAGGGATACACGGCTTTTATACATGGCTAACTGATCAATCAAAATTGAGGATTTTACCTTGCAGTATAATAAAACTTTATGGAGACCATCTAGTTTAGCAAATAATGAAAGCCACATAAGGCCAAACACCTGATTGGGGTTTTACACATTATTTGTCACATTGTTTTGAACAGAATAATTTTGTAATCTAAGATTTAAAACAGATTTTACCCTTATCAAATGACATTGTTTAGACAAAGAGATTGGTGTGGACATACATTGATTCAAAACCTACAATCCATACATGTATGTGACCTTCAATCAAATTCACATAAGCCCGCTATAATGAATTAAATCGTGATTTTTAATCGATGATCGATCGCGACATGTGCCGATGATCGAGTAAATATGTGGGGTCTGATTTCAAACACCGGAATTGACCAACGTGACTAAGGGGGCTTTATCCTGCAAATATGCGCGATAGATTTTGTGTCCAATATGGTGGTGAACATATTTAGTGAAGTGGAGCGGAGAGCGGATGTTCGATATGTAGGTTGTACAAAATTATGTTCACAGCGACGTAAGTGACCAACTGTACATGTATTCCAATCAGTCTAGACAAGATTTCTCCCAAAGTTTCTGTCTGAGATATCGTATGATGTTCTTACGAATCTGAGAATTCGGGTTCAATGCAGGAGCGTAACTGTTCTCTAGTAATTGCTCATTTTCAGTAGATTTATTCAAAGAGGTTAGGCCTAAAATAGCCTATGAGGTAATGGGTTATTACCATTGCTGTAGGTTTGACAGAGGTATGGTTTTTCACTCGAACATTGGGCGTTATTCCAACCATTGTACTTAATCTCCACACAATCTTCATCATGCCCACGACTATCCTTCGGCTCGGCTGAAACAAATGAAATTATCCTGTTCAGTAGAGCCCCTCTAAACCGGGCATCAAAATCGGTCTTTCAGAGAGGTGGCATCTTAAAGCAGGTTGAAAAATCAAATAGAAAAGTCTTTTGGGAGCTTTCTGTCCAACTTTCGCCCTGCATATTCATGGTCTACGTTTTATTATATTTTATCTCAAACCTCAAAGACTGAAGTATTATTTCAAATGTTCTGCATGCGGTTTATGTTCTTGGTTGTTGAAATTTAGAATGTTTATGAAATTGTTCAACAGTAAAGCGCCCATGAACCAGGGCCCATGCTTATAAAGCTTTTTAGTTGAGTCTGAGTTCGTTCTCAAGCTTTTGATTGGTCAGATTTGAGTTCTCAAGCTTTTGATTGGTCAGATTTGACCCAAAGGCTCAAATCTGACCAATCAAAAACTTGAGAACAAACTCAGACTCAACTAAAAGTTTTATAAGCATGGACCCAGATCTATATCATGTCAAAAGCAAACAGAGCAAACCCTGAAGGAGTCGTCTGCTCTGGGTCTGCTCTGTTTGCAAAATGCATGAAAAGGCGCGTTTATATGAGGTAATGGGTTGTTATTATATTAACGTCCTAACAAAGTGTATGAATGAATGTCCTTTTGAAATGGCAAGCCTACATAACCCTTCGCTTACTGTTCACGTCAATATACCTACCTGTAAATAGTGAAGACCCAGATGAGACAGCTCCTGCAGGAGCTGTCTCATCAGGGTCTGCACTATTTACAAATTGGTTGTGCAACCAGTGCACTCCACAGCACAGAGAAATAATTATAGACAGTGACGATATATGTAATTGTATAACAGGGCATGGGTAAAGAAGGAGAAACGTATTTTAAAATTCAGCAAGAGAATGGATAATTACTGTTGAATTTTGATATGTCGTACTCGGATAACTCGAACTTCGGGATAACTAGAACTAAAAGTTCAGTCCTTCCAAAACTTACAACACAACATTGCTTTAAACTGTATAACTACGCAGATCTAGAAACACATGTGGCAGCTTAATACACGTCTAAAGTAATGCTGAAAGTTCCTACAGGAACTTTCAGCATTAATCAGACCTACATTAAGCTGTGAACTTAAGAAATTGTCTAGATCAGAAATCGTTTAACTCGAACTTGTGTTATCTCGAACTAATATGTATGGTCCCCTGAATTTCGAGATATCGAAGTTTAATTGTATTTTCATTCTCACTGCTGTAAAACTCAAGAATTGACATAATATTATGAACTGTGGATAAATTATAGTATTTACATGTTTTCCATGGTATGAGAGATTCATTCGCAACTTCCGTGTCAAGCCAGGTCCAGCTTCCCTCTTGAGCTGTATCAGTCATTCCGATCCAGAAAGAATCGTGGTTGGATCCACTACAAGTATAAAACACGGAGATACAGCATGGCTCTAGATTGAAAAAAGACTATAGTTCTAAATATAACACCTAGTACACGGTGTTTTCATATAATAGGTGTTATACAGGGTGTCCCAGAAAAATGCAACCCAATTTCAATTCCATATTATTCTAAATGTATTCAACCAATAGAAAACATTATATACCAGCTTTTAGGTACAACAGCGGTTCACATTTGTGTATAAAATAACAGCTTAAATGCTTTCATATTGTTTTTTAGATATTGCGTAAATACTGAAGACATCCTGTTTTCAATTTCCCCAGAAATAGTATTATGGTCCTTTATGGATGTAATAAGTACATTTAAAGAACTTGGCGTATTATCTCATTTAAAGGGTTAATTACGTTTATTGCATGTTAATTTAGACATTTGTTACAGTACACATATATAAGTTTAACCTTTTCCCTGAAGACCACATATGCATGAATCAATCACTTCATGAATATTCATTGACTTAATTTTTATAAGGTAAACATTTCAAAGGAATTTTTACTTAGCAGCTGTAGGTTTGGTTTAAAACAAATATTTTAGCATACAAGCAAAGCAACAGATATAAGTGCATATTCAAATACTAAACGTGTCATTTCTTCACACCAAAGCCTATGTTTTGACCACTCTTTAGAATCGTCTCAAAGAGAAAATTCTAAAGTGGTCACAACATGGAGTTTGGTGGAGAAATAAAGAAGTTGTTTTTGAAACTGGTTTAATTTACAGCACCTTATCTTGACCTGATACAAGAATACATAATAGTTTAGCACTACAGTAAAACCTCTCTATAACGGCCACTAAATTACATCAAGTATTTTGTGTTAAAGGCAGATGGTGCTTAAAGCAAGATGAAAGTAAAACAGAACGCTCCTATATGAGCGTTCTGTTTTACTTTCACCTTGCTTTAAGCGTACCTGCATTAAGCTACCACCTGCCTTACAGATCCATAATTAGACCTGTTTTTGATGGTCGCTTCAGGGAGGTTCTAGTGTAATTGCTTAGAGCTAATCCTGTACCAGACAGAGACGCCTTTACAAAGAGAATAGTCCCCAGGTCAGGCAGCTGATCCGATTCTACGACATCTGTCATGTTCAAAACTGTCCGTGTCCCATTTGCCTTTATTATAATTCAGCACAGTAATATTTATGATGTCATGATTTCCATCATGAGTATTCACGAGGTAAATGGTTATGGGTTCCATTGTTACTCATCAGCCGCTGCAACATTGACCTGACAATGTTGATACTGATTAGACGTTACGTCCCTGGCGCATACCCTTTCCCCTCGACTTCCCTCCCCTAACCCCACAAACCACCCCGCGTGTTCCGCGAAACATTTCAGTTGAACTAAACCATATGTTTTAATAACATTTAGAGAACTGTGTTTTATTCTGATAACCTACCCTGTGATGTTGGTAGTAATGAAATCTATTTCCGCCTGTGTCTTGGGCATAGCAAGGTACATGTTCCGGTTGTGGCATTCATACCAGGCATCCACGTGCGTCCGGCTGTCACTGAACGCCTGGTAGCAAAACCCAGAGGTAGAGTCACATATTGTGTTGTACGTCAGGAGTGCTGAAACATTCACAATAGCATCTAAGGTACCGTGTGCAGGGGAAAGAGGACGAGAGAGGAGACAGACATGGGCAAGCAGGTAGGCAGACATAAAAGAGCAGAGATAAAGATAGAGAAAGAGATGCAGATATATTAACAGACAGGCAGGCAGACAGACAGACAGGGCAGAGATAGAGAGAGAGAGAGAGGCAGACAACCAGAAAGAGAGATAGTCAAACAGAGTGAGAAAGACAGACACACAGAAAGAAAGAAAGAAAGAAAGAAAGAGAGGGGGTAGCGTGATATATGAGAGAGGGAGAAACCGACACACAGAACGCAGACTTGAAAACGTAGTCAGTGGTAAGTAGAAATGTATCAGTGATACTTCTGAAATTTCAATTCGACGATGAGACCGTCAGGGGAAACGAAAATGCTCTATTTATCATAACATTTGGCGTTGTAAAAAATCCTTTTTTCTAGTTAATAGTTTTAATATTCCTTTCCGGTAGATTCTTTCAACGATGTTAGGTCTAAAATAGCCTTTTAGGTAATGGGTTAAGAATTAAAAAAAAAGACATTGATGTTTGAACATTAAAGCTCCCAGGACTGAAAGGGTAATATGCAAGCTTGCAAAGCACAGCTGTACATGGGTCGAAAAAGTAGACACCATGTCATAATTTATACTTAACCCTTTACTCCATGATTAGCAATGACCTCATCAATATCAATTAGATTAACCCATTCCCGCATATTGACGCCTTTTGACGCCTCTGTAAAAGTCATTTTATGAAACCATTGTGATAAATAGAGCATTTGCTCCACAGGAGCAAATGCTCTATTTATCACAATGGTTTCAAAACTACACAATTCTGAAAATTTCCTTTTCTCCAGTTTATGCTCCTTTTTGGTAGATTTAATCAGCGGTTAGGTCTAAAAATAGCCTAAGTGGGAATAGATTAATGATTATATCACATGCACACAGGGATTTTGGCCCTGGCAGAAACTTTAGAATCTTATCTATATTATATCAAAAGCAAATAGAGCAGACCCAGATCAGACGGCTCCCATAGGAGCCGTCTGATCTGGGTCTACTCTGTTTGCAAAGGCGTATTTATGAAGTAAAGGGTTAAGCACAGGGCCGACTTCTTTTTAAGTAGTAAAATAATCTTAACCCTTCCGCCGCTATCCGTGACGGACTCGCAGTGGCAAACAGCTTGGATCCAGATGAGACACCAGGTACATTTGCCAGGGCCCAAGCTATTTGACACTCGGTCAATAGCTTCTCAAAAAGCTTGATCAAATTGAAATGTCAAACTCGCGCCACATCCAAATTTAAGCAGACATTATCTTCCACAGCCGGGTACGAATTAAACTCCCCAGATGAAGGTGTTACTTACGGGTAGATCCTCCAGTTGTGAAGTGTCCGCCAAAGCCTATATAAATATACAAAACTAAAGACAGTAGCCCCATTGTCATTCAAACACCAGTTTATAGAATACACAAGTTCATTCTCTCACTTCTAAAGAGCTCTACTGTACACAAATAGTTTGTCGGAATTTTTGTCTCTGAGAAAAATAGAAACACAATCAACTCAACTCCAATTAATGGACAGAAAATATCTCTAACCCGTTACTCTATGATTATTAATGTAATGCATAATTACATCATTAGATTGAGTTTTTATCATGACAAATAAACACAGGAATTTTAGGACATGACAGAAACTGTAAAATCATATATATATTATTTACATTAGCAAACAGAGCAGATCCTGATCAGATGGTTCCCACAGGAGCCGTCTGATCTCGGTCTACTCTGTTCGCAAAGGCTTAAAAATGCGCATTTATGGAGAAAAGGGTTTTTAAGACTCGTGAAAAAGTACAATTTAATATCCTTGGATGTTTTGATCTGAGAATCACACTGTTTAGGTCGTAAAGAGTCCGCGACTCGTCTGGAATAAACAGTTCGGCGCGTGTCGTCAAAATGCGCCACGACAAACAGCGCAGTCGAACAGCGGCGTCTGAACGGGAACTTCACAGATTGTCTCAACCTCTGCTTATTTAGCACATGCTCTACATCGTCGCTGTGCTATTAACCAATAATGTTGCGAGATTTCAGGGCGTTGACTTCAGTACTATATTGCGTAAATTTCTGTCCATTTCATCGAAGAATGACAGCTGTGAATGGCAACTGTCAATTTATCGGTGAAAAAATAAAAGGATGGACTATGAAAACTGCAAATACAGTAGCACCTTTCTACACAAATTACTAAATACAATTTTATTCGTTTGAATGGTAAAATTCTTTTTTAAACGATTATGTTAAAAAGATAATTTGTTCGAAAGGATCTGCTGCTTTAGAGCAGCTTATCCTTAACATCATTCATTTTAAGATTAAACAATGTAACACTTTTAAACAATTTACTCTGAAAGCAGTGCAAATACAACTTGTTTATTGTGTTTGTATGTGGAATATATCTATGCTCTCCTGATCTTGAGGAAATAAAGATTATTATTATTCTAAATGAATTACTAAATACAATTTACATATATTTCCAACTGAATGTTCCGGTACTCGGCCCGCTCTCCATAAATTCGTATGCTCCACGACTTTGCCTTTTGCGCGGCATACGATCTCTTATGCACTTTGTTAATTCCGCATCTGATACCGGTTTTGAACAGGCGAGGTGAAAGTTTCCTCATGCTTGTATTAGAATGTAAAGATCGTCCAAATCGTTGTATTGAAGATTTCCTTAGTGATTGAAATTATATTTTGTCCAATGGCGTTGCAGTATTTTTCAAATTCTCCGGCGATTTATTTTAGTAAATCAGCCGTTACTGGCCATTTATTTAGTAAGTGTCTATTTATCGATGTTAGTGACAATTTACCCAGTAAGTCGGTCTATTTTATATTGCACCTGCGTTCAGAATCAGTTCAGGGCGGCTAGCGGCTGAAGCCTGTTGGAGCAACTGAAATTGACATGACGCCTCGATATTCCGGACAGTTTTTTAGCAACTGATGTGGATTCAAGGTTTTGAAATGATTTCAAAGAAGGGTGATACAGAAGACACAATTATCACAATAAATATTAAAATGATTTTTATAACTCTTGAAGTCATCATGCTGGACGTTAGCGTTAAACATACATGTAAATGAAAAATAAATTAAAAACAGTCATCATTTTTGCTGTCTCTTAACGAAAACAATGTTTTATGACACTCTCAAAGATTTGAATTACTAAACATTGTGTGAGTTGGTTGTTAAAGGGGATTTGTGAGTCTTTAGCTATAACTTGGAGCCAGGTCGGTTTGAAGCAGTGTTAGCTCTTTCTCTAAGGAACATTTATAGACCTAAACGAATTGATCAATTCAGGAATATTAATAACCCATTTGTTTAATAATTTAAACTTTTCAAGGGAACATTTGGTTCAAACAAAAACTCTAGGATCAGATCAGACCTATATACTTTTATACGGAAATAGAGCGAACCCTGATATTAGACGTCTGGTCTTTGTCTACTATGTTTGCGATAAAGCGTTGATATGAGGAAAAAGGTTTTAAGACCGGTGTTTCCTCGATCGAATATAGACAGAGTTGTGTTGCTGCCAATTTCGCTGATGGGGCCACCAAGTTCTGCCTATAGAAGTCGTCTGTTCTTGCATTTATACAAATAAACTTGTAAACGTTGGTCTATACTCCATTTGCAAATGTGTGAAACGCGTTTATATGAAGTAAAGGGTTAAACGATTTGTAGACATGTGCATTGACGAAAATGAAGAGATAATCATTCTTGATAATTCAATCGAAATCACGGAAAATCTCTGCAAAGTACAATGTAATCACCTACCGGTTTAATTAGTGAAATTCTGAAGCGGTTATTGAGATGCCGTGACCTCATGTTTGGACAGTATTGGTTCATACATTCAAATGTATTTCAATAAATCAAAATCCTCCATTTATAATTCGCTTGAGTATCCACTGCTATTCTCTGAAAACTGCTGTCGGAAATGTTTCGCGTCTTATGAAAGAGGTGACGGGTGGTGACAGGTATGTTTATTACATAGGGCGCGCGACATTTTGTGAACAAAACATAATTTCAATCACTAAATTGGTTAGTATTTGTTAGCCAGCATTTACAAAATAAATCGGTCGCGAGGCTGCGCCCCGCTAGACCGATTTATTTTTGTAAATGCTGACTAACAAACACGAACCCATACTTAGCGCCTTCAAATAATACGCCGAAATTCAGTTTTGTCCGCCATATTTCAACGAAGAATGAGGCTTGCGGAAAAAGCTTGTTCATTTCATTTACAGAAACGTCAGTTTATATTTTGGCGGGAAAATTGACGACGACGGAAGAGCGTTGTGCTAAATAGCTCAGAGCATGTTTATTTCATACTACAGAATATAGTCCTCTCGGCGCGTCCCGCGTCTTGAGGACTATATTCCGTAGTATGAAATAAAAATGCTCCAACCTATACGTAGAGGTAAAACGCGTCACAAACCATGTATTGGTTCCGGAGTAATCTGTTATAATACAGACAATTAATAAGCATATACATGTATATACTAATACTGCACGATTACTACGAGCTTCTTGTGACAACCATTGTACACTTACCCATAAATTAGAATGGTTGCAACTTCTATAAATAGAAAAGTGCAGTCACGGCTCAGCACTCGAAATCGAACTATAGCACGTGTCAGTCAGCTTTCATATTGACAACACTCTGTAGTTACACATTCATGGGCTATTCCAATCTCAAAATTGAGCGTTGAAAGGGTTAACCCTTTACCCGAAAATGCGCATTTCTACGCCTCCGCAAACAGAATAGACCAAGATCAGACGGCTATTACAAGGGCCGTCTAATCAGGATCCACTCTGTTTGAATATCATGCCACAATATAGAAACGATTCTACAGTTTCTACTATGGCCCAAAATTCAGTTATCCACGTGCCATTATAATTATTAATCTAATTAACTATCGTGATGTCATTATGTCTTACATTAATATTCATGGCGTAAAAGGTTAAATTTAGGGGACTTTACTACATAATACGGTAAAATGGTCGCAAATATGTAACTACAACACGTATTTGTTTTGCTACTTTTGAGGTACATCGGTATACAATGCAGTCTTTTGTATCTGCAATTGTATAGTAGCTGTACGACACAATTTAGTCGACGGTCAATGAAATAATCGAACGTTTAATTAAACTTTCAAGTGCTGTGATATTTGCTAACTCTTCACTTTCAGTGTAACCTTAAGCAAAATAATAGAAACCAGGCCAACATATTGGCACACACTGATAAATGCAAACATAAATGCATTGCTCTACTTTTAAAAAAAAACAACACTGTAGAATCATATCTATGTTACACCGTAAGCAAACAGAGTAGACCCTATCAGACGGCTCCTATAGGAGCTTTAGCATGCATTAAGCTGACACCGGTCTGGAAACCCGACACTGATACCAATTTTAAAGTCCGCTTTAGGGCGGCCTCGTTGTACAGTAGAATCCCTCTAATGCGACCACTTAAAGAATAACCATAGCTGCCTTTATAAGCAGGTGGTTGCTTAATGCAGGACAAAAGTAATGTATAAAGCTCTTCTAGTTTTCTGCATTACTTTTGTCCTGCATTAAGCTACCACCTGCCTTTACTACCCAGAATTATATCTCTTTTTGGTGGTCGCATTAGAGGGGTATTACTGTATATGAAATGTCAATTTTGACAAATAAATCCCAGACTTGTGGTATTTCCTCACAGTCAATACTATTGTGTACCTTGACATAGTCCGTAATTATAGTCAAACAATTAGGTCTGACGTGTCAAAGGTCAGCCGAGTCCATTTTTAGGGAGATCAGCATTCCGCATGTTCTCGGGCCATTTTTTTTTAAACAGACGAGTTTAGTATATAAGATAAAATTGAAGGCAGATTGTTGTCAGCAGTTTAGCGCAGTGGGTAAAGTCTAGGTACGCAGAAGACATTGCGAGAGTAGTTTTTTATTGAGCGTGGGTTCGAATCCCGTGTCGACATTAAACTTTTTTTTTAATTTTTAATGAATAGTAGAGTGTTATTTTATGTCATATTGTATAATTGTAATGGCCATTTATGCACATGGTCCTCTATGTTAGGGAAGGGTACCTTTGTTTGAGTTCGAGTCCTATATTAGCCATATTTTCAATAATAAATCGATGCTAAAATATGAATATCAATATAAGTTTTAGCAAATGTCTTGTACAAGTGGCTTCTTAATGCACAACAAAACTAATGCTCTTAAGGGAACTTTCCTTAATATTTTTAGCAAAAAAAAATATTTTAGGTTTATGCGAGACTCGAACCTGCGCCTAATAAAATTTTCGTCGATCATAAATTTCTTTATGGCCCTACGTCTTATCCACTACGCTATATTCTCAGATAACTAATGCGCTTATTCTTTATACCTATAACTAAACATTTTCTTTTATAAATGGCACGTGGCTATCCGAAATGCTGATCTCCCTTAAAAATGGACTCGGCGAACCCGTGACCCGTCAGACCTAGTTGTTTGACTATACTAAAGTTTTGTGACCCATGTTTACCAACATTTTATGTGCATCAATAGACTTGGGGTTTGAAAAGCCTTTTGTATATAACTTTCATGCATTTTACAATTTATTTGTCTGCATTGGACGTTAATTCTTTTGACAGTAACGTATACAGAACCAACTTTAAACATGAACACATTGTACATTTAAAACAAAATCAGTAAAACCTCTCTAAACCGGACGTTCAATTTAGTATAAATATCGGTCTTGCAGACAGATGGCAGGGAGAAAGTCATGCAGAAAGCTCCTCTAGGAGTTTTCTACATGACTTTAGCCCCGCATTAAGCAGTCACCTTCCTAAAAGTATCTAAATTATTTCCTACTAGAATTACGGTTTAGAGGGATTTTATTGTACAAAGCCTTTAGCCCGAATCTCAAACTTGGGTTCAAAATGTGAAATATTTTAAGCCCCCGAAGTCACGTATGTATACATGTGAATTATTTTAAAACTCTGGACTCCATAATGCTGTTTCAACAATGGTATCTCCGTGGACCATCCTATCTTGTCGCAGATGTGGGGGTTGTCACTGTGATATGCCGATTAATCGCGGTACCCGGCGATCACGTCGTGGAGCTTTCGGCGCGATGATCGACGAAGGGCGTCGACGATTTGTACATACATATAACGTTATGGACACCATACAGTTTAGCAATCAGTAAAACCAGACAATACCAAACACCTGATTTGGGTTCTACAGATTGTTTGTCACATTGTTTTAACTGAACAAAATATTTTTGTAATCTAAGAATTAAAACAGAGTTTACCCTAATCAGATGTCATTTTTAATCCAAAGAGTCTGGTCTCGATACATAGATAGATATATATACACTGATTGCAAACCTACAACCCATATTAACCCTTTACCTCATAGGCTATTTTAGATACAACCTCTTTAAATAAATCTACCGAAAAGAAGCATTAACTAGAGAAAAGGATTTTTTTTTTTAGAATTTTGTAGTTTGAAACCATTGTGATAAATAGAGCATTTGCTCCTATAGGAGCAAATGCTCTATTTATCACAATGGTTTCACAAGGTGCCAATATCAGGGAATGGGTTAAGTCTCTGTCCAAACTGAAATAAGCCAACCATATTAGAAACTATTGTAGAATTTAATCGATGATCGAACGCGAACATGTGCCGATGATCAAGCAAAATTTATGGGTCAGAACACTAGCATGACTCTTAACATGAACTAAAAGGATACAGCGGTCTAAAGTTACAAAACTTCTGAGCTGTATCTGATTGTTCAGGTTTTGAGCAAGTTCAAAATCTGACTACTTGCTCAAAATCTGATGCTTTAGAATGAACTCGGGGCAAGTTGGTTTCGATCACGTGTATTGTACTGTAGAGTGAGATTAGCCCGAAAAGAGACATATATGTATGTATATGTCTCTGGCCCGAATTATCTTTCTGGTATCATCATGTTTGTCCCCTATTTATTTATGGATGACCATCGCAATATTTTGTAATGAAATCGGAACAAGTTTTCCATAAAAGGTTGCCAAGGGTTTTCTTCGACTCGCAGGTGGAATAACAGATTATTGATACACAGAAAGTGTATTCCGGTCTTTAAGACAGGTGGAAGCTTAATGCATTTGAGCTTTCTGCATAACTTTCACCGTCCATTAAGCAGCCGTATGTCTAACAAGATGACATGAAAGGCCCTGATACCGCTCACCAGACAATCAGAAGACGATTTTCAAAGTTTTCACTATATGTTTCTAAACAAGACTAGCCGGGCGCTGCAAAATTGACCCCCAGGGTCGTAATTTATGTAACTTTTGTACAGGACCTGAGCATGATGCTATGTGCCAACTATGAAAGTTGAAAACCTTCCAGTTTCAGAGAAGATTTTCAAAGTTTTACTACATGTTTCTATTGAAAACAAGGCACCCCTGGGGTGGGCCAATTTTGACCCCATTGCCATAACTTATATAACTTTTGTAGAGGCCCTAAAGCTGATGCTATGTGCCAAAGATGAAAGCTGAGAACCCTGTAGATTCAGATGAGAATATTTTTAATGGTTCAAATTGTTGACCACTGACGACGCACGATGGACGACGCACGCCGACGGACGACGGACACCAGGCAATCGCAAAAGCTCACCCTGAGCACTTTGTGCTCTGGTGAGCTAAAAAAAATCTAAATTCTTCTTCACTATAAGTGGCAAGACTGAACAATGGTTGAAGTATGAACCGCTCACCAGGAAATACCCATCCATGGGTTGAGATCCGTAGTGAAAGTTTCACTGGAAATGAACCGTATGTGAAGTTTCACTGGGAATAACCCATATATATTTCACTGGGATCAAACCGGTTGCCAAAACAGGAGATGTCGCATGAAAGTCCGCAAGATTTCGGTTGGGTTTAACCCATTACCTCATAGGCTATTTTTAGATACAATCTCTTTGAATTAATCTACCGAAAAGGAGCCTTAATTAGAGAAAAGGAAAATTATAGAATTTTGTAGTTTGAAACCATTGTTATAAATAGAGCATTTGCTCCTATAGTTTCACATAGTTTCAATGGTTTCACAAAGTGACTTTTACAGAGTCGTCAAAAGTCGTCAATATGAAGGAAAGGGTTAAACAGAATGAACAATTGGTTAAGTGTATTAAATATGTTGGTAGTCCTCTATCCTAGCAAAGAAAGACCTAACTCCACACAGTTTAGACTATAATAGTATTGGTCATTCAATGTTCACAAGCGGATCAAAGTCAAAACCAAGCCATGTAAACGCTAGGTCCACATTATGAGTGGGGATGTTTGGGGTTGGGTTTTTTTTTGCTGAAGGAGGATTTTTTTTTTGGGGGGGGGGGGGGGGGGGGGGGGTTTGACCACACAGACAGCCAGTAACAAATAATACAAGGCAATCAAAATAGGTTTTGTTTCCTTCAACGTTTAGGAGCAAATGTCATGCGTAACAATGATAAGGTATAGTCCAGATTTAGTGCACAACTTTTAAAACTGCATAATATGGCCCTTGCAAACAGAGACTAGAGCAAGGTAAGTACACCATTATCTATACTGTTTGATAATCCAACTGCGTTCTTGAACAAAACTAGAGCAAACTGGTCATGATATTTACTATATCATTCTGAAGCAGCTGATCAATCAGACTCCGAGGTTGTAAAACGTTCTGCTTGAGTCTGCGATCATTCGTAAGCATCTGATTAGTCCTACAGGAGCCATCTGATCTGGGTCTACTCTGTTTGCAAATGTATGGAAGCCATTTGTATGAAGGAAAGGTCTAATCAAACTTGGTTAAAATCTTATACACATTATTTAAAACTGTTACGTAAAAGATACGTGAAGAAACAATGTACTAGAGTGTAAAATGTTCAAACATGCCATTTGTTTTTAAATCATGGCACACAACAAGATCTACTGGCCCGAGTTTGCTCATAATTACACTTGGTTGACATTTTTTGGCCATGTACATGACTAGCAAGTCTGATTAAGACAACGTAAGAATTGTGAATTTGTACAAAAGACGATGATGTACATTCACCCATATTAAAATATCGCCATCTGCATTTTGAGCTCAGGTGAGCAAAAGCATTACTAATAAAACTGCTTGTAATTTAAAAGAAGTAGTTAGAATAGTCTTGCACTAAACCTTGGAAAGTTTATGATGACACACCATATCTATATTCAGAGAAAAATACATATACAGTAAAACCTCTCTATAAAGACCACTAAATTACATTAATTATTTTGTGTTAAAGGCAGGTGGATGCTTAAAGCAAAGTGAAAGTAAAACAGAACGCTCCCATAGGAGCGTTCTGTTTTACTTTCACCTTGCTTTAAGCAACCACCTGCACAAAATACCAACTAATTAACACAATTTAGTGGTCGTTATAGAGAGGTTTTACTGTAAAATGTAACTTAAACCAACCAATATAAAAATCTAGTGCAGCGTTTTGTACACACATTTTGAATTCTAAAATATCGAAATGTATAAGCAGTATAGAACTTATCATAAGTAACTCTCACCAGGATCAAACCAGTGTAACACTCATAAATATGTATTAACCCTTTCCTTCATATAAACATGTTTTCATACATTTGCAAACAGAGCAGGCCCAAATCAAATGGCTCCTATAGGAGCTGTCAGATCAGGGTCTGCTCTGGTTGTTAGTGGTATTTGAAAGATCTTTTTCTTTACTTTCTAAAATGGCTGCAATGTTCCACCTTCCATATTTCACTATACCTATTTTTTCTATGAATAATCAGGTATTGAAATTTGCAATAAACATAGAACAGGGAAGGGGTTAACTGATTTTTTTTATAATGGCCAATGAAGAAAGGAATGTTTAACCATGACTGAAACTGTAGACTCAGAACTATATTATTCCATAAGCAAACACAGCAGACCCTGATCAGATGGCTCCTATAGGAGATCTGGATCTACTATGTTTGCAAATGTGTGAAAAGGTGTTTATAAGAGGAAAGAGGTTAAATGATTGTTTATATGGCCAATGAAGAAATGAATGTTTGACCATGGCAGAAACTGTAGAATCAAAGCTATATTATTTCATAAGCAAACAGAGCAGACGCTGATCAAAGGGCCCATGTAGGAAATGTCTAATCAGAGTCTGCTCTGTGTGCTTATGGAATTACATGTATTTAGATCTGATTCTATAGTTTCTACCATGACCTAAGAGTTCTGTGTGCACATGCCTTTAACTCATTCTCTCCTAGGCTATTTTTAGACACAACCTCTTTGAATATATCTACCAAAAAGGAGCATTAACTAGAGGAAAGGAACAATTTAAAATTTTGTAGTTTGAAACCATTGTGATAAATAGAGCATTTGCTCCTATAGCAGAGACATTCTGGGTTTATTTTTCAATGTGCAACTCTTGAAAGCAACATAGTACTGGCACCTTACTATTGGAAAACATACAAAGTGCAAACATACAATAAACATATTTGCTTGATAAAATAAATATTTTGTGACATCCATGGACCACTTTCAAATGTGCAGCGAAAAAAATGATATGTAAAACAAAGAAAACAAGAGAGTCGTCACGGGTGACAAATGCCCCCAAAGTGTTTGACACCGAAATGCATTTTGGCGGAAAAAGAATACAATGTAATGCAGGAGTAACATGAAATTTTGATGCTGTTAAAAATGACACAGGAGTCAGTTCTTAACATTAGAAACAGAACCTTTGACGATTATGATAGCTAAGAAAAGAGCCAAGGGTCAAAACTTAGTTAAAAAGGACCCTAAGTCATTCTCAACGTTAAAAAGGACCCTGGGTTGATTGTCAACGTTTAAGGTATAGGAGATATGCTCTGGAAAGCTTTTTGTATCTGGTAAGGTATAGGGATATGCTCCGGACTGTAAAATTGAGGTCAAAGGTCAAGGTCAAGGTCAAGGTCAGTGATCTGAAAATGGTACACGACTCTCCGCCATCCCAAGATGAACTCACAAACCAAATTTGGAATCCGTAGCTGGTAAGGTATAGGAGAAATGCTCAGGACAAGCTTTGTGTAAAATCTAGGTCAAAGGTCAAGGTCACAGTGACCTGAAAATGGTATGCGACACACCGCCATCCCAAGATAAACTCACACACCAAATTTGGAATCCGTAGCTGGTAAGGTATAGGAGATATTCTCTGGACAACCTTTTTTGTAAAATCGAGGTCGAAGGTCAAGGTCAAGGTCACAGTGACCTAAAAATGGTACGCGACATTCCTCCATCCCAAGATGAACTCACACACCAAATTTGGAATCCTTAGCTGGTAAAGTATAGGAGATATACTCCGGACAAGCTTTTTGCAGCTGGTAAGGTATAAGCTTTTTGTAAAATCGAGGTCAAAGGTCAAGGTCACAGTGACCTGAAAATGATACGCGACACTCTGTCATCCCAAGATGAACTCACATACCAAATTTTGGATCCGTAGCTGGTAAGGTATAAGAGATATGCTCCAGACAAGCTTTTTGTAAAATCGAGGTCAAAGGTCAAGGTCAAGGTGACCTGAAAATGGTACGCGACACTCCGCCATCTCAAGGTGATCTCACACACCAAATTTGGAATCCGTATCTGGTAAGGTATAGGAGATATGCTCTGGACAAGTTTTTTGTAAAATCGGTCAAAGGTCAAGGTCAAGGTCACAGTGATCTGAAAATGGTACGCGACACTCCTCCATCCCAAGATGAACTCACACACCAAATTTGGAATCCTTAGCTGGTAAGGTATAGTTGATATACTCCGGACAAGCTTTTTGTAGCTGGTAAGGTATAAGCTTTTTTAAAATTGAGGTCAAAGGTCAAGGTCAAGGACACAGTGACCTGTAAATGGTACACGACACTCCGCCATCCCAAGATGAACTCACACACCAAATTTTAGAATCTGTAGCTGGTAAGGTAAAGGAGATATGCTCCGGACAAGCTTTTTGTAAAATCGGTCAACGGTCATGGTCAAGGTCACAGTGATCTGAAAATGGTACGTGACACTCCTCCATCCCAAGATGAACTTACACACCAAATTTGGAATCCTTAGCTGGTAAGGAATAGGAGATATACTCCGGACAAGCTTTTTGTAGCTGGTAAGGTATAAGCTTTTTTTAAAATCGAGGTCAAAGGTCAAGGTCAAGGTGACCTGGAAATGGTACGCGACACTCCGCCATCCCAAGATGAACTCACACTCCAAATTTGGAATCTGTAGCTGGTAAGGTAAAGGAGATATGCTCCGGACAAGCTTTTTGTAAAATCGGTCAACGGTCATGGTCAAGGTCACAGTGATCTGAAAATGGTACGCGACACTCCTCCATCCCAAGATGAACTCACACACCAAATTTGGAATCCTTAGCTGGTAAGGTATAGGAGATATACTCCGGACAAGCTTTTTGTAGCTGGTAAGGTATAAGCTTTTTTTAAAATCGAGGTCAAAGGTCAAGGTCAAGGTCACAATGACCTGGAAATGGTACGCGACACTCCGCCATCCCAAGATGAACTCACACACCAAATTTGGAATCTGTAGCTGGTAAGGTAAAGGAGATATGCTCCGGACAAGCTTTTTGTAAAATCAAGGTCAAAGGTCAAGGTCAAGGTCACAGTGACATGAAAATGGTACGCGACACTCCCCAATCCCAAGATGAACTCACACACCAAATTTGGTATCCGT
Source organism: Azorinus chamasolen (assembly GCA_963576725.1). NCBI lineage: Eukaryota > Metazoa > Mollusca > Bivalvia > Cardiida > Solecurtidae > Azorinus > Azorinus chamasolen. The sequence continues at coordinate 42,685,323 of OY755245.1, forward strand.
AGCTGATGTGACAAAGGAAATATACTCCGGACAAAAGGTACACACACCCACACACCCACACACACACACACCCACCCACCCACCCACCCACACACACACACACACACACACCCACGCACGGTGCGATCACTATATGCCGCCAAAGCCTAGCTTTGGGGGCATAAAAAAAGGTTTCTGGCTATATTCCATTAAAACTTGTAAAATAAGAAATAAAATTTGACAATGAAACAGGTTGGCACAAATATTTAGTTTAGCTCTCATATGGCAGTTTATATTGGCTTATCGAAGATCCTCTAGTATCATATTAGACTATTAGATAAAATAGTAAATCAATTAACTCTTTCCCTCATATAAACGTGTTTTCACGCATTTGCAGAGTAGACTCAGATCAGGGTCTACTCTGTTTACTAATGGAATTGGATAAAATTGTTTCTCTACTTTCTAAAATCACTACAATGTTTCACCTTACATATTTCATTGTAACTATTTTGTCAATGAATATTCAGTAGGTATTGAAATTTGAAAATTGAATATGACATTACCCCTCTTCCTACAGAACATTTATGAATAAATTGTAACACCTCATGAATATTTATTAACTTTATAAAAATTTAAAGGAAATTTTTGGATAAGACAAAAAATGTTGAATCATATCTAAATAATTTCATAAGCAAACACAGCAAACTCCGGTCAGATAACTCCTACTGTAGCCATATGATCTGGATCTACTCTGTTCGCAAAGGTACAAAAGGGCATTTATATGAGGAAAGGGTTAACCCTTTACTTCATATCTATATACCCATTTCAGCATCTTTGCAAAAACAGCAGACTGTTTATGAAATTGTAATAGGTCTAACCACAGTTTCTACTAATACCAATCATTCATATGCACTTACAGTAAAACATCTCTATAACGACCACTAATTTGTGTTAATTAGTTGGTATTTTGGGCAGGTGGCTGCTTAAAGTAAGGTGAAAGTAAAACAGAACGCTCCTATAAGGAGCGTTCTGTTTTACTTGCACCTTGCTTTAAGCAGCCACCTGCCTTTAACACAAAAAACTTGATGTAATTTAGTGGCTGTTATAGAGAGGTTTTACTGTATGTCAATATAAAAAATCAGCTTATAAATATTCATGATGTCATTTTTTTTCTTGCATGTTACATTCAATATAGAAAGGGTTAACCATTACCACATATTAACAATAATGTTCGGAGTTAACCTTTACCTTAATGAATATTTATGAAAAAAGTAATGGCATCATGAATATTTATTTGCTGAATTATTTATAAAGGATTTGAACAAGGAAACTTTTGGCCATGACAGAAAATGTAGAATCACATCTTTATCATTTCATAAATGACAAAGCAGAATCAGATCAGACGGCTCGAACATCAGCTGTCTGATTTAGGTCTACTTGGTTTGCAAATGTCTGAAAAGGCATCTCTATCAGGTAATGGGTTAACCCTTTCCCTGTTCTATGTTTATTTCAAATTGCAATACCTAATGAATATCCATTATCAGAATAGTTATAAAGAAATATGCAAGGTGGAACATTGTAGACATTTTAGAAAGCAAAGAAACAGATCTATCAAATTCTGTTAGCAAACAGAGTAGACCCTGATCAGACGGCTCCTATAGGAGCCGTCTGATCTGGGTCTACTCTGTTTGCAAATGCGTGGAAACACGTTTATATACGAGGTAAAGGGTTAAATTGTTGATCATGCTCAGATGCTGAATTACTCTGAATTAATCTGAATTCAAAGTGTTTGTACAACCCTTTCCTCCATAAATACGCCTTTCTATGCCATTGCAAACAGAGTAGACCTAGATCAGATGGCTCCTATAGGAGCCGTCTGATCAGGGTATGCTCTGTTTGCTTATGATATAATGTAGATATGATTATACAGCTTCTGTCATGGCCAAAAATGCATGTGTTCATGCACTTTTATAACAAATTAATCTTATTAATATTAATGATATCACATTTTCTTACATGAATATTCATGGAGGAAAGGGATAAGTCATCACAAACTTGCCTGCAACAAACTAAAGTTTAACCAAACAGTATATTAACCCTTTCTCTGTTCTATATTGATTCCAAATTTTAATAACTACTGCATATTCAAGGACAAAATAATTATAATGAAATATAGAAAGCGGAACACTGTAGCCATATTAGAAAGTAAAGAAACAGATCTTTCATATTCTAATAAGCAAACAGAGCAGACTCTGATCAGAGGGCTCCTATAGGAGCCGTCTGATCTGAGACTACTCTGTTTGCAAATGCTTAAAAAGCCATTTATATGAAGGAAACAGTATATTAAATGAGCATATTTTGCATATCATTAAAACAAGACTGTAAACAACCTTGAAATATGATTTATGTTACATGTCACTTCACTCATAGCGACATACTGGCCACAAAATACAAGTGCAGGATAAAACAACATTCGAGCACAACAAAGGGTCTACAGATCATGATCAATCCTCTGGTAGAAATATAGCAGTTTGTAACATTTCAAAATCGACTTTTGTTTTTGACTTACTCGAATCATTTCTGGATCCGAGCTATGTGTAAAATGTAAATCACAATGTGAAAGGTGGGATATGGTTTCAAGGTAATCTGTCAGTAAACAATTTCTTTTTATTAAAGATATCTCATAACCATTGAAATTAAACTGTTTGAATCATTTAATGAAGATTTACTTTTACTTTTTCCAGAAAACATATTATTGCAATATCATGAACAGTATACACAACTGAAGTGCACTAAAACATGAGAGAATAAAATCAACCGCATTGATGCTATATAAGTAACATCAAACTTTTGCAATAATATAAAGCTATTTTGAATTTTTCATGTCCTTTTACTTTTCTTTGAAAAACCCTGCAGTTTCATTTAATTTTTACTGATTTACAAAATGCATCATTTATAGACACACTGCCTAGAACCCTTTCCCTGTTGAATATTCATGTAAGAAATAATGACATCATAAATACTAGATTATTTTTATAATGCCATATGAACATAGACCAGTTTGGTTCTGACAGAAACTATAGAATCCAATCTATATTCTACCATAAGCAACTGTTTGCAAAAGTATGAAAAGGCTTTTATATGAAGAAAAGGATTAACCCTTTCCTTCATAGGCTATTTTTAAACCCAACCTCTTTGAATGAATCTACAGAAAAGGAGCATTTACTAGAGAAAAGGAAAATGTTATAATTGTGTAAGATAGAAACCATTGTGATAAAAAGAGAATTTGCTCCATAGGAGCAAATGCTCTATTTATCACAATGGTTTCAAGAAGTGATTATTACAGAGGTGTAGAAAGGTGCATTTATGGAGGAAAGGGTTAAACAGAATCTGTTCATGTTATACAATAGTCGAAAAATGAAAGTTAAAGTTAATACTTAACCCTTATCCTGCTGTAAAAAAATGTAATTTCAAACTTCTGTCTGCTGCATTTTTATACAATATTAGAGTAAAATCTTGATTATTCGAACACTGAAATACGTATCAGCATCGATCTTTAAGACAGGTGGCAGCTTAATGCACGGTAAAAGTCATGCAGAAAGTTCCTCTAGGAGCTTTCTGCATGACTTTCATCATGCATTAAGCAGCCACCAGCCTAAAAGTGTCTAAATTCTTCTAAACAAAAATGTCGAATAATCGAGATTTTACTGTACTTAAATCTTGTGGAAATGATTGACCTGGTGGAATACAGTTTAATCCTGATTCAAACTGTTTCTGTATGATCCGGTCTTCTCTGTTTGCATATGGAATGATATGGATCGGATGCTACAGTTTTTGCCAGGACCAAAATTTCCTGTCTTCATATACCATTCCAAAAATCATCTTACTAATATTCATGATGTCATAATTTCTTACATGAATATTCACGGAGTAAAGGGTTAATTAATACACCCTTCGCTTGCTGAATTTTAAAATACATTTCTCCTTCTTTACCCATGCCCTGCTGTATAATTACATACATCTTCACTGTGTACAAGTATTGCGCTGTGCAATCACTGCTGTGGAGTGCACTGGTTGCACAATCAACTTGTAAATAGTGCAGACCCAGATGAGACAGCTCCTGCAGGAGCTGTCTCATCTGGGTCTTCACTATTTACAGGTAGGTATATTGACGCGATTAGCAAGCAAAGGGTTAATACAGGAATAATTCAAAAACGAAGAAATGCCATGGATATTTTCTCTTATATTAAAGTTGGCACATACATTTATTGAAAGGACAGTAGTTGGCTAAAAATATATATCTAACCGAGGAATTCACTCATGGTATGTTCAAAGTTAAACTTCATCCACTGGACTTTGCACTGCTTGCCTTCAGCAATAATATAGAAAACCCTCTACCCATTGCATAATAGACTGGATGTACAACATGTAGAACTGCGTAATTTTTAGGCAGGTAGGAGCTGAATGCAGGATGAAAGTCATGCTGAAATCTGTCAAAGGAGCTTTTTTTTGCATGACTTTCACTGTGCCTTAACCCATTCCCTCATACTGACACCTTTATACACTTCTGTAATATTTTTTGAAACCATTGTGATAAATAGAGCATTTGCTCCTATGGAGCAAATGCTCTATTTATCAAAATAATTTAAAAACTTCACAATTCTTTAAAAAAAATCCTTTTTTCTAGTAAATGCTCCTTTTCGGCAGATTTTTTCAAATAGGTTGGGTCTAAAAATAGCCTATGAGGGAATGGGTTAAAGTGTGATAATGACATTTACTTCAATTCAAGTCATGTCAACTTGTCAAGTCCAGTAAATTTTATTTAAATAGAGTAAAATTTACAATGCTGACAGAGGCTGTATTGAAGTTTTAGAAATAAGAATCACTGTAGACTTAAAGTGTTTACATTTATCATTTATGTCCTAACATCCGACATATCTCTTATCAAAAATGCCTTAAACAAAAATATATTGATATATACAGAGGTAATTCATTATTGATAGAATTAAAATAGAATTAAATCATTATGTATATCAACCATATTCTTAGCTCCTTGAGCCAATCAAAAATGGTTTCAAGAAAATAACATGAGTAGACAAACACAGTATACATGTATATCAAAAGATAAGTCATGCAACAAGTAAATATACAAGCTAGGGCATGTAAGGGGAACAATTCACTCCCATTTCTTTGTGCACTTTCTGAAAATGCATAATAATGAATTTTTAATTAATTTAAAACCTGCACGTAAAAACAAAGAACTATTACATTAATAAAACAGTCAATAAATACAGTTTCAAATTATTAGATCTAGTTATAAAACTTTTACTCCATAAATATGCCTTTTGATACATTTGCAAACAGAGTAGATTCAGATCAGACAACTCCTGTAGGAGGCATTTGATCAGGATCTGCTCTGTTTGCTTTAAATATGAAATAATGTAGAGCTGATTCTACAGTTATTAGAATTGCCAAAATACCCACTATAGAGTAAAATGTTAAAAAATAGAGCACCTGAAGAAGCACCTTACGTATTTCACTGAGCAGCAACTGGTTTGACAAATGTAGCATAATTACCCTGAATTTTAGGACATGAAATCTCTGATTAACCCTTTCCCTGAAACAAACGCCTTTTCATGCATTTGCAAACAGACAAGACCCAGATCAGATGGACCCAATAGGAGCCATCTGATCAGGGTCTGCTCTGTTTGTTTATGAAATTCCAATAGATCTGACTCTTCAGTTTCTACCAATACCAAAAAATCATGTCTACGGTACATGTGCCGTTATAAAAATTCAGCAATTAAATATTCATGACATCATTATTTCTTACAAGAATGTTGAAACAGGGAAAGGGTTAAGACCAAAAAAGTCAATTCTGCACCTTTTAGAAAAACGTGTAAATTTTGATCAAACTGTTCCTTCAGAAGCAATTTGATTCGGGTCTATACTATCTGCCAAAATTTATCTGGGTAACTATGGTTGAGTATTGTGTCTATCAATTTGCAGTAATATCAAGTGTGTAGGCTATTATCACATACACATATATTTTCACATAGATGTTTCTGACTAATAAAATGGACAAAGTTAACAGAACTCTACATATATTAATTTTGACCCTAACCCTTAAAATGACGGAAATGAATGTACTGGCATTTGCAAACAGTGAAGATGCATATCAGTGAGCTCCTAGATCAGGGCCTGCACTCTTTGTCATTCAAATTCCTTAAGCAAAATATTTAATCCATCCATATCATATAGGCTCCTTAGCTAAGCCCTGATGAGTCATTCCACCCTGAATATTCTTCATTCAAGGGTTAACCCTTTCCCTCATATAAACGTGTTTTCAGGCATTTACAAACAGAGTAGACCCAGATCAGACGGCTCCTATAGGAGCCGTCTGATCAGGGTCTGCCTTGTGTGCCAATGGAATTTGAAAGATCTGTTTCTGTACTTTCTAAAATGGCTACAATGTTCCACCTTCCATATTGCACTATAACTATTTTGTCCATGAATACTCAGTAGGTATTGAACTTTGGAATAAACAGGGAAAGGGTTAAAAGTGTCAAATACATGTAATCTCAAAAGGTATTTGACTGTTTTTCTACCTCAAACACAAGACTATGGGACTCCAGATGTACAATGTATATATATACTATATATTGTAAAGAAGTAGGGGAATTCTACTATAGTCAAGTATTATTATCATATTCCAACACTATGAATATAACGGGTATAATGTACATTAAAACTTCACTAATCCACAATATTAGTAAAGATGAATTGAGAGTTTTTTTAGGCATGTGGCTGCTTAATGCAGGGTGAAAGCCATACAGAATGCTCCCAGAGGAGACACAAAAAAAGATGTTAAACCGAATTCTGTTACAAAATGGGACTTTAAAAATGTTGGTAGCTTAATGCAGGAAAAGCTAATATGCAGAAATCTTCTTCTGCATTACTTACGTTAAGTTTATTTACTGACCTATCTGCCTTACTTACTTAATGTTTATTAAGTGACCAATTCTGGATTACTTCCTATGTGTTTTATCTACTGACCTCAGGGGAAATCCTGATCAGATAACTCCTATAGGAGCTGTCTTGTCTGGGTCTACTCTGTTTGAAAAGGTGCCAATAGTTGTCTATATGAGGGAAAGGGTAAACTCTTACGAAGCTGAAGTTTCAAACTATTTCATAATTCAAATAGGTTAAGCTTATGGTGAATATTCAGAAATTTTTCTATAGAAAATGGTAACCTGACAAACTGTGCAGACCCAGACCCCCTCTAGGAGCCCTCTCATATTGGTCTACAATGTTTGCAAGAAAATAGTGACTTGTATCCAACACTGTAAGTGATTAAACAAAGACACAACTGAACATAAGACCCTTACCAAACAGTATGGTTCTTCTACAAAACCAAACCTCTGAACAAGAAATATATGGCACACACATCTTTACAATTATTCAAAAATAACAAACAGAATATATACAATATAAACAACAGATGATCACAGATGTACATATGAAGAATAGGCATATATTCTCCTTTAGCTTACCCTAAGTACTTAAGTAATCCAACGAGCACCCAATCTCATCTCACCACTAGTTTGTGTAGCTGAATCGACTTGGTACCATTTTGATAACTTTAAAGTAGACTAACATAGTAGCAAATAGTGTAGAACCTGATAAAACTGCTCCCAATACTTTAAACTTAACAACAAGGCTACCATATACATGTACTTAAATATTCGCTTGCTGTTCACGTCAATATACCTACCTGTAAATAGTGAAGACCCAGATGAGACAGCTCCTCTAGGAGCTGTCTCATCAGGGTCTGCACTATTTACAAGTTGATTGTGCAACCAGTGCACTCCACAGCAGTGATTGCACAGCAATATACTTGTACATAGTGAAGATATATGTAATTATACAACAGGGCATGGGTAAAGAAGGAGAAATGTGTTTTAAAATTCAGCAAGAGAAGGGTTAAATCTTGATCTTTTGAAGTAGTAGACTTTGAAAACAGGTCATGGCAAATCTAAGTCCTGGCAAATTTTGGTCATGGCAAATCTCACTATATATTCCCTATCAAGATGCCTTAACCCCTTTCCTCTATGTCCATTATGAATATTAATTAATTCACTTATTGTCTCAAAAGTATAAAACACGAAATTTATTGCCATGGTAAACAGTAGAGATCAGATTTGTAACAATTGTAACATATAAGCAAGCCGATCAGACCCCAATCAGGCAGCTCCTACAGGAAATGTGTGAGCTAGGTCTCCTCTATAAGCAAACCGATCAGACCCCAATACAGGAAATGTCTGATCTGGGTCTACTCTATTAGCAAAGGTGTGAAAAGGCTTCTCTATCAGGTTAAATGATTACATATGTAAGAGTGTTTGTCTCTATCACATAAAACAAATCATTATCATGATTAATACGAACAATTTAGCAACAAAGTATTCTAGATGACAAATTCCACAGAAATTCTATGAACAAAGAGTTTTGCTAAACCCTTTCCTCTATTATAAATATTCATGTAAGAAACAATCTCATCATGAATAATAATTAGATTAGGAAATTTTGACTATGACAGAAAATGTAGAATCAGATCTATATTATTCCATAGCAAACAGAGCAGACCCTGAACAAACGACTCCTGCAGGAGTCACCTGATCTGGGTCTACTCTGTTTGCAAAAGCGTAAAAAAGTAAAGTACAAATGTACCTAGTTATAGTTTACTTTCAATCCGAAGGACCGCTCAGCCGACTGTACATTTAGCAAAAAGGCAAAAGCAAATAGAGCAGACCCTGAATAGACCACTCCTACAGGAGCCATCTGATCTGAGTCTACTGTGTTTGCAAAACCGTAAAAAAGTGTATTCATGGAGAAAGTGTTAAGACATCCTCTATTTTTCCTAAATACAGTAAAACCTCTCTATAACGGCCACTAAATTGTGTTAATTAGTTGGTATTTAGGGAAGGTGACTGCTTAAAGCAAGGTGAAAGTTAAACAGAATGGTCCGGTAGGAGCGTTCTGTTTTACTTTCACCTTGCTTGAAGCAGCAACCTGCCGTTAACACTAAATATTTGATGTAATTTAGTGGCCATTATAGAGAGTTTTTACTGTAGTAACATCGACCCTGTTATTGACACAACTGAAATTAACTTGAACATATTAATCAAAGCTAAATTCTAAAAGCTTTAACAATGCATACAAAATGGTTATGGCAATTACACTAGACATAGTAACAGCTGCTAGTGTATGACAATCCATGAACCCATGTTCAGCAATGAAATATTTGGCAAGAAGCACCTTTATTGGAGTCACCCCATGAGAAACGGTGTAGATCCAGAAAACCTTCACATCTTAACCATTTCTATATAGAAGCAGAAACTAAAATCATATCTGTATTATTTCATAAGCAAACATAGCAGATCCTGATAAGACAGCTCCTACAGGAGCCTTCTGAACTGGGTCTACTCTGTTTGCAAAGTCAAAGCGCAATTCTGTCACTCTGCTTGCAGGGTTTATTGGACACCTTTTACCATGAAGGGGCTCAATTATCGCCCTATTTACCCTAAGTATCTGGACAACTTATCTCCCCTCTCCACATGCTGGTAATCTAAATAAGTAACATTTAAACTAGGTTGACATAGTAGCAAATAGTGTAGATCCTGATCAAACTGAACCTTCTGGAGTAGAGTAAAAACCCTTCTACAATGAGTATCCAAAATAACTCTAATTCTGGGGTTTTAACCCTTTCCCTCATATAAACGTGTTTTCACGCATTTGCAAACAGAGTAGGCCCAAATCAGATGGCTCCTGTAGGAGCCGTCTGATCAGGGTCTACTCTGTTTGCTAATGGAATTTGATAGTTCTGTTTCTTTACTTTCTGCAATTGCTACAATGTCCCATCGTCCATATTTCAGTATAACTATATTGTCCATGAATATTCAGTAGGTATTGAAATTTGGAATAAACATAGAACAGGGAAAGGGTTAAGAGAGGTGATAGCCTAATGCAGGATGAAACAAGTGCAACCAACTGCCCTTATAGATCCCCATAGTTTGATCTGGGTCTGCCTTTTTGCTTACGTTTGTCCAAATATTTACAGTAATTAAGGTAGTTACATTTGTCATATCACTCTGTAATAATCATACATTGTATATACATCAACATAGCAAAACATTAACATTGGCATAATACCTCTAAATATTAGGACAATCAATCTCCCTCTCAATTTGTTTGTAAAGTCTATTTGAAATGAAACAACAATGTATATGGAGTGACAAATAGTGTAGACCTTGATCAAATAGCTACCTAAGCAGCAGTCTGATCTGGGTCTACATCATTTGCTTAACCTTTCCCTCATAATTATTATAAATGCTTTTACATGCCTTGCAAACAGAGCACAGCCAGATCAGACGGCTCCTATAGGAGTAATCTGATCAGGGTCTGCTATGTTTGCTTATGGAATAAAAAGTATCTAACTCTACAGTTTGGTAAAAAATTACCTTGTGAATAATGCTGTTAAAAATGTTGCTAATTAATATTAGGACAATCAATCTCCCTCTCAATTTGTTTGTAAAGTCTATTTGAAATGAAACTACAATGTATATGGGGTGACAAATAGTGTAGACCTTGATCAAATAGCTACCTAAGCAGCAGTCTGATCTGGGTCTACATCATTTGCTTAACCTTTCCCTCATAATTATTATAAATGCTTTTACATGCCTTGCAAACAGAGCACAGCCAGATCAGACGGCTCCTATAGGAGTAATCTGATCAGGGTCTGCTATGTTTGCTTATGGAATAAAAAGTTTGGTAAAAAATTACCTTGTGAATAATGCTGTTAAAAATGTTGCTAAATAATATTTGTATCATCAATATTTCTTACATAAATGTTCAAAAAGTAAAGGGTTAAAGTTTGTCTGGTCAAATATTTAGGGTAAGTATAGTAATTATATACACAACAACAACAATGTAAAATGTTTAAATTACTCCAAAGCTCAAAGCATGAAAATGCCACAACCGGTATTCTAAGAATATGGGATTTCTGTCATAAAGATTATGCAGAGAACAAAGTGCAGATAAGCTTTGCTATCAACAACATGATTTAAGAACTTATGAACACAAACAGTGGAAGTAGCTATTTTTTTCTGGAACTAAACTACTTTGTCATGTGTATGGCTAATCACATATTTTGATAACCTTTGCAAACAGTTTGATTCCAAATAGGAGCCGTCTGATCAGGGTCTGCTGTTTGCTTATGAAATAATAAAAATACGCTTCAGGGTCCATGCTTATAAAACTTTTAGTTGAGTCTGAGTTCGTTCTCAAGTTTTTGATTGGTCAGATTTGAGCCTCTGGCTCAAATCTGACCAATCAAAAGCTTGTGAACTCTATTTTGACCAATCAAAAGCTTGAGAACGAACTCAGACTCAACTAAAAAGTTTTATAAGCATGGACTCTGAAGTTTCTGCCATCACCAAATGTTCATGTGGTCATATGGATTATAAAAATAAATCTAATTAATATTCACGATGTCATTATTTCTTACATGAATATTCATGGAGTAAAGGATTAAACACATTTGAAAAGAGAGACATCTCAGATTAGATGGCTCTCGTAGGAGCCATCTGATCAAGGTCTACTCTGTTTGCTATAAATGAAATATAAAATATATAATTCTTCAGTTTCTGCCATGGCTAAAACATCTTGTGTTCAGTGTCATTATTAAAAATCAGCTATATAGTAATATTCATGATGTAATTATTTTTTTAATGAATATTCATGGATGCAGAATAAGAGTAACATAGATAACTCCTATTGCCTCCTTTACTTCATGAATATTCATATAAGAAATAATGATAACATGGATATTAATTAGATTAACTGTTACAATAGCACATGGGCACAGACACTTTGCTCATGGCAGAAACAGTAGAATCATATCTATACTATATCATAAACAAATAGAGCAGACCCTGATCAGACAGCTCCTATAGGAGTCGACTGATCTGGGTCTACTGCTTGCAAAGGTGTAGAAAAGCACATTTATGGAGTAAAGAGTTAAGATCAGGAATTAGAATAAACTACAATGTAGCCATGGTAGAGAGGTTTTACTGTATTAGGTAGATTGCGATTCTTATAACAGTGACCATCTATGTCAAGACCGACGGAACCAGCCATAAAGGATTTATATATTTATACAAGCATGTAAAAGATTAGACAATGAGTATGACAATCATCGCAATAATTTTATGGCTATAGTTATACTGCCAATATATTGGCTGTAAAAATAAAAGAAATTGTAAATAAATAATTTGACACAGGTTTCGCCTATCAGGAATACATCAGCAGTAATCTCTACACAAGTCATATACATACAGAGTAACACATTTCTTTAATTGTTTTGATGAAACACAGTAACGCATGAGCTTCATGCAGTGTTTAACCCTTTCCCTCATATAAACGCTTTTGCTCACATTTGAAACAGTCGACCCAGATCAGACGGCTCCTATAGGAGTTGTCTGGTCAGAGTCTGCTCTGTTTGCTTATGAATTTATAACAGATCTGACTACAGTTTCTACCAATATCAAAAAATCCTTGGTAAACATGCCTTTATAAAACATCAACTAATAGTTATTCATGATGTCATCATATCTTTCATGAATATGCAACAGGGAAAGGGTTAAGGAGTTTATCTCTTTGGATACAGAAAACAAGTTCACCCTTTCCTCCATGAATATTCATGTAAGAAACAATGATACCATGAATATAAATTACATCAATTTCTATAATGGCATATGAATACAGGAATTTTCGAACATGCAAGAAACTAGAGAATCATACAGTAAAACCCCTCTAATGCGACAAACAAAAAGAAGGGGCATAATTCACAGTGGCAAGGGCAGGTGGTAGCTTAATGCAGGACGAAAGTTATGTAGAAAGCTCCTATTGGATTAAGCAACCACCTGCTTATGAAGACAGCCATGTTTGTTCATTAAGTGGTCGCATTAGAGGGGTTTTACTGTATTTATATTATTTCATACACAGAGCAAACCCTAATCAGACAGCTCCTGAAGAAGCCGTCTGATTATGGTATACTCTGTTTGCAAAGCCATAGAAAGGTGTAATTATGGAGTAAAGGGTTAAAATACAAATGAAAACTGTGTAACCCCACCATCAGAGGGTTCTAAATTAGGGTCTGCACTGCTTTCAATCTAAAATTCTTTCAAGACAAGAGCACCGCAAGCGGGTGCAATGCTCGTCTGTCGTCATTGTCAAGATGAACATGTATACCAAAAATGAAGGTTGTAAATGAAAAATTGAAGAAGTTATGGTCAATGTTAAGATTTCAAACGACGACAATGACAACGCGGACGCCAGGGTTACGACAATAGCTTGCGATTTCTTCGAAACAGACGAGCTAAAAATGTTACAATTGTGAATCAAAGATTTTTCCTGCAATGACATGTATGCACACGTTTGGTGTCCAAAAGTAAGTTGTTTGAAATCTCTCTGAAGAATGGACACAGTAGATGATATGGTTGTCTATGTTGGAGTGGACTGCAATGTAGATCTAGTGGACCAGGGATACTATATACATCACTCCTATACCAGCTAGGAGACAGAGGACCTGTTTCGTAGATTCCCTGAAAAGAATAGACCATCAACATGTTATTTTAGTATATCCAGATCAAATGGCTCCTGTTTGCAAAGGTGTGAAAAGGTGTTTCTATGAGATACAGGGTTAAAAGACAGTAGGCACCAGATTTACTGATTAACATTAATCCTTTCCTTCATAAATATACCTTTCTATGCCTCTGTAATAGTCACTTCTTGAAACCATTGTGATATATAGAGCATTTGCTCCTATTAGGAGCAAATGCTCTATTTATCACAATGGTTTCAAACTACAAAATTCTAAAAGTTTCCTTTTCTCTAGTTAATGCTCCTTATCGGTAGATTTATTCAAAGAGGTTTGATCTAAAAATAGCCTATAGAGGAATAGGAAACTAGAAATAAGAGCATCGCATGTGGGTGCCAATGCTCGTTTTCTGAGACATCTTACCATTTTATTTTCCAAGTCCATACAGGGGCATAATTTTGTAAAAACACCTTACAGAGTTATGGCCTTTAGTCAGGTTGTAGCCCTTGTGATGGTGAACAAGTGTGTGACGTTTCATAAGATTTGCTTGAATAATTTTAAAACAATAGCCAATGTAAAAAAATTTGAGAAGTTTTACAAATTAGGCCAATGTTCAAAGGTCAAGGTCACAAGTCAAGAAGTGTATTATTGTTGGAAAGGCCTTTCCAAAAGGGAATCACATATGAAATATGACAGCTTGTTACTGTTTCAAAATGACAGACATCATAAAATTTTATATAAAGAGGCATAACTTTGTAAAGAAATAGCCTTACAGAGTTATGACCTTTGACCAGATTGTAGCCCTTGTGATGGTGAACACGAGTGTGAAGTTTCATAAGATTTGCATGAATAGAAAAGACGTAATAATCAACGTTAAAGTTTCCTGACGACAACGATGATGACGACAATATGAACACCGGTGTTACAACAATAAATGTATTTTTTTCTTCAAAAAACCCAGACAGGTTGAAATTGGCGTATGCTGGGTAAAGTATCACTTGATAACTGCAATTTTCATATCTCACAAACATCTCTATCTTAGCAATCTACTCAACATGCTTGAACTTGACAATTTTGTGGTAAGTGACATGCTCTCAAATGATAACCTTTTTTTTGTGTCTGCTGATACATCTATCACACTAATATTTTGTTAACCTTTTCCCTCCATATAAACGTGTTTAAATGCATTTGCAAACAGAGTAGGCCCAGATTAGATGGCTCCTATAGGAGCCATCTGATCAGGGTCTACCCTGTTTGCTATTGGAATTTGATATATCTGTTTCTTAACCCAGAGCATGGAAAGGGTTAAATCTTTCTACACTTGCAATGAATGTGCAATTACCTATACAAACAGTTTGGATCCACATAAGACAGAGTAACTCAGTATCTCATCAAGATCCAAATTGTTTGACAGTCTACCTGCACTTTGGAAGTAATACTGACTTGGAGAATTGGAGCAGATGACAAATACTTAGTAAGCATAAAATTAATTCTTTACCTCATGAATATTTATGATTTTTTTTATCTGAATATTAATTAACCCTTCCCTTGCTGAATTTTAAAATACATGTCTCCTTCTTTACCCATGCCTTGTTGTATAATTACATATATCTTCACTGTGTACAGGTATATCGCTGTGCAATCACTGCTGTGGAGTGCACTGGTTGCACAGTCTACTTGTAAATAGTGCAGACCCTAATGAGACAGCTCCTGCAGGAGCTGTCTCATCTGGGTCTTCACTATTTACCGGTAGGTATATTGATGTGAATAGCAAGCGAAGGGTTAAGTGATTTTTACAATGGTATAAGAACACATAATTATTTGGCCATGGCAGAAACTGTAGAATCATAACTTAATAATGAACACATGCATTTTTTGGCCATGACAGAAGCTGTATAATCATATCTACATTATATCATAAGCGAACAGAGCAGACCCTGATCAGATGGCTCCTACTGGAGATGTCTAGTCTGGGTCTACTCTGATTACAAAAGCTTAGAAAGGCATTATATGAGGGAAAGGGTTAACAGAGAAGGGCTTTGTACATAAACTTACCTTGGATGGGTCTCCTCCAGCAGGTCTGGCACCACAGTGACTAGGGCTATATATATAAAACCTCCAGAAGTAAATGGAAGGATCCATGCTGTGCTGTCACCTACAAAACATATACATGTACAGTAAGATCTCTGTACAACAAACATTCAAAACAAACATTCTGAAAGTAGGAGATCCTTCGAAAGCAAAAGTAGCAAGGTGAAAATAGAAAATTGCAGACTCTGGTTTTATCCATGAATAGTAATTAAAAGTACAACACTCATGTCCCTTGGCACCGGCTTAAGCAGTATGCAATTTTCATAAGTAAAAGCATTGAAACTGATGATTCCGAAGGACCAAAAAATATAACAACACTGAAAATGAAAAACAGGGTGACTTTTTACAGTCGCCACACCAGCACTTAACAACTGCTGTTGTAAATAGTATGTAAATCTAAAAGTAGGAGATCCTTCGAAAGCAAAAGTAGTAATATGAAAAGGGAAAGTTGTAGACTCGGTTTTATTGAGTCTGTTCATGAGCAGGTATTAAAAAGGCAACACTACTCACGCCCCCTACCACCAGCTTAGTATTTTTCGGAGTCTTTAACTCTTTACCCCTACAAAAAATCCTTTTTGTGCCTTTGCAAAACAGAGAAGACCCAGATCAGACGACTCCTACAGGAGACATCTGATCTGGGTCTTCTCTGTTTGTATCTGATTTTACAATATAATTAAACAATTTATCATTTTTATTTATATTATCTGCCTATAGGAGCTCCTATTGGAGCGTTCTGCTTTACTTTCACCTTGCTTTTAGCAGCCACCTGCCTTTAACACAAAATATTTTATGTAATTTAGTGGCCGTTATAGAGAGGTTTTTCTGTAATGCTGTTAAAAAAATATTTTCGTAAGGCATTTGGGTGCGGAGTGTAAGGAAAAGAACCATGTGTTGGCATGTACATACCTGCCGCCTGTGCCGAGTCTGCTGTGAGAGCTGTAATGGCCCCAACCATACCACCTGTGGCTGTCAGCAGCTGAATACAAGTAACAAGCACGTAAAAGAATGCATGATATAATAGTTGTAATGTACATGTATTGATAAATATTCATGTAAAAATATGGACATCATGAACGTTTATTAGCTAGAATTTTATAATAGTACATGTATATAAACAGGATTTAGGTCATGAATGACAAGAAACTGTAGAATAATCTATATATAGGGAATATTACACGAAGTGACAATATGAAGGGTTGTATCACATGCGTGGTTGTTTGACCGTAGTATTCTCACGAGCCGCGGAGCTCATGCAAAACAGAAAATTTATCTGAGAGGTTGTATTGCATGATCTAATACAATCGTATTTTACTGCAGAAACTGATAGTTATATAATAAAATTCCATAGCAAACAGGAGACACTGATCAGACAGCGCCTACAAGAGCCATCTAATCTAGGGTCTACTATGTTTGTGAAAGCATTAAAAAGCGTATCTATGAGGGGAGGGGTTAAGAAGGAAGACCACAGGTGTTGTGTTTCTTATGTAGTAATAAATATACAAAATATTCAACTTGACTTTTCTTCTTCAGTAATTCTTAACCAGCTTTGTCTTAATCCTTTACTCCATAGATTCACCTTTTACACGAGATGGCTCCTGTAGGAGCTGTCTGCTCAGGGGATGTTCAGTTTGCTTTAACCCTTTCCCTGTTCTGTATTTAGGCCAAATTTCAATACCTACTGAATATTCACTCTGTTTGCAGATGCGTGAAAACACGTTTATATGAGGGAAAGGGTTAAACAGGGAAAAATATCTACAATTTCTGCCATGGCCAAACTGTTGTGTGTGTTCATGTCCAATAAATGTAATAATTTTTTTAAATATCATTGTTTTTAACATGGATATTTATGAAGTAAAGACTTAAATATACTTTTCTTCATAGCTTGTATGAAAAACTAATAATAATATGGCATTTGTCAACAATTATCATGCAAAAATACATTGATGAATACACAAAATTGATATGCTTTTGCTTGATTTTACTTTCCATGTACTGTATCTTCACGCTTATAATCCTTACACCATAAATACCCCTCCTACACCTTTGCAAACAGAGTAGATCCAGATCAGATAGCTCCTACAGTTTCTGCCTCGGACAAAAGTTCCTGTGTCCATGTGCTATTATAAGAAATTGATCTAATTAATATTCATTATGTCATTATTTCTTACATGAATATTCATGGAGGAAGGAGTTAAAAGACTGTTGACTAAGTATCGCACAGTTTGGATTCGGATCAGAGGTGCTGTTTTGCTCAGTGTCTGATTTAGACCTAAGGAGATGGCAAATGGCAGTCTGGTAGCACTTAGAATGAGTTGGCTAAACGTGTTGAAACAAAAATCTATATAATCCCTTTTCTATGTAATTCTGCCTTTGTACGCCTTTGCAAACAGAGTAGATCAAGATCAGACAGCTCATGTAGGAGCTGTCTGATCAGTGCCAGCTCAATTTGATTAGAGAATAATAGATTTGATTTTTACAGTTTATGCTATTGCAAAATTGTGTGTTCATATGCAGTTATAAACAAGATGTGTTTGTGAAACACTATGCCCCCTCATATATTTGACCTCTAACCTTGAAGGATGACCTTGACCTTGACATGTCACCCCTCAAAATGTGCGGCTTTATGAGATACACATGCATGCCAAATATCAAGTCTCTATCTGTACTGGCTCAAAAGTTATGACCAATGTTAAAGTTGCTGACAAACAAACAGACAAACAGACAGGGCAAAAACAATATGCCCCCTGACTATCGTCAATGGGGGCATAAAAAATCAATTAATTTATATTCGTGATGTCATTACTGCTTACATAAATATTCATTGTATAAATGGTCAATATAAGGATAATAGCCCAGTACATTCACTCCCTGTGTAATGCATTGTTGATGGCTATCCCATTCTCTCAAAGGCTATTTTTAGACTCTACCTCTGGAATATTTACTAGAGAAAAGGAATATCTTTAGAATTCTGTAATTTTAAATCATGATAAAAGAGCATTTGCTCCTCTGTTTATCACAATGGTTTCAAAAAGTGACTTTTACAGAGGCGTCAAAAGGTGTCAATATGAGGGAACAGAAGTCAACAGGTGTCAATATGAGGGAACAGGAGTCAACAGGTGTCAATATGAGGGAACAGGAGTCAACAGGTGTCAATATGAGGGAACAGGAGTCAACAGGTGTCAATATGAGGGAACAGGAGTCAACAGGTGTCAATATGAGGGAACAGGAGTCAACAGGTGTCAATATGAGGGAACAGGAGTCAACAGGTGTCAATATGAGGGAACAGGAGTCAACAGGTGTCAATATGAGGGAACAGGAGTCAACAGGTGTCAATATGAGGGAACAGAAGTCAACAGGTGTCAATATGAGGGAACAGGAGTCAACAGGTGTCAATATGAGGGAACAGAAGTCAACAGGTGTCAATATGAGGGAATGGGTTATACCTGTGCCTTTGCAGCTTTCCACCTGTCAAACCCTGACCTCAACAGTATGGCAAAGTCTCCAACCTCATGTGGAATCTCATGTAGGAGGATGGCAGTAGTTGTAATGATCCCCACCTAAAATATCATAAGAATAAGAATGTATAAAAGGGCTTAACCTTTCGAATGCTGGACATGCATGCACTGACATTTGCAAACAGTGTAGATCCAGATCAGTGGGCTCCTAGAGGAGCCCTCTGATCAGGATCTACATTGTTTGTCATTCAAAATTCTCTAGCAAGTTTAACCCTTTCCTTCATAGGCTATTTTTAGACCCAACCTCTTTGAATGAATCTACCAGAAAAGGAGCATTTACTAGAGAAAAGGAAAATGTTAGAATTGTGTAGTATTGAAACCATTGTGACTATTACAGAAGCATAGAAAGGCGTATTTATGGAGGAAAGGGTTAAGCATTTCATACCGAATGGACTCTATAATTAAACACTGATTGGTATTACCACTCTGAAAATTCAGCGTTGAAATGCATAATCCTTTCCCTGTTGAATATTCATGAAAGAAATAATTATATTATGAATATTTATTAGCTGAACTGTTCTGCATATCTATACATAAAATTTTGGTATTGGTAGAAGACAATCTTTTACAATTTCATCAGGAAATAGAGCAGAACCTGATCAGACAGCATCCTACAGCAGCTGTCTGTTCTGGGTCTACTCTGTTTGCAAAGGCATACAAAGGTGTATTATGGAGTAAAGGGATATATATATATATACATGTATAAGAACAAAATCTCCTCTTCCCACCACTTTGTAATGCTGGATAATTCAAGTTTTGATAACTTTAAATCAGACTTACATAGTAGCAAATAGTGAAGACCCTGATCAAATGACTCCTTCAGAATCTGCGCTATCTACCTAAATTTGTCTCTCTGAATACTTATGATAATTAGGTTAACATGCAACATGATTGAGTGATTAGCTACAGAAATAAGGGAGGTAATTTATATTACCTTGTTACTAATTAGGAAATAAGGGAGGTAACTGATATTTACCTTATTACTGACTAGGAAGCCTGCTGCTACTGCTAGACCATGGGTAAAGTTGTCTATCACATTAGCTGCTAGGTTAAGATATCCACTAACCTGCAAACAAAAGAAAAATGTATTATTTTGTCTCTTTGAAATACTGAAGTTTCAAAAAGGAATGGTCTATTATTGTTTAAAATGATTAAGTCCTTTCAGTATGAAAAGGGTATCCTTTGCATGAGAAATTTGAATGACAAACAGTGCAGACCTGAGAATTCCAGATGAGCTGCTGAATAACTCTATGTCTAGTAAGAAGCCAAACTGTTTGACAAATTGACTTCAACAAATGAATTTAAGAACTGCAGCAAACGACAATATTTATAGGCTACAATTACCCAGAGTGCATAGAGTTGAATGTGCAAGTACTGTTATCATTGCAAAGACATATAACTTATATCTGTAGATGAATATGTACTGCCCTATCATACTGTTAACCTTATATCTGATAAAAATGCCTTTTCATACCTTTACAAACATAGTAGACCCAGATCAGATCCTTTAGAAGCCATCTGATCAAGGTCTGCTCAATTTTCTTACGGTATTATGTACGTCATGTAGATCGGATTCTACACTTTCTGCCATTGCCAAAAACTCATGTGATCACATACAGAATGACCTATCTTAAACAACCATTCATTTATTGTTAATTTGAACATAATACTAAAAAGCAGGTGGTTGCTTAACACAGGGAAAAAGTAATGCAGAAAGCTCCCTTTCGGCTCCATATTTCTAATTGTGGTCTGCAAACCAATTTTGTTAAATCATTCGGTAAAATAAGGAAATGAGATAAATAAATGCAAATTTCAAGGGAATAAAGCACAGATATAGAAATAGAGTTTGAGACAAAAAGTGACGTCCCTGATCAGACACTGCCTTGAAAAGGCGGAGTCTCATCTGGGACTGCACTATTTGTCATGGTGCATTTTGCAACGCTGGCAGCGAAAGGGTCAAGTTATCACTTGTCTTAAAGAAACAGATTTAGACCTCTTTTTAATGTTCGCATAAGACAGGTTCTACTGTACCATTTTAAACAAGAGTTGTCACAGGACAGCGCGCTCGACTATTCTCAGAATTGTTAGTGTAAAAATGTTTGATAGTGACCTAAAATGATGTCCAATGATACTAGAAGCAAGTAATCAAAGTGTCAGTAAAATATCTTTAATAGTATCTAAGATGTAGGATCTCTTTGAAATCTTTAATGAAAAGAAAAACCTAAGTTAAAAAGGGCAATAATTTTTGTTAAAATGCTTGACAGAGTAATGTACTCTTGCCTACAGATGAAGCTTGTGATAATGAACAAGTGTTCCAAGCTTCAAAGCTTTATCTCAAAGGGTTATGTAAATAAGTGGACTTTAACAAAAACTGTAACCAAACATTCTAAGTTAAAAAAAGCTATAATTCTGCCAAATTGCTTGACAGAGTTATGTACTCTTGCCTCCAGATGAAGCTTGTGGTGGTGAACAAGTGATCCAAGTTTCAAAGCTTTATCCAAAATGGTTATATTAATCAGTGGACTTTAACAAAAACCTTAACCAAAAATTCTAAATTAAAAAGACCCATAATTCTGTCGAAATGCTTGACAGAGTTATGTACTTTTGCCTACAGATGAAGCTTGTGATGGTAGACATGTGTAAGTGTTCTAAGTTTCAAAGCTTTATCTCAAAGGGTTATGTTAATAAGGACTTTAACAAAAACCTTAACCAAAAATTCTACGTTAAAAGGGCCATAATTCTGTCAAAATGGTTAACAGAGTTATGTACTCTTGCCTATGGATGAAGCTTGTGGTGGTGAAAAAGTGTTCCACATTTCAAAGCTTTATTCCAAAGGTTAAAGTCAAAAAATGAACTTTTACAAAAACCTTAACCAAGGTGTGACGCCGACGCGAACGCCAACGCCATGAATGACTTAGAATAGTCAAGCTAAAAATTAAGCTAATAAATAATGGTATTCATAATTTCATTATTTCTATCATGAATATTCATTAGGAAAAGAATTAACCTGGGACTGATGCCTGGGCAATAAATAGGTAATCTTGGGTACATGATTTACATGTATGGTCAAGGTCAATACATTAATTGGTACATGATCATTAGTTACTATCACAAGTAGGACAAGACAGTATCTTGACCTGTACTCTATACTGGATAAAGAACTCGCGCTTAACCATTTACCTGTTCAATATTCATGATCAAAATAATGACAGTATGCATATTCATTAGCTGAAATTTTTATCATGTAAAATTTGCATGGGACTTATTTGACAAAAACTATCATGTCATTAAGTAAACAGAGCAGACCCAGATCAACACAGCTCCTACAGGAGCTGTCTGATCTGGGTCTACTTTGTTTGTAAAGTTGTGAAAAGGGATATATATAGGAAAAGGGTTAAAACTTTAACCCATTCAAAGCTGAAATATCAAAGTAGAATTGATCATCATTGTTTATGGACAGTGTTCATTCAGTATGAAAAGGGTAGAATGTAGGAGAGGATTTTGAATGGCAAATAGTGCAGATCCTGATTAGTCTGCTCTCTTAACCCTCTACTCCATGAATATTCATGTAAGAAATGATGACATCATGAATATTAATCAGATTAATTCTTAAAATGGCATATTAACACATGATGTTTTTGCAAAAGCAAAAACTGAAGAATCGGATCTGTATTATTCCATAAGCAAATAGAGCATACCCTGGTCAGACGCCTCCTCAGACCTGATCTGGGTCTACTCTGTGGGCAAAGGCATAGAAAGGCATACTTATGGAGTAAAGGGTTAAACGGCCTGTTTTGAGTCTACACTGTATGCAAATGTCAGTATATTGGTTTCAAAGGGTGAAGAAGTACCAGTATTTAGACTGATGTAATGGTGGTTGAAACATTGGTGATTTTTGGAATTATATTTCATTTCCTTTTCTAATACATTTGATCTGGGGAAAGGGTTTCATGAGAGCCTAATTACGCCCCCTAAGAGCTTTCTGCATTGCTTTTAGTCTGCATTAAGCAACCACCTGTGTACAAAATGCAAAATGTAACACCCCAGGGACATTTATATTAGAGATAATATTGTATTTAGAAGCAGCCAGATGGACAGACCAAAGTAGCAATAGTAAATATAAATATCACAGCAACTGAGCCTAAAAAATAAGCATTTGAGTATGTCATATATTGCAGTGTTTTTTTCTCAAACCAACACGTAAGCACAGGCCTTAATAATCATGTAATGAGTGTTAATGTTTCTATTTACCAATTAAAACCAGGAAACTGAAAACATTTCCCCTAACAATAATTGCTGGAGGCCATGCACTGAGGTATGAAACGTGACAAAATTTTAAAATTCAGGATGTTTGGTAAGGCTTAAACTTTTACTCCATGAATATTCATGTAAGAAATAATGACATCATGAATATTGATTAGCTGAATTTTTATAATGTAAAATTTTCAAGGGAATTGTAGAATCAGATCTACATTATACTATAAGTGAATGCATTGCTAATTAATACAACAAGTAGTATAGAATCAGATCTATGCTATTCTATAAGCAAACAGAGCAGACCTGATGAGACGGCCCCTACGCAGGAGCTGTCTGTTCTGGGACTACTCTGTTTGCAAAGATGTCAGGGATGGGGTGGGTATTGGTAGATCTAGAAACTGTAGAGTAAGGCCTGTTATAACTTCATAAACAAATAGAGTAGACCTGATCCTGTAGGAGCAGTCTGATCTAGGTCCATTCTGTTTTCAAAAGCCAAAATATCTGGTCAAATTGGTTCTTCTTAAAACAACTTACCTTTATTGAGTTACCTTCTTTGTTTTGTAAAATCTTAGACTCCTTTTCCTTGGCCACTGGGGATAGAGTTTTGAGCTCATCACTATTTTCTATTGCACCATGCTGAACACCATTATTATCTAATTTTGATTTTTGTCTAGTCCTGTTGGCAACACAGTCTCGTTTATAATTTTGATTGTAGAGATTTTGCGAATTCTGGAGAATCTCAGCCTGGTTTTCCTCTTCTGCTTCTTCACACTCATCTTGAAGCTGCAAGGTAAAATTTCAAGGTACAACTTTCAGCCCTATTAACCCTTTACCTTATTAATATTCATGCAAGAAATTATGGCTAAACCCTTTCCCCCATATAAACACCTTTTCACGCATTTGCAAACAGAGAAGACCCAGATCAGACGGCTCCAATATAGGAGTCGTCTGATAAGGGTCTACTCTGTTAGTTTTCCTTTTGCCATGATACAGATCTGCTTCTACAGCTTTTGTCAAAGAAAAAAAAATACATTAAAAAGTTTATAATATAAAATTCAGCTAATAAATATTCATGATGTCATTATTTCTTACATATATATACTAAATTCAGGGGAAACACTTAATGAATATCCACTTGCTGTTTGCTTTATATTTGCAAACTATACAGAGCAGACCGTGATCGGAAGGTTCCTACAGGGGCCATCTAATCTGGGCATACACTATTTGTAAAGGTGTATCTATGAGGTAATGAATCTTTACTGCTTAACCCTTTACCTGTTCTATGTTTATTCCGAATTTCGATACCTACTGAATATTCATGAAGAAAAGAGTTATAATTAAATATAGAAGGTGGAACATTGTAGCAATATTTGAAAGAAAAAAACCATATCTTTCAAATTCCACTAGCAAACAGAGTAGACCCTGATCAGACGGCTCCTCTAGGAGCTGTCTGATCTGGGTCTACTCTGTTTGCAAATGCGTGAAAACACGTATATATGAGGGAAAGGGTTAACCCTTTCCTTCATATAAACACATATTAACGCCTTTGCAAATAGAGTACACCTAGATCAGATGGCTCCTGTAGGAGCTGTCTGATCAAGATCTCCTCTGTTTGCTTATGGAATAAAACATATCTTATTCTTTAGTTTCTACCATTACCAAACAATCCTGTGTACATACATGTATATCATTATAAAAATTCAGCTAATAAATATTCATGAGGTTGTCATTTCTTAAATGAATAATCAACAGGGGAAAGGCTAATGTGTTCAGTAGCAGAAATCTTTATAGTTCAATAAGCAACCAGAGCAGATCCTGTATGAGTCATCTGATCTGGGTCTACTTTGTTTGCAACGGTGTGAAAGGGTGTATAATGAGAGAAAGGGTTAAACCTTTCCCTGTTCTGTATTTAGGTCAAATTTCAATACCTACTGAATATTCATTAACAAAATAGGTATAAAGAAATATGGAAGGCTGTAGCCATTTTAAAAAGTAAAGAAACATATCTAACAAATTCTATTAGCAAACAGAGCAGACCCTGATCAGATGGCTCCTCTAGGAGCCGGCTGATCTGGGTCTACTCTGTTTGCAAATGGGTGAAAACGCCGTTTATATGAGGGAAAGGGTTAAGGGACAAACTAGATATCTTTTGATTATATTGCCCTCTTTGTGCAATGAAATCTGAAGATGTATTACATGTATAAGCAAACAGAGCACATCCTGATCAGACAGCCTCTACAGGAGCTGTTTGATCTGGGTCTTCTCTGTTTGCAAGATGTGAAAAAGAGTGTACATGAAGAAAACTGTTTAAGAGCAAAAAGCAGTTTGTTACATGGGAACAATATGGCGATCTGATTGGATTATTGCCCATGGCTAAAATGATAAGCCTGATCAATAGAAAGACGAAACTGATACAAGTTGCAATAAAATTACTTTTTACATTTAAAAGGCCTTTTTATACGTAAAGCAATTCAACCATGTCGCTAGTTCAACCCTTTGAAAACTAGATAAAAGTTTATAGAACAATTATTTTCTATCTAAAGTAATGTGTTTGACTTTTCTTTTCAAAATCTTTATTCTACAGCAAAACAATTAATGACTTACTCAGTATGCTTATTAGATCTGGTCCAAACTACAGTAAAAATGGATACTTCTACATTTCAGTAATGAAGAATTGATGCCTTTATAGGCAGGTCAGGCTGCTTAATGCAGGATGAAAGTCTTGCAGAAAGCTTTCACCCTGCGTTAAGCTGCCACCTGTCTAAAAGACAGTTAATGGTACAGTACTTGTTTTAGTGTTCAAACTATCAGGGCTTTACTGTATTTGCTTATTACTACAAATTCAAGCATGATATGAATGAGTTACATGTGCCTATGGCATCAATACAGATCAAACACTTCCCATAGGCAATTCCTGATCATAGATTGATAATTTACGGAGGCTGGCCCTTTACCTTTCAGAGATACTTTTGACACCTTTGCAAACAGAGTAGACCCAGATCAGGGGCTCCTTCAGGAATTACCCGACCAGGGTCTGCTCTGTTTACTTATGGAATTTTACAGGTCTGATTCTACAGTTAATACCAGGGTCAAAACTTTTCTTATTATCCCATTCCCTCATATTGACACCTTTTGATGCCTCTGTAAAAGTCCCTTTTGTAACCATTGTGATAAAAAGAGCATTTGCTCCATAGGAGCAAATGCTCTATTTATCACAATGGTTTCAAAACTACACAATTCTAAAATTGTCCTTTTCTCTAGTAAATGCTCCTATTTAATTTGCTATTTTTATTTAAAGAGGCTGGATCTGAAAATGATCCTATGAGGTAAAGGGTTATATGCCATTATCAATTCTCAGCTATTTGATACTCATACATTTCTTACATATTTAATTTCAGGTACAGGGTTAACCCTTTCCTCCATGAACATTCATGTAAGAAATAATGACATCATGAATATTTATTAGATTTAATTGTTATAATAGTTTCATTAATACATGTAAACTGTAGAATCATATCTATGTTATACCATAAGCAAAAAGAGCAGACCCTGATCAGACGGCTCTTATAGGAGTCATATGATCTGGGTCTACTCTGTTTGTAAAGGCGTAGAAAAGCGTATTTATGGAATAAAGGGTTAATTAAGAGTCTGCTCTGTTTCCTTATGAAATAACAGAGATATTATTCTACAGTTTCTGCCATGCCTAAAGATTTGTGTTCATGTGTGGTAATAAAATTTAATCTAATTAATATTCATGACGTCATTACTTCTCACATGAGTACTCATGACGTAAATTTTTAAACAGTAGAGAATTTGATCTGTAAAAAACAAAGTAAGCAGAGTAGACCTTGGTCAATGGGATCTGGGTCTACTCAGTTTACAATGCTATAAAAGATGGGATTATCAAGTGAAGGATACAATGTACGGGTTAATGACCTTTGGGGTCATCTGTACTGCTGATAAAGTTCAATACTATTACAGTACTTTATACGTATACATTTAAGTGTCGATTGCGGTTTTACTTGACAATTGCAAACCATTGAGTTTGTATGTAAAAAGATATCAAGATACTTGGATCATTTGGTCACGATCAAAACGTTTTGACAAACTTGTGTTTTCCCTGTCTGAAACCTTTCATCGCAATCTCACACTGCAATTAAAAGTTTATGATGATCTCACATTTGAACTCAGCATTATTATAGCATTCCTCGGGTTGACACGTACAGATACATGTTTCATTGAACCTTTGATATGCAATAGCCATTAACCCTTTCCCTGTTCTGTGTTTATTTCAAATTTTAATACCTACTGTTTATTCATGGAAAAATTATTGAAATGTTGAAGGTGGAACATTGTAGCCATTTCAGAAGGCAAAGGAATAGATCTATCAAATTCTATTAGCAAACAGAGCAGACCCTGATCAGATGGCTCCTAGAGGGGCCATCTGATCTGGGTCTACTCTGTTTGCAAATGCATGAAAACACGTTTTATGAGGGAAAGGGTTAAAATTAGCAAACAATCTGGATCCCAAATCTCATCTGTTTGATATCATGTGTTTGTAAATTAGAACCAAATACAGGCGCGGATTTAGAGGGGGGGGGGGGGGGGGGGGGGGGGGGGGCGGGGGGGGGGGGGGGGGGGGGGGGGGGGGGGCGGAGCCGGCGTACGCCCTCTCCCCCCCCCCCCCCCCCCCCCCCCCCCTAAAATTGCCAAAACAATTTTTTTAGTAATATTTTAGATCTATATACAGTAAAACCTCTCTATAACGACCACTAACTTGTGTTAATTAGTTGGTATTTTGGGCAGGCGACTGCTTAAAGCAAAGTGAAAGTAAAACAGAATGCTCCTATAGGAGTGTTCTGTTTTACTTTCACTTTTCAAAAAAAAACTTCTAACCCCCAATCTGAAATCTTGGATCCACACCTGACATAAACTCATCTGTAAGAAGTAAGTCTAAGTTTTAAAAGGGCCATAACCCTGTGAACAAACATGTGTGTGAAACTTGTGGACTAACTCACAATATGTGATTAAACCTTTCAATGCAGAACACATATGTACTGGCATTTGCAAACATTGTAGACCCAGATCAGGGGGCTCATAAATCGGTGTCTGCACTGTTTGTCATTCAAAACCCTGTAACAAGTTTAACCCATTCTCTGATATTGACGACTTTTGACGACTCTGTAAAAGTCACTTTGTGAAACCATTGTGATAAATAGAGCATTTGCTACTATAGGAGCAAATGCTCTATTTATCACAATGGTTTCAAACAACAAATTCTAAAAAAAATCCTTTTCTCTAGTTTATGCTCCTTTTCGGTATATTTATTCAGAGAGGTTGAATCTAAAAATAGTCTATGAGGTAATGGCTTAAGCCTTTCATACTGAGTGGACTCTATATTTAACCCTTTCCCTGTTCTATATTTATTCAAACTTTTAATACTACTAAATATTCATGGACAAAGTAATCATAATGAAATATGGAAGCTGGAACATTGTAGCCATTTAAGAAACTAAAGAAACAGATCTATCAAATTCTATTAGCAAACAGAGCAGACCCTGATCAGACGGCTCCTATAGGAGCCATCTGATTTGGGTCTACTCTGTTTGCAAATGCATGAAAAAGGTGTTTATATGAGGGAAAGGGTTAAACACTGATGAACTGAAGCCATGAGTGAAGGATTTGCACAGTGACGAGAAACACAATGATAAGTGGCTAAAAACTAGTCAGTGTACTTTAAAAATAAACAAAGAAATCCGGCTCAAAACTTCAAACAGAACCCTTTACCTGTTCAATATTCATGTAAGAAATAATGACATCCTGAATATTTATTTGCTGAATTTTTATAATGGTGCATAAATGCAGGATTTGTTTACCTTGGCTAAAACTGTACTTACATCTATATAATTTCATAAGCAAACAGAGGAGATTCTGATAAGACGGCTACTACAGCAGCTCTCTGATCTGGGTCTACTCTGTTTGCAAAGACATGAATTGGCATTTGTATGAGTGAAAGGCTAAAAGCTAAAGCACATTAAAGATCTTAAGATAAAGACGGATCTGATATAGAAACTGACATGTAATCATTAAAGTCAGATAGTGCATCTAGTTGACTTGTCATTGAATTAAACTTTCAATCCCTTGGTCATGAGTTGTGCCACAAAATAAAGAAGATACCTCTAGAGACTTGCCAATAGTTTACAAACAACCTTGCTTAACCCTTTACTCCATGAATATTCATGTAAGAAATAATGATGTCATGAATATTAATAAGATTACATGTAAATTTTAAAATGGCATATTGACAGAAGAAAGTTTTGCCAAAGTAGGAACTACAGAATCAGACCTATATTATTCCAAAAGCGAACAGAGCAGACCCTGATCAGACAGCTCCTATAGGAGCCTTCTGATCTGGGTCTACTCTGTTTGCAAAGGCGTAGAAAGGCGTATTTATGGAAGAAAGGGTTAACCCTTTCCTTCATAAAATACTTGTCATACTACATAATTGCAAAATATGATAACAGTTTTAAGAGCCCTCTTTCTTTTCTCAAATCAGAGAAAAAGATAAAGGTGTGTCTTCATACTAAAATCCTCACTTCTCATCAAACCCTTTATTAAGACCATTCTTTAGAATTGTCTCTTTGAGTCGTTTGAGATGATTCTAAAGAGTGGTCACAACATAAGCTTTGGTGGAGAAATAACAGAGCTATTCTTGAAAATGTTTTAACTTACATATCTTGCCATATACTGTTGCATCCTGCATGCTACTTACGTGTTCAAATTCATCCTCCTTTGCAAACATTTTTTCTATAATTAAAAATACCATCAGTCCAGTGATTACCCACAATCCCACAGTAATATGGCCATCATGATTGTGTCCACCTCCTACAATATAAGATATAGAACATATTAACCCGTTACTCCATAAATACACCTTTCTACAACTTTGCAAACAGACAAGACCCAGATTTTGCTTATGATATGATTCTACAGTTTCTGCCAAAGCCAAAACTTTGTGTGTCCATGTGCTATCATTATAACAAATTAATATAATTAATCTTCATGATGTCATTATTTCTCACATGAATATTCATGGAGTAAAGGATTAAAATGATAGCCTCTACTTGCAGGGAGTTTTAACCTTTTACTCCATGAATATTTGTGAAAAAAATAATGATATCATGTTTATTGATTAGTAGAAATCTTATAATGGCACAATATTATGGGGATTTTATTTCAAGACAAAAACAGTAGAGTTAGATTTATATAATTTCATAAGCAAACAGAGTAGACCTTGATCAAACAGCTCCTAAATGAGCCATCTGATCCGGGTCTACTCTGAATGCTTAAGCGTAAAAAGGTGTACGGTATCTAAAGTGTAAAGAGCTAAAAATGCCTAAAAATGATATAAATCATAGGAGTAAATGCTCAATTTATCACAGTTTCAAAACCACACAATTCCAAAATCATGTTCCTTTTCAGTATCTTTAACCAGAGGTTGGATCTAAAAATAGCCTACGAGGTAATGGATGAAGACTAGCGAGGAATTTGTAAGTACAAACATTTTGGTTCCAGAAGAAGTTTTAGAATGAAACAAACAACCATTCCTGATCTGGGTGCATTCTGTTTGTAAAGGCATTAAAAGACATAGATAAAGTATGGAGTAAAGGCTTAACCATTTACTCCAAAAGTACGCATTTCTACGGCTTTGAAAACAGGGTAGACTCGGATCAGACAGCTCCAACTGGAGCTATCTGATCAGCGTCTGCTCTGTTTGCTTATGCTATAATATAGATATTATTCTACAGTCTGGACCATGTGCCATTATGAATATTCAATCTATGACGTGATTATTTCCTACATGAATATTCATGAAGTAGAGGGCTAATGCAATGATGACTTGAAGTCTCCAGCTTACCTCTGTCAATGTTAGCCCAGGCTTCAGGCAGGAGATGGAGGAAGACATCGCCCAGTAGACCTCCAACAGCAAAACTGAGCAGGAGCTTCAACCTCGATGCCGCCTCTGAAAAAGACAAAAAGAGCCATCTGATCTGGGTCTACTCTGTTGGCAAATGCGTGAAAAGGTGTTTATAAGAGGGAAAGTGTTTCCCTGTTCAATATCCATGTAAGGAACAATGATGTCATGAATATTTATTAGCTGAATAATTTATAATTATAGATTATAATGGCATTCGTATACATGATTTCTGTTGGTGTTGGTAAAAACTGAAGAGTTAGATACATACTATAATATCATAAGCAAACAGATCTAGAGCAGCCCTCAGACCCGACGACTGCCATAGGAGCCATCTGATCTGGGTCTTCTCTGTTTGCAAATGCATAAAAAGGCAACACAGAAATGTTTGGCTATGACAAAAACTGAAGAATCATATCTACATTATTTCATTAGCAAACAGAGCAGACGCTGATAAGACGACTCCTATAGAAGTCATCTGATCTGGGTCTACTCTGTTTGCAAAGGTGTTAAAAGACATACATAAGGAGAAATGAAAATTACTCATAAACTTGCTTCAAATGGACCAAGACATGAGAATGTGTCTCTTTCAGATAAAGGGCTATGTTGAGATGTAAAAGTTGATAGCCTGCAGGCCTAGTACCCCTGTCCAGACCTCCTTCCACTGCATTCCTTATCAACCTCTCCCAGCCTATGCAACATGTGATACAAGGCCTGGAGCATTGACAATTCTAGTGTAGTCTTGCTCCCAACAAAATCTTTAACACTTTGCTTCATGCATGCCCCTTTTTACGCCTTAGCAAAAAGAGTATACCCAGATAATTAAGAGAGCTCCCATAGGAACTGTCTGATCAGTCTGCTCTCTTGTTATGGAAATATACAGATCTGAATTTACAATTTCCACCATAGCAAAAATTCTTATATTTAAATACTTCATCATATTTTTGTTTTTACATAAATATTTCTTACATGCATATTCACAGAGTAAAGGGTTAATTCTGTCAACAACGTTAACATCCCTAAATTTTTATCTAGAGAAATATTTATGGAAATAAAGGTTAACCCTTTCCCTCATATAAACGTGTTTTTACGCATTTGCAAACAGAGTAGACCCAGATCAGACGGCTCCTGTAGGAGCCATCTGATCAGAGTCTCTTCTGTTTGCTAGTAGAATTTGAAATATCGGTTTCTTTACTTTCTATATAAAATGTCTATAGTGTTCCACCTACCAAATTTCATTAAAACGTGTTTGTCCATGAATATTTAGTAGGTGTTGGACTAAATATAGAACAGGGAAAGGGTTAAGAATGAGCTGATATGACACAACATTGGGTTGGTACCTTTACATCTTTGAGGCAAGTCTAATTATTATCTACAGAATGGGTATATAGCTGCTTCTGCAGTAGTTATCATGCTTGCAAAATCAACAGATGCATATCTAATGACTTCGTGCACACACTCACATAAATATTGTATACACCCATGTTCATTCTGCGAGACACTGACATGGACCGTCAGTCAATGAGGATTCACATAACCCTTTCAATGGTGCATTTACAAAATAGA
The DNA here is from genome assembly GCA_963576725.1 of Azorinus chamasolen. NCBI lineage: Eukaryota > Metazoa > Mollusca > Bivalvia > Cardiida > Solecurtidae > Azorinus > Azorinus chamasolen. The sequence continues at coordinate 42,718,363 of OY755245.1, forward strand.
ATGTTCCATCATTGTGTTACTGTATTGTCCATTCTGTAGGATCAGAATAAATTTACTGGAAAATAACAAACAGAGCTGACCTTGATAAGAGGGCTATTTGAGGGTGAGCCCTCTGATCTGGGTTTACACTGTTTGCAAATACCAGATAATTTCTTTCCTACATTCAAAGGGTTATTACGTCTTTATTTTTTTGTAAACCAGGTTAACCCATTACCTCATAGGCTATTTTAGATCCTACCTCTTTAAATAAATCTACCGAAAAGGAGCATTAACTAGAGAAAAGTAAAATTTTAGAATTTTGTAGTTTGAAACCATTGTGACAAATAGAGCATTTGCTCCTATAGGAGCAAATGCTCTATTTATCACAATGGTTTCACAAAGTGACTTTTACAGAGTAGTCAAATGTAGTCAGTATGAGGGAAAGGGTTAATGGTCTTCTGCAAAAAATGCTGTCTGCTGACAGCCTGAATTTCTTTTTGTGTTTCTTCAAAAAATGTATTCAGATCGAGTCACCCACAGTTTGGACCTTCAGATGAGACACTCAGATGTTTGCTAGCATGCTAAACTTATAATCAGCCAAGTTACGAGGTATATTTATAGGTACATTTGGGAAAATGGGAAAAAGTGTAGACCCAGTCACATAATCTAAGTCTGATTGGGTTTTAAACCGTTTTATACTGTTTTCAAAGCTTGAATATGTATTTCTATATATGCTCAGAACTCCAGATAAGATGCGAAAATTTCAACATTTTCAAGAATAGTTCCTTTATTTCTCCACCAAGTCCTATACTGTGACCACTCTTTAGAATCGTCTCAAAGAGAAGAGTGGTCACAGTATAGGGTTTGGTGGAGAAATAACAATTTTGGGTACACACCTTTATCCGAAATAATGAGAAATAACAAATTTGGGTACACACCTTTATCTGTAGCTCTGTATGCATTTGAATATCAAACAGTGCAGACCATTGGCACATGCTGCTTGTCTGCAATATTTATATATCAACTCCACATCATTTGTATTAACTCATTCTCTCCTAGACTATTTTTAGACCCAACCTCTTTGAATAAATCTACCGAAAAGGAGCATAATAACTACAGAAAAGGAGAGTTTTGGATTTGTGCAGTCTTGAAACCATTGTGATAAACAGAGCATTTGCTCCTATGGAGCAAAATGCTCTATTTATCACAATGATTTCAAAATGTGAATTTTATAGAGGCGTAAAAATGCATCACTAGGGGGTAATGTGTTAACCCACACAAACTTTTGGATCCAAATAAGATGCCAAGTAACAAATGGTGTCTCATTAGGATCCAAACAGTTTGAAACGATAACTTTTTGAAGAGAAATAGATGAAAAACTGTCCTAGAGAATTGCACCAGACAACCAATTTTGCTTATTGCGTGGGTATAATTTTTTCTGAAAAGTCACTGCTATACGACTTTCATTGAAGACAGTGATTTTTTTTTATCTTAACCCTTTTCTTCATATAAACTCCCTTTTCACGCATTTGCAAACAGAGAAGACCAAGATCTTCTGTCTCTTAGAGGAGCCATCTGATCATGGGTCTGTTCTGTTTGCTAATGGAATTTGATAGATAGTTCTTTAGTTTCTAAAATGGCTACAATGTTCTACCTTCCATATTTCATTATAACTATTTAATTTGTCCATGAATATCGAGTATTAGTATTGAAATTTGGACTAAATATAGAACAGGGAAAGGGTTAAAATGGTCCATCAAGATTTAACCCTTTCCCTCATAGGCTATTTTTAGATCCAACCTCTTTCAGTAAATTTACCGAAAAGCAGCATTAACTAGAGAACAGGAATTTTTTAGAATTTTGTAATTTGAAACCATTGTGATAAATAAAGCATTTGCTCCTATAGGAGCAAATGCTTTATTTAATACAATGGTTTCAAGAAGTGGTTATTACAGAGGCGTAGAAAGGAAGGAAAGGGTTAACAATACAGCCCATTTAGAGTCAAATGGTAAATTTTGTTAGCTGAAAGTTATTCCAAATGGCAAATAGTCGGTCTCTGATTAAACAGCCCTTTGATCTGGCTCTTCATTGACTGTAACACTAATCAATGCCATTCATCTATATGGACTTACCTGAAATTCAATGTACCTGACCTGTTTTCAGACAAACATATCTTCACTTTTAATTAAGCAATGTTCAACTAAGTAACTGTAAAAAATCAGCATTCATAAACCTTGATTACGTTAAGTTTTTGGACAGAAGGGGCCATTTGAGGAACAGTCACTCTGATCTGGGTCTACTCTGTTTGCAAAGGTTAGAAAGGCGTATATATATGGAGCAAATGATTAATATCACACAATTACTGCTTAGCATGCAAGGAACTCATAAAACATCAGAGGAAGTCATTGTCATTGTTGTAATCAGTGAATCTGTATGCAATATTAAGAAAATAATCAACTGTCTACAACATTGTCATCTGGCAAAAAAAAAATTCAAACCTTATTTCATGAATATTCATATCAACCAAGGATTTTTTGCCAAGGTAGAACTGTAGTATCAGATCTATATTGCATCCCAAACAAACAAAGCAGACACTAAGTACTGATCAGACAGTCCCTATAAATAGGAGCAGCCTGATTTGAGACTGTGTTTACTTTGACTGTTTGCAAAGGAGTAGAAAGAAGTATTTTTGAAGTAATGGGTCAAATAATATGGGAATATTTGGTTAAGAAAATGCTTTAAAATATTGTTGACTTCTACAAATCAAAGGCAACTTTTCTTACATTTCTCTTAACCTTTTCCTCCATAAATATGGCTTTCAACACCTTGGCAAACAGACTGAGAGTAGACCCAGATCAGACCGTCTGATCAGGGTCTGCTCTTTTTGCTTATAGAATAATATAGATCTGATTCTACAGTTTCTGCTTTAAAAGCAAAAATTTCTTGTGTTAATATGCCATAGTAAAAAATTACTTAACTAATTTTCATGACATCATTATTTTGAACATGAATATTCATGGAGTAAAAGGTTAAAACAGTGGTTAAAAATTACCCCCTGCATCCAGATGAGATGCTAAGTATTTGGATCAAAACTGTTTGAAAAGATAATCACAAGTTTACTGCGCATGCTAGCCTGTACATGTAAAGCCTTTAAACAAAATCGGCATGCATGTTCCAAATGTTATTGCCAAAATAATATCAGCCACAAGACGTAATCCATCATAACTATCCTTTAGCATGCTACAGCCCAACACCTGATGACTGCAGACAGTTTTAACACTTTCCTTCACATAAACACCTTTTCACGCCTTTGCAAACAGAGCATACCCAGATCAGATGGCTCCTATAGGAGCCATCTGATCAGGGTCAGTTCTGTTTGCTTATGACATGATAATATAGATTATGATTGCCCAGTTTATGTCAAAACAAACACTTTCCTTGGAAATCTTACTTTATAATATAAATATTCAGCTAATAAATATTCATGATTTCGTGTTTTACTTACATGAATATTGAGCAGAGAAAGGGTTAATCACCTCTAATTAACCGTTACTCCATAATCATAAGTCATGTAAGAAATAATGTACTCTAATTTATGAATATTAATTAGCTAAATATTAATAATGACATATTAACAAGGACAATTATATACAAGGCCCTGATAAAGAAAAAATGCAGCATCAGATCTATATTATTCCATCAGCAAACAGTGCAGACCCTGATCCTGAAGCAGCCATCTGTTCTGTGTCTACTATGCTTACAAAGACACTAAATGGCGTATCTATGGAATAAACTTACAGATAATCTTATTTTAGGTGAAACAGAAACTGTAGAATTAGATCTACAGTGAAACCCTCTCTATAACGGCCACTAAATTACATCAAGCATTTTGTGTTAAAGGCAGGTGGCTACTTAAAGCAAGGTAAAAGTCAAACAGAATGCTCCTGTTTAACTTTCAACTTGCTTTAAGCAGCCACCTGCCCTTAATACCAACTAATTAACACAATTTAGTGGTCGTTATAGAGAGGTTTTACTGTATATACCATAAGCAAACAGAGCAGACCCTGATCAGACGGCTCCTACAGGAACCGTTTGATCAGGGTCAACTCTGTTTGCAAATGCATGAAAAGAAATTTACATGAAGGTAATTAAGGGTTAATGAATATTCACAAGATAAAGGGTCATCTGGTTAATAAATTATTTTCTGCTGAAACCTGCAGAATTTTCTGGTTTTTGGCTCTGAGTCTATCATAAGCGGAAAAATCTGGCAGTTTACCTTCACTTGTGCTTCAGATAGTGTTGTTTAATCATAACAGCCAAAATGCAAGATGCAAACAGTAACCCTGAGCACATGAAGCAAAAAGTGGTAAGCTCTAACATTTGTCAATTTCAAGTTGCTATGACATTCGCTCAGGCTTAACTCTTTGCATGCTAGCAGCGAAACCGTGATTACAAATGCAAACAGCTTGGATCCAGATGAGACGCCGCATAATGCGGCATCTCATCTGGATCCAAACTGTTTGACACTTTGATGATTATAAATTTTGCAAAGAAATGAGAGAAATGTTATATTAAGAATTGAAGCAGACAACAATTGTTGCAGACGAAAAATTACCTAGTGTGCAAAGAGTTAATCTACAAATTAGAACATCAGATTGTGAATATCTAGTAGTATTGATCAGGATGAGATGCCAAATACTTACTCTTTAAAAAATTATACATGTATCTGTATATCATGTATATTTGATCTAATACAAATTTTACTTTCTATCAATTCATTAACCCTTCCCCTGTTTAATATCTGCGAAAGGAAGAATGACATCATGAATATTTATTAGCTGATTTTGTACACAGGATGTTTTGGCTCAGTCAGCAACTGTAAAATCATATCTATATTATACCATAAACAAACAGAGTAGACCCTGATCAGACGGCTCCTATAGGAGCCGTCTGATCAGGGTCTACTCTGTTTGCAAATGCGTGAAAAGACATTTACATGAAGGGAATGGTAAAGCTTTTGAGAAACTACTCAGTAGCAAACAGCCTGATGAGACAACGAGTTACTCAACATCTCATCTCGATCAAAACCGTTTGCAAATGCTGAGTCTGGTTGTGTTTAGCAGAAGAAGGACTTACTTGTTAACCCTATTAACAGTGTAGAGCCAGATCAGTGGGCTCCTCGCGGAGCCTTCTGATCAGGGTCAGCACTGTTTGTCATTCAAATTCCTCTGGCAAATTTTATTTACCCTTTCATACTGTACGGACTCTACCTGAGTAAACAATGATGGCCAAATCCACTTTGACCCTTTACTCCATGAATATTCAAGCAGGAATAATGACACATCACACCATGAATATTAATTAGGTGACTATTTATAATAGCAAATGAGAGCAGGAATTAATTTTCAGTCATGGAAGAAACTGTAGTATCAATTTTTTATAATTTCACCAGCCAACACAGTAGACCGTGATCAGATGTCACGACTTCATATCAGGAGTTGTCTGGTCAGGGTCTACTCTGTTTGCAAAGATGTAAATAGTGCATATATGGAGTGAAAGGTTAAAGCTTCCATATTTCATTATAACTATTATGTCCATGAATATTCAGAAGGTATTGCTTTTTTTATAAACCTAAAAAGGGAAATGATAGGTGGCACCTTAACCCTTTCCCTGTTCTATGTTCATTCCAAATTTCAATACCTACAGAATATTCATGGACGAAATAGTGATAATGATATATATAGAAAGTGGAACAATGTAGTCATTTTAGAAACAAAAGAAACAGATCAATCAAATTTGTTTGCAATTGTGTGAAAAGTAGTTTGAAAGGAGCTTTCTGCATGATTTTCACCCTGCATTATATATTAAGCAGCAACCTGCCTACAAGGCTATGCAATCTTCTTAATTAAAATTCTGGTTTCAAGAGGTTTTACTTTACACTAAATCATCCTCAGGAACTCACTCTCCTTCAATTCACCATTAACAATTCTCATTAAAATAATTAAACAACATTATTTCCAAATAATATGCACATGAATATTGCAAAAACACTCATTTTGTCTCAGACTCCTATTCATGATCATGCATCATAGCCTTTTGAAACATCTGCACACCATTCTAATAACCATTTTGTACAAAATTGCAAGCTGAGAAGCAAATTTGTGCAAACAGTGTGGATCCAACTGATGAGATGACATGGTTACCTGGGTTCATGTTCTCAAGCTTTTGATTGGTCAGATTTGAGCCTTTGGCTCAAATCTGACCAATCAAAAGCTTGAGAACGAACTCAGACTCAACTAAAAAGTTTTATAAGCATGGCTACTTGTAATTCTCCTCAGATTCAAATTTGAGACACTGTTGACTTACAAACAGCTTGGATCCTGATTAGAAGCCAAATTAATTGGCATCTAAGTCAAGATCTTTGCAAATCCAATTCAAATACCTAGTAGCAAGGAGAAATATTTCACTATTTGCATGCTAAGTAAGTTGTCCACAACATCTGGTGTCTGCCACCTTAATACCATTTCACGCATTTGCAAACAGAGAAGACCTAGATCAGACAGTTCCTGTACAAGCCATCTTATAATCAGGTTCTGCTATGTTTGCTTAATTATGAAATAATATAGATACGATTCTACAGTTTCTACTGTGGCCAAAAATTCCTGTGTCCAATTGTGCCATTATAAAAATTAATCCAATTAATATTCATGATGCCATTATTTCTTACATGAATATTCATGGAGTAAAGGGTTAACTGGCACTGAAGTCAAGTCTTATCATATTTTGGACTGTCTGCCATTCAATATCCTCTGATAAATACTGAATTGACTTAGACTTACTGTTAATCCTTAAACTCCATAAATACGCCTTTGCAAACAGAGTAGACCCAGATCAGACGGCTCCTATAGGAGCCGTCTGATCATCCTCACTGTCTGCTCTGTTTGCTTATAACATGATATAGATATGTTATTCTACTGTTTCTGTCATGGCTAAAACTTCCTGTGTCCATGTACTGCTATTATAATAAATTCATCTAGTCAATATTAATAACGTCAATATTTCTTAGATGAATATTCATGGAGGAAAGGGTTAAACAATACTTGACCATTCTACTTTGAAAAATTCAGCTTTCAAGGAATCGCTAGCATTAAAAAAACGTCTTAACCCTTTACACCATGAATATTCATGAAGGAAATCATGACATCATGACTAATCAGCCTTGATCATAAGGCTCCTATAGAAGCTGTCTGATCTGGGTCTACTCTGTTTGCTCTGGCATAGAAAGGTGTATTTATGAAGTAAAGGGATAATTGTTTTCAGATACAAAGGAGGAATTACACATGTTAATGTCTGAGCCTGGAAACTGTCAGACCAAACCTCAGGAGCATTATTGTTTATAGAACTGAATATGGTGTTTGCTTAAAAATCATTTGTTTATAACTTTGTATAACAAAATTTACTGCATTTCTATCATATATATATAGAGGTCCATATAAGATGCGTAAATTTCAACATTTTTAGGAATAACTCCTTTATTTCTCCACCAAACCCTATACCGTGACCACTCTTTAGAATCGTCTGTTTGAGACGATTCTAAAGAGTGGTCACAGTATAGGGTTTGGTGGAGAAATGATGATTTTAGTATTTGAGTACGCATTTTAATCTGGAGCTCTAGTGACCACATGAGAACAATCTTAAAATAATGTCAGAGGACCAGATCTGTTTTCAACCCTTTACTCCATAGATACACCTTTTAGCACCCTTTCAATCAGAGTAGACCCAGATCAGGCAACTCCTGTAGAAGCTGTCTGATCAGGGTCTTCTCTGTTAGGTTATGAAATAATACAAATCTAATTCTACAGTACTAGTTTTATCCTTCCTGTAATATGCCATTATATCAATTCATCTAATTAATATTCATGATGTCATCATTTCTTACATGAATATTCATGAGGCAAAGGATTACTCATTATAGTATTAATAAACTAGTAAACAATCATCAAATTTAAATCAATGGCACTTTCTTTTTTTGAGGTGGTAAAGATTTAAATAATCTGGCAAATAATCAAATAAATTGCCAAGACATATTATTCAATTAGAAACAAACTAAATTGGCATTACCAAATTTATAAGACTAACCACATACATGTAGTATTTATGGAAAACAATAACAAAAGGCAATAACTTGACATGTCAATATAGTTTTTATCTGGATCCAAAGCAGTTACCAGTATATAAATATTTGGAAAAGTCTAAAGTTGGCACAGCATGAGAGTTAACTCTTTCAGTGCTAAAATATCAGAGTGGAATAGCCCGTCAGTGTTTAACTATAGGGTCGGTCCACTCTGCAATGATTAGAAAGGCTTAAACTTGCTAGAGGATTTTGAATGACAAACAATACAAACCCTGATCAGATGGCTCCCGTAGGAGCCCTCTAATCTGGGTCTACACTGTTTGCAAAAGCCAGTCCATGCATGTGTGTCCTGCATTCAAACGGTTAAGGAACCCATGTCTTGGCAATGCAGACATTGGTTATATTGTTAAACTGACGTCAGACACCAGTCTATCAAGTTTGAAAATATCATCTTTGTTTATTTCTGGAATGGTTTATGGATGTTTAAACAGTGCAGCAGATTTATTATCAGGATTCATAAATAACGGTGTTAAAATGATAGATTTAACCCTGACAATGTTGAGTTTTCACAGTGGAATAGCCAATCAGTGTTTTACCTATGCAGTGCATTCAGTATGAAATGCTTTAAAAGCTTGCTAGTTGATTTTTAATGACAAACAGTGCAGACCCTGATCAGAGGGCTCCTCTAGGAGCCCTCTGATCTGGGTCTACACTGTTTGCAAATGGCAGTACATGCATGCCCAACATTCAAACCATTAAGGATATATTCAGAAACAGAAGCATTACAGTTGAAATTAACCGTTTAACCCCATATTTAATTTTAAGCAATTGTCCTCAGACTGCCAAATGACTGCAGACAGGTTGGATCTGACATACTTAACGAGTGTCTCATCTGGATCAAATCTGTTTGCAAAAAATAACCACATCACAAATTTGCACATTGACTTAATGTTAACCCTTTCCTTCATATAAATGCATTTTCACACATATGCAAACAGAGTAAACCCAGATCAGATATGGCACCTACAGGAACCATCTGATCAGGGTCTGCTCTGTTTGCTTATGATAAAATACACATATGATTCTATAGTTCCTGCCATGAAAAAAACATTCCTGAAACATGTGCTATTATAACAATTAACCTAATCAATATTCATGATGCCATTATTTCTAAAAATACATGTCAATATTAACCCATTCCCTCATAGGCTCTTTTTTAGTTCCAACCACTTTGAATAAATCTACCGAAAAGGAGCATTAACTAGAGAAAAGGCATATTTTAGAATTTCATAGTTTGAAACCATTGTGATAAATAGAGCATTTGCTCACAATGGTTTCAAGAAGTGCCTATTACAGAGGCATAAAAGGCGTATTTATAGAGGAAAGGGTTAATGGTATAAAGTGTTATTAGTTAATGTTTCTTCCATTTCTTTTTAAGCCTTCCCCTGTTCTATGTATATTCCAAATGTCAATACTTACTGAATATTCATGGGCAAATAGTTGTAATGAAATAAGGAAGATGGAACATTGTAGCCATTTGAGAAACTAAAGAAACAAATTCCATTAGCAAATAGAGTAGAATCCGATCAGATGTCTCTTACAGGAGCTATCTGATCTTGGTCTACTCTGTTTGCAAATGCATGAAAAGGCGTTTATATATATAGGAAAAAGCTAAAAGTTTGGATCTACATGATACACTGGGTTACTCTAGATCTGTAACTTCTTATCTGCATTGACAATACAATGGTTACTTATAATGAATCATGGTAAGAAAATTAGAGCTGCAAAGATTATTAACCCTTTCCCTCATATAAACGTGTTTTCACGCATTTGCAAACAGAGTAGACCCAGATCAGACGGCTCCTAGGAGCCGTCTGATCAGGGTCTACTCTGTTTGCTAATATAATTCCATAGATCTGTTTCTTTGCTTTCTAAAATGTCTACAATGTTCTACAATGTTCTACAATGTTCTAAAAGGTCTACAATGTTCTAGTTCCATATTTCTTTATAACTATTTTGTTAATGAGTCATGATTCAGTAGGTATTGAAATTTGGCCTAAATACAGAACAGGGAAAGGGTTAACCATTTACCTCATGAATATTCATGTAAGCAGTTATGATGCCTTGCAAACAGATAAGACCCAGACCAGACATCTCCTGTAGGAGCTGTCTGATCAGGTTCTACTCTGCTTTCTTATGGAATCATACAGATCCGATTTTACAGTTTCTGTTATTGCAAAAAAAATCCTTTGTTTGTACTTTTTTCTAGTAAATGCTCCTTTTGGGTAGATTCATTCAAAGAGGTTGGGTCTAAAAATAGCCTATGGAGAAAAGGATTAATTTAAAGTTTCTGCTATTGCCAAAAAAATTCCTTTGTTTGTACTTTTTTCTAGTAATGCTGAGGCCTTTTGGGTAGATTCATTCAAAGAGGTTGGGTCTAAAAATAGCCTATGGAGGAAGTGGTTAATTTAGGACCCGTGTAGACACCAGAAAAAGGCCTGGTCAATGTAACTTCAGCTAATAAATATTCATAACATCATTATTTCTTAACCCTTTCCTTCATATAAATGCCTCTTTACACATTTAATAACAGAGAAGACCCAGATCACACAGCTCCAGATCAATATCAACTATTCTTATGTAAATAATGCCATTATAACACAATAGCTAATTAACCCTTTCCCTGTTCTATGCTTATTCTAAATTTCAGTACCTACTGAATATTCATTAACAAAACAGTTATAACGAAACATGGAAGGTGGAACATTGTAGACATTTTAGAAAGCAAAGAAACAGATCTATCAAATTCTATTAGCAAACAGAGCAGACCATGATCAGACAGCTCCTCTAGGAGCGGTCTGATCTGGGTCTACTCTGTTTGCAAATGCATGAAAACAAGTTTATATAGGGAAAGGGTTAATATTCATGATGTTATTATTTCTTACATGAAAGAATTAACCCTTTTTTTTATGCAGTTGCAAACAGATTAGACCCAGATCAGCCATCTGATAAGGGTCTGCTCTATTTGCTAGAGGAATTTGAAAGATCAGTTTCTTTACTTTCTGAATGGCTACATTTATTATTTATTATGTTCAACATTCCATATTTCATTATAACTATTTTGTTCATGAATATTCAGTAGATATTTAAATTTTGAATAATTATATTAAACAAGTAAAGGGTTAAGACAACATTTGTAATGGACATTTGTTTGCTAATCTTTCATACATTGTAAATGTCTACAATTGACGAAGAAATATAAAGAGAACAGACAATAATAACAAACAGGATGGGGTTGGTCCAATACTTAATGCTTTGCCACCAACTGTATTAAAATTCAATACAAAACAATGGGGAACAGGACTCCCAAGGGACACTTCAACTTATCCATGACTAGCTGATGAAATATTGATAGTCCACAAATGCAGACATCCACGTGAATTATGACTAATGTCTGTAATACTCTGTTCCAACAAGCTTCGAGTCTGCTCCAGTACCTGCAGAAAATTGCCATGAAAATGTCACATGATTCTTAATTTCACTTTTAAGCCACTAGTTGATTAGTGATTTTTATCTACCCAAACTATTCTAGGTACTCGGATAGACAGATTTAAGCAACTTATTATAGTGAAGGAGTCGTTTGATCAGGGTCTACACTATTTGTTACAATAAGTTTAAAGTTATCAAAATGGTGCTAAATTAAATTTGATTGTGAAGCTTTTCAACAGAGGAAACAGGGTATCCTAATACTTTGGGTAATTAACCCTTTCCTCCATAAAAGTAAAAGTCCTCTGTTGAAACCATTGTGATAAATAGAGCATTTTGCTCCTATAGGAGCAAATGCTCTATTTATCACAATGGTTTCAAATTACAAAATTCTAAAAAAATTCTTTTCTCTAGTTAATGCTCCTTTTCGGTAGATGCATCCAAAGAGGTTGGATCTAAAAATAGTCTATGGAGGAAAGGGTTAAGGTATTGATTGAGGAAAGAAAATCTAAATCCCGTAAATTTCAATTTTGCACTACTTATTTTATTTCGTAAGTTTTTAACCATTTGTATGTGTAACAAAAAGAAATCAGAAGGCTAAAAAAAAAAGAGGAGCGGAGGCAAATAAAATGTACAGTTCCAGTATCTCGTATTGGTTCTAAAATTTAGTCATTCATGTACATATCATGTTCAATATATCAATTTTGACTGAAGATGGCTTAGCTGGAAGTGCCTAACAAAAGGTGAAACCACTTCCTCAGACTCAATACTACGCTCATGATATGTGGATAATGGAGCTCTATACAGGTGAAACTACAGGAATGGAGATCAGTCTTTGAAATACTGTGAGTGTTACTGAAAAGTATTAGTAATATCAAGTGACAGATACTAGTGATGGAAAATTGACATCCGATATGGATAACACACCAAAGTACAAGGTAATACTTCATCTTTGTCTTGACATTTTTATTGCAATTTTCACACATTTTTTACCCTTTGAATGATGGGAAATCAGTGTATTGCATGTGCAAACAGTGTAGACTATATCATAGGGCTTCTACTGAAGCCCTCTGATCAGGATCTTCACTATTTCTCATTCAAAATCCTCTCGTAAATTATAGAATGGATTTAGCCCTTCACTCCATAAATACACCTTTCTACGCCTTTGCAGACAGTGTTGACCCAGATCAGACAGCTTCTGTAGGAGCCGTCTGATCAGGGTCTGCCCTGTTTACTTCTGATAAAATATAGAAACGATTCTACAGTTTATACCTTGGCTAAATATTCTTGTGTTCATGTGCAATTATAAAAAATTATCTAATCAATAAGCTATACATCATGTAAATGTATTACCTTCAAGGCTTAATTTCTATAATGGCATACATAATACAGTGCACAAATTTCTTTGGTACTGCAGTAGACACTGTAGATGTAGAGCAAACAGATCTGAGCAAGTGAAAACAGGATACTTTTGGCTATGATGGCAGAAACTATAAAATCAGATTTATATTATGCCATCATGGGAAACACTGGCAGAGGCCCAGTGATTGGATGGCTTCTGAGTACATGTAGATCTGGTTCTAAAGCATCTAAAGGTGCTTTTATCAAGGAAAATTAACCCTTTCCCTCATAGGCTATTTTTAGATCCAACCACTTTGAATAAATCTACCCAAAAGGAGCGTTTTTAAACTAGAGAAAAGGAAAATTTTTAGAATTTTGTAGTTTGAAACCATTGTGATAAATAGAGCATTTTCAAAATTTTAATGCTCTATTTATCACAATGGTTTCAACAGGTGATTTTAACAGAGGCATAGAAAGGTGTATTTATGGAGGAAAGGGTTAAAGGTTCAGACGGATTTGAAACTGATGTAGAATTTGATTTCAGAGGGACAGAAATTTATCAAAAATACAATATAATTTAGACTCAGGGCCAAACAGAAATAAAACCTCATAATTATATAAAATCAATTTTGTACATTCACACATTGTACTATTTCCATTACCTGAAAGAAAGTACAACTGAAATTAATGCATTACTTGCACATTTGGAAAGTAATGCCAGTTAATCACATTTCCTGCATGTTTTTTCAAGAGTACGGTAATTCTACTCAGGAATTTCAAAGAAGTGACACTTGAATTAATTACATTTTTCTGCTTGTACCACAATCTCTTACAAATACATTTAAAACAAAGCAGACCTAGATCAATAACAAGAGCACCGCAAGCGGGTGCCAACGCTCGTCTGTCGTCATTGTAAAAAAATATGAAGAGCCATAACTCCAAAATTTTAAAATCAAGAGTTATGGTTCTTATTTAGGGGTCTAATCCCCTCAATGAGATCTACTAACCTATGAACTTTCATGTTGATACCTCTTATGCTTTTCGAGTTTTGGTCAATGTTAAGATTTCGGACCACGAGGATGACATCGACTACAACGACGACGTGGATGCCGGAGTTACGACAATAGCTCGTGATTTCTTCGAAACAGACGAGCTAAAAAGCTGAAAGATGCTTAACCCATTCCATCATAGGCTATTTTAGAGCCAACCTTTTAGAATAAGTCTTAAGACAGAAATGATCGAGCATTTACTACAAAGAAAGGAAACAAGTTAGAATTGTGTAGTTTTAAAACCATTGTGATGACAACAGCATTTGCTCATAATGGAGCAATGGTTTCAAAAAGAGACTTTTACTAAGCCTTCAAAATGCGAAAACATGTAAATACGCCTTTCTACGCCTTTGCAAACAGAGTAGATCCAGATCAGACAGCTCCTACAGGAGCCGTCTGATCAGGGTCTGCTCTGTTTGCTTATGATATAATACAGATATGATTCTACAGTTTTCTGCCTGTGTGCATGTGCCTACGTGCATGTCAAGTTGTAAGAAAATAATCTAATTACATGAAATATTAATGACATTATTATTTGTTACATGAATATTCATGGAGGAAAGGGTCAAATTACCACGACTTTTGAATTTTTCATTAGCAAGATCAAATTTTTAGTACTGCGCGAAAACTAGCAATTTTGTTAAAAGCGGTCATGATCATGAGCTGGTTATATTTTTACTATTCATCAGAATATGTTTAATTATGATGTCAATTTTGTACATATGAAATAAAAGTTGAAACCCTCTGAATGCAGAAAACGAGTATGCTGGTATTTGCAAACAGTGTAGACCCAGATAATATTAGAGGAACCCTCTGATCAGGGTTTGCATTGTCTGTTATTCAAAATCATCTATCAAGTTTAATCATTTCATACTGTGTACGTAGACTCTGATGGGCTATTCTACTCTGATAATTCAGTGTTGAAAGGGTTAAGGCAGTTTCCATAGAATTTTCCATGGAATTTTCATTATCCTAAACTGGGTTATTAACCTTTTATCCGGAGGGCTGGAAAAATCCTAAAACTTTTACTCGTCCTGCCAGCTGCTTTTGTCTTATTTTACTTAAATTCAGTGTTAAAATTTCTGAAATTCTACTCGTCCTGCAAGAAAGTTACTCGTCATGACGAGCGGACGAGTGGAATTTTCCAGGCCTGTTTTATCTGAGAGAAGCACTGCCCCATGTCTTTGCAAACAAGTAGACCCAAATCAGATGTCTCTTGTAGGGGCCTTCTGATCAGGATCTGTTCTGTTTGCTAAAGGAATTATTATTATGTTTCTACCAAAGCCAAATCCAGTGTTCGTATACCATTATAAATATCCCCCTAATTAATTAATAATCTTGATGTCACTATTTCTTATACAGAGGTCCAGATAAGATGCATAAATTAAAACATTTTCAAGAAAAACTTCTTTATTTCTCCATCAAACTCTATGTTGTGACCAATCTTTATATTCTAAAAAGTGGTTACAACATAGGGTTTGGTGGAGAAATGAAGACTTTAGTATTTGAGTACACACTACACAGTCATCTGTTGCTCTGTTTATATAAATATTCATAACATAAAGGGTTAACCCATTCCCGCATAAGCTATTTTTAAATCCAACCTCTTTGATTAAATCTACCAAAAAGGAGCATTAACTAGAGAAAAGGAAATTTTCGGAATTGTGTAGTTTTGAAACCATTGTGATATTTATCACAATGGTTTCACAAAGTGACTTTTACAGAAGCGTCAAAAGGCGTGAATATGTGGGAATGGGTTAATAAGAATGACTTCAGTGCCGTAGAAAACAGGGAATGCATTCCATGATACCGATACTTAGATAATTGTCAGTAATTTATCATACCAGACAAACTATTGGAGAATTGGTATTCATTCCAGGAAATAATACCAAGACGGATATAAACGAGAAGCCATAATTGTTTGTGACTATCATATAATATATCAGTTTACTAAACAGGATGCTCATTACAAAATAATCCTATTTCATCCATCAATGTCACTCTTCACATTTTGTTTTTACCTGTATTTACACTTGTTACAATGTATGATTTTTAACCCTTTCAATGCTGAATTTTCAGAATGGAATGGTTCATTATCCTTTATTGGTAGAGTCCATACAGTAAGAAAGGGGTGAAATTTGCAAGAGGATTTTGAATGACAAACAGTGCAAACAATGATCAGAGGGCTCCTCTAGGAGCCCTCTGATCTGGATCTACTTTGTTTGCAAATGAAAGTGCACTTGCTTTCCACATTCAAATGGTTAACATCACATACTAGGTTACTGTTGCAAACAATTTAAATCCATATGACAATATTTACTTGGTGTCTCATCAGGATCCAAACTGTTTGACATTCAAACAATTTTCTTTTTAACCCTGAACTCCTAGGGTCTGCTCTGTTTGCTAATGGAATGGAATGTTACACCTTCTATATTTCATTATAACTAGTTTGTTCATGAATATTCAGTAGATATTGAAATTTGAAATAAATATAGAACTGTGAATCAGATCTTTATCATGTCAAAAGCAGAGCAGACCCTGATCAGACGGCTCCTTAGTAATCTGGGTCTGCTCTGTTTGCAAATGCATGAAAAGGCTTTTATATGAGGGAAAGGGTTAACCCTGTAGTGTACCTGATAGACAGTACACCTTTCGAGGCCTTTGCAGAGTTGTTCCCAATCCTACAGATACTATCTGATCTGGGAATCTGATCTGGGACTGCTCTGTTTGCTTTGAAATTATATAGATCTGATTCTACAGTATCTGCCTTTATCAAAAACTCTTGTGTTCAAATACCAAAATTTCAGCTCATAAATATCCATGAGATACTTGTTTCTGTCATGGCCGGGTGATCATGGGGAATTGGTGTTGAGAAGTTATAATACAGTGCCAAAGTAATATGACCCGACAGACAGACAGACAGACACAGTCATGCTACTCTTATTAGACTTCTAATGGGTGTATAAAATGCATTATAAAAAGGTTCCCTCAGAACTTCTGAAACAAAATATTCAAGAGTTACCTTCTGGGACAAATTACTTATACCACATGGGACTAATTTATAATATACCTTAGCCTGTGCCACTACAAGCTGATGCTCCAGAAACTGACATTGTTCATAAATAGCCACTTGATCACAAATTTCCACTGTGATCATCAACACCTATGTTTCTGTCATTTGGTCCATGTTCTTGATGGAGGGAAAGAGTGTAAGAAGTCAGTTACCTTAATCTTCCCACCTAGGTTGAGCTGTACTGTGGTTCAGCCTAGCAGTAAATCACCCTTACTTCCCTGAAACCTGCATTAACCCTTTCCCTGTTGAATATTCATCTAAGAAAAAATGATATCAGGAATATTTATTAGCTGACTTTTTATAATGGCATAATTATTATGTACATTGGATATTTTGGTAATTGTAGAAACTGTAGACGTCAGGTCTATTTAATTTCATTAGCAAACAGAGCAGACCCTGATCAGACAACTCCTACTCTATTTACAATTTTAGGTATACCAGTATACTCTAGAGACTTTAAAATGAGGGAAAGGGTTAATAGACCAGCAACTGCAACTAGGTACTACTGATCAAATGACAAAAATAATAAATGAATAAATAAAATAAATTTAATTAGGATTCCATCAGATTAAATCTAGTGGAAATTTAATTCTTTTAAAAATGATGTGCTACAAAATCCTTCCTCCTGAAAAAAAAACCAACAACAGAAAACCCAACAAAAATAACATGTAGATGTTTGAATCAGACAAGAAAGGGTATTTGAAACAGATGCTGGAAACGTGTTGTCTGTCCTTCAAGCCTCCCCCACAATCGAAATTACTTTTCCCAAACCTGTCCCCCTGTGCCTAATCTCTCATAATTGACGGCAGGTAGCATATAATCATGCACTTGTGTCTCCCTGTGTTGTGGAATAACACCTAGTTATAAATGTTCTATAAATGCTACTCGCTGCTTGCACAACAGTTGTCTGTTGTTTTGTCTTTGTAAGATAGAGAGGACTAGCAATGATTGTTATCTAATTTTACAATCTACTGAGTAACAACAATGCTAACTCGCACTCCGTCTGCCCTGGTGATCCCTGTACATGTAAGTACTATTTTTCACTTTGTTTATGTCTAATGAAAGCTGAACTTTGTATGGTTTCAGGCACTGCGATACTTACAGAAAGTGTTATGCATGTCATTAATGACTGCCAAGTCATCATGCCACTACAATTTATGTCCACAACCCATTCAACCCATTTACCTGACAGGGATGCCTTTTCATGCCTCTGCAGACAGAGCAGACCAAGATAAGACATCTCCTGTAGGAGCCATGATGGATTGTTTTTTTTGTTTATAGAATAATATACACAGCTATATATATAGATAATGGTGCATACTCAAATACTAAAATCGTCATTTCTCCACCAAATCCTATGTTGATCACTCTTTAGAATCATCGTGAAACTACATGTTTATTTTAATTTACGAATCTTATCTAGATCTTTGATATAGATCTGATTCTAAAGTTTATGTCATAGTCAACAAGATGTGTTTGTGAAACACTATGCTGCTGATTTAGATTATCGGCAATATAAATTTGACTCGTAATCTGACCTTTGACCATGATATAATTTTATGACCTTGACCTTAATAAGTCACCCCTGAAAATGTTCGCCTCCATATGTTGCACATGCATCCAAAGTTAGAAGAATGTTTGTGCAATGGCTTCAAACTTATCGCCAATATTAAGTTGTTCACAAACCAACCAACCAAACAACAGACTAACAGGTCAAAAGCAATAACCCCCCCCCCCCCACACACACACACCCCTTTTGATCTGGGGGGGGGGGGGGGGGGGGGCATAACAATTCCCTTGTTCATTATATAATGTCATTGTAAAACTTCAGCTAATTAACATTCACAGTCCTTATATTTTATATGAAATATTCATTATGTAAATGGTTAACCTTTTACTCCATGATTATTATGTCATAAATAATGATGTCATGAACATTTATTAGCTGAATTTTCATGATGTCATTACCGGTATTTCTTTCATGAATATTTACCAAGGATAAAGGGTAGACCATCAACAAATATAACCCATTTCCTCATAAACTATTTTTTAGATCCAACCTCTTGAATAAATCTACCGAAAAGATGAATTTACTAGCAAAAAGGTAATTTTTTAGAATTGTGTAGTTTTGAAATCATTGTGATAAATAGAGCATTTGCAATGATTTCAAAAAGTGACCTTTACAGAAGCATCAAAAGGTGTCAATATGAGGGAATGGGTAAACATACTATCTTAACCCTTCACCTCAAACAGTCTCCTTTTAACCCTTTGCTTGCTATTCACGTCAATATACCTACCTGTAAATAGTGAAGACCCAGATGAGACAGCTCCTGCAGGAGCTGTCTCATCAGGGTCTGCACTATTTACAAGTTGATTTTGCAACCAGTGCACTCCATAGCAGTGATTTCACAGCGAAATACGTGTACACAGTGAAGAATGTCATGGCAAACACAGCAGATCTCAACCAGCTTAGAGGGCTCATGTTTGCTTATGGAATAATTTTTAAATAAATCAATGACACAATGAATATTAATTCATTGACTTTTTATAATGGCACCATGAACAAAATAATTTTATTGTGACAGAAGCAGTAGAATCAGATCTACATTATATATCAAAAGCAAACAGAACAGATCCTGATCAGACAGCTCCTATAGGAGCTGTCTGATCTGGGTCTATTCTGTTTGCAAAAGCATAGAATGGCAAATTTAAGGCAGAGTAAAGGGTTAAGACAATGACCTTGACAGTAACTAGAATAACCTCTGAGACATTCTTTGTGCCATTCTTCATCATCACAGTAATCTACATATGGGATGATGGTTAGTTTGTGTGAAATCTTGTTCTACACCTGTACACATGACCACCCAGATTTCCAAATATAAGACCCTTAAAGCTAGACTAATTAAGGATTTATTATGGACAAAGCTCCTATGGTTTGCTTCATTTGATTGTAATCCTGCTTTATCTTCTCAATGGTCTCATAACCCTTATACCAGTCACACATTCCTCATCCTAGAGTGAACATCACTGTACGACTCCTAACATTCTGAGAATTCATGCTTCTTGCTATTACTATTCCTGAAAAAATATGTTCATTTCTGAAGCTGAAGACTGCAAATCTAAACAGAAATGATAATAACTTCAATTCAGAAGTAGAGGTCACTGTAACAGACAAATTTTGACAAGACAATAACTGAATGAAATATATCAGAGATGCAGATCTAGATAAGATGCGTAAATTAAAACATTTTCAAGAATAACTTCTTTATTTCTCAACCAAACCCCATGTTGTGACCACTCTTTAGAATCGTCTCTTCGAGACGATTCTAAAGAGTGGTCACAACATAGGGTTTAGTGGAGAAATAAAGGAGTTCTTCTTGAAAATGTTTTAACTAAGGCATCTTATCTGGACCTCTGCAGTATGCATACAATGCATGGCTTGAGAAATAATGGCAGATCAGTGCTAACGTCTTTACACGGTTAGACATCTGTGCGTTAATACCCCTATCTAATGGGTAATAATTTAACAGGTATAAACAGTATAAACACCTTGATTGATATTGATAGAGCTTCCCATCTGTTTTCTATTTACAATGTTTCCACATATAAACACCAGGCTCAACACCCCATGACACCAAAACATCATTATGTCTTGCATAAATTATGCAGACACCCAGGTACACTCAATCCTTTACCTAATGAATATTCATACATTATGATAATTTAGTAACACTTTCCCTCATATTATTCCCTTTTCACACATTTGCAAACAGAGCAGACCTAGATCCGATGGCTCCTGTAGGAGCAGGCCTGCTCTTATTGCTACTCCTAACTACTCTTAAGTATTCCAACAAATAGAGCAGCTAGATCCTGAAGAAGCAGTTTGATCAGGGTCTGCACTATTTGTTATTATATTAGTCTTACTGAAAGTTACGATGCCAAATTGACTAACTTACAGCTGTATACACCTGTGGTCAGAGGACAGCATGGGTGTACAAATATTTAACCCTTTCCCTGTTCTATGATTATTACAAATTTCAATACCTACTGAATATTCATGGACAAAATACATGTAGCTATAATGACATATCATATGGAAGATGGAACATTGTAGCCATGCATGTCAGAAAGTATAGAAACAGGTCTATCAAATACCATTAGCAAACAGAGCAGACCCTGATCAGACGGCTCCTATAGGTGCCGTCTGATCTGGGTCTTCTCTGTTTGCAGATGCGTGAAGACATACATTTATATGAGGGAAAGGGCTTACATAATTATGATACATGAACTAGGTCCAAGTCTGAGACTGACATTTTAATTCTACATAGATATCTACAGGCTTGGTACAAATATGCAAACTCTTTACCTGATTGATATTTGTCAGAAATAATGACATTAACCCTTTACTCCATGAATATTTATGTAAGAAATAGTGACATCATGAATATTTATTAGCTTACTTTTTATAATGGCATATGCAGACAGGAGGTTTTGGTACTTGTAGAAACTAAAGAGTCAGATCTATTATAATTTCACAAGAAAATTAAACAGAGCAGAACCTGATCAGACGGCTCCTATAGGAGCTGTCTGATATGGGTCTACTCTATTTGTAAAGGCATAGAAAGGTGTATTTATGGAGTAAAGGGTTAAGAATTGCCAAATTTTAAACAATATGAATACAGAACATTTTGGCCATAGCATAAAATGTAGAATCAGATCTATATAATTTCATAAGCAAACAGGAGAGACCCAGGTCAGACGGTCTGATCTGGGCTTCTCTGTTTGCAGTTGCTTGAAAATACGTTTATTTGAAGGAAATGGTTAACCTTCAGCACTCTAATAACAAATTTATGACAAGCTTTGTACATGTGAACAGTTTGGAACCAGATGAGGTGCAGGAGAATTTGTCATCTCATCATGATACTTTACTGTTCATCTGATCATGTTTATGGCTACAAAGGCAAGAAATAATCTATTTGTATACTGTAATGTAGAAGACAATAATATTTGCAGAACTAAACTTCTGAGAGTGCAGAAGGTTAATCCTTTACTTCATATACCACTGGTAAATGCTTTTAACAGAGCAGACCCAGATCCGACAGCTCCTGTAGGAGCCATCTGATTAGGGTCTGCTCTGTTTGCTTATGGAATTATGAAGTATAATCAATCAGTGATTACAAATTTTCTTGCACGAGTCCTGGGACTCGATAAACTGCAAATATGCGAGTCCCCAATTGGAAAGAATGAGTCCAAATACATATGTATTCTATGAAAATACATTAATCCTTTCCCTGTTCTATGTTTATTTCAAAGTTCAGTACCTACTGATTATTCATGACAAAATAGTTATAATGAAATATGGGAGATGGAACATTGTAGCCATTTTAGAAACTAAAGACACAGGTCTATCAAATTGCATTAGCAAACAGAGTAGACCCTGATCAGATGGCTCCTTTAGGAGCCGTCTGATCTGGGTCTACTCTGTTTGCAAATGCGTCAAAACACGTTTATATGAGGGAAAAGGTTAACAGAGCAGACCCAGATCCGACAGCTCCTGTAGGAGCCATCTGATTAGGGTCTGCTCTGTTTGCTTATAGAATTATGAAGTATAATCAACATTACATAAATGAATTAAAGGCATCATGAATGTTATAACTGTAGAATCATAACGGTATCTATATTATATCATAAGCAAACCAAGCAGACCCTGATCAGATGACTCCAACAGATGCAGTCTGTAATAATAATAATCTGGGTTTACTGTTTGCAAAGTCATATTTATGAAGTAAAGGTTAATAGTAAGACATACGGTATGTTGTAAGCTTGCATGACAGAAATTAACTCTTTAAATGCTGATTATTCAAATTTGAATGGTCCATCAGTTCTTAACAAGAGAGTCTATTCAGTTTGAAGAGATTCCATTTTCTACATTAATTTGAAAGACAAACAGTACAGACCCTGATAAGATAGCTGCTCAAGGGACCCTCTCACCTGGGTCTACACTGTTCATGTAAAGGCCAGTTGTAACACCCGTTTTCCTTATTCAAAGGGTTAATGAAAACAATAAGTAACAAATGTTTCAGCTCTGGTGCCTGCCGTGAGATCATGACACCATGACTGACTTAGACATACAGGTACATCTCTATCCTTTATCTTGCCACGAGCATAAAGCTTAGCTGGATATATACCGTACTATTTTCTTTATATACCTATCCCTCATGCAAACATTCATGTCAGAAATAATATATGTATGAATATTTATTAGCTAATTATAAATGTTTAATATGACATCACAAACAAAAGAATTTTTATAGTTGCTGAAACTAAATCTGTATGTGAACAGAATCTGATCCTCAGAGGAGCTGTCTGACCTGGGTCTATTCTGTTTGCAAAGGTGCCATAAGGCGCCTCTACGGAGTAAAGGGTTATTCCATTTTCAGTCCTCGGAAGGATATTTCTACATAGATCAGTTTCATTTACCTATACATTTCCATACTACCTGGACAATCAGACAGTTTGATGATCCATGGCCAAATGACTACATGTCAGTTACTATTTCCTGACTCTCAACACTGTGGAATGCATACGTGCATGTTTAGGATATTTTTTTCTGTCGTTCTTGTAGTGATGTTCCTCTCTCAAGAGCAGTGTACTGTACTAGTATTCATGTGCTTAAGGATTAAGGAGAATATAAAACTGAAGTGATGGATTCACTAGTGTTATGGAATATACTTTAGTTATAATAACATATAGTTCATGATCAACCCTTTCCTTCATACATGTGTATAAACGCTTTTTCACACCTTTTCAAACAGAGAAGACAAAGATCAGACAGTTCCTGTAGGAGCCGTCTGATCAGGGTCTGCTCTATCTGCTAATAAAATTATAACGGATCTGACTCTTCATGTACAGTTGTTCCAATACCCTTTATATATATGCCATTATAAAAATTCAGCTTATAAATATTGATGGTGTCATTATGATCTCTTACGTGAATATGCAACAGGGAAAGGGTTAACCCTTCACCTCATAGAAACCCCTTTTGACACCTTTGCAAACAGAGTAGATACTGATCAGATGGCTCCTGTAAGAGCCAATTCTGATTAAGGTCTGCACTGTTTGCCTATAATTATATAAACAGATTCTAAAAATTATGGTTTGGTCAAAAGAACCCTTACCCTCATTACAAAAGTCCAGTCATTGAGTATTCATCTGTAAAGTGACACATTCTTGCATAATTATTCATGAGATTAATTGTTAAAAAACCCTCTGTATAAAACTAAAGCAATTATTTATACTAAAATGGTTGAAACTCTAAATTGTTATACAAATCCATTATGCTTATATAAGTTACAATGCTTGTAATTTATTTCAACATTGCAGTTGTGTTTGAGCATTGGTTTTGTTAGAACAGTGGAAATAATAAGAACACTTACTTTACTCTTTACTCCATGAATATTCATGTTAGAAATAATAACTGTATGCCTATTAATTAGCTGAATTTCAATAATGGAATAATGAATATGGACATTGTTACCATGGCAGAAACTGTAGAAATAGATCTCAGTTATTGCATGATCATTAAACAGAAAACCCTGATCCGACAGCTCATACAGGAGTCATGTGATGTGGGTATACTCTGTTTGCAATACCATGAAATGGTGCCTTTAAGGAGATCTAGGGTTAAGATAATATTCATCTTCTAGCAACAAATATGGCATGGCAATCACTGTACATGTGAGCATATAATGCATTAAAATATAAAATCATGGCAATATACGATGAGCATATCATTAACAAAGAAGGCATGGCCATCACTATGAGCATATCATTAAAAAGCATGACATGGCCATTACTGTGAGCACTATAATCATAATTCATTATCAAGCATGGCATGGCAATCACTGTGATGAGCATCATTAAAATATAAAATCAAGGCCATTGCTATGAGCATATCATTAACAAATAAAGCATGGCCATCTGATCACTATGAGCATGTCATTAACACATAAAGCATCCTGCCATCACTGTGAGCATATCATTAACAAGCATGACATGGCAATCACTGTGAGGCTGTGAGCATATCATTAAAATATAAAAATTGTGGCAATCACTGTGAGCATATCATTAACAAATAAAGCATGGTCATCACTATGAGCATATCATTAACAAACAAGCAAGCATTGTCAAACAATCCATTGTCCCCCACCGTAGACAGCTTTCAGCATTTCTATACTCCACACACATTTCTTGACAAACTTTAAATAAGATCAATGTCAGGTACAGGGTTGTAAGAGACACCAAATTAGTATGCGACACTCTTACCTTCCCAAGATGCATCCACACAAGAAATTTAAAAATCCTAAGTCAAGGGCTTGAGGATATATTATCATGGGGAAGTTTCAATTTTTAACTACAACTGACTGGTCAATGTCAAGGTTATTAGACACAAAGGCAGTATGCCAAGATGCACCCACGCATTAATTTTCGAAAATCCCATCCAAAAGGCTTGAGGATATAATCATCAAGACAAATTTCAGTTTTTAACTCTCTGCTGCTTTCCTTCATACAAAACCATTTTCATGCATTTGCAAACAGAGTAGACTGTGATCAGATGGCTCCTAGAGGAGCCGTCTGATCAGGGTCTGCTCTGTTGGATAATGAAATTTGATAGATCTGTTCCTTTAGTTTCTAAAATACATGTAGCTACAATGTTCCACCTTTCATAACTATTTTGTGCATGAATATTCAGTATTTTTTTAGTATTGAACTTTGGAATAAATATAGATCAGGTTAATTTGGTTCCTAACTGTTTGCATAGGTTATCACAAATTTGGCTCTAGTACTAGCATTCAAAGAGTTAACTTTGTCGATTGTAAGGTTTACCTTGGCTTGTTTCTTTTGTTTTTAACCCTTTATCTGATAGATATGCCTTTTAATGCCTTTGCAAACACAGTAGACTCAGATAAGATCAGGCCCCTTCTGGAGCAGTCTGATCAGGGTTTGCTCAGCTGTTTGCTTAACTCATTCCCTCCTAGGCTATTTTTACACCCAACCTCTTTAAATAAATCTACCGAAAATGAGCATTAACTATTGAAAAGGAGAGTTTTGGATTTGTATAGTAGTTGAAACCATTGTGATAAATAGGGCATTTGCTCCTATGGAGCAAATGATCTATTTATCACAATGGTTTCAGAATGTGAATTTTGTAGAGGCGCAAAAATGCGTCACTAGGGGGTAATGTGTTAAGGAATTATATAGATCTGATTCTAAAGTATCTGTCATGGCCAGAAGAGCATGTGTTCATATGCCATTATAAAAATTAATCTGAATAATATTCATGGTGTCATTATTTCTGAATTTTTATGATGGCACTATGAACAAAATATATTTTCATCATGCCAGAAACTGTAGAGTCAGATCTACATTATATCATAATAAAAAATAGTTCAGACCATGATCAGACAGCTCATATATAGGAGCTGTCTGATCTAAGTCTACTCTGTTTGCAAAGGCATAGAAAGGGGCATTATAATTATGGAGTAACGGATTAAATTAGTTTTCTTTAAAACTCTGTCGGCAAAAAGATAAATCAACAGATGCAGTCTACAGTGTAGATAATTATAACCATTATCTCTTGTTTCCTGTGGACATCTCACTCCAGATGGCTTCGATCACCTGTACATGTGAGTTATCAGTCCCATTCTAACAATCCTGCACATATA
Organism: Azorinus chamasolen; assembly: GCA_963576725.1. Classification (NCBI taxonomy): domain Eukaryota; kingdom Metazoa; phylum Mollusca; class Bivalvia; order Cardiida; family Solecurtidae; genus Azorinus; species Azorinus chamasolen. The sequence continues at coordinate 42,745,150 of OY755245.1, forward strand.
CAAATCTGCTTTGAAATTGACTTTTGACCACAATATCTAAACCCAGGTGTGTGTAAGACTGCAATTCAATTCATTTTTAGATTATTTTATCTGGATAAATCCAGAGAAAATTTAAATCTTACAACGGGAATTTCTTGCAATCAAGTGAGGAATGGTTTCATGCTACCTGTGTTGCCTTGTTATCATAACAAGCACCGCAGTACTCTACACACATGATACAAGGAAGCATGTATGAGGAAGAGAATACCTCGTGGGCGTGCAAGAAACCTTGAAAATTATAAATTATTCCATTCCAGTGATAAATACCGTTTAATATTTTTTGAAAATCTTAAAATTCATGTCTAGAAGAAACTGCTCAATGATAGTTTATAGCAACAATGATTCCAGCAATGATTCGACATGTGAGATTGTGACTTCCAGGTTACAAAGAGTAAACAGACAATCCTGTCACTAATTAAGACAAAGTGCTATAGACATATCATCACAGGACTATGTTGTCTGCAGGGAAAGGAAAGCTTTCTAGTGCTTCTTTTGCTTCTAGAACCTCAGATAGGATTTATGTGCAGAAAAGGACTTCGGTAAGCCTACGTATTTATATCATTTCTCAAACTGATTTATTTAGACTCTTTTCACTCAATGAAATCTATGCAAGCAACCGTCTTGTCTGCGGTAAACTGCCTACATACTAGAACATACTAAGCTTACTCTAAATATTAGGACAACTAATATATGTTATGCTGAAATGACTTTAATTATTACTTAACCCTTTTCTTCATATAAAACGCCTTTTCATGCACACAGTAGGCCCAGATCAGATGGTTCCTGTTTGCGTATGACATCATATAGATCTGGTTCAGATGCAGCCATTCAAGCACACCCCAGTGCCACATGGCACAGGAGCCATCTGGTCTGGATCTACTCTGTTTGCAAAGGTATATAAATATATATTTATGGAATAAAAGCATTTATGAAAGAAGGCAAACCTTGATAAAGGGTTTTTACAGAAACTACTTTCTCATGATTTCTGAAATACCTCATTAACAATGTTGTGTACTGTCCAACAATGTTATGTAGTTATAATGACTGTATACAATGTATTATATGAAGTGTATTTAAATACTTTCATATTTTTCTGCCAAAGTTTCCAAACGATATCTTGCTGCAACTTGTTGGAATCGCCTCTCTGAGGCAATTCTATTGAGTCGCCAGCAAGATAGAGTTTGTGTGAGAAATAAGAGATTTTGATAGATCATGATCAGTAGATTCAGTACGCATCTGATCTTAAGCCTTAACCCTTTCCCTCATATTGACGCCTTTGCAAAAGTCACTTGTTGAAACTTGTGATAAATAGTGCATGTGTTCCTACATGTATAGGAGCAAATGCTCTATTTATCACAATTGTTTCAAATTACCAAATTCTTAAAAAAAACTATTTTCACTTGTTAATGCTCCTTTTCAGTAGATTTATTCAAAGAGATTGGATCTAAACATAGCCTATTAGGGAATGGGTTAATGTACATGTATCTTTATGAATACATGTTATGATGTAGAATAAGAGAGAACATGAAAGCTGTTATTATCTAAAATCATATTACACAATTTGTTTCTACAGTATTCTATTTTTTCAAGTCACACCTGACTTACTGAAATTAACATGTATAATACTGGAATCTATCAGATCTGGGTCAAATTCCCTAAAATTGGGTTATAAATGATATTTATATGTTAAATTTTTGTTAAAAACTAAATATGGAAGATTTTAAGCATGAAATTTGCATTTAGAATTAGAACCAATATCCATTACATAATGTGAACTTAAAATAATATTATTACTAGATGGTCGAATTCATCAGTTCTTTTCAGCTGTTTATAATAGGTTGTAGAGACAATTATAACTATCATGATGAGATGCCAAGTTATGTGGTGTCTCATTTGGATCCAGCTGCTTGTGGAGGCCTGGTATTGGTAACCTTTACATGTGTATGTGCAAAGTGTTAACACTTTACTTCATAGATACGCCTTTAACACCTATGTAAATAGACCCAGATCAAACAACTCCTGTGGAAGCAGCGTCTTATCTCTATCTGCTTTATTTGATTATTAACCCTTTACCTCAAAGGCTATTTTTAGATACAACCTCCGAAAAGAATAAACCTACTGAAAAGGAGCATTTACTAAAAAGGAAAACTTTTAGAATGTTGTAGTTCTGAAACCATTGTGATACCGGTAAATAGAGCATTAGCTCCTTAGGAGCAAATGCTCTATTTATCACAATGTTTTCAAAAAGTGACTTTTATAGAGGTGCAGAAAGGCGTATTTATGGAGGAAAGTGTTAAATTATATATACCTGATGCCAGAATTTCTGTCACATCTAACTTTCCTGTGCAACTATAAAAATTAATCTAATTAATATTCATGATGTCATTATTTCTTACATGAATATTCATAATCAACTGATCATCCACTGTCAATGTATAATATTATCTAGAATGACATACTTTGCTATCTAATGTTGCACTCTAAATACAAGTTTAATTCAACAGCTAGATTTGTCTTCTATATAGTATTTGACCTTTTCCTTTACAATTATATAAATACCTTTTCACATCTTTGTAAATGAAACGGAGTAGACCCAGATCAGATAGCTCCTGTAGGAGCTGTCTGATCAGGGTCTGCTCTGTTTGCCTATATATGCAATTATATAAATCTGAATCTACAGTTTCTACCACAGCAAAACAAATCCTGTTTCCATTATAAAAAAAACCCAGCTAATAATATTCATGATGTCATAATTTCTTGTTTGAGTAGTGAAGTCTGAACAGGGAAAGGGTTAACATGAAATAAAACAATAATCATCTGATCATAATTTTATATCCCGATGTGATGCTAAGTCAATCTGTGTCTAATCTGGATCCAAAGTGTTTGCAATAGTGCCCACATGAAACGTGTCTGCTAGCTGATGAGGTATGAACCTTAGAGTGAAGTACTGCAATTGACATGTTTGCCACTCAACCAGTGACGGTCTTGCCAAATGATTAATCAGGATGTGAAAATATTTCATGTATCTTATAAATTCACCCTTTCCCTGTTTCCCATGTAAGAAATAATGACATCATGCATACATGTATTTATTAGCTGAATTTTCATAATGTAAAGTTTTCAAGGGATCATTTTGCTCTCACAAAAAACTGTAGAATCAGACCTCTATCATGTCATAAGCAAACAAGGCAGACCCTGATCAGACAGTCCCTGCAGGAGCTGTCTGATCATCATAAGCTAATCAATTGTTCTTACACAGACACTGTTTCTTCTATGAATTGTCATTATAAATGTAATGGGTTTAAACCCCCATCCCATCCCTTAATCCATTATCTCATAGGCTATTTTTAGATCCAACCACTTTGAATAAATCTACCGAAAAGGAGCAATAATTAGAGAAAAGGAAAATTTTAGAATTTTATAGTTTGAAACCATTGTGATAAATAGAGCATTTGCAAATGCTCTAGTACTACTTATCACAATAGTTTCAAGAACTGGTTATTACAGAGGCGTAGAAAGACGTATTTATGGAGGAAAGGGTTAAGCTTATTGTTGATAGTGGTGGGTTTGTGGGTGATAGTGTGAAAAAGTTAAACTTAAGATTTGGTTCAGGTAAATATATTTTATTTGCACCTGCTATTTTTATAATAAAGATATTTGCACCTGTTATGTATTACTTTCCCTAGATCTGGTTTTAAATTTTGAAGAACATCCTGATGCAGAAGACTAATTAGCACTTGTGCCTCAAGTACTTAACCCTTTCCCTGTTCTATGTTTATTTCAAATTTCAATACCTACTGAATATTCATGGACAAAATAGTTATAATGACATATGGAAGATGGAAAATTGTAGCCATTTTAGAAATTTAAGACAGTTCTATCAAATTCTATTGGCAAACAGAGCAGACCCTAATCAGACGGCTCCAGTATAGGAGCCATCTGATCTGGGTCTACTCTGTTTGCAAATGTGTGAAAAGGCGTTTATATGAGGGAAAGGGTTAAGTCTAAAACCCTTTACTCCATGAATATTTTTGTAAGAAATAATGACATCATGAATATCAATTATCAGCATGTTTATAATGGCACCTGAACACTTGGAAGTTTGGCTATGGCTGAGCCTGTAGAATCAGATCTATATCATTCAATGAGCAAACAGGAGCGACCTGATCCAGGTCTACTCTGTTTGCAAAAGTGTTAAAAGGTGTATCTATGGAGGAAAGGATTAATTACTCTCTACTATTCAAAGGTAAATACAGTGCTCTATATATTAATCTAACCCTTTATATAACCCATTCCCTCTTATTGACGACTTTTGATGACTCTGTAAAAGTCTCTTTAGGAGCAAATGCTCTATTTATCACAATGGTTTCAAACTACGAAATTCTAAAAGTTTCCTTTTCTCTAGTTAATGCTCCTTAACCCTTTCCTCCACAAGTACGCCTTTCTGCACAACTGTAATAGTCACTTCTTGAAACCATTGTGATAAATATTTATCACAATTGTTTCAATTTTCCTTTTCTCTAGTTAATATTCCTTTTTCGGTAGTTTTATTCAAAGAGGTTGGATCTAAAAATATTGTATGAGGGAAAGGGTTAAAATCCTCTAGCACAATGTGACCTTCAATGCATTCAAACTGATCTGAAATACCTAATGAACATTTATAAAATAGTTTATTACATCATTCATGATATTAGTTACCTGATCATGTTTATAATGACATATGAACAAAGGAATTTTTAGCCATGGCAGAAAGTGTAGAATCAGATCTATACTACATGTATTTCATAAGCAAACACAACAGACCCTGATCAGACGCAACTACATGTATCTGTATAGGTGTTAACATGTTCCCTGTTACATTGTATATTTAATAAAATGTCAATACCTACTGAATATTCATAGATAAAATATTTATAATGAAATATGGAAGGGGGAACATTTTAGGCATTTTAGAAGCTAAAGAAACAGATCTGTTAAACTCCATTAGCAAACAGAGCGGACCTTGACCAGACGGCTCCTATAGGAGCCATCTGATCTGGGTCTTCTATGTAATGCAGATGCGTGAAAATGCGTTTATATCAAGGAAAGCGTTAACCTGTTCCTTCATACATTTTGTATATATGTTTTTTTCACACATTTCCCAAAAGTTAGAAGTCGCATGATATTAGAGTGCTCTGTTTGCTTATGATATGATATAGATCAATTCCTACAGTTTTTGTTAAGGCAAAAAAATTCCCTTGAAAATTTAACATTATAAAAATTCAGTTAATGAATATTCATGATGTCATTATTTCATGCATGAATATTGAATAGGGAAAGAGTTAAAAGGCCTTTTATGAGGGAAAGTTCAAAAGGTTTACTTAAGTATTTCAAATATTCAGAAAATGCACTAAAATCAAAGAAAACTTTTTTAATCTGCAGATGACAATAATGTTGTCAGTCATCAAAATATCAGCAAGTTCAAAGCCCAAGTGGGAAACTGCTTGTGAACCTTTACACTGATAATAATGTATTATCACATTCCCTCATATTGACACTTTTTGAAACCTGATTGTGATAAATAGAGCATTTGCTCCATAAGAGCAAAAAATTAATGCTCTATTTATCACAATGGTTTCAAAACTTAACAATTCTAAAGTTTTCTTTTCTACTAGTAAATGCTCCTTTCTGTAGATTTTTTATTCAAAGAGGATGGGTATTAAAATAGCCAATGATTGAATGGGTTACCAAAAAAATGTATATCATTTAAAGGTACATATAGGCTGATGAATACTCTCATATGATCAATTTTGTTATTGGTTTCTTTCACAAAGATTGTAATTTGAAGATAATGCAAGATAATCAGAATTACTCTTGGGTCATAATAACTGATACATGTCACCATGTCAAACTGACTTCAACTTTAATCATTTACCTTGTGAATGAATATTCATGTAAGAAATAATGATATCATGAATATCAATAAGATGAACTTTATAATTGCCACATGTGAAAATTCAAAAAGGCCTTATAAGAGAGTTTTGGTCATGGCAGTAATTGTAGAATCAGATCTTTAGTATTCTGAAAGCAAACAGAGCAGATTACTCTAGGCTAGCTGTTTGCAAATTTTGAAAAGTGTAATTAGTATAGCCTAAGGCCTATCTCTGAACAGCATTAGTTAGTAATTTATCAAGGATGGGTACAAATTAGAGCTGGGAGGTATTTCCGGTTTATCAGTATATCGCGATACTCACGGGGCAATACATATCACGATATTTTTTTCACAAACCGATATTTCTTGTGTTATATATCATGCAGTGTATACAGATGTATTTCTCTGCAGCAAATTTTAAACAAATAAGTTTTGGTCCCCTACAAACCAAGTGATAATAATATTAATACAGTAAGTTGCTTAAAGCAGGAACAAAGAAATACAGTCAGATCCTTTCATTCTTCTCAGTTCTGAAAGCAAACACCCAGGACTTTAATACCACATAGTTATTGGTCACATTTAAGTTAATGAAAACACAGTTAATAACCAACCCTTTATTGCATTATAAAGATATTACATGTATTGCATTCTTAACCAGGAATAGCATACAGAAAATCCCATTAAATAATATCGTGATATACAAATGTATATCGCGATATGGCACTGAATATCACGATATATCGCAATACATTTTCCAGGGGCGATACCCAGCTCTAGTACAAATGTACATGTATAACAGTGATTTTTTTACCTGCGAGTCCAGAGTCCTGTATTCACAAAAATCTCTGGGGATGCAAAGTTGCAAATTATGTGAGTCCCAAAAATGCATTGAAATTTCTAACAAAATTAATTTTGAAGTTTTATTAGTATCTTAATTATAATCAATATCCAGTTTTTCATTAATAAATATTTTAGCTATTAGTATGAAAAAGCCAGTTTTACAAATACCTTTGACTGGGTGCTTTAACCCTTTCCCTCATATAAACATGTGTTCACGCATTTGCAAACAGAGTAGACCCAGATCAGACAGCTCCTAGAGGAGCTGTCTGATCAGGGCCTGCTCTGTTTGCTAGTGGAATTTGATAGATATATTTCTTTACTTTCTAAAAGGCTACAATATTCCACCTTCCATATTTCATTATAACTAATTTTACCATGAATATTCAGTAGGTATTGAAATTTGGACTAAATATAGAACAGGGAAAGGGTTAATGTATTTTCATAGAATATTTGGACTAATGTTCTTTCACTTTGGGGAATCGCAGATTTGCAGTTTATTGAGTCCCAGGACTCATGCAGGAAATTTTTTTTAAAAAATCACTTGTATTACATAAGGGACTGTCATAATATTCAATAGTATAAAATAGGGAACTTTTCAAAGTGACAGGATGCAGGTTTTATACATACATTAACTTGTGTTGAAATATATGCATTTTTTGTTACTATGTATGTCTGGCATTGTCTGCTACTAAACAAGCATGTATACACAAATGTAAATTAACATAGTTTCTAAGTACCCTCAAACGTATTTATCAGACATTAATGAAAATGATGTGAATAACGTATATCCAAGTCATCAAACAGAAATGGCCATCCTTATGACACATTATACCAAATCAAAAGTAAAGAAATTTCAAATAATTTGCTATGTCATTGAAAGTCTTTTAACCCTGTACCTGATGAATATTTATTCATGCTACCCATAACTACATGAATATTCACGATGAATGTAAAAAATAATGACATCATGAATATTAATATCATAATATGTTTAATTAATACAATAACATATGGACACAGAAAATTGTTGGCAATTGCAGAAACTGTTGAATATATCTATTATTATATCATATATGATTTAAGCAAACAGAGCAGATCCTGATCAGACGGCCCCTACAGGAGCAGTCTGTTCAGAGTCTTCTCTGTTTGCAAAAGCGTAGAAAGGCATATTTAATTATTTATAGCAGTAAAGGTAAAAAGCAGTGACTCTAGGAATATCAACCTGCTAAATTTTTATAATGGCATATTAACCAGAGAATGTTTGGTAGTGGTGAGAGTTATCTTTGCCAATAAGCAAACAGAGCAGCCCTTCTTCTGTTCTTCAGGAATCATCTGATCTGGTTCTACTCTGTTTGCAGAATTTTGATCTGGTTCTACTCTGTTTGCAGAATTGTGTGGTAAAGTGATGAGGTAACCATTCATTGTCTAAGTCGACACTGTATCCCCATTTCTTGCTCTGTATCACTACTTCATCGTCCAAGGTGTTGAGGTAAAAAAATAAATTAAAAAAATATTCAAATCATTGAGTTTTACACTCAAAATAATTCCCAATGATTTTTAATTTATCAAAATGCATTTTCCCTAAAATTGCCAGGAAAAGCTCTTGTAGCTGTAGGCCAGTCACTTGATACCTAGTTCTACAATATAAAACTTCTGTATTTCGAAATATCACATAATTATCGTTCTTCATTACATTTTTATTCTTTTACATCGGTTGTATATGAATGATAAAAAACAAAATGAAGAATGATAACGGGTAATTTGAATGAAAAATAGGCTCGCGTGAAGTCAAATTATTTGGCCCCCCCCCCTCACCAGGACATCCGACTTCAGAACAGCTTACCTCCACATATCCTGTTGGGTGCCAGTCTGCAAAGTTTTACTGCAAACCAATCTTTTAAATTTATACTATTTTTATAGCAGTGCACCTAATGATTCCAGCTATCAAATTGCCCCATGACAATTGTCAGCCTACAGTAATAGTGCCAGCCTATAGTAAAGATGTTCTGTCTGAAAGAAATTGAATTTGTTACTTACTTCCATGTTTCAGTGCCGGTCCTGCTTCAATTGGTATAACTAATAGTGGGAAAATACCACTCAAACCAACTAGCATTGCACAGAAAATGGAGTTACACCATATTTCCAACTTGGCGTCATTCATGGTACTTTTAAAAGTTCCCAGTGGTGGGTCTTTTTCACTGAAGCTATCAAATTTCTCGTTATCCGAATTAGCCACGTACGATGATGCTGGTTTGGCGGCAGACTTTGGTGTGTTTGTCCTCGCCCGGTGAATTTCTTCATATGTAGGTTGTATCATTAAAATTAGGATAAATACACAAAACGTCTTACGTCGACAGATAGCCATAATCTTGCATAGATTTCTCTGATAAACAGTTCAAACTTCACAATCATGCAGACGCTTTCTTCATCGTCAACATTGTCGACCTTGACCCCATGATTTGAGTAAAGCTAGCAATTACACTTGTATCAATTTTAGAATAAGTAGCGTCTTCTTGATGAAAGTACATCCAACGGCCTTGTAGATTTACATTCTCTGTATCTTTTGCCAGGATAGCAATTTATCGACAAATGCTGCACCGGACTTGTAAACCGCTGGCGCAGAGACATTTACATTAGTTTCGCATTTAATTACACGAATGTGTACTGTGTCTTTTCGCGGAATGTATTATGCGGTACAATGTGCGGGCTCATAATGTAGATATATTTGAAAGAAAAATATAAATCCATTTCATTTATGATATTGTGGAAAAGGAGTTGTTTCTTTTATTAACCTTCACCTGATATAGATAGCCTTTAACGTCTTTGCAAACAGAGTAGACCCAGATCACTAGACCCAATTTAGTAGGAGCCGTCTGATCAGAGTCTGCTCTGTTTATTTATGGAATAATATAGATCTGATTCAACAATTTTTTACCATGACAACATTTCGTGTATTCATATGCAATTCTAAAAAATCAGCTCATAGATATTCGTGATGTCATTATTTCTCAAGTGAATATTAATGGTGTAAACGATAGTAGTAGTTTAAGTGAGTGGTTAGGCGTCTATTTGTCATTCTTTATTTCTGTTCTGTAAAGAGCAATTTGGGTCTATTTGGGCAGGTGACTACTGAATTCATGGCGAACGTCATGTAGAAAGGAGCTTTCTGCATGACTTTCAACCTTTATTAAGCTGCAGCCTGTCTGAAAAACTGGTAATGATTCTAATTTTAGCATCCGGTTTAGAGGTTTTTTTACTGTATATCCTTTTAATATTTAAGTATTCGCGAATTTTTTATTTTTTTTGGTTGGGTCTGAAAACTATGACTAATTATTCATTTGAAACATAACAGTGATTTTAATCAGACTCCAGTTTTTGAATCGGACCATCCACGACCACAGGGGGCCATTTCGTGGGTCTACATGGTCTAAAAAGTAAAAAAAAATTGATTGGGTCGATTTAGTGTTATATTATATACTATAACACTAAATCGACCCAATCAATTTTTTTTGACTTTTTAGACCATGTAGACCCACGAAATGGCCCCCTGTGTCCACGACCAGACTCACATTTTAAACAGTTTGAATCCAGATGAGACGCCGATTTACAGGATCCAAGCTGTTTGGCACTCTGTCAAGAGTTTCTCAAGGCTTAATTGAATTGTTGTACGAATAGATCCAAGTGTATCCCATTCCCTCATATTGACGCCTTTTGACGCCTCTGTAAAAGTCACTTTCTGATAACCATTGTGATAAATAGAGCATTTGCTCCACAGGAGCAAATGCTCTATTTATCACAATGGTTTCAAAACTACACAATTCTGAAATTTTCCTTTTCTCTAGTTAATACTCCTTTTCGGTAGATTTATTCAAAGAGGTAGGATATAGAAATAGCCTATGAGGTAATGGGTTAAGAACACTTTATTTATTACAGCTTGGCAAGGATCAATATATATTTCTTTAACCCCTTCCTTCATATAAACGCATTTTCACGCATTTTGCAAACAGGGTAGACCCATATCCTTTAAATTCCGTCTGATCATGGTCTGCTTTATTTGTTTATGAAATTATAACAAGTCTGACTCTACATATTCTACCAAAACCAAATATTAATGTGAAAATATGCAACTGTGAAAAATCAGCTAATAAATATCCATGACGTCATTTATTTCTTACATGATTATTCAAAATGGAATGTGTTAAAAATCACAGGATTCATAAGCGTATATCAGTCAGTTAATGTTTTGGTGTTGTTGTTTTTATCTATTCATGTCTGCTGGAGCTACAGTAGAACCTATCCAAAGCGGCCATTCATTTTGTTGAACATAGGAGTCTTAACCCTTCGCTTGCTAATCGCGTCAATATACCTATCTGTAAATAGTGAAGACCCAGATGAGACAGCTCCTGCAGGAGCTGTCTCATCAGGGTCTGCACTATTTACAAGTTGATTGTGTAACCAGTGCACTCCACAGCAGTGATTACACAGCGAAATACTTGTACACAGTGAAGATATATGTAATTATACAACAGGGCATGGGTAAAGAAGGAGAAATGTATTTTAAAATTCAGCAAGCGAAGGGTTAAAAACAAGTGAATGCTTAATGCAGGACACAAGTATTGCAGAAAGCTCCTATAGGGACTTTCTGCATTACTTTTGAATCGAATTAAGTTACCACCTGCCTTACAGGCCCATTATTAACCATATTTGTTTATTGCCGCTGAACACAGGCTCTACTGTATATATAACATATGAGGATAATCCTTCAACTTGTTAGACTGTTGCATCGATTTATCACTGAGCGAATTGATAAATAGGTGAATAGACGGATGGGTGGGTAGTAAGAGAGGGTGGAGTAGAGGTAGGACAGAGTAGGGACTAAGGGATAGGGTTGGTTATCGTATTTTTTTTTAAAAAAAACATGTGGTAGCTTAACCCTTTACTCTATGGTTATTTATGTAAGAAATAATTACACCATGAATATTTATTCACTGATATTTTTTGTAATGGCATTTGAACATAGGAGTTTTTGGGTAGAAAATTTAGAGTCAGACTAGTGTATTAAAATTCGTAAGCAAAGAGAGCAGACCCAGATCAGGCGGTCCAAACAGGAACCGTCTGATTTGGATATATTATGTTTGCAAGTTCACAAGGAAAGAGTCACGACAGTGCGGCAGAACGGAAGTTATACAGAAAGTACCCAGGACAAATGGACAGACGGACTAATTGTCCGTCATGTAAAAACAGAGACTAGAGTAGGTCTATTTCGAAAGTGTGTTCAGACATCTAAATGATCTTAATGCAAACTGCTAGCGGATGGTACTGTATGTAAGAGAAACAACTCTTACGCCAACTTAGTGTGTACATATCTGGTTGTTACTTCCCTTTAATTCCACGAGGTGTGGGAACGGGGGTAATAAAACTGATTATTGGTTTTGCATAAAAAAAAATCCAACAGGGGAAACGAAACACCCTTCTGCAGTGTATGAATGATTCTTGATACCATCCGTTTTAACTGATTGTGTTATTTTTTTAATGCCTTATGTACACCCCATTTGCCGATATATTTCCAATCCAGAAAATGTATTTCTAGACATTAACCTAGAAATCTATATGATCTTATAAATTATGTATGGTGAATTCTAACTTGTTATAACTAAGACATGCTCACAGAGTAAAGCGTTGTATTTTAACAGCGGAGATAATTCATGCAATCGCATGAATGTGTGCTCTGGAAACGAGTGCACGTGAGTACACATCCGAGTTTGATGTAGCGCGGGAAAAGATTGGAAAGATGTGTTCGTGTGTATAATTGCCCTACTGGAGAATAGAAGGTCGGAATGCAAGCGTACTCGCCGTGTAACTGTGACTAGCATACATTTTTTTCTCGAAGCAGTAGGGGAAAACTAGACTCTATGGGAGATTTAAATGAGTTTCGTTTTGAATGAAAACGAGAGGGAAAGGGTTCTTTGATTTCGAGAGAAATATGCTTGTGAGGAATTTGTAGAAAGTGACCTTGAAGTGTCTGGAGGTTCGGGATGGACGTGTTTCATTCTACGATCTATGATGTGGCTCAAGACGCCTCGCAAATCGCCTCAGCAGTTGGTGATCATAATATATATGTCAAGAGACAGGTAAAGCTCTTAATACGAATATTTAAAGTGGAATAATCCGGTCTTACTGGTATATTCCATTCAGTATCAAATTATTAAACTGAACAAAGGAAAATGTAGCGCTTAATCAGTCTGACAGAGGGTTCCATTAATTATCCCATGGTCTAAGTTTACACTGTTTGCAAATGCCAGTAAACATTCGTTTTTCACATGTAAAATATCAACTCTTTTCTTCACATAAACGCTTTTTCACGCATTTGCAAGCTAAGTAGACCCAGATCAGACGGCTCCTATGCTACATGAGCCATCTGATCAGGGTCTTCTGTGTTTGTTTCTGAAATAATATAGACATGATTCTACGGTTTCAGTTACAGTAAACATTCTGTTCTTAATACTAATAAATAGTGTTTTATTTCTTACATGGATATTGAACAGGGACAGGGTCAAGACACCTGTAATATTGTAAACTACCTGATTCCCCTTTAATATTGTAAACTACCTGATTCCCCTTTAATATTGTAAAACTACCTATCTCCTTTGGTACACAGTTTAGAATTGTAAATAAAAGGTGTATGTTGGAAATCAAAGTAAAACATGTTTTATATTTCTCTGCCAAACCCTATCTTGAAGTTATACTCATTAGAATCACCTCAATTCTAATGAGTAGCAGCAAAATTGGGTTTGACTGAGGAATAACAGATTCTGATAGATCATCATCAGTACAAGCCATGACAGTACATGTATATACAGTAGAACATGTCCTACGCGGCCATTCAGTTATTGAACATATGAGTCTTAAAAAAGCAGATCATAATATAATAAATGGTTGCTTAATGCAGGGCAAAAGTAATGCAGAAAGCTCCAATAGGAGCTTTCTGCATTACTTTTGACCTGCATTAAGCGACCACCTGCTTTGCATCGATCCATAATTTTTTTTGATGATGGGTTAAGGAAGGATCTACTGTACATAAGTCACAGAACTCCATCAGATTAATCTTGTAAGGTATTTTATAATGTATATATACATATCAGATTCATATGATGGCTGGTAATTTAACCCTTTGCCCAATGAATATTCATGCAAGAAATATGTACATCATGAATATTGATTAAATGAAGTTTTATAATAGGCATTATGAACAAGGAATTTTTTATCATGACAGAAACTGTAGAATCGTGTCTATGTTACGTCATAAGCAAACAGAGCTCTCCCCGATAAAACAACTCCTTTAGGAGCCATCTGATCAGGGTCTGCTGTTTGCTGATGACAATGATATTGATCTGATTCTACAGCTTGTGTGAAAGGAAAAGATTCCCTTGAATATTTTACATTGCAAAAATTCATCTGATCAATATTTATATCATTATTTCTTAATCTTACATGATTATTCAACAGAGAAAGGGTCAAATAAAGGATGGAAGGACAGAAGTATTGATAGATGGAGAAATAGAGAGAAAGAGTTTAATGTGAAATGTCCTTTTTGCCAGTGCATCTATACACAGTTCAGGCGCAGATTTAGAGGGAGGGGGGGGGGAGCCAGCATACCCCCCCCCCCCTTAAAATTGCCTAAACAATTCTTTTTAGTAATATTTTAGATCTATATACAGTAAAACCTCTCTATAACAACCACTAAATTGTGTTAACTAGTTGGTATTTAGAGCAGGTGGCTGCTAAAGGCGAGGTGAAAGTAAAACAGAACACTCCCATAGGAGCGTTCTGTTTTACTAGCCACCTGCCTTTAACACAAAATAATTGATGTAATTTAGTGGTCATTATAGAGAGGTTTTACTGTATCTACTAAAAACCAATAAAACAATGATTCAGTAGGAGTGTTTTATTTCCCTCACCCAATTAAGCTCTTTTTCAACATGTATTACAAACACACTATTTATTTATGTCATCAAACATAAAAATCTATGGGTGTTATTCAGAAATGCTTATTGACTTTGAACACAGGCACATAGGCAATTGGACCATAGAGGTCACAGTCCCAGCCCAGGCCCCACTATTTTGGGCACCTGCGGATTTGGGGCTGGTAGCATGAATGTTAGGTGAATGCTTTCACGATACCCCAATATTCTATACAAGTTTGCTCTTATTCTCCCGGCCCCAATCTTCAAAAGTTGCCTATATGCCTGGAACCAGTACCAGAGTGAGTTCTGCCAGTACAGCAACAATCATTAATCATCTAGGTATACTGTCTAAATGGGACCGTTATGAGTATTACCTATGTGATCTCACAGGTTTGAAGCAGAACTCTGTTAAGTGGGGTTATATTGCTTACACACTTGTTAGGTTTTCCCACAAGAGATGGCTTTCCCAGAAGCCAAATAGAATAAAACTTGGTAAATAATACATGAACTAACCTTTCCAGTGCAGACATAACAAAAATGTTTGAACAGTTCTTCAGCCTGAGACTTCACACTGAGTTTTCAAATGGACCTTTCCAGGTCGTGCTGATTCTAGAGGGGTAATTTTTCCATAAACTGTAAAATATTGCAAATGGTATAGACCCTGGTCAGACATTAAGACTCCATTGATCTTGGTCTGCACTGTTTGCAAAGGCTTTAATTCAGTTCCCACATTGTAACGGTTAACCCCTTTGAACAGATCAGATGGCTCCTATAGGAGCCATCTGATCAGGGTCTGCTCTGTTTGCTTAAGATTTATTATAGATATGATCCTTGGTCAACTTGTTTGTTACATGGTAAAGATGATGTTAACCTGGTACAGTAACATTTTAAGCGTCCAATTATTCATTGTACATAGGAGTCTTAAAAAGCAGGAGCTGTTTGCATTACCTTTGACCTGCACGAAGCTGCCACCTGCCTTACAGATGCATGATTAGATCTGTTTTTGATGGCTGTAAGACTAAGCTTAAGACATTTTCTACTGTATAGTGTAGGTCAGTATGTTTGCTTAGACAGACTTACGTATATACATTCCACTGGCATGTGGAACATGGCATGTATACACATATAATGATGTACAGCTGAGCAAGGAATAGACTACATGTATAAGAAAGCAAGTTTGATCTGAGTTATCGTTGATCAAGCATCTACAATAGTCATCAGCCTATCACTATCATGCATGGCAAAGCTGAACTACTCTTTACCCTTTCCCTAATATAAACTCGTTTTCACGCATTTGCAAACAGAGTAGACCCAGATAAGACGGCCCCTATAGGAGCCGTCTGATCAGGGTCCATTCAGTTTGCTAATGGAATTTGGTAGATGTGTTTCTTTGCGTTCTAAAATGGCTGCAATGTCACCTGTATTTCATTGTAACTACAAATGTATTTTGTCCATGAATATTCAGTAGGTATTGAAATTTGGAATAAATATGGAACAGGGAAAGGGTTAACCCTTTAAAAAAGATACATGTAATGACATTATGAGCATTTTTTAGCTGATTTTTTATGTACATAGGATTTTGGTAGTAGACACTGTGGCGTCAGGTCCATTATAATTTCATTAGAAAACAGAGTAGACACTGATCAGATGGCTCCTATAGGAGCCATCTGATCTTGGTCTACTCTGTTTGCAAATGTGTGAAAAGGTGTTTATATGAAGGAAAGGGTTAACTCTTTGCATGCTAGTAATGAGACCATGCAAACAGTTTGGATCCAGATGAGATGCTGCATAATGCTGTGTCTCATGAGGAACCAAACTGTGACATTTTGACTATAGTTTTGCAAAGAGTAGAACCTGTCTTAAGCACCCATCAAAAAGAGGTCTAATTATGGGTCTGTAGGGCAGGTGGTAGTTTAATGCAGGTCAGAAGTTATTCAGAAAGCTCCTATAGGAACTTTCTGCATATCTTTTGCCCTGCATTAAGCAACCATTTACTTTTTAAGAGGTCTGCGTCCAATCAATTCAAAGTTGCTTAAGACAGGTTCTACTGCATTTGCAAATAATGTGGACCCAGACCAGAGGATGCATAGAAGAGCACTCTGATCAAGGTCTGCAATGTTTGTTATTCTAAATCCTCTAGTAAGTTTAAGTAGACCCTATAATTAACTCTTCACTCCATGAATATTCATGTAAGAAATAATGTCATTCTGAATATTAATTGATTTATTAATGATGCATGACCACAGGTCAGTTTTTGGTCATTACAGAAACTACAGAATTAGATCTATAAACATGTAATTCCATAAGCGAACAGAGCAGACCTTGATCAGACTGCTCCTACAAGAGCCATCTCATCTGTGTCTACTCTGTTTGCATAGGCGTGGAAAGGTGTTTTTATGGAGCAAATGGTTAAACACTGATGTTTAAATGAATGGGTTAAAACATAGTTTCTACAGATGATGGTGGGTACCAAACCCTATACTGTGACCACTCTTTAGAATGGTCTCAAAGAGACTATTCTAAAGAGTGGTCACAGTATAGGGTTTGGTGGAGAAATGAAGGAGTTATTGTTGAAGATGTTTTAAATTTACGCATTGTATCTGGAGCTCTGTTAACGCCTTTCTACGCCTCTGTAATAGTCACTTTCTGAAACCATAGTGATAAATAGAGCAAATGCTCTATTTATCACAATGGTTTCAGTACTACACAATTCTATCATTTTCCTTTTCTCTAGTTAATGCTCCTTTTCGGTAGATTTATTCAAAGAGGTTGGATCTTAACCCTTCGCTTGCTGAATTTTAAAATACATTTCTCCTTCTTCACCCATGTCCTGTTGTATAATTACATATATCTCCACTCACAGTGTACACATATTTCGCTGTGCAATCACTGCTGTGGAGTGCACTGGTTGCACAATCAACTTGTAAATAGTGCAGACCCTGATGAGACAGCTCCTGCAGGTCTGGGTCTTCACTATTTACAGGTATGTATATTGCCGTGAACAGCAAGCGAAGGGTTAAAATAGCCTATGAGGGAAAGGGTTAAAAACTATTTTGAGAGTGTCAAATAGTGAAGTGTTTATGATGAGGCTGCACTTGATAAGAAACTAAACTGTATGCAAAGGTAATATCAGGAATTTGCCTGTAGCTTGGTAATGGTTATCGATAATTGCTTATCCTGTTTCCATGGAAATTAATTTAATATACACTATTTTCTCCTGTGTCATTATGACAGATTTAATTGTAAAACTTTCTTGACGTTTTGGCAAACTTATTTTCTCTAATTGGGTATGAAAAAGGATTGCTTATTTGTGATTCTTGAAAGAGGGAATTTCAAGTATTGCAGTACCATAGGATAAGGTCATCATTATGATGCTTGTAGACTTGTAAACCCTATGTTTTGTGTGTAATTAATTCAGGAATATAGAGCATTCAAGCAACAACCTGTATGTTGTCATCAGCTGTTTACACTAATTATGAAACCCAGTCCCTCCTCTCCACTGGTTAATCCTATTCCTGTTCAATATTCATTTAAGAAATAATAACATCATCATTCATGAATATTTATTAGCTGAAATTTGATAAGGTTAAATTTTCAAAGAAACTTTTTGCTTTTACAAAAACTGTAAAATCATATCTACATGTATATCATGTCAAAAGCAAACAGTGCAAACCCTGATCAAACAACTCCTATAGGAGCGATCTGAGTCTACTCTGTTAGCAAATGCATGAAAAGGCGTTACATTGTATTATGAGGGAAAGGGTTAATTCAGTGTGGCACTATTTTGATAAGTTACTCTTTCCCTTTTGGATATTCATGTTAGAAATAATGACATCATGAATATTTATTAGCTGAATTTTTATAATGGTGTATAATTAGTATATAGTATATACATAGACATTTTTTTACTTGTAGAAACAGCAGAGTCAGCTGGCTAGACCTATTTCATTTCATAAGCACACAGAGTAGACACTGATGAGACGGCTCCTATAGGAGTTATCTGATCTGGGTCTACTCTGTTTGCAAAGGTGTGTAAAAAGCATTTATATGGGGGAAAATATTATATCACACTGACATGGTACCAACTAACGTAAACCAGTGGATTAAAATAGCTCCTTAAGGATTTGTTTGATCTTGGTCTACATTATTTGCCTAAATTTGTTGGTTTACCTCATAGGCTTGTTTTTAGATCCAACCTCTTTGAATAAATCTACCAAAAATGAGCAGTAAGTAGAAAAAAGGATTGTTTTTAGAATTTTGTAGTTTTGAAACCATTGTAATAAAAAGAGCATTTGCTCCTGTGGAGCAAATGCTCTATTCATCACAATGGTATCATAGAAACAGGCGTAGAAAGGCGTATTAATGGAGGAAAGGGTTAACCCATTCCCTCATATTGACGACTTTTGATGACTCTGTAAAAGTCACTTTGTGAAACCATTGTGATAAATAGAGCATTTGCTCCTATAGGAGCAAATGCTCTATTTATCCACGATGGTTTCAAACTACAAAATTCTAAAGTTTTCCTTTTCTCTAGTTCATGCTCCTTTTCGGTAGATTTATTCAAAGAGGTTGGATCTAAAAATAGCCTATGAGGTAATGGGTTAAGGAGTCATTTGATCTTGGTCTACATTGTTTGCCTAAGTTGGTTAAAAAAGCTTAGAGTAATTAGTCTTCGTTGTCTGGTTACAACTTGTGTTTGGTAATGCAGAAAGACATTTATGCCTACTGTAGCTGTTGTGCTTGCTGATAGGCATGAATCCAGCTCTCAGTCTATGAATGCCAAATGTTATCCCTTGATGCTGATTTTCCAGAGAAGACCTTGATTTTGTTATAAATATGTTGTCAAATAATATATCCATTCTGCAAGGCATTAAGGTATACTTCGGATAGGATTAAATTATCCCCATCAAACAGTGCAGACCCTGGTCATATCGCTCACAATTGAGCACCATGAGCTGGATGCACACTCTCTGCTTAATTAGTTATTGTGAAAATTGTAAAACAAAAGAATAATCTCAGAAACAGATGGCGAGATATTTGAAAACAATATGGCAGAACCATTCATATTTATTGGCTCTCTACCTGTTGTGGTTTTTGGTTGTTGTGGTCTGTTAACCCTGTCCTTCATAGAAACACTTGTTCATGCCTTTGCAAACAGTCACATCATAGGGTTTGATAGAGAAATGAAGAGTTTAGTATTTGGGTATGGAGACTTTACTCTACTGACACCGGAGTTTCATATGGTTGTAGCTCGATCAAGCACTAATTGCCACATGTTGAATTCTCTCATATTGACACTTTTTGACACCTCCGTAAAAGTTACTTTTGGAAACCATTGTGATAAATAGAGCATTTGCTCCTCTAGGAGCCAATTCTCTATTTATCACAATGGTTTCAAACTACAAAATTCTAAATTATGCCTTTTCTCTAGTTAATGTTCCTTTTCAGTAGATTTATTCAAGGTAGTTGGATCTAAAAATAGCCTATGAGGGAATGGATTAATCAAGGATCATGACCCTGCCAATACTGTAAAATCTGTGTGAAATATCCTAGTTGCACAACTTCATATTCATACGAATAATCCTGTAAAGTTGCATCACTCTAGATCAAATACTTTCATAGTAAGATTGATAAAAGGTGATAATTGCCATTTGTAGCTCATCTGAGCAGGAAGTGCTGAAGATGAGCTTCTGAAATTGCTGTGTCCAAATATCCCCAGTCCATCATCATTAATTTTCTTCAAAAATCTTCTTTTAAAACACTTTGGCCAGTTATGACCCAAATCCACATAAATGGTCCTTGTGACGTCTTCTTTCATTGTTTTTCAAAGAATTGAAATCTGAATAGAACTCTAGTTGCCATGGCAACCAAATTGATATTTTTGATAGTCTTTTTCTGAAACCTTTGCTTTGATGCTTATATTGATAACCTATTCCCTCACAGGCTATTGTTAGGTCCTTATTAATCACTATGAATAAATCTACTGAAAAGGAGCATTTACTAAAAAAAGGGAAATTTTAGGCTGACCTTGACAGAAACTACAGAATTAGATCTATATTATTCCTTAAACAAACGGAGCAGACCCTGATCAGATGGCTCCTACAGATATTTGATCTGGGTCTACACTGTTTGCAGTGTTAACCCTTTCCCTCATATAAACGTGTTTTCACGCATTTGCAAACAGAGTAGACCCAGATCAGACGGCTCCTAGAGGAGCCGTCTGATCAGGGTCTACTCTGTTTGCTAAAAGAATTTGATAGATCCGTTAATTTGCTTTCTAAAATATCTACAATGTTGCACCTTCCATATTTCTTTATAACTGTTTTGTTAATGAATATTCAGTAGGTATCAAAATTTGGAATAAATATAGAACAGGGAAAGGGTTAAGAGGCATCTCCATCTTGTAAAGGGTTAAATAGCATGTTCAAAGTTTATTGTTTTACTCATGCAGTCAGGTCTAAATGATCAACTTAGAGCAGTTCTACGTAAGTGGTATGTGTGTATTTTTAGCTACCAGGAGTTACGCTTTCCGAGTGAGGTAACACAGAAAGTACTATGGCATCTTTCCCGTGTATACTGTTTGCAAATTGAGTATTTGTCTGTAAAAACTGCCATCAGTTAAAATTTTATCAATTTTTTTAACGAGGATGCTCAAAGTGTCAGATGAGATGTGGAGGTACATGTTAATACTTGGCATCTCATTTACATAGGTTATCCATAAACTGTTTCCTGAGCTACGTACAGATCAATAAACATGTGTACTCAAGTACTAAAATCATCATTTTTCCACCAAACCCTGTGTTATGACCACTCTTTAGAATCGTCTTAAAGAGACGATTCTAAAGAATGGTCACAACATAGGATTTGGTGGAGAAATAACGAAGTTATTCTTGTATTTCAATGTTTTAATTTACACATCTTATCTGGAGCTCTGTCTTTCATATACTCTGGACCAGTTTGTGAAAAGCAACATGAACAGTTTGGATCCAGATGAGATGCTGGGTAACCAGGTGTCCTATCAATACATTTTAATTCTTTGAGTCTCCATACATTTAGAATTGAAGCTGATGATAGTTTTTACAGACAAACAAGTTGCTTAGTGGTGAAAAGATTTAATCATTTACAGATGGCATTGTCCCTGTTGTATAATAAAAAGGCACTTTATGTTCATTATTAGCTTTGGTATTTGCGTTTTTCAGCAATGCACTAGATATGTTACAATCCTACCGTGATAATCATAAGTATTCTGACACCCAACTCCCCACTCTCTGTATTTGTAATGTTGAATAAGCCAATGTGGCACCATTTTCTCCATAGGCTAGTTTTAGATCCAATCACTTTGAATAAATCTACTAAAAAGGAGCATTAATAATTATTGGAGAAAAGGATTTTTTTTTAGAATTTTGTAGTTTGAAACCATTGTGATAAATAGAGCATTTGCTCCTATAGGAGCAAATACTCTATTTATCACAATGGTTTCATAAAGTGACCTTTACGCAGGCGTAGAAAAAGTAATTATGGCGGAAAGGGTTTAATTAGACTGACATAGTCATAAATAGTGTAGACCCTGAGCTCAAACTGCACCTTCTGCAGTTGTTTGATTTGGGTCTGCATTATTTGCCTGATTTGAGATGTATGAATTATTTGGGGTAATTGGGATATACCATACTCTTACTGGTGTACGTATTCCAAGGTTCATCAACATTGCTGTTGATTATACTCATTGCACATGAGGTTGGATGTGGGTCTACTCATTGGTAAGAGTGTTGAACAGTTTTGATCCAGATGATACAATGAATAACTCTTCTTTTCATCTGGTTCCAAATTGTTTGCAGAGGCTGTCATGAATTCACAAGCAGAATGCTGATGGCTAAACCATTTCGAGGGCCTGGTGCAAAACTATTCTAACTCCTTTACAAAGTGAAGAAGTTAGAATAGTTTTGCACCAAACCCTCGATTTACACACTGAATTTTCAGAGTGCAATATTCCATCCGTGTTTAACCCTTTCCTCCATAAATACGCCTTTCTACGCCTCTGTAATAACCACTTCTTGAAACCATTGTGATAAATAGAGCATTTGCTCTTATAGGAGCAAATCCTCTGTTTATCACAATGGTTTCAAACTACAAAATTCTAAAATTTTACTTTTCTCTAGTAAATTATCCTTTTGGGTAGATTCATTCAAAAAGGTTGGGTCTAACAATAGCCTATGGAGGAAAGGGTTGACCATGCATAGAGTCCACTCAGTATTAGTTCTTACATGAATATTCAACAGCAAAGAGATGAAGAACTTGTACTGGTATGAATCAGTTATAGTCTTTTCCCTGTTGAATATTCATGTAGGAAACAATGACATCATGAATATTTATGGGCATTTGTATGCTGGATGTATTGGAATTTGTAGAAACTGTGGAGTCAGATCTATTATAATTTCATAAACAAATACACCCAACCCTGCTCAGACGGATCCTTGAGGAGCTGTCTGATCTAGATTTACTCAGTTTGTAAAGGCATGAAATAGCATTTGTATGCGGAAAAGGGCTAATACTGATTTCAGAGCTGCAGATAAGGGTGTGAACCCGAATACATGTACTAAAATCGTCATTTCTCCACCAAACACTATACTGTAACCACTCTTTAAAATTGTCTAAAAGACAATTCTAAAGAGTGGTCACAGTATAGGGTTTGGTGGAGAAATTCTTGAAAATGTTTTAATTAACGCTCTGTGATTTGCTTTATCTACTTTCAGACATGCACCATAGACAAGATCCCAGACAAATGTCTGCTGAAAGTATTTTCGTATATCCATCAAAAGGATTTGGGTAAGGTGGCCCGTACTTGTAAAAAATGGCGCTTGATGGCTTATGACAATCGACTGTGGCAGGTTGTATCATTACGACCAGAGCACAATGGAATGCATGTAAATTGCATAGAAAATCTCCTGGCTCTAATCAACGTTAGATTTGGGAACACACTGAGATACATTGAGCTTCCATGTGAGTTAGTCACACCCCCGGTGCTTCATGAACTGTCAAACAAGTGTCCAGGTCTGCGATATATGACACTGGACTTCTCAAATGCCATGCAGCTGCATGATTTCAATGATTTGACGTCCTTCCCATGTAACTTGAGGAGTCTGTGCATCTGTCTGTCAGAGGTGATCTTTCTGGAGGGATTCATGAGGAGGATCTACAGTTGCCTTTCGTCGCTGCTGGTCTTGCATTTGATAGGTAGGCTAACAATAGCTAATGATTTAACTCTTTGCACGCTAGCGGCGAAACTGTGATTACCCATGCAAACAGTTTGGATCCAGATGAGACGCCGCATTATGCGGCGTCTCATCAGGATCCAAACTGTTTGTCATCTTGACCATATTTTAGCAAAGAAATGAGAGAAAGTTTATTTTAAGAATTGAAGCAGACGACTATTGTTGCAGACAAAAAATTACTTAGCGTGCAAAGAGTTAATACCCTTTTTTTTAACCCTTTAAACCATGAATATTCATGTATGAAATAATGATATCATGAATATTAATCAGCTGATTTTTTTTTAATGACAAATGAACACTAGAAGTTTTGACTTGGCAGAAACTGTAGAGTCAAGATCTGCATTACTTGATGAGCAAACAGAGCAGACTTGTCAGACAGCTCCTGTAGGGTATACCCTGTTTGGAAAGGCATTCAAATGCATATCTATGGAGTAAAGGGTTAATGAGCAAATTATGTGCTGAAATTTGATGTTTCCTTTTAAGAATATAACTTTATTCTATGTCTTATTATGAAATTATAACTGGGACAGAGGTAGCTGGCAATTCGAAATCTATTAACCCTTTCCCTCATACAAACTTGTTTTCTAGAGGAGCTGTCTGATCATGATCAGGGTCTGCTCTGTTTGCTGATAGAATTTTATAAATCAGTTTTTTTAACTTACTAAAATGGCTACAATGTTCCACCTTCCATATTTCGTTTTAACTATTTTGTCCATGAATATTCAATAGGTATCAGACTTTGGAATAAGCATAGAACAGGGAAAGGGTTTTAAAAGCCTAGCTCACAAACAACGTATTTTACCTTTTACTCAATGAATATTCATGTACCATGATTATGGAATACAGTAAAACCTCTCTAAACCGGACATTAAATTTAGTATAAATATCTGTCTTGGAGTCAGGTGGCAGCTTAATGCAGGGTGAGAGTCATGCAGAAAGCTGCTCTATGAGCTTTCTGCATGACTTTCACCCTGCATTGAGCAGCCACCTGTCTAAAAGTATCTAAATTCTTCTCTACTAGAATTCCGGTTTAGCAGGGTCCTACTGTATTTGATTATTCCAGTATCTTTAGAATCAGACCTATATTATTCCTTAACCCTTTCCCTGATATAAACATGTTTTCACTCATTTGGAAACAGAGAAGACCCAGATCAGACGGCTCCTATATCAGGGTCTGCTCTGTTTGCTTTTGACATTACATAGATCTGATTTTACAGTTTTTGTCAAAGCAAAACAATCCTGTGAAAAGTATATATTATAAAAATTGAGCTAACAAATATTCATATTGTCATTATTTCTTGCATGAATACGGAACAGGACAAGGGTTAAGCAGGAGCTGACTAATCTAGGTCTACTCCGTTCCAAAGGTGTAAAAGCATCTCCATTGGATTAAGGGTTATTGTCCTGTTTAGCTCTTTCCTTCAAAATGCCTTTTCACACCTTTGCAAACAGAATAGACCCAGATCAGATATCTCTTATAGGAGCTGTCTGATCAAGGTCTGCTCTGTTTGCTTGTGAAATTATAATAGATCTGACCTGTAGTTTCTACCAATACCAAATTTCTTGTGTACATATGTCTTTTTATCACATAATCTGCCTTGTGGGAGTGCCGTAACAGAGTGCTGTAATTCGCGAAAATGCACTAGTACATTTTTTATGCAAAGTAGCAATTGTTAGCTAATCATAGCACTCATTTAAGCGTTAGCAAATCGTAGCCATGTGGGTCATCCGTTGTATTACTATGCTGTTTGTAAGCAATGGCCAAAATAGCCATCAGCTATATATAAGCCTTGTTTCATTTCCTATGACATTTTTAGGGCTTATGTGATAAAAAGAATCTTACATAAGTGTTCATTACAAATTGTTTTTATGAAACGAGTTTACTATAATAACATGACACTCGCTAAAGCTTGTGTCATATTATTATAGTAAACTCGTTTCATAAAAACAATTTGTAATGAACACTCATGTAAGATCCTCTATATAAAAATTCAGTTAATAAATGTTTGTGATGTCATTATTTTTTTCATGAATATGCAACAGGGAAAGGGTAAACTCTTTGCACACTAAGAAATGTTTCATCTGAACCAATCGTCATCTGCTTCAATTTTTTTAAATAAAATTTCACTCATTTCTTTGCAAAAATATTATCAAAGTGTTAAATAGTTCAGATCATGATGAGAGGCTGCATTTCGTGGCATCTCATCTTGATCTAGACTGTTTGCATAGGTAATCATAGTTTTAAAAGTGTCAACTATTATATATATCAGCATGATATATACATGTTGGTAAGTATTGTTCCAATTCACATATTAGCACAGACCCGGAGGCATGCAACATTTCTTCAATATTGATTCTATGTTGAATTAATACAATAACATTACTTCAACGTTGAATCAACTTTGAAACCATGTTGAATGCCTGCCTCAGAGGAAAGCACTTTATATTGTGTCCAGTAGTGAATGCCCTTGCCATGGCTTAGAATAAATTGTAGGTGTTAGCTCTTTGGACTCTGGAGAAAACGAGATAAAAGTACAGTACAATCTCTCTAAACCAGACATTCAAATTATTATCAATCCTGGCCTATAAGACACGTGACATCTTAATGCAGGTTGAAAGTCATGTTGAAAACCTCCATAGGAGCTTCCTGCATGACTTTCATCCTGAATTAAGCAATCACCTGGCTGAAAAGATTTAAATACTATCTTTACTAAAATTCCAGTTTAGAGGGGCTTAATACTGGATTTGCAACCAGCACAGACAGGATCGCAGGAATGAGAATCAGATGCTAATTTAACCCTTTACATCATGAATATTCATGTAAGATACATGTATAATGACTGTTTGAATATTATATACATGTATTACCTGTATATGAACATGTGAATGTTTGGGTATGGCCATGTCTATACTATTTCATATGCAAACATAGCAGACCCTGATTAGATGGTTCCTACTGGGGCCATCTGATCTGGGTCAACTCTGTTTGCAAATATTTTAAAAGGCATATCTACGAGGTAAAAGGTTAATAAAATAATTTTTCATTTCAGGAACATTTGAGTTGTCAAGTGAAGGAGAGGAAGATGTATATGAAGTTATCAACATTGGTAAAATCAAGGCACACACCCCCAACCTGAAAATAGTGAATATGTATGGTATAACATTCATTGATGACAGCCACATCGAACTGTTGACATCCAACTGCATTCACTTGGAATGTCTCGCACTCAACTACTGTCTTCGAATTAAAGGGTCCTCATTCAAGACCCTGATACAGCGGTGCAAGAAATTGAAAACACTTCTGCTGCAGCATACGGGTTGGTATCACCTCCTTTTACTCATCCTTTAACCCATTCCCTATTTGCACCCTTTGACACCTCTGTAAAAGTCACGTTTTGAAACCATTATGATAAATAGAGCATTTGCTCCATAGAAGCGAATGCTCTATTTATCACAATCAGTTTTCAAAACTACAAAAATCTAAAAAAATCCTTTTCTCTAATAAATGCTCCTTTTCGATAGATTTATTTAAAGAGGTTTTTATCTAAAAATAGCCTATTAGGGAATGAGTTAATAAACTACTGTTTAGCCATTTAACTGATAGAGATGCCTTTTCACACCTTTGCAAACAGATTAGACCCAGATCAGATAGCTCTTGTAGAAGCCGTTTGATCCTTTGGTCCTTCCGAATTTTACAATACATAATTGTGCTTAAATATTCATATATCTAGAAACACATATGACTGCTTAATGCAGGTCTAAAGAAATAATTAAAGCTCCTACAGGATATTTCAGCATTACTTTAGACCTGCACTAAGCTGTGAAATTTACCAGATTAGAAATTGGATGATTTGAACTTCTCTTATCTCAATGTAATTTGTATGGTCTGTAGAATCATAGCTACCGGTATATTATTTCATAAGCGAACACAGCAGACCCTAATCAGATGGCTCCTAGAGAAACTACACTGTTTGCAAATACATGTATGTGAAAGAGGCATCTATCAGTGTAAAAGGCTGGCATTATCATGATTGGGGGAAAAGGCCATAGTTTGCAGTAGAAGTCGTCTTATCGGTCTACTATGTTTGCTTATGGAATTTTATCGATCTGATTCTACTGGTTTGGCCATGGCCAAGAAATTCTGTATACAAATACTATTACATGTATAAAAATTGATTTAATTTTTATTCATGATGTCGTTACTTATTGATGGAGTAAAGGATTAATATTTCTCCTGTTACCCTTAACTCCTTAAATGCAAACAGAGTAGACCCAGATCAGATGGCTCCTGTAGGGTCTGCTCTGTCTGCTTATGATATAATAGAGATTTGATTCTACAGTTTCTACCAATAACAAAACATCTTGTCTCTATGTGTTATTATAACAATTAATCTAAGTAATATTAACCCTTTCCTCCATAAATACACCTTTCTACTCCTCTGTAAAAGTCATTTTGAAACCATTATGATAAATAGAGCATTTGCTTTTAAGGAGAAAATGCTCTATTTATCACAATGGTTTCAGAACTATAAAAATCTGATCAGGGTCTGCTCTGTTTGTCTAAAATATTAAAGATATGATTCTACTGTCATAGCCAAACATTCCTATGTCCATGCACTGTTGCAACAATTACCGTATTTGAATTAACGTTCATGATGTCATTATTTCTTACATGAATATTCATGTAGTATAGGGTTAATATTTTATTCTCTTACTGCAGGTCTAGAGGATGACTACATGTTAGCTGTGCCGTGGGAGACATCACAGATACGCGAGTTAGACCTGACATCGACGGAGCTGTCCACAGAATGCCTCGAAGTCGTGCTTCTACGAATTCCTTTCTTCACTTTCCTAGCTCTGGGTCACTGTGAATTCTTTACTGATAGGGTAAGAACTAAAACTACAGGAGTCTACTCTGTTTGCAAAGGCGTTTCAATCAAGTAAAAGTTTAACCCTTTCCCTATTCATTATTCAGGTAAGAAATTATGACATCATGAATATTATTATTTATCAGCTGAACTCTTATAATGTAAACTTTTCAAGGATTTTTTTTGCTTTGACAAAAACTGTAGAACGTGGTCTAAATCATGTTAAAAGCAAACTGAGCAGACCCTGATAAGATGGCTTCTTTAGGATCTGGGTCTTCTCTGTTTGCAAATGTGTATAATTACATGAGGGAAGGGGTTAATACATATACATGTATATTATATTACAGTGCTCCCTCCCTACAACGGCCCTCTCAATAACGATTCCCTCCTTACAACAACGTATGTCACTGTTTCCGAAACAACAAGGCTTCAGACACAACATTTTTTCCATCGTATTTTCTTTATGCCTCCATCAAACCCTATGTTGTGACCACTCTTTAGAATCGTCACTTTGTGACGATTCTAAAGAGTGGTCACAACATAGGGTTTGATTGAGGCATAACGGTTTTAGTTCTTGAAATACACCTTATCTGGGGATCTGCAAACAAGCTAATTATGTTTGATTTTCCCTCCCTATAACAACTCCCTCTGAACAACACATAGAATATTCTTTGAAACTTTGAAACTTAATCACTTGGTTAAACGCCTATTTTTGCAAATAATGCATTCAATGGCGTTGTACATTGACATAAATAAAATCAGAGACAAATAAAAATCGATACAGGATATATAATACACGAATATACATTTAAGAAAGCATAAAAACTAAAATCCATAAAACGATGGTTAAAAACTGTTATAATATACTAAAGCCCAGACTTTATATAAAGTACTTTATGCATCTTAAACACACGGACAGTTTCTACGAAATATTAAAAAGTGAATCGAAGTGTCTGAAATAATGCGTTTTTAACTTTCTTTTAAAAGATTCAACATTTTCTGCTCTTTTAATCTCCCTAGGAAGCCCGTTCCAAGTCTGGGACCTACTGTCCCAAAACTTCTATCACTAAAGGTCTTTCTCTTGTTGAAGGGCACAGCATACATCTCTTGGGCTTTGTCTGCCGATCTCAGACAGCGTGTTGGTGCTGGCTTTACGAGAAGTTCTGTCAGATAAACGGGAGCGTGGTTGAGAGAGCAATTGTACATGTATGTCAATATTTTAAAAGTGATCCTAGCTTTGATAGGTAACCAATGTAAGTCTTTAAGAGATTGTTTGGAGCTGTCTGACCATTTCCTATTCAAAACGAGTTTAGCGCACATTGAGGCTATGGAGAACCAGGAAGTAACTGCCCTTATTGCCATTGATCTTAGTGCTGCCTTTGACACTGTTGACCATGATATTCTTCTCGATGTTCTCAAGAGTCAATATGGAGTATGTAATATTGCTCTGAAATGGTTGGACTCCTACTTACGACCAAGAAGCTGTCGCGTGAATGTAAATTCTTCACAATCACAACATAGAATATTCGTATCCCAAAGGGTATCGTTGTAGAGAGGGAGCACTGTACAGCTATAAAGCATGATTTGTAGCTTGGCTGTTTTACTGCAGAAACCAAGATGGATACAGATTTATTGGTTGCCATTATCTTCCTAAACTCTTAACCTGTTGAGTATTTTAACAGGCTCCTTCGTGACTTTCTGAATATCAACCCTTTACTCCATGGATATTCATGTTAGAAATAATGATATCATGAATATTAATCAGTTTAATTGTTGTAATAACACATGGTCATGGTAAATTTTTGACCATGGCAGAAACTGTAGAATAATATCTTTATTATATCATAAGCAAACAGAGCAGACCCAGATCAGATGGCTCCTCTGTTTGCAAAGGTGTAGAAAGGTGTACAAAAACATGTGCATGTATTCTGGAAAAAATTGTATCAAAACTTATCACTGAAAAGAATGACTATTATGAGAAACAGTGCAGACCTTGATGGAAGTGTTCTGTAGGAGCCCATTGGTCTTAGTCTGCACTGTTTTCAAAGGTCTTATATATACTTGGTTCCCTCACATTAATTCTGTAATGATATCAACTTTATCTTTATCTTAACCCATTCCCGCATAGGCTATTTTTATGCCCCCAAAGCTAGGCTTTGGCGGCATATAGTGATCGCACCGTGCGTTTGTGGGTGTGTGTGTGTGTGTGGGTGTGTGGGTGGGTGGGTGTGTGGGTGGGTGGGTGTGTGGGTGGGTGGGTGGGTGTGTGTACCTTTTGTCCGGAGTATATTTCCTTTGTCACATCAGCTACGGATACCAAATTTGGTGTGTGAGTTCATCTTGGGATGGGGGAGTGTCGCGTACCATTTTCATGTCACTGTGACCTTGACCTTGACCTTTGACCTTGATTTTACAAAAAGCTTGTCCGGAGCATATCTCCTTTACCTTACCAGCTACAGATTCCAAATTTGGTGTGTGAGTTCATCTTAGGATGGCGAAGTGTCGCGTACCATTTCCAGGTCACTGTGACCTTGACCTTGACCTTTGACCTCGATTTTAAAAAAAGCTTGTGCCTTACCAGCTACAAAAAGCTTGTCCGGAGTATATTTCCTATACCTTACCAGCTAAGGATTCCAAATTTGGTGTGTTAGTTCATCTTGGGATGGAGGAGTGTCGCGTACCATTTTCAGATCACTGTGACCTTGACCATGACCTTTGACCGATTTTACAAAAAGCTTGTCCGGAGCATATCTCCTTTACCTTACCAGCTACAGATTCCAAATTTGGTGTGTGAGTTCATCTTGGGATGGCGGAGTGTCGCGTACCATTTTCAGGTCACTGTGACCTTGACCTTGACCTTTGACCTCGATTTTAAAAACCGCTTATACCTTACCAGCTACAAAAAGCTTGTCCGGAGTATATCTCCTATTCCTTACCAGCTAAGGATTCCAAATTTGGTGTGTGAGTTCATCTTTGGATGGAGGAGTGTCGCATACCATTTTCAGATCACTGTGACCTTGACCATGACCTTTGACCGATTTTACAAAAAGCTTGTCCGGAGCATATCTCCTTTACCTTACCAGCTACAGATTCCAAATTTGGTGTGTGAGTTCATCTTGGGATGGCGGAATGTCATGTACCATTTCCAGGTCACTATGACCTTAACCTTGACCTTGACCTTGACCGATTTTACAAAAAGCTTGTCCAGAGCATATCTCCTATACCTTACCAGATACGGATTCCAAATTTGGTTTGTGAGATCACCTTCAGATGGCGGAGTGTCGCGTACCATTTTCAGGTCACTGTGACCTTGACCTTGACCTTCGACCTCGATTTTACAAAAAAGGTTGTCCAGAGAATATCTCTTATACCTTACCAGCTGCGGATTCCAAATTTAATGTGTGAGTTTATCTTGGGATGGCGGTGTGTCGCGTACCATTTTCAGGTCACTGTGACCTTGACCTTTGACCTAGATTTTACACAAAGCTTGTCTGGAGCATTTCTCCTATACCTTACCAGCTACGGAATCCAAATTTGGTTTGTGAGTTCATCTTGGGATGGGGGAGAGTCATGTACCATTTTCAGATCACTGACCTTGACCTTGACCTTTGACCTCAATTTTACAGTCCGGAGCATATCTCCTATATCTTACCAGATACAAAAAGCTTGTCCAGAGCATATCTCCTATACCTTAAACGTTGACAATCAACCCAGGGTCCTTTTTAACGTTGAGAATGACTTAGGGTCCTTTTTAACTAAGTTTTGACGCTTGGCTCTTTTCTTAGCTATCATAATCGTCAAAGGTTCTGTTTCTAATGTTAAGAACTGACTCCTGTGTCATTTTTAACAGCATCAAAATTTCATGTTACACCTGCATTACATTGTATTGTTTTTCCACCAAAATGCATTTCGGTGTCAAACACTTTGGGGGCATTTGTCACCCGTGACGACCCTCTTGTTAGATCTAACTTCTTTGATGAAATTAACCAAAAAGGAGCCTTTTCTAGAGAAAAGGAATTTTTTAGAATTGTGTAATTTTGAAACTATTGTGATAAATGGAACATTTGCTCCTGTGGAACAATTGCTCTATTTATCACGATGGTTTCACAAAGTTACTTTTACAGAGGCATCAATATGCGGGAATGGGTTAAGATAAGCTGAATCGGAGTGTCAGACAGTTTAGATCTCTTTAGAGACCACACTCTTCAGATATGGAGGAAATATAGATATACAGTAAAACCTCGATTATCCGAACACTAAAATACGTATTATTATCGATCTTTAAGACAGGTGGCAGCTTAATGCATGGTGAAAGTCATGCAGAAAGCTCCTCTAGGAGCTTTCTGCATGACTTTCATCATGCATTAAGCAGCCACCTGCCTAAAAGGGTCTAAATTCGTTTATAACGAAAATTCGAATAATCGAGGTTTTACTGTATAATAATGATCTATATTCACAGCAACAGATAAATGCGCGCACTTACAGAATCTCATACTAAAATCTCCAATTCTCCACCAATTTCTTCAAATCCTCTCTCTTCGAGAAGATTCTAATGAGTGGTCACAACACAGGGTTTGGTGAAGAAATAAAGGAGATTTTCTTATCTAGACCTCTATGTTTACATACAAACTGTTTTCAAAATTCCGAACATATTCTCTTGTATCATGCCAAAGGTTAATTAGTATTTGAAGTATTTCTCTGAACTTGTACTTCATCAAAGACTTCACTAATTCTTCACCTCATAGACATACCTTTTGACACGTTTGCAAACAGAAATACTTCAAATCATATGGCTCATTTAGGAGTTGTCTGATCAAGGTCTGCTCTGTTTTCTAATGAAATAATACAGATCTGAATTGTCAGTTTCTGCCATGCCCAAATATCGTGTGTTTATTTGTCATAATTAAAATTCAGCTAACAAATGTATAAAATATCTATTTCTTAACCCTTCATATAAGGGCTTTTTCACGCATTTGCAAACAGAGTAGACCCAGATCAGATGGCTCCTTAAAGGAGCCTTCTGATATGGGTCTGCTGTGTAACAGTGTTTGCTAATGGAAATTGATTGTTCTGTTCCTTTACTTTCTAAAATGGCTACAATGTTCCATCTGCCATATTTCATCATAACTATTTTGTCCATGAATATTTAAACTTGGAATAAACATAGAAAAGGGAAAGGGTAAATACATGAATATTCATAAGGTTTAAAAGGGCAGAAATTTATATCAGAAGTTTATTTTAGTTTAAAATTATATCCCTTTTACTTCTGAAACTTGGCTCTTCCAATGCTCTTTGTAAATATACCTGCAGATTCTTAGTGACATGTGTGCACGAGGGAAGTTTAAACAGTTACGTGCCCTTGACATCAGCTCTACTCCTGCGCTGTCTGAGAATGCCATCTACAACTTCTTGCAGTCACATGGCAGGAATCTCCGTGGACTCATGTTGGCAGGGAAGCCAAAATTGACAGAAAACTTCTGGCTAAATGTTATTCATTTCCTGAGGAACATAAGGTAAGACTCACAACCTTAACACTTTACCTGTTCAATATTCATCTAAGAAATAATGACATCATGAATATTAATTAGATGTGGCATATGAACACAGGATATTTTGACTCAGACAGAAACTATAGAATCAGATCTTATATTATACCTAAAGCAAACAGAGCTGACACTGATTAGATGGCTCCTGTTGGGGCCATCTTATCTGGGTTTACTCTGTATGCAAAAGCATGTAATGGTGTTTATATGAAGGAAAGGGTTAAGATTGGGAAATGAGTTTT
This sequence comes from Azorinus chamasolen, assembly GCA_963576725.1. NCBI lineage: Eukaryota > Metazoa > Mollusca > Bivalvia > Cardiida > Solecurtidae > Azorinus > Azorinus chamasolen. The sequence goes on from OY755245.1 coordinate 42,779,826, forward strand.
AATCCTTTACATGATAGGGACAACTTTCTATGCCTTTACACACAGAGTAGACCCAGATCAGATGGCTCAAGACATGTACAAGCCGTCTGATCAGGGTCTGCTATGTTTGCTTATGGACTAACATAGACCTTATTCTAGTTTCTGTTGTGGACCAAAAATTCCTGTGCCCATATTCCATTTTAAAAATTCATTTGATTAATATTCATGATGTCATTATTTCTTTCATGAAATATTCATGAGATGAAGGGTTCAAGATGTAATTGTTAGCTACAGCTCAAATCCCAAATGTTCTTAAATTTTAGGATATAAAACTTTATACAGTAAAACTTTGATAATTCGAATTTTCAATAAAGAAGATTTGAGATCTTTTGATGCAGGTTGCTGCTTAATACTGAGTGGAAGTCATTCAGAGAGCTCCCAGAGGTGCTTTCTCCATAACTTTCTACCTGCATTAAGCTGTCACCTGTCGTAAAAAAAGATATATTGATACTTATTTGAGTGTGCGAATTAAAGAGGTTTTTACTGTATTATGTTATGTTAAGCTTGATACAAAGTAAGTCCCTTTAGAAGGTTCCATGAATATTCATTGGATGAAGAATTATTCAAGCTTTACATTGTAAGGACAACTTAACGTTAAGGGAATACCATTTCAGAAATATTGAAATTATTCAGTTTTGAATCGAACCCAAACTGGGTGTTTTATTATGTTTTAACCTATTCCCTCATAGACTATAGATCCAAGCTCTTTAAATAAATCTGTCAAAAAGGAACATTTACTAGAAAAAAGGAAATGTTTTAGAATTGTGTTGTTTTGAAACCATTGTTATAAATAGAGCATTTGCTCCTATGGAGCAAATGCTCTATTTATCTCAATGGGTTCAAAAAGTGACTTTTACAGAGGTTTACAAGGCATCAGTATGAGGGAATGGGTTGATTTTCACAAGACAGCATTGATAGATCAAATCTAAATACAGTAACGGGTATAAACAAGCAATTACTTGTTGCTGATTGTCTCTCAGACATTCTACACTGTTAATGATTATTGGAAAAACTTAGAGGATCACACTCAGTGTTTTACCCATACTTTGGCATCAGTTCTAGATAGCTCAACAAACATGACCTTTAGATTGCCACAGGGGAGCCAGTGATATCATTTACAACCTGCTAGCAACTAGATAATGAATGCCTTAGTGTCTGGTTCCAAGATATTTGAATCTCAAATTGTCGTTGTGGAGAAAATAATATACTGGTTAAGCTTGTATTTCCAAAGTTAAACAGAAAAGAATTATGAGAGCCGTCTTGTCGAGCCTGCTTAAGGAAAAAACCTAAGGCGGGAGGTTTATCGGATTTTCCATGTACATGTATAGCTTCTTTTAGACTTGGAAGTTGATCTTTATATGGAAGATTATTTGTGTAAGAAATAATGACGTCATGAAGATTTATTAACTGAATTTTTATAAAAGCATATATGTAAATATAAGATTTTTGGTCATAGCAGTAACTGTAGAATTAGAACTACATTATTCCATAAACATATCTTCATGCACTTAAGTAGACCCAGATCAGATGGCTCAAGACATGTACAGGCCATCTGATCAGAGTCTGCTATGTTTGTTTATGGACTGATATCCTCCATAGGCTATTTTTAGACCCAACCTCTTTGAATGAATCTACCCAAAAGGAGCATTTACTATAGAGAAAAGTAAGACTTTAGAATTTTGTAGTTTGAAACCATTGTGATAAAAAGAGCATTTGCTCCTATAGGAGCAAAATTAATGCTCTATTTATCACAATGGTTTCAAGAAGTGGTAATTACAGAGGCGTAGAAAGGCGTATTTATGGAGGAAAGGGTTAACCCTGTACATAATTACTATGTAACTACATGTATGGCTCCTCCCATTATGAATATTAATTACATGTTAACCTGTTACCTTTTCAATATAATAGAAATAATAACTACAGCTGAACTTCAATATCTCGAACTTCAAGGGACCTTCAAAATTACTTCAAGTTATCCGATTTCTTATCTGAATAATTTCTCAAGTTGACAGCTTGGTGCAGGAGTGGTCAGCATTACTTTCGACTTTCATTAAGCTGTCACATGTGTTTCTAGATATGTGTAGTGATTCATTTAATTTTTAGAACAATTCTGAATTGTAAATTCTGGAAGGACTGAAATTTTACTTCAAGTTATCTCCAATATTGAAGTTCGACTATACATGAATTTAGCTGAACTTTTATGATGTTAACTTTTCAAGGAAATGTTTGGTTTGACAAAAACTGTATAATCAGATCTTTATCATGTCATAAGCAAACAGAGCAGACTCTGATCAGACTGCTCCTATAGAAGACATCTGATTTGGGTCTACTGTGTTTGCAAATGTGTGAAAAGGTGTTTAATAGTTAATTTTAGGAAAAAGGTTAACAATGTAAAATATTGGCATTTATTGTCTTGCCAAAAGGTAGGGAATCAGATCTGTAACATGGAAGCGTAGATCTAATTAGACAGGAGCTGTCTGATCTGGGTCTTTTCTGTTTACAGAGATTTCAAAATGCAGAATTATCAAGTAAAGAATGAACTGTTATGGGTTATATGGCATGTATAAAGGTGCTTACATAATATTAACCCTTTACTCCATAAATACGCCTTTGCCAACAGAGTAGACCCAGATCAGATGGCTCCTGTAGGGTCTGCTCAGTCTGCTTATGATATAATAGAGGTTTGATTCTACAGTTTCTACCAATACCAAAACATCTTGTCTCTATGTGTTATTATAACAATTAATCTAAAGTAATATTAACCCTTTCCTCCATAAATACACGTACACCTTTCTACGCCTCTGTAAAAGTCACTTTTTGAAACCATTGTGATAAATAGAGCATTTGCTTTTAAGGAGCAAATGCTCTTTTTATCACAATGGTTTCAGAACTACAAAATTCTAAAAAAAATCATTTTCTCTAGTTAATGCTCCTTTTTGGTGGATTTATTCAAAGAGGTTGGATCTAAAAATAGCCTATGAGGAAATGGGTTAATAGCGTCATTATTGTTTACATAATATATACTCATGGATTGGAGTAAAGGGTTAAGAATAATAGTGAGTGATTGAGATTTGATACTTTTTGATAATTTTAGGATCTGCGTATTGGGTACTGCTAATGGCTGGTTCCTGAAGCTTACAACCAAGGTCCATATCGACCAGGTGATTGAGGGATTTGCGCAGAACTGTACGTACCTGGAGAGACTGGAGATTCAGTGGGACCCAGACACTATACGTTACAGTGACAAGAGTAACAAATTTGTAGACCATATCAGGTCTGTAGACACAAACTCTAGTTTGAATCTATTCTTAGTCTAAACCTTGAATTATTAAACAGCATAATATTTGTCACAGTAGTGCAATAATGCTTATATAACTCATACAGTAAACCTCCTTTAACCCATTCCCTCATAGGCTATTTTTAGATCCAACCACTAATAAATCTACCGAAAAGGAGCATTAACTAGAGAAAAGGAAAATTTTAGAATTTTGTGATTTGAAACCATTGTGATAAATAGAACATTTGCTCCTATAGGAGCAAATGCTCTATTTATCACAATGGTTTCGATAGGTTATTTTTACAAAGGGGTAGAAAGGCGTATTTATGGAGGAAATGGTTAAATGTGAATTCTAGCAGAGAAGAATTTAGATACTTTTAAGCAGGTGGCTGCTTAATGCAGGGGGAAAGTCAGGCAGAAAACTCCTAGAGGAGCTTTCTGTAGACTTTCTCCCTGCATTAAACTGCCACCTGTCTGCAAGACCGATATTTATACTATATTGAACATCCGGTTTAGAAGGATTTTGCTGTATACACTTATTGAGTTCTTGCCCTGTTGTGACTTTTGTTATTATTACCCTTATTATGTAGCCTATAGGAGCTTTCTGCAATACTTTTGACCTGCATTAAGCTACCACTTGCCTTTCAGAGCCACTTTCTGATGGCCGCTTGAGTCAAGCTCTACTATATAGCAACAGATAAATATTAAAAGTGTCATTTCTATGAAAAACCCTACATGTATGTTGTGACCACTCTTTAGAATTGTCTCAAAGAGAAATAAGGGAGTTATTCTTGAACATGTTTTAATTTACACATCTTATCTGGACATCTATTAAGAGATTCAACTTGGCATGTAAGAGTTACATTAATTCTGTTCTGTTTCAGATTAAGATGCCCATATTTAAAATCCCTGACCCTAAGTGATGGGGAGTACTACGAGATGGTGAAGTCCAATTTCGAGCGAGCTGATAGGATGAAGGTGGTGCGTACCACAACCAACTATTGCACCAGCACCATTAGTCTCATTGGATGTTACAATGACCTCTTGTTTAACTAGGTCAGAGGTCACAGACTGTCATACTGATCTCGTATTTAGATCAGAGTTCACAGGATGGGAGTCATGAAGATTTTAATGGAAAGCTAGGCAGTTCAGTTTTCAGAGGAGTTGACTGTTCAAATGTTATGTATATTTATTACTACCACTTCTAATTTGATGGTTTAACATTTAAATGCTTTGAAAAAAACAATATGTTTTTCTCAATGTTAACATTTTGCAGTTTTCATCACTCCATACAAAGAGGTAATTACAGCATTATATACTAAATCTTCCTTGTTTGGGGAAATTTGAACTTGGTTTAAATTTGGCTTTGAGATCAAAACTGCCAGCACAAAACATATCTACAACCAAATAAATAAAAATAATAAATAAAAGTATGTATCTGCTGCCAGGATCAAGATCTGCTCTCTTTGCTTATGGATTAAATAGATCTGATCTTAGTTTTTATCGGGGGCAAAAACCTTTCTTGTTCTTATCCATGATTACGTTTGGACCCTGATGTGGGTCCAAGTAACTTGGGTTCTTCATCAGAATTCAAGCTATGTAACCCATTCCCACTTAGGCTATTTTTAAACCTAATCTCTTTGAAAAATCAACCAAAATGGAGCATTTACTATAGAAAAGGAAATTTTTAGAATTGTTTAGTTTTGAAACCATTCTGATAAATAGAGCATTAGCACCTATGGAGCAAATGCTCTATTTATCAGAATGGTTTCAAAAAGTGACTTTTACAGAGGCATCAAAAGGTGTCAATATGTGGGAATGGGTTAATTAACCTTTTGGTTATGGTTTTGGTCCACTTTGAAACCTGAAGCAGACGACAATCTTAGCAGACGATATGTATTTGATGGCAAAACGGTTAATACTATTCCTAAAGATATTTGTTTTGTAAGCCGATATATTCCATATTTTAGAATCACAGTTAAAGAAATGTGTATATGTCACTGTTGAATTTGCTTTAGTCATACATTTCGTTTTCTATTGTCATTTTCCTTTTCTCATCTGTTCGTCAAACCCCATAAATACCGTAATTACTCTGAAGTATTCATACACCCAAATCTCCCCAGGCCTTGGGTTTATAAAGCTGAATATGTCAATCTGGTACCATTTTGATAACTTTAAATTTTACTAACATAGAAATAGTGTAAGCCCTGACAAAACTTCTCTTTTAGGAACAGATTGCTCTGGGACTGCACTATTTGCTGATGCTCATTTGTCTGAATGCTTTGGGTAATTAGGCTATGTGTGATAAAGGCTTTATACACCAATCATTTTGTCACATCAGGCATTGTTATGAAATGGGTTATCCTGCATTCAGACCATTTACAATGACTGTCACAAGTTTTGCCACAACAAGCTAATACAGACTGAAAAAGGGTAAATGCAATCGAGAGATTTATTGATCTTCTGAGAGAAAAAAAATACAGTCGAACCTCGATATCTCGATCTTTAAGGGACCATACAAATAACTTTGAGATAGCGAGAGTTTGCGTCAGCCTATATCTAACTTGGAATCTTTCTCGATGTGACAGTTTAACGCAGGTCAAAAGTACTGCAGAAAGCTTCTATAGGAGCTTTCAGCATAATTGGCAACCTGTATCAACCTGTCACATGTCTTTATAGGTATGTGAATTGGTGAATTTTATCAATTCTGTATAACAAAATTTGGAAGGGACCGAAAGTTTAATTCGAGTTATATAGAAGTTCGAGTTATTCGAGTTTGAGATATCCAGGTTCCACTGTATATAGTCAATAGTGCTATATGTATATCAACATTTGCTGTTGAGCATTATTATGAAGAAATCTAGTCATTTTTTAGGGATATACAGATTGTGCTGAAGAAAGCGTTTTAATTAGATGTGTTAACCCTTTACTCTATAGATACACATATGCAAAAAGAGTAGACACAGATAAGACTGGTAGATCCATCTGATCAGGGTCTACTTTGTTTGCTTATGATATAATACAGACCTGATTTTACAGCTTCTGCCATGGCTAAGAATGGATATGTTCATGTGCAAGTATATAAACATCATCTTATTGATGTTCATGAGGTCAATATTATTTGCATAAAAAAGACATAAAGTAGAGGGTCAATCCATTCCATCAAAGGTTTTTTTAGACCCAAGCTCTGAATAAATCTACCAAAAAGGAGCACTTGCTAGAAGAAAGGAACATTTCGTTGTAGTTTTGAAATTTTTTTTCATAAATAGAGCTATTTATCACAATGGATTCAAAACTTGCCTTTTAAGGAAAGGCAGTTGTTATGAGACTATAAGGAACCATCAGATGGCATTTTATATACAAGTATTCAAAGATATGTAAGCACCCTAGTGCAAATATCTGCTGTAATATCCAGAAAAAAGAGTTCTTCCGAGTTGTTTACTTGGCTAAAATATAGTAATTTATACAAGGGAGGTAACAAGAAGAAAATATTTGTATGAAATAGTAACATTATATATATTACTTCCCTTGAAATCTATTTATTACCAACTATGGATTGTTTTATTGAATAAAAAGTAAAACAAATTATTTTGTATAGTTTTATTTACTTAACATTAGAATTTTCCATTAACACTGTTTCTTTAAACAGGGTAACTAATTTTGTACTCTAAGAATTATGGTAGCCATTTCTGCCACAAATTGTTTACTTTTTGTGTACTGAGCAAAATGTCAAATCTTCTAAATCACTCCTGTAATTAACCCTTTACACCATGAATATTCATGTCAGAATAATTAAAATATGAATATTAATTAAATTTATTTTTATAATGGCACATGAACATATAATTTTTGGTCATGGCAAAAAACTGTAGAATCATTATTTCATAAGCAAACAGAGCATACCCTGATCAGACAGCTCCAATGGGAGCCATCTGATCTGGCCCATCTTTGTTTGCAGAGGCGTGGAAAGGTGTATTTACGGAGTATAGAGTTAAAGTTAAGTCATCTTAACTCTTTACTCCATAGATATGACTTTCTACACCTTTGCAAACATGGTCTCTGTTTGCTTATTAAATATTCTGCAATGGCCAAAATTTCATGTGTTCATATGCCATTATAAATATAAATCTAATCAATATTCACTATGTTGTCATTTCTTACATGAATATTCATGGAGTAAAGGGTTGCTCTAATTTGTCATTTTGTTTAATCAAAATGGTGATTTTCGTCCACGATGTCACTAGCGCTGAAATAATTTCAATGGACAAATATGAAGAGCAAATTGCCAGAATTGCATGGTGTAACAAACTATAATTGTAACGGGCACTGTTACAGGATGTCCCAAAAACGAAACGGACAAAGGGTACATGCATACATGAGCAAAATCAGGCAAAATCTAAATTTCAACCAACCACAGGCCACCTTCTGGTTACCATGGCAACAAATACTTTTGAAACATCTGCCATTAAGTTCAGGGTACCCAAATACCCCTGCATACCAATTTTCAGCAAAATAAGATATCTAAATTGCGACCAATCTGAGGCTATTATTCCATAACCATAGCAACCAACTGTTTAGAAACACATACAATTGAGTCTGGGACACTCAAATACCAATACAAACCAATTTGCAACAAATTAGAAAAATATCTAATTTTCGACCAGAGACCATCATTTAGTTACCATGGCAACCAATAATTTAAAAACATCTATCAATGAATTGGGACTACCGAAATAGCCTGACATACCAATTTTCAACAAAATAGCTATTGTTAAATATCTCAATTTTGACCAATCAGAGGCCACCATTCACTTACTATGGCAATTTTTAGAGAAAAAAAAGTGGAATGCACATCTGCACATGACAAAAATTAGAATATTCATCTACAGTCTGGGATTCTCACACTAAATGTCTAATAAACCAAATTAATAAAGTCCAAAGGAGAGCTGCACGTCATATTACAAATAGATATTACAACACTAGTTCCGTTTCAGACATGCTTCATAACTTAAACCGGCCAACACATCATGTTAGGAGAACTAGAGCGAGATTAATATTATTTTATAAAATCGTCCACCAAATAGTAGCTATCTACCCTGAAAACAGCCTCCAGGTCTAATATAAGAATCTAAACCACATACCCATATTCTTATAGACAAATTGGCATATCTAAAGATTCATATAAGTACTCATTTTATCTAGGAACTATCTGTCAGTGGAACATGTTGCCCCTCACCAACCATGAAGCAGGCACAGTCGACAATTTCAAAACAATTGTCACTGTGCCTGTTGTCAATAATCTCTTCAGTATAAACAGCAACCAGTGTATATAGTTTAAACCTACATGTATATAGTTTTAGCACTATTTTACTTCTGATCGAAGCCTGTATTATACATTCTATTTAAATCGTAATCCAGCTTCAGTACATAATATTCAGTCTTGGAGGAGTATTGTTTACTTAACCTTTCCTCCATAAGCTATTGTTAGACCCAAACTCTTTGAATGAATCATTGAAAAGGAGCATTAACTGGAGAAAAGAGTTTTTTTTAGAATTTTGTAGTTTTTAGAATTTTGTAGTTTGAAATCATTGTGATTAATAGAGCATTTGCTCCTATAGGAGCAAATGCTCTATTTATCACAATGGTTTCAGCAGGTGATTTTTACAGAGGTGTAGAAAGGCGTAAAACTCATGTGAAGTATCATTAGGATCAGACTATTACTAACAGAGAATGTGTCGGACAAGTTCACAGTGGAAGAAGAAGAAATAATATAAATAATATCTATTACAATAATAATAACAATAAGAAACGGAGTAAACACAATATGTCTGCCCACTTTTTGGGGGCATAACAAAAACGTTATTTAATTTAACACTAGGTAGAAGTTCATGATTTTTTTTGTCCCCATATATTATTACTGGTATTATGGGAAAAGCTAACCTTTCTATTTGAGTTTTATCCAAATAGTACTGTTTGCAAATGCCAATGAGATCAAGGTTATGGGGATACGGCTTAACCATTTACCTCACAAATACACCTTTCTACGCCTTTGCAAACAGAGTAGACCCAGATCAGATGGTTCCTATAGGAGCCCTCTGATCAGGGTCTTCCCTGTTTGCTTATTAAATAATATACATGTACATCAGATTCTACTATTTCTGGCATGATCAAAGTTTCCTGTGTACATTTACCATTTTAAAATTCAGCTAATGAATATTCATGATGTCATTATTTCTCATACAAATATTCACAGAGTTAAGGCTTTTAATAACAAAATAATTCCACACAACTTAGGTATAATGGAAACATTATGTCCCTGACAAAAAGCCAGCATGCTGTTTTTGACAGGTACAATCAGTCCAGCATGTTACTTATTCCAACTGCTAGGGGTATTTTTCAGTATTGACCCTCTGTTGCGATGAGTACCCTTCCACTTTGACCTGAAGTAAAGAATAATAGTATCAAACACTTGAGAGTTGACAATTTGATTTTATTAACCCTTTCTACGCCTTTTGCAAACAGAGAAGACTCAGATCAGACGGCTCCTAAAGGATCAGGGTCTACTCAGCTTGCTTATTGAAACATATAGATCTGATTCTATAGTTTCTACTTTGGCAAAAATTTCATGTGTTAATATTCCATTTTAAAACTGATTCAAATTGATATTAATGATTTCATCCTTTCATTCATGAATATTCATGAAGTAAAGGGTTAATAAGCTTCAGCAGTCTGCTGGCAAATTTGTGATCTCTTCAGTATAAACAGCAACCAGTCTGGATCCAGATGAGACATCACATTAGAATCCAATATGTTTGACACAGACTTGAGAAGAAAAAATGTACTTCAAGAATTGATGCAAACACCAATAATTACGAAAGACAACAGTGTTGAAGATGACAATTGCTTGGTGTGCTGGGGGTTTGAAGAATGAAACTTTTAAATGGGCAGCATCACCAGAAAAGCTGTCGTTTTTCGTACATGTACAGTGATTATCATTGCATCTGAAGAAGGAGGTCTAATTCTGGGTTGTAGAGTCAGGTGGTAGCTTAATGTAGGATGAAGGTTATGCAGAAAGCTTCAATAGGAGCTTTCTGCATTACTTTCATCCGGCATTAAGCAGACACCTGCTTTGAAAGACATCCATGTTATTCATTAAGGGGTTCTATTATATTGTTAACCCTTTCTTTGATATAATGCTTTTTCACACGTTTGCAAACAGAGTAGACCAATATCAGATAGCTCCTGCAGGAGCTGTCTGACAAAGGTCTACTCTGTTTACTTTGAAATAATATTGCCCTGATTCTTCAGTTCGACCATGGTCAAAAATCACTTTTTTATTACAGCATTATAGAAATTCAAGTATATTAAACCCTCTCTATAATGGCCACTAAAATGTGTTAAGTTGTTGGTATTTAGGACAGGTGGCTGCTTAAAGGTGGCTCCTATATGAGCGTTCTGTTTTACATTCACATTGCTTTAAGCAGCCACCTGCCTTTAACACAAAATACTTGATGTAATTTAGTGGTCATTATAGAGAGGTTTTTACTGTAATTGATATTCATTGAAGTATTATTTCTTACATGAATATTCATCAGGAAAAGGGTTAAAAAGACAAAATGAAAATTCGCTTACTTGACAGATTTCTTGAGTATTGGGTTTCTGTAGCTGGCAGCTGTTGGAACTGTTCCGGGGGCGTTCAGTCTACGTAGTTCCTGTAGAGGCATCTGTGTGTCCTCGCCGTACAGTGCTGCTGCAGAGCTAATCCTACCGTCTGCCTCAACAATAACTGGTGCTGGACCACCCGCTCTTGGCTGTAATTGAAAATAAAATACTGTACTATCTGTAATAAATGCCACCGAGGAGCCAAACATTTTTTAAAAGGAGCTTTTCGCATTTTGTAGGAGCCATCCGATCTGGGTCCGCTCTGTTTGCTGATGGAATTCTGTCGATCTGATTTAACAGTTTTTGCAAAAGCAATAAATATTTATAATGTCATTATTTCTTACATGAATATTCATGAGCAAAATGGTTAAAGCCAAATCCTTATTATAGTAAATAAGTTAACCCTTCGCTTGCTATTCACGTCAATATACCTACCTGTAAATAGTGAAGACCCAGATGAGACAGCTCCTGCAGGAGCTGTCTCATCAGGGTCTGCACTATTTACAAGTTGATTGTGCAACCAGTGCACTCCACAGCAGTGATTACACAGCGAAATACTTGTACACAGTGAAGATATATGTAATTATACAACAGGACATGGGTAAAGAAGGAGAAATGTATTTTAAAATTCAGCAAGCGAAGGGTTAACTGTAGAAGAATCGTTAATCTAAGTACCCTTTCCTTCTTGTACGTTTGATCTGTCCTACGAGTATTTTTCAGCCATCCATCGATTTCTTCATCCTCATCCGTGTACACATGCTTGTGGCCAAAGCTGGCAACATCATATCCTTTATCTCCAAAACCTCGTGGGCGGGGACTAAAACCACAGCAAAAATAACAGTTTATGACAACAGTTTGGAACACAGTACCTAAAGATATTCCCCCATTCCCCCAGGGGCTATTTTCAGATCCAACCTCTTTGAATAAATCTACCAAAAAGGAGTATTTACAAGAGAAAAGGAAATTTTAGAATTGGTGTAGATATTTGAAACCATAGTGATAAATAGACCTTTTTGGGTTAATCCTTTCCCTGTTGATAGTCATGTAAAAACACCTTGAATATTTAATATCTGAATTTTTGTCTTGTATAATTTTTATGGGGATGTTTTGCTTCTGACTTTAACTGTAGAATCATATTAATACCTTGCTATAAGCAAACAGAGCAGACATTGATCAGATGGCTCTTACAGGAGTCATCTGATCTGGGTCTACTCTGTTTGCAATGGCATTAAAAGCTGTTTATATGAGAGAAAAGGTTAACTCTTATGAATTTTTAAATGATCAGCATGTTTTTGCATTTTGATAAATGTTTACTCTATATTGTTATGAGAAAGTGTCATATTTTTTAAACAACATGGGAAACTTTTAACCTTACATACTGTATTACCTTCTGATGCCTTTGCAAACAGAGTAGACTCAGATCAGACATCTCCTGTAGGAGCTGTCTGATCTGGGTCTACTCTGTCTGCTTATGAAATAATATAGATCTGATTCTACAGTTACTGCCATTGGGCAAATATTCCATTGCTCATACGTCATTCTAAAAAATAATGAAATTAATATTCATGACAAAGGTCCAGATAAGATGTGCAAAATAAAATATTTTCAAGAATAACTTCTTTATTTCCCCATCAAACCCTATGTTGTGACCACTCTGTAGAATCGTCTCGCAGAGACGATTCTATAGAGTGGTCACAACATATGGTTTGGTGGAGAAAAAGAGAAGACGCTGATCAGATGGCCTACAGTCTTTGCAAAGGCATGGAAAGGCATTTCTATGAAGGAAATGGTTAACACTGGGAGCACTTGAAATAGTCACAGGTTCTATTGTCAGGTTTATGGATTACACATACGGTGATGGTCTACAGCAGGGTCCTCGCATACAGCAGTTGTAACACCAGGGGTAGATCCTTGTCAGTCGACATATACGGAAAAGAACCAGACAGACTGCCAACACCATGCAGAAAGCACCCAGTAGTGCTAGAAGCATCCAGTAGTAGTTCCACTCATTCTCATAGAATCCTGCATAATATTGGATAAATATTCCTGTTAGAAAACAAAAAACCAGAGCACCGCATGCAGGTCCCAACACTCGTCTGCTGAGACATTTTATGTTTTTATTTCCTACATCCATAAAGGGGCATAATTTTGTAAAAAAAAAAGCCTTACAGAGTTATGACCCTTAGTCAAATTGTAGCCCTTATGATGGTGAACAAGTGTGTGCAGTTTCATTTAGATTTGCATGGATATTAAACAAGTAATAGCCAACATTAAAGTCCCAGATGACAATGAACAATAATTGACAGACCTTTATAATGAAACACTGACAGGAGATTTTTTGGCCAAAGAAGGAAATATACCATTTGCAAACAGAGCAGACCCTGATCAGGCAGCTCCAAAAGGAACTGTCTGATCTGGGTCTACTCTGTTTGCAAAGGTGTCTGTAAGTGGGAAAAAGTTTAAATTGTTTTCATATGACAAGGACATGGTTATCATGGACGAGGCTAATTTTCCATAACATGCCTATACGGTGCAACTTTCAAAAGTCTTTTTATCAGAACCTACCAAATTTATTTAACCCTTTACACCATGAATCATTTCCCTGTTCTATGTACATTCCAAATTTCAATACCTACTGAATACTCATGGACAAAATAGTTATAATGAAATATGGAAGGTGGAATTTTAGAAAGCAAAGAAACGGATCTTTTAAATTTCATGGGCAAACAGAGCAGACCCTGATCAGATGGCTCCAACAGGAGCCGTCTGATCTGGGTCTACTCTGTTTGCAAATGCGTGAAAACACATTTGTATAAAGGAAAGGGTTAACCCTTTACTCCATGAATATTAATGTTAGAAATAATGACATCATTAATAATAATCAGGTGAAATTTTATAACGAAATATTAACGATGAAATATCTATTTTATTTCATAAGCCAATAGAGGAACCGTCTGATCTTGGTCTACTCTGTTTCCAAAGGAATAGAAAGGTGTATTTATGGAGTAAAGGGTACACTCTTAACTCTTTTGTAGGATATAATGACATCATGAATGTTCATTATATTACATTGGAATATGAACACAGAAATGTTTTAATAAAGAACAAGTTAGGTCTTTCTAGGAAGATGCCTAGAAAGATCTAAATTGTTCTTTATTAAAATTTCTGTTTGGAGGAGTTTTACTGAAAAGGGTGATACCTTTCCCCCATAAAGACGTGTTTTCACATATTTGAAAATAGAGTAGACCAAGATCAGACAGCTCCTAGAAGAGCCGCCAGATCAGGGTCTGCTCTGTTTGCTGATGGAATTTGAAAGATCTGTTTCTTTACTTTCTAAAATGGTTACAATGTTCCACCTTCAATATTTCATCATAACTACTTTGTTCATGAATATTCAATAGGTATGGAAATTTGAAATAAACATAGAAAGGGGAAAACGTTAAGACTTGTCATACCAACATTACGATCAGTGGTTGTTGTGGGCGCTGCTGTTGTTGTTGCTATGATGTTGACAGTGATGGTTGCTGTGCCTGTTCTGTCATTGATATTATAGTTAGACACTAGGGCTTTGAATGTCTGACCAGAAGCAAACGCAGTCATTTCTTTCGCAGTGAAGATGGCCCCAAGATGACTTATAACAAAGTAAGTGAGACCACCTAGTGTTGACTGATCTAAGGTATAGGTAGTTTCATTATCATTGTCTTCTGAATTATCAAAGTCTGTGGCCGAAATCATCAACACTGATGTGCCAACTAGGATGTTCACTGGCAAATAGATTGTGTAGCTTGGGGCAGTAAATTCTGGGGTATTATTATTCGCATTCAAAACATGAATGTACAACAGAGTAGTATCATTTAACCCTCCAACATCTGACACAGTAACGGTGCACTCGTAGTCAGTCGGTGTTGCGGATCCATCATCAAGGTCCATATCCCCTCTGTATACAATAGCACCAGAGGTACTGGTCATGTAGAATCGTTGTGTGTTTGTTGAGTTGTCACAGTCCATATAATATGTATGTGTGTCTCCGGCATCCTCATCTGCCACGTTGAACAGACTTGAACCATCAGTTATTTGGATATTATTCTGAGAGAAAAGAACATAATAGATTTTGCCATCTCTTAAATCCATTCTGTCATAGGCTATTTTAAGAACATAATAGGTTTTGCCATCTCTTAAATCCATTCTGTCAAAGGCTATTTTAGATCCAACCTCTTTAAATAAATCTATTGAAAAGGAGCATCTACTAGAGAAAACATATTAAAATTGTGTAATTTTGAACCCGTTGTGATAAATAATGCATTTGCTTCTATAGAGCGAATTCTCTGTTTATCAAGATTGCATCCAAAGGCGTCAATATGAGGGAATGTATAAACTAAATTCAGAACAACCAACCTTTAGCACATTGAAAACATGATGTTAGCAATTTATTTGCTTAAATTCTCGACCTTTTATCTCATGAATATTCATGTAAGAATTAATAACATCATGCATATTAATTAGATACTTGTTTACAAATGAAAATAGAAAACTTTGGCCATGGCAGAAACTGTAGCTATCATATTTATTTGAAAATATAGACAAACAGAGAAGACTCTAATCAAATGGATCTGATCTGGGTCTACTCCGATTATAAAGGCGTTTTTATTGAGTAAAATACTATAGTCTAGTTTACAACTATTTACATGTATGTATGAAATAATGACACCATTAATATCAATGAACCCTTTCCCTGTTCTGTATTTAGGCTAATTTTCAGTACCTACTGAATATTCATTAACGAAATAGTTATATAGAAATATGGAAGGTGGAACATTGTAGACGTTTTAGAAAGTAAAGAAACAGATCTATCAAATTTTATTAGAAAACAGAGTAGACCCTGATCAGATGGCTCCTCTAGGAGCCATCTGATCTGGGTCTACTCTGTTTGCAAATGCGTGAAAACACGTTTATATGAGGGAAAGGGTTAAGATTATTTTTTATAGTGTCATATACATGATGGTTATGCTCAGCCAGTAACTGTAGAATCCGATCTATATTATACCATAAGCAAAGGAGCCATCAGATCTGGGTCTGCTTTGTTTACAAATGCATGAAAAGGTGCTTATAAAAAAGGAAAGGGTTAACATTATATAGGCATATATGTATGTAATATGGAATCCTACAAAATTAAAATCAAAATTGTGATTAAAATAGATTCAAGTAGGCATTATATCCACTGACTTTCAGCGCAGATATTTTTGTTAGACATTGATGATGATGGGTTCTCTGTAGATGGTCTTATCTTTGATGCTGTTCTTTTACCCTTTCCCTGGTCTGTATTTAGGCCAAATTTCAATACCTACTGAATATTCATTAACAAAATAGTTATAAAGATATATGGAAGGTGAAATATTGTAGACATTTTAGAAAGCAAAAAAACAGATCTATCAAATTCTATTAGCAAACAGAGCAGACCCTGATCAGACGGCTCCTCTAGGAGCCGTCTGATCTGGGTCTACTCTGTTTGCAAATGCGTGAAAACACGTCTATATGAGGGAAAGGGTTAACCCTTTACTCCATAAATATTCATGCAAGAAATAATGATACCATGCTTCTTAAAGAGGAAGTCACTACAATGAAGGCATATTTTCAATAATATCATAAAACTTGGTATTTGTTATGCTCAATTATTATTATGAAGATTGTCAATTTGAACTTATATCGAAAAATGACCCTGTATACAAAATAAACTGATTTCATCAATACTTATAATTTTTGTTCTACAACAAAGTATTATCGGCCTTTTCCATGTTTTGCCAATGATCACCTGATCCCTCCATTGTTTATGTAGCAGCTTTCCTCAGAAGTAGTTGGGAGATATGCGAATAGCGAGAACAGATACGAAACCAAAACCCTATCCAAATAAAACTGAAACATTGGCGAATAAAATCGGGATCGTTGATATCAAACACGTGGATGTTTTGTCATTTTCAATGTTTGTTGGATAGGTTTTCTTGTGATATACTACTTTTCAGCATATAAACAAATAAGTTTTGTATAATTTAGGCATTTTTGAAACACATCAAATGTAGGGACTTCCCCTTTAACTAGAAGATTTTGGGCATGGCAGAAACTATAGAATCATATTTATATTATATCATAAGCAAAGAGAGCAGACCCTGACCAGAGGGCTCCTACAGGAGCCGTCTGATCTGGGTCTACTCTGTTTGCATGGGCATAGAGAGGCATATTTATGGAGTAAACGGTTAACCCTTTCCATACATGAACACAGGGTCCATTCTTATAAAACTTTCAGTTGAGTCTGAGAACGTTCTCAAGCTTTTGATTGGTCAGATTTGAGCCTTTAGCCTTTGGCTCAAATCTGACCAATCAAAAGCTTGAGAACTCAAATCTGACCAATCAAAAGCTTGAGAACGAAACTCAGACTCAACTAAAAGCTTTATAAGCATGGACCCAGGATATTTTGAAATTTGTAGAAACTGTAGAGTCACATCTACATGTATATTACACCATAAGAAAACAGAGCAAACAGTCATCCTACAGGAGCCATCTGATATGGGTCTACTCTGTTGGCAAATGTGTGAAAAGGTGTTTATATGAGGGAAAGAGTTAACGCTTTTACCTGCTAGAGATACCATTTAATGCTTTGCAGAGAAGACCCTGTATTTCCCTCATAACACCTTTTAATATCGTTTAATATCTGATCAGGGTCTGCTCAGTTTTCATATGGAATTATATAGATTTGATCCTATAGTTTCTGTCTAAGCCAAATCCCTTTGAAAAATCTACATTAGAAAAACTAACTTAATGAATATTCATGATGTAATCAAATTCACACATAAGTTTTTGTTAGGGAAAGTGTTAAGTCTTTTATCTGTTTTTGCTTTACCTGATGCTCAATAAACTCTATGTGATATGTTTCTTGTGGAAAGTTTGGAGCCTCATTCTCATCCACTATGGTTATCACCAGATTCTGCCTTGAAGAGCTTTGCACATCTCCTACTATGGCGGTTGCCGTGAATACAGGGCCTCCAACATCTTCAAAATTGATCACAGAATAGGCTGTGGACCATAGACCCGCTGGGTAATGAAGAAAAAACAAAATACAATTTAATTAAACCTTTGGATACGCCTTTCTGCACCTTTGCAAACAGAGTAGACCCAGATCACATGGCTCCTAAGGGAGCCGTCTGATCTGCATCTGCTTTGCTTGCTTAACCCTTTCCCTGTTCTATGTTTATTTCAAATTTCAATACCTACTGAATATACATGGGCAAAATAGTTACAACGAAATATAGAAGATGGTACATTGTTGCCAATTTAGAAAGTAAAGAACCATATCTTCCCAATTCCATCAGCAAACAGAGCAGACCCTGATCAGACGGCTCCTATAGGAGCCGTCTGATCTGGGTCTACTCTGTTTGCAAATGCGTGAAAACACGTTTATATAAGGGAAAGGGTTAAATGATATAATATAGATGTGGTTCTACAGTTTCTGCCATTGCCAAAACTTCACTACATGTCCATTATGAGACAAGTAATCTACTTACTACTCATGATGTCATTATTTTGTATATGAATATTCAAGGAGTAAAGCGTTAAGGCACATGAGTAATTTAAGAAGGTAACCTGAAATTTTGACATTTTTTTTCTCAGACATACTTATATAGGATGTTTTGGCATTAGTAGAAACTGTAGCAGCAGACAGAACTGACACAATTTTCAGTATCTAATGAATATTCATTAAAACAAGAGGGCCAGAATGGCCCTGAAGCGCTCACCAGACAATCAGAGTAGAGGATTTTCAAAGTTTTCACTATATGTTCCATTGAAAACTGCCCACCCCTGGGGCAGGGCCAATTTTGACCCCAGGCCCATAATTTATAAAAAAAATTGTAGAGGACCTGAACATGATGGTCTGTGCCAAATATGAAAGCTGTGAACCTTCCAGTTTCAGAGGAGAAGATTTTCAAAGATTTCACTATTTGTTTCTATTCAAAACTACCCAACCCTGGGTCGGGGCCAATTTTGACCCCAGGGCCATAATTTATATAACTTTTGTAGAGGACCTGAACATGATGCTCTGTGCCAAATATGAAAACTGTGAGCCTTCCAGTTTCAGAGGAGAAGATTTTCAAAGATTTCAATATTTGTTTCTATTGAAAACTGCCCACCCCTGGGGTGGGGCCAATTTTAACCTTAGGGCCATAATTTATATAACTTTTGTAGAGGACCTGAACATGATGCTATATGCCAAATATGAAAGCTGAGAACCTTCCAGTTTCAGAGAAGAAGATTTTCAAAGTTTTCACTATTTGTTTCTATTCAAAACTGCCCAGCCCTGGGGCGGGGCCAATTTTGACCCCAGGGTCATTATTTATATAACTTTTGTAGAGGAACGGAACATGATGCTCTGTGCCAAATATGAAAGCTGAGAGCCTTCCAGTTTCAGAGTAGAAGATTTCCAAAGATTTCACTATATGTTTCTATTGAAAACTGCCCAACCCTGGGGCGGGGCCAATTTTGACCCCAGGGACATAATTTATATAACTTTAGTAGAGGACCTGAACATAATGCTCTGTGCCAAATATGAAAGCTATGAGCCTTCCAGTTTCAGAGGAGAAGATTTTCAAAGATTTCACTATTGGTTTCTATTGAAAACTGCCCAACCCTGGGGCGGGGCCAATTTTGACCCAAGGGCCATAATTTATATAACTTTTGTAGAGGACCTGAACATGATGCTCTGTGCCAAATATGAAAGCTGAGAGCCTTCCAGTTTCAGAGGAGAAGATTTTCAAAGATTTCACTATTTGTTTCTACTGAAAACTGCCCACCCCTGGGGCGGGGCAAATTTTAACCCCAGGGCCATAATTTATATAACTTTTGTAGAGGACCTGAACATGATGCTATATGCCAAATATGAAAGCTGAGAACCTTCTAGTTTCAGAGAAGAAGATTTTCAAAGTTTTCACTATTTGTTTCTATTCAAAACTGCCCACCCCTGGGGTGGGGCCAATTTTGACCCCAGGGCCATAATTTATATAACTTTTGTAGAAGACCTGAACATGATGCTATGTGCCAAATATGAAAGCTGAGAGCCTTCCAGTTTCAGAGGAGAAGATTTTCAAAGTATTACTATATGTTTCTATTGAAAACTTCCCACCCCCTTGGGCGGGGCCAATTTTGACCCCAGGGGCATAATTTATATAACTTTTATAGAGGACCTAAGGGTGAAGCTATGTGCCAAAGATGAAAGCTGAGAACCCTGTAGATTCAGAGGAGAAGATTTTTAAAGGTTCAAATTGTTGACGACGAACGACGCACGACGCACGACACACGACGCACGACGCACGCCGACGGACGACGGACATCAGGCGATCACAAAAGCTCACCCTGAGCACTTTGTGCTCTGGTGAGCTAAAAATGGTTATAAAGAAATATGGAAGGCGGAACATTATAGACATTTTAGAAAGTAAAGAAACAGATCTATCAAATTCTGTTAGCAAACAGAGCAGACCCTGATCTGGGTCTACTCTGTTTGCAAATGCGTGAAAACACGTTTATATGAGGGAAAGGGATAAGGCAGTGCATCAACAGGAAATGTGCAGCTTCATGAGATACACATGTATGCCAAATATCAAGTCTCTATCTATACTGGTTCAAAAGTTATGGTCAATGTTAAAGTCGGTAATTTGACCTATATATTTGACCTTTGACCTTGAAGGATGACCTTGACATGCCACCCTTCACCCTGCAGACAGATGGATGGACCGACCAAACGCCCGCCCACCCGCCCGCCTGCCCGACCAACCGACTGCCAGACAGGGTAATTCCAGTATACCCCTTCAAACAAGTTTGCGGAGCTATAAAAATGGGCACAATACAGCAATATTCCAACCCAGTGTAACAACACTTTTCTTAATGTGTTATCTACTAAACAAGAGTGTTACGGTTCAATAGCGCTTCTTTTGAAAACTTGCACCCATTACCTCATAGAAATGCCTTTTGATGCCATGCAAACAGAGAAGCCCAAGATCATACTGTTTTGCTTATGAAAAATAATATTGATTTGAATCTACAACTTTTGCCATGGTTAACAATTCATTTGTTCATAATGTCACTGTAAAAACATCATCTTATTAATATTCATGATGTCATGATGTCCCATATCATTACGTCATAATGTCTGTTAGGTAAACTGTTAACCTCACAAATTAAATAAACAAGAGTGTTCAGAGGAACACATGTGTCACCTGCTCGCAGCTGATACAAAAACTTATTGTTAATATGAAAAAGGGGAATAACTCAAAAAATATTGATGCTAGAGTTGTGGCCCTTGTGCATGACACTTCCTCTCATCATGCTTGTTTCATGTGTGAAATTTGAAAGCTCTATAATGATTAGTTTAGAAATGACAGCCAAAAAAAGAAAGTGTGACGGACAGACAGACAGACAGACGGACGGGTGGACAGACGGATGGACAGACGACGGAAAAGTGATCCCTAAGTGACACACTGCCTCTCGGCAGGTGACACAAAAAGTGGAATATTTCTGTATGCTTATGGAATGATATAAAGCTGATTCTGTCATGACCAAAATTTCCTGTGCTCATAATTATGCCATTATAATACTACATCTGATTAACATTCACAATGCCATTTTTTTCTTACATGAACATTTAACTCATTTTCTCCAAGGCTATTTTTAGACCCAGCCTTTTTGAATAAATCTACCGAAAAGGAGCATTAACTCCAGAAAAGGAATCTTTCAGAATTTTGTAGTTTGAAACCGTTGTGATAAATAGAGCATTTGCTCCTATAGGAGTAAATGCTCTATTTATCACAATGGTTTCACAATGTGAATTTGTAGAGGCGCAAAAATGCGTCACTCGGGGGAAATGTGTTAACCATTTCCCTATTCAATATTCATCAACGTAATAATAACATCATGACATTTATTAGCTGAAATTTGCAATGGCATATACACATAAAATGTTTTGGTATTGGCAGAAAATGTAGAGTTAGATACATTATAATTACATAAGCAAAGAGAGCAGACTCTAATCAGAGAGCTTCTATAGGAGCCATATCTGACCTAGGTATACTCTGCTTACAAATGTGTGAAAAGGTGTATATATGAAGAAGAGGATTAACCCTTTCCTCCATAAATACGCCTTTCTATGTCTCTGTAAAAGTCGCTTGTTGAAACCATTGTAATAAATAGAGCATTTTCTCCTTAGGAGCAAATTCTCTATTTATCACACTGGTTTCAAATCTGCACAATTCTAACATTTTCCTTTTCTCTAGTAAATACTCCTTTTCGATAGATTTAAAGGTTAAACAAATTAAAGTATTATTAACATTCTACTCCATGAATATTCATGTAAGAAATAATCATGAATATTAATTAGATTTATATCATTGATAGGTCATTGACACAGGAATTTTTGGACATGGCAGAAACTGCAGAATTATATCTACATTATATCATAAGTAAACAGACCAGACCCTGATCAGATGGCTCCTACAGTTTGCGTCTACTCTTTGCAAAGGCGTATTTATGGAACAAGAGGGCCATGAGGCCCTGAAGCGCTCACCTGAGATAACCCCAGGGGCGGGCCATTTTTCACCACAAGAAATCATGTGTACAACCTTGGTAGAGAACCACAAGGCAAAGCAGTATGCCATTAATTAAAGGTCTAAGCCTTATGGTTTCAGAGAAAAATAATATTTTATATTTTTCCCATGAAAAACTGATAAGCCCTGAGGCAGGGCCAAGTTTCGCCCAGTGGTCAGGGTTGTAAGTTAAACATTCTTGGCAGAGGACCACTACCACAGCTACATATTTGTAGAGGACCATTAGATCATGTTAGTCATACCAAATATCAATGGTCTAGGCCTTACAGTTTCAGTAGATTTTTAAAGACTTTCCAATGAAAATAATTTGAACAATATTTGTAGAGGACCATAAGATCATGCTACATATTAACTATCAAAGGTCTAGGCCTTACAGTTTCAGAGAAGAAGATTTTTAAAGATTTTCCTATGAAAAACTGATAAGCCCTTGGGCAGGGCCATTTTAGGCCCGGGGGTCATAATTTGAACAATCTTTGTAGAGGACCATAAGATCATGCTACATACCAAATATCAATGGTCTAGGCCTTACAGTTTCAGAGAAGATGTTTAAAGATTTTCCTATGAAAAACTGATAAGCCCTTGGGCGGGGCCATTTTTGGCCCAGGGTTCATAATTTGAACAATCTTTGTAGAGGACCATAAGATCATGCTACATACCAAATATCAAAGGTCTAGGCCTTACAGTTTCAGAGAAGAAGATTTTTAAAGATTTTCCTATGAAAAACTGATAAGCCCTTGGGCGGGGCCATTTTTGGCCCGGGGTCATAATTTGAACAATCTTTGTAGAGGACCATAAGATCATGCTACATACCAAATATCAAAGGTCTAGGCTTTACAGTTTCAGAGAAGAAGATTTTTAAAGATTTTCCTATGAAAATTCCATATTACCATATATGGAAAAAATGACCACGCCCTCTGGTGGCCATGTTTTTTGCCAGATCAAAATTCTTTTAACAACTTTTAAAGTCTATCAACTGTGAAACATTTTGGTGAAAACTATATTCAAATCGGACAAGTCATTCTGGAGAAGAAGATTTTTCTAGATATTGTGTACAGTTGCCATGGCAACAAGACCGATGGCCCCACCCACTATCTTTTAACAACTTTTGAAGCACCCGCCCACAGTATGTATCTGACCAAGTTTGGTTACAATTGGGCAGTCGGTTTCAGAGAAGAAGTCGTTTGAAATTGTTGACGGACAGACAGACGGACAGACGGATGGACAGACGGACGACGGACACCGGACACAGGGGTATCACAATAGCTCACCTTGAGCACTTTGTGCTCTGGTGAGCTGAAAACTGATAAGCCCTTGGGCGGGGCTATTTTTGGTCTGGGGGTCATAATTTGAAAATCTTTGTAGAGAACCATAAGATCATACTACTTACCAAATATCAAAGGTCTAGGCCTTACAGTTTCAGAGAAGAAGATTTTTAAAGATTTTCCTATGAAAAACTGATAAGCCCTTGGGCGGGGCCATTTTAGGCCCGGGGGTCATAATTTGAACAATCTTTGTAGAGGACCATAAGATCATGCTACATAACAAATATCAAAGGTCTAGGGCTTACAGCTTCAGAGAAGAAGATTTTTAAAGATTTTCCTATGAAAAACTGATAAGCCCTTGGGCAGGGCCATTTTAGGCCCGGGGTCATAATTTGAACAATCTTTGTAGAGGACCATAAGATCATGCTACATACCAAATACCAAAGGTCTAGGCCTTACAGTTTCAGAGAAGAAGATTTTTAAAGATTTTCCTATGAAAAACTGATAAGCCCTTGGGCGGGGCCATTTTTGGCCCAGGGTTCATAATTTGAACAATCTTTGTAGAGGACCATAAGATCATGCTACATACCAAATATCAATGGTCTAGGCCTTACAGTTTCAGAGAAAAAGATTTTTAAAGATTTTCCTATGAACAACTGATAAGCCCTTGGGCGGGGCCATTTTTGGCCCGGGGGTCATAATTTGAACAATCTTTGTAGAGGACTATAAGATCATGCTACATACCAAATATCAAAGGTCTAGACCTTACAGTTTCAGAGAAGAAGATTTTTAAAGATTTTCCTATGAAAAACTGATAAGCCCTTGGGCAGGGCCATTTTTGGCCCGGGGGTCATAATGTGAACACTGTTTCGTTCCCCCTAGCCCCTGATGCTTCTGACAAAATTTCGTTAAAATCGGGTCAGCAGTTTCAGAGGAGATGTCATTTGAAAATGTGGACGGATGCCGGACGACGGACGACAGACACCGGACGCCGGACACCGGACACATCGCGGTCACAATAGCTCATCCTGATAAAGGGTTAATCAGATTTAGAACAAGCTAAAATTCTGCATGTTGTTTTGTTATTACTGTTGTTTTTTATAAAATGTGAATCATACTTACAAGCTGGATCAATTGAGAAATGCTGAGTCAGTGTGTGGGAGTTGTACTTCATAATCCATGTTTTTGTGTCATTATCCATGTCATCATATAGGAAAGTGTATATAGATGTTCCAAGTGCCAGATTCTCTTTAATCTCCAGTCCAGCTGGAGGGAAATTCTCAAACGTTATGGTGTCATCTCTTTCTGAAAGAGAACCATCAAATAACAGTGGCAGACTGTAAATATTAACCTGGGTCCATGCGTATAAAACTTTTAGTTGAGTCTGAGTTCGTTCTCAAGTTTTTGATTGGTCAGATTTGAGCCTTTGGCTCAAATCTGACCAATCAAAAGCTTGAGAACTCAAATCTGACCAATCAAAAGCTTGAGAACTAAACTCAGACTCAACTAAAAGCTTTATAAGCATGGGCCCTGTTCTCTCATACTGAAGCCTTTTAAAAGTCACTTTTTGAAACCATTGTGATTGCTCCATAGGAGCAAATGTTCTGTTTATCACAAACAGCTATAGATATTGGTAGAAACTGTAGAGTCAAATCTATTATAATTCCATAAGCAAACAGAGCAGATCCTGATCAGTTGTGTAGGAGCCACCTGATCTGTGCCTACTTTGATTGCAAACTCATGAAAAGGCATTTACATGAAGGAAAGGGTTAACCTTTATAAAGATTTAAAATGATTGTTTTCCTAAAATTGTCTAAGCTGATCTTGTTTTCATTTCTTTTCAAACAGAGCAGATTGAGATAAGACCTGTCCTAAAGGAGCCTTCTGATCAGGATCTGCTCTGTTTGCTTATGAAATTATAACAGATCTCACACAACAGTTTCTACCAGTGCCAAAACTTCCTGTTTATATATGCCATTATAAAAATTCAGCAAATAAATATTCATGAAGTCATTATTTCTTATACATTAATATTCAACAGGGAAAGGGCTAACCAGAGCTACAGATAAAGGTGTGTACACAAATACTAAAATTGCCATTTCTCCACCAAACCCTATACTGTGACCACTCTTTAGAATCATCTTGAAGAGACGATTCTAAAGAGTGGTCACAGTATAGGGTATGGTGGAGAAATAAAGGAGCTATAGTTGAAATTTTTCAAATTTACGCGTCTTATTTGGAGCTCTGGTCTTCAGTACCTTCTATCGTGATGACTGCAGTGCCTGTGTCTGTATTCGTGTCATTGTCCATAGCCTGTACAACCATGGTATACTGGGTGTTGGCATCATACAGAAGGTTCGTATTCACTTGGATATCACCATCTGAAAACAGAAGATATAAATACATGTATCTAGGTTGTATCATTCACAGACATTGTATGGTCAGTTAACCCTTTCCCTCATGTAAACGTGTTTTCACGCATTCGCAAACAGAGAAGACCCAGATCAGACGGCTCCTAGGAGCCGTCTGATCAGGGTCTGCTCTGTTTGCTGATAGAATTTGATAAATCTGTTTCTTTGCTTTCTAAATTTTGTATTGTTCTAATTTGCATATTTCTTTATAACTATTTTGTCCATGAATATTAAATAGGTACTGAAATTTGGATTAAATATAGAACAGGGAAAGGGTTAAGCAGTGTCATGAGAAAAGGGGTCTTTTGAACTTTGCAAACAGTGTTAACCTTTCCTCCATGAATATTCATGAAAGAGATAATGACGTCGTGAATATTACCGGTAATTAGATTAAATTGTTATACAATGTAATAGCACATGGACACATGGATTTTTTGCAATGCCAGAAACTGTAGAATTATATCTATATTATGTCATAAGCAAACAGAGCAGACCCTAATCAGACGGCTCCTATAGAAGCCATCTGATCTGGGTCTACTCTGTTTACAAATGTGTATATATGGAGTAAAGGGTTAATCCAAAACAGCATCTGTGTACAAGGTGTGGCATCCAACTCTAAGTGTTCCTTGTTTTATCTTATCAACATCTGATGATCCTCTGGTTCCTAATCTTAATGTCAGGCACCAGGTAGGCAGGAAATCAATACCCATCCTTTAACCCTTTCCTTCATACAAACACCTTTTACACACCACAATAGACCCAGATCAGATGGCTCCAGTTGGGTCTACTTCTTTGTTTTCCTATGTTATTATAATAAGTCGATCTGGGTCCATGCTTATAAAGCTTTTAGTTGAGTCTGAGTTTCGTTCTCAAGCTTTTGATTGGTCAGATTTGAGTTCTCAAGCTTTTGATTGGTCAGATTTGAGCCTTTGGCTAAAATCTGACCAATCAAAATCTTGAGAACGAACTCAGACTCAACTAAACGTTTTATAAGCATGGACCCAGACTACAGTTTCCACCAGTATCAAAAAATCATTTGCACTTATGCCATTATGAAACAAGATGTGTTTGTGAAACACTATGCCCCCGGCCAATTTGACCTTTGAACTTGTAGGGTGACCTTGACCTTGATAAGTCACCCCTCAAAATGTGCAGCTTCATAAGATACACATGCATGCCAAATATCAAGTCTCTATTTCTACTGGTTCAAAAGTTATGGCCAATGTTATTAAGTCCGTGATTTGACCTCCAATGTATATATTTGACCTCTGATCTTGAAGGATGACCTTGACCAAAATGTGCGGCTTTATGAGATACATATGCATGCCAAATATCAAGTCTCTATCTGTACTGGCTCAAAAGCTATGACCAATGTTAAAGTTGGTAACAAACAAACAAACAGACAGGGCAAAAACAATATGCCAAAGGGGTTGCTTTTTCCACATGACCATGACTGATATAGCAGGAAAGTTAAATACCAAATAATTATCTGTTTGTTTCTATTCAAGATTTTATCACGTACTACTACCCAACAACTGTAAGTTAATCCATTCCCTGTTCAATACTCTTCTTAGAAATAATGGCATCATGATTTTTTGTAATGGCATGTGTACACATGAATGGTATTTGTTGAAACTGTAGATTAAGATCTATTATAATTCCATGAGCAAGCAGAGCAGACCCTAATCAGACAACTCCTATTCTGTTTGCAAAGGAGTGAAAAAGCATTTGCATGATGGAAAAGGTTACAAATCTGATAATCGAATTTGTCTAAAACTGTCTTCATATTTTTTTTAAATAAAACGAATGAAAATCTTTTCATGAAAATTAAAAGCTGGCAACATTTTTGCAGCAACTAGTAAAAGTTACAGAAGATGTTACAATAAATTTGCTCTGAGCCCTAGAGCAGTGTCTATTCAAGGATTCGAAAATGACAGGAGAATATTGACTCAATTTCAGATATCATACCAATTGAATTGAATTTGCCTTCCTTATTTATATAGAAAATTCCCCCCTCCCATGAAAAATATGGGGGAAAGGGGGGGGGGGGTAAAAAAAGTAGGGTGAACCCCACCCCCAACCCCCCATCGCCCTCCCTAGAATAGGCACCACTAGAGTTGTTTTACATACTGTTCATCATTGTAAATGGACAAGCAGCCCCAGCACTCTGTACTCCTGTACATGAGGCGGCACTGAACACAACCACCTCTCCTTCAGTGTCAGTGGCATTCACTGAATACACAGTGTCTCCAGTTAGTGCTGTCCTTGCATTCACTGATACTGCAACTGCAATAGTAAAAGGACTAATACAGTAGAACCTGTCTTAAGAAGCCACCAAAAAGTTCTAATTATCGGTCTGTAAGGCAGGTGGTAGCTTAATGCAGGTCAAAAGTAATGCAGAAATTTCCTATAGGAGCTTTCTGCATTATTTTTGCCCTGCATTAAGCTACCACACGCTTTTAAACACTCATATGTTCAATGAATGAATGTCCACTTAAGACAGGTTCTCCTGTATGTAGTTGTACAACACACTGTGTGAGAGAGTAAAAACCTTGCTGTAGTAATTGGCACAACATAAACTACAAGAGAGAATGAATCCTAAGCTATTGTGGTACAACACAAACTATGAGAAATTCAACCCCTAGCTGTTGCTATAAAACACACATTATGAGATTGAGTCAAAGACTAGATGCAGTGGTACAACACAAACTGTGAGACAGAGCCAAACCCTAGTTGAAGGGTTTAAGCTACACACACTAAGCTAGAGACAAACCCTAGCTGTAATGGTACAACACACACTAAGCTAGAGTCAATTCCTTGCTGTAGTGGTACAACACAGACTAAGCTAGAGTCACACCCTAGCTGTAATGGTACGACACACACACTAAGCTAGAGTCAATTCCTTGCTGTAGTGGTACAACACAGACTAAGCTAGAGTCACACCCTAGCTGTAATTGTACAACACACACTAAGCTAGAGTCAATAGCTGTAGTACTAAGTAGTACAACACACACTAAGCTAAAGTCAACCCCTAGCTGTAATTGTACAACACACACTATGAGATAGAGTCAAAAACTACAAATTATTGAATTGAATGTAAAAGTCTTAACAAGAGCTGCGTGCGGCGCCAACGCTCGTCTGATTTGGTGTTTGTCCAGCTAAATTAAACATTTTTGAAAAATATAAAGGCCCATAACTCCAAAAATGTTTGAAATAAAGAGTTATGGTTCTTATGTAGAGGCCTTCCCCTCAATGAGATCTACTAACCTATGAAGTTTCATGTTGATACCTCATATACTTTTTGAGTAATGAGCTACATTAAAGTTTTTGCACTCCGAAGACAACGACGACAACACCTACGACTCAGTGATCACAATAGCTCGACTTTTCTTTGAAACAGACGAGTTAAAAAAAGCAGGTGGTTGCTTAAAGTTAATACAGGTTCAGAGTAAAGCAGAAATAGGAACTTTCTGTTTTACTTTCTACCTGCATTAACCCTTAACTCCATGAATATTCATGTAAGAAATAATGACATCATGAATATTAATTAAATTATTTTTAATAATGGCATATGAATACAGGATATTTTGGCTCAGACAGAAATTGTAGAATGAGATCTATATTATACTATAAACAAACAGAGCAGACCCTGATCAGATAGCTCCTATAGGAGCCATCTGATCTGGGTCTGCTCTGTTTGCAAAAGCATAGAAAGGCGTACTTATGGAGTAATGGGTTAACCCTTTCCCTCATATAAACGTGTTTTCACGCATCTGCAAACAGAGTAGACCCAGATCAGACGGCTCCTAGAGGAGCCGTCTGATCAGGGTCTGCTCTGTTTGCTAATAGAATTTGATAGATCTGTTTCTTTGCTTTCTAAAATGTCTACAATACTCCGTCTTCCATATTTCATAATAACCTTTTTGTTCATGAATATTCAGTAGGTATTGAAATCTGTAATAAACATAGAACAGGGAAAGGGTTAAGCTATCACCTGTATTAAAGACAAACAATTAGACATTGTTTAATGACAACTTCAGACAAGCTCTACTGTATCTTGCTAACTAGTGGCAATCTTACCATCAAGATTATCTATTTTAGGAGGGTAATTCTTTATCACATAAATATTGTAGACCTGCGAGTCAGTCTGTGTGGCAGTCGCTCCATTTGACACACAGTTCACTGTCAGGGATGTGTAGGAAGGGGTGCTCTCATAGTCCAGCCCAGGGTGTTCCACAATGTATAAACCATATGCTGCAAAACAGTGAAAAACAAGGGCATGTTGTATTGCTATGCAAGACATGAGTCCCCCACCGGACTGAAAAAAACCTCCACTCTCCCCACCCCACCCACCCATGGTGTGGTTGACCATGGTATATACATGACCACCTGAATGGTATTAGTACCTACTTTCATACATTGAATCAGTAAATAAAAAGTTATTGTCCCGACAAGAAAATATGAAAAAGGGGAGTAACTCCAAAAATATTGATGCTAGAGTTATTGCCCTTGTGCATGACACTACATCTCATCACGCTTGTTCCATATGAGAAGTTTCAAATCAATTGAACCAGTACATAAAGAGTTATTAACTGGACAAGAAAATATGAAAAGGGGAATAACTCCAGCAATATAGATGCTAGAGTTATGGCCCTTGTGCATGACACTACTCCTGATCATGCTTCTTCAATGTGTGAAGTTATAATGAATTTGGCCTAACTTTGTAGGAGATATTGCCCGGACATGAAGTGTGACAGACGGACTGACAAGAAAATATGAAAAAGGGGAATAACTCCAAAAATATTGATGCTAGAGTTATGGCCCTTGTGTATGACACTACCCCTCATCATGATTGTTCCATATGTGAAGTTTCAAATCAATTGAACCAGTAGATAAAGAGTTATTGTCCGGACAAAAAAAAATGTAAAAGGGGAATAACTCCAAAAAAAATGATGCTAGAGTTATGACCCTTGTGCATGACACTAGCCCTCATCATGCTTCTTCAATGTGTGAAGTTATAATGAATTTGGCATAACTTTGTAGGAGATATGGCCCGGACACGAAGCGTGACAGACGGACGGACGGACGGACGGACAGACGGACAGACAGACAGACAGACGGAATCGAGCAAACCTATAGTCCCCCAACCGGTAACCGGTGGGGGACTAATAACAACACTTCCATTACAAATATTTACTCAATAAATGTGCCTTTTAATGCCATTTGCAAACAGAGCAGACCTAGATCAGATGGCTCCTCTAGGAAATGTATAATCAAGGTCTGCCCTATTTGCTTATGAAATAATTAAGATCTGATTCTACAGTTTCTGCAACAGCTAAAATCCCCTATGTTCATATACCATTATTTAAATCAGATAATAAATATTCTAGATTTCATCATTGTTTACATAAACATTCATCATGTTTGGCATTAACCCATTACCTCATAGGTTATTTTTAGATACAACCTCTTTGAATAAACCTACCGAAAAGGAGCATTTACTAGAGAAAAGGAAAATGTGTAGTATAGAAACCATTGTGATAAATGGAGCATTTGCTCCTATGAAGCAAATGCTCTATTTATCGCAATGGTTTCACAAAGTGACTTTTACAGAGTTGTATAAAATTGTCGTCAATATTACGGAATGGGTTAACTGTTAACCCATTCCATCATATCAATGCCTTTTGTTGCCTCTGTAAATGTCACTTTTTGAAACCATTGTGATAAATAGAACATTTGCTCCAGAGGAGCAAATGTTCTATTTATCACAATGGTTTCAAAACGACACAACTCTAAAATGTTCCTTTTCTCTAGTAAATGCTCCTTTTTAGTAGATTTATTCAAAGAGATTGGATCTAAAAATAGACTATGAGGCAATGGGTTAAAGAACTTCCTAGAAATATGCTTTTATGTACTTACTTCCATTGGTTACAGATTTTAGCATGAAAGGGAATGCTGTGGACCAGCCGGAATAGCAATACCAGCTGTCACTGTACTCTGTGACTGTGAGTACGTGAAGCAAAGTCTGAGCACTTGACGACTCTGCAACAGTTAAGTCTGCATCTAAGTTGTCAATCTTTGGACCCTGAAATATATATGGAAATCCAGAGCAGCTGAAAAGAGGTTTTTTTATGGAATCTATGTGTGATACTCTTCTGAAAAAAAAAATCTTCTTTCAGCATTGTATGACTCTAAATTGTTTGACATTCTGATTTTGAAAAGAAAAAAGAAAACGTTCTTTGATAACTGCAGAGAAATATTTTACCTGATTCACACATTTGCTCCTAATTGATGCATGGTTTAACCCTTTACTCCATTATTATGATTTTGCAAAAAAGAGTATTTCCAAGTTCAGACAGCTCCTATATGAGCCATCTGATCAGGGTCTGCTTTGTTTGCTTATGAAATTATATATATATATATATTTATCTGTTCCTACAGATATGTCTGGGCTAAACATTTCTGTGTCCATATGTCATAATAAAACAAGATGTGTTTGTGAAACACTATGCCCCCTCATATATTTGACCTCTGACCTTGAAGGATGACCTTGACTTTGACATGTCACCCCTCAAAATGTGCAGCCTCATGAGATACACAAGCATGCCAAATATCAAGTCTCTATCTCTACTGGTCCAAAAGTTATGGCCAATGTTAAAGTTGGCGATTTGACCCATATATTTGACCTCTGACCTTGAAGGATGACCTTGACCTTGACACGGCACCCCTCAAAATGTGCGGCTTTATGAGATACATATGTATGCCAAATATCAAGTCTCTATCTATACTAGCTCAAAAGTTATGACCAATGTTAAAGTTGCTGACAAACAAACAGACAAACAGACAAACGGACAAACAGACAGACAGGGCAAAAACAATATGCCCCCGACTATCGTCAATGGGGGGCATAAAAAGATACCCAGTTTTAGTCATAAGTCCTTGACCTCATCAATATTCATGTCAAAAATTATGACAGCATGAATATTTATTAGGACTTGTTGTCTCTGGCAGGAGCTGTCTGATCTGGGTTTACTCTGTTTGCAAAGATTGAAAAGGTAAAGGGTTAATGATTAAAAAAATCATAATTAGATTTCATTTGCCTGGCCATTGTATAGAAGTTTTGCTGTACAGTTAACTCACGATTGAATTCACGGTGATTGTCTGAGTGGACTCCACTGAACGGTAGCACTGGTCATACACCAAGTAAGTCAGGCTCTCAGATCTCACCCGGTTGGGAGTACTGACTATCACACTTCCTACAGTACAAAAAGAGTGCCATGAAAAGTCTTTATCACTCACCCTATTGTTTTAGATCAACTCTTAATTGAAACATCAAGGTCTTAATGCCTCAGTCACATTAGTCGAGTCGTCTGAAAAGGGTCTCCTCTGTTTAATTATGAAATCATATTGTTTCACATATTTCACATATAATTAATTGCCAAATATGGGCATTATACCCATATAAACAATGATGTTTCTTTATAGGCAATTTTAGTTATGTTTTCCCTATTGGAAAGTTTGTGCCATATAGATCTTATTTTACAGTTTCTGCGATGGCCAAAAATCCTGTGTTAACATAACATAACAATTATCATTTAATAAACATTCATTATTTCTTACATGAATACTCATGAGGTAACATTAATATTCATTAATTAATTTTGAAAAAGGTAAAAATTTGAAGGGAACTGTTGGTTTAGATAAAAGCTGCATATTCATATCTATGTATTTGCATAATCAAACAGAGAAGACCCTGATTAGATTGCTCCTACAAGAGATATCTGATCTGGGTCGACTCTGTTTGCAAGTTTATATGAAGGTAAGGCTTAACCCATTCCCTCATATTGACGTCTTTTGATGCCACTGTAAAAATCACTTTTTGAAACTGATGTGATAAATAAGAATTACTATGCTAGTAGTTTGGAAGTTCAGCTGTATTTTGGCGAGTTGGAAAAGTTGTTAAATGCGAGCCTTGGCGAGCATTTAACTACTTTTCTGACGAGCCAAAATACAGCTTAACTTCCAAACTACTAGCATAGTAATTCTTTTATCATGCAACACCCAGAAAAATGGAGAAAATGAAGAAAAAGATAGATTGCTAAAGCGGTTTCGTCCCCTGAATGAAAATACATGTAAGTGCGATATACGTGACGTCATGTGGGCGTGCAGTGACGTCATCGACTTTTACAACATAAACAAACTTGATTTCATCCTTTTATCTGGACAAATAGTTGAGACAAAGGTGAGCAAATGTGTTAAATTTGATGTTTATGTTTAATTATGCCTTTTTCGTCCTTCTGTTTTCCTCCTATTGGCTGAACCAAACTTGCATCCCAGTGGGGTCAGTACACATGCACTATACCTCACAAAATACAGCGTCGACGTGGAAAATATTATGCTAGTAGGAAGTGACTGTATTTCGTGATGTTGCATGATAAATAAAGCATTTGCTCCATAGGAGCAAATACTCTATTTATCACAATGGTTTCAAAACTACAAAATTGTAGAATTTTCCTTTTCACTAGTTAATGTTCCTTTTCGGTAGAATCATTCAAAGAGGTTTGATCTAAAAATAGCCTATGAAGGTAAGGGTTAAGAGATTTCTGTAAAACCTTTCTTTTAAACCCTTACCTGATATATGCATTTGCAATCAGAGTAGACTCAGATTAGACAGCTCCTGTAAGACATGCCTCATCAAGCTCTGCTTTGTTTGCTTAAGTCTTTCCCTCATATCCATGTTAATGCCTTTTCATGCCTTTGTTATTACAGTGCAACTTGAATATCTCGAACTTCACAGGACCACATAAATTAGTTCCAGATATCAGTTACCTGATTTTTTATCTGAATAATTTCACAGCTTAATACAGATCTAAAGTAATGCTGAAAGAAGCTTTCAGCATTACTTTAGACCTGCATTAAGCTGTCACATGTTCTAGATATTAGTAGTAATACATTTTAGAGCAATTCTGCATTGTATGTTTTGGAAGGACTTTTAGTTCGAGTTAACCCGAAGTTTGAGTTATCGGAGTTTGAGATATCGAAGTTCAACTGTTTATAGCATACTAAGATCAGTCTGCTAACTCACCACTAGGTAGGTCCACACTGAAGTAAGCACTGCCACGCTTCAAGGTTATGGAAAGGGAGCTGTTCATAGAAGTATCTGGGTCACTGTAGATAAAGCTTGTCACAGGGGTACCCTGTGCCAGATATTCAGCTACGGTAACAGAAGCCATCGTCAGTGATATGACAGGTGCAGCAGCTGTTATAAACAGAAAGGAACTGTGCATGTGAATGTTGGTTGAGTTAACCCATTTAAACTTTTACTCCATGAATATTCATGTAGGAAATCATAACATAGTGAATATTGATGAGCAGAACATTATTAACCCTTTCCCTGTTCTAAGTTTATTCCAAATTTTAATACCTACTGAATATTCATGGAAAAAATAATTAAAATCAAATATTGAAGGTGGAATATTGTGGCCATATTAGAAAGTACAGAAACATAGCTATAAAATTCCATTAGCAAACAGAGCAGACCCTGATCAGACGGCTCCTCTAGGAGCCGTCTGATCTGGGTCTACTCTGTTTGCAAATGCGTGAAAACATGTTTATATGAGGGAAAGGGTTAACAATTGAACAAGGCAGAGAGTATAGAATTAGATCTATATAATTTAAAAAGCAAACAGAACAGACCCTGATCAGACAGCTCCTACAGGAGCTGTCTGATCTGGGTCTACTCTTTTGCAAAGGCACGAAAAGGCGTTTATATGATGGAAAGGGTTAAGCCTTTACTCCATGAATATTCATGTAAGAAGTAATGACATCATGAATACTAATCATATTATTTTTTATAATGGCATAATGTTCTTGCAAGAATTGCTGTCAGATGGGAACTTTGAAAATTGATTTGTGAAGCAAACAGTTTATATCCTTATTAGAGGGATCCTGAAGGAGCCAACCCATCTGGGACTACACTGTTTGCCTTTTTTCCCCTTTAGGGGCACCTAGCATAAATGAATATAGCACAGAATAAATAAGCAATGTTAAACTACTTTAGCTTAGATCTGAAAAGATCTCAACAAAATTGAAACGTTTACACATTAGTATATGCTTTGTAATAAGCTTTATAGGGGTCTGCTACAACAAACACTCATATCTATGGTTGAAACGGTGTATTTATGGAGTACAGGGTCAAACAGTTTGAATATCTATTGAGATAGTTGCTCAACCTCTCATCTGGATCCAAACTGCTTGAAAAAGAGTAACACCAATTTACAAATAGTGTGGAAAGAGTTAACCCTTTCCCTGTTCTATGTTTATTACAAGTTTCAATTCCAATTGAATATTCATAGACAAAATAGTTATAATGAAATATGGAAGATAGAACATTGTAGCCATTTTAGAAAGCAAAGAAACAGAACTATTAAATTCCATTAGCAAACAGAGCAGACCCTGATCAGACGGCTCCTATAGGAGCCATCTGATCTGGGTCTACTCTGTTTGCAAATGCGTGAAAACACATTTATATTTATTAATGTTAATTAACCCACACTGCTGATAAGAGACTCTGATGGCATAGTCTCTATCATTGTATGCTTCCACGTCGCTCCAGTCGTAGGTGTCCCCCGGCAACATGTCGCCAGCATTGATACGCCGGAACAAGTTCTCCAGTGTACTATCCGTGAAGAACAGTGCCTTATACATCAACATATCATCACCCTGATGGTGCCTGGAAAAATAAGGACAAATTTGTGGCTCAGGTTTGACAACCTTGTAACATACAAATGATACACGGATTACTCTTAGCATTCTTAGTAATTGTTAAACCATTGTTTAATCCTTTATTTCATGAATATTCATGTAAGAAATAATGACTGAATGAATATTAATTTTGCTAAATATTTATAACTGCAATCATGAAAAAAGAAAATTGTTTTTTTTGGATGGCAGAAACTGTAGAACCACATGTATATTATACCCGTCCTGATCAGACAGCTCCCTTATTAGCCATCTGATCTGAGTCTACACTGTTTGCAAAGGTGCCACAAGGCATCCCTATGAGGTTAACTACATTATTAAACATTTAACCCTTTCCCTCATAGGCTATTTTTAGACCTAATCTCTTTGAATAAATCTACCGAAAAGGAGCATTAACTAGAGAAAAGGAAAATGTAAGACTTGTTTGGTATTGAAACCATTGTGATAAATAGAGCATTTGCTCCCTAGGAGCAAATGCTCTATTTATCACAATGGTTTCAAGAAGTGACTATTACAGAGGCGTAGAAAGGCATATTTATGGAGGAAAGGGTAAAATATTTAACCCTTTCCCTGTTCTATGTTTATTACAAATTTCAAAACCCACTGAATATTCATGGACAAATTAGTTTGATGAAATATGGAAGGTGGAACACTGCAGCCATTTTAGAAAGTATTAAACAGATCTATCAAGTTCCATTAGCAAACAGAGCAGACCCTGATAGGATGGCTCCTAAAGTAGCCATCTGATATGGGCCTATTCTGTTTGCAAATGCGTGAAAACACGTTTATATAAGGGAAAGGGTTAACCCATTTCCTCAAACTCTATTTTTAGACCTAACCGCTTTGAATAAATCTAGCGAAAAGAGCATTTACAAGAAAAAAGGAAACTTTTTGAATTGTGTAGTTCTGAAACCATTGTGATAAATAGAGCATTGGAGCATATGCTCTATTTCTCACAATGGTTTCAAAAATTGACTTTTACACAATAGATCTCACAATAGACAGTAGATCTGATTTCACTAGTAAATATGTATGATGTCATTATTTCTTACATGAATAATGAACAGGGACAGGGTAAAATATATAAGACTATAAAGATTGCGATGGTTTTGAGAATTTTGGCTTATGACAGAACTAACCTTTTACCTGTTCAATGTTCATGTAAGAAATAATGATATCA
This sequence comes from Azorinus chamasolen, assembly GCA_963576725.1. NCBI lineage: Eukaryota > Metazoa > Mollusca > Bivalvia > Cardiida > Solecurtidae > Azorinus > Azorinus chamasolen. Next base: position 42,818,057 of record OY755245.1, read on the forward strand.
TACATAATTATAAGCGGAATTTTTATAATGTAACATTTTCAAGAAAATTGTTCACTTTGACATAAACTATTGAATCATATCTATATTATGTCATAAGCAAACATAGCAGACCCTGATCTGGGCCTACTCTGTTTGCAAAGGCATGAAAAGGCTTTCATATAGAGTAAAAGGTCAACCATAATCAGTCAATTGTTACACAAATTTGCCATTCAGTCTCCCTGCTTTGTATTTATAAAACTGAATAATTCAATTTGGCACCATTTTGATAACTTTAAATTAGACTGACATAGTAGCAAATGGGGTATACCCTAATAAATCGGCTACTTCAAGGGCCATTTGATCTGGATCTGCACTATTTGCCAAAGTTTGTCTAAATACATAAAGTTATTAGGGTAATCAGAGTCTTTTGATGTTGTTTTATTCTCACCAGCCTATGAAATCTCCCTTCTGGACGTTTATTCTGTTCTCAAGAATGACAGAAAATGTATGGCTGCCAGTACCTACAAGTATAAACAATATCAAGATCAATGCATGAAGCTGAACACTACAAGTATGGCTGCCAGTACCAGCATAACAGATAAATGTGCATACTCAGATACTAAATTGTAATTTCTCCACCAAACCCTTTGTTGCGATCATTCTTTAGAATTGTCTCTTCGTGACAATTCTAAAGAGTGGTCGCAACATAGGGTTTGGTTGAAAAATAAAGGAGATTTACAAATGTTTTAACCCTTTCCCTGTTCTATATTTAGCCCAAATTTCAATACCTACTGAATATTCATTAACAAAATAATTATAAAGAAATATGGAAGGTGGAACATTGTAGATATTTTAGATAGCAAATAAACAGATCTTTCAAATTCTATTAGCAAATAAACAGATCTTTCAAATTCTATTAGCAAACAGAGCAGACCCTGATCAGACGGCTCCTCTAGGAGCCGTCTGATCTGGGTCTACTCTGTTTGCAAATGCGTGAAAACACGTTTATATGAGGGAAAGGGTTAATTCACGCATCTTATCTGGATCCCTGCTGAGTACATACTAGTATATGTATACACAAGATCAAGATCAATGACTGGTCTGTACAGTAAAATATCTATATAGAGCAGCTATTGAGAAAATATTTCTAGTCATCAGTGTTTAGCATAGGTGGCAGCTTCACCCTTTACCTGTTCATGTAAGAAATAATGACATCATGAATATTGTTGATTTGGTTTTTGTTGAGTTTACGTCGTTTTAACAGTATTTCGGTCATATCGTAACATCCAGCTAATTGCAGGTGGAGGAAGACTCCAGAGGTTCTTCTGTGCGCGGAACAAATTGCATTGTTTCATGCACAGAAGAACATCCGCGTAGAACCACTGACCTATCGCAAGTCAGCTGGAAGCTGGCTTCCTCACATGAAAAATCCAAATGCCCAGACTGGGATTCGAGCCAACAGCTGTGAGGGGCTAAGCGATTGTCAATCCAAATTATAACCGGTCACGGAGGCCCCTGTATATTGCTGAGTATATAATTATTGCTGTATCATGAGTATTTATTGCTGAATTTTTTTAATGTATAATTTTCAAGATATTTTTTGTATAAACAAGTGAAGTTTTGACCATGACACAAACTATAGAATCAGATCTAGATCATGTTATAAGTAAACAGAGCAGACACTGATCTGGGTCTACTCCTTTTGCAAATGTGTGAAAAGGTGTTTATCACTTTCCTCCATAGGCTATTTTTAGATCCAACCTCTTTGAATGAATCTACCCAAAAGGAGCATTTACTAGAGAAATGTAAAATTTTAGAATTCTACGGTTTGAAACCATTGTTCCTATAGGAGCAAATGCTCTATTTATCACAATGATTTCAAGAAATGGCTATTACAGAGGCATAGAAAAGCGTATTTATGGAGGAAATGGTTATATGAAGGAAAGGGTTAATGCAAGATAAAGTAATGCAGAAAGTTCCTAAAGGAGCTTTCTGCATTACTTTCATACTGCATTAAGCTGTCATCTTTTAATTCAGAAAAATTCTGATACTGTTTAGCACAGGTGGTAGCTTAATGCAAGATGAAGTAGTGCAGAAAAGTTCCAAAAGGAGATTTCTGCATTACTTTCATATTGCATTAAGCAATTAATCTGCTTTTAACTCTTGCAATCTCTTCTAACTCTTGCAAACAGAGTAGACTAAGATGAGACAGCTCCTGTAGGAGCTATATGATCAGGGTCTGCTTGTGAATTAATATAGATCTTACTCTGCAATCTGTGTTATGGTCAAAACTTCCCCTGTTAACCCTTCGCTTGCTATTCACGTCAATAACTCAATATACCTACCTGTAAATAGTGAAGACGCAGATGAGACAGCTCCTGCAGGAGCTGTCTCATCAGGGTCTGCACTATTAACAAGTTGATTGTGCAACCAGTGCACTCCACAGCAGTGATTGCACAGCGAAATACTTGTACACAGTGAAGATATACATGTAATTATACAACAGGGCATGGGTAAAGAAGGAGAAACGTATTTTAAAATTCAGCAAGAGAAGGATTAATAATGTCATTATAACAAGAGCTTAGCATGTGGTTGCCAACACTCCTCTGTTCGACCGTAGCCCTTGTGGCGGTGTGTTAAGTTTCATAAGATTTGCATGAATATTTTAGAAGTACAGTAAAACCTCTCTATAATGACCACAAAATTACATCAATTATTTTGTGTTAAAGGCAGGTGGCAGCTTAAAGCAAGGTGAAAGTAAAACAGAATGCTCCTATAGGAGCGTTCTGTTTTACTTTCACCTTGCTTTAAGCAGCCACCTGCTCTAAATACCAACTAATAAACACAATTTAGTGGTCGTTATAGAGAGGTTTTACTGTAATAGCCAATGTTCAGGTTTCCGGACGATAAAGAAAACAATGAGGATACCAGAATTAAGATATCAGCTTGTATTTCCAATTCACATTTCACTTACTGGTTACTGCAAAGTGGTTTTCTCCAATCATCTCATACACATTTGTGGATTTTCTTCTCCAGACATGGAATTGAATGGTTCCTATTTTCCCTACTGTGATTTCCCATTGGGTTATCACCCCACAGCAACTGAATGTGTACAATGGTGACTCTACCATGTACGAGAACGCTGCAACACAAACAATAAATGAATCAAGTGAATCATGTCATGGGAAAAAAGGCACATCTGACATTGTAGTGGTTTGGTTTTGGTTTTTATTGGGTTTTACGTTGCTTTAACAGTATTTTAGTCATATCACTATGTTCAGCTAATTACAAGGGGAGGAAGACCCCCGAGGTTCTTCTGTGCATGGAACAAATGGCACTGTTTCATGCACAGAGGTACATCCGGGTAAAACCACCGTCCTACCGCAAGCCAGCTGGAAGGCTTCCTCACATGAAAAATCCAAATTCCCAGACCAGGATTCGAACAACAGCGGTGAAGGGCCAAGTGATTGTCAGTCGAAGACCGTAACTGTAACTGCTCGGCCACAGTGGCCCCGACATTGCAGTATTAACTCAGATCAGTCAATCCAGAAATGTGAGGTATACTCCACCCCTGCACTGTTTGCAAGGATAGTATAGATATAATGGTGACTTTGAGGAGTGACAAACAGTGCAGACCCAAAGATACACCAGTCTGATATGGGTCTGCACAGTTTGCAATGTGAGACTGCCATTTTTTCCATGATGCTGCTTAATCCTTTCCCTGTTCTGTGCTTATTACAAATTTCAATACCTACTGAATATTCATGGACAAAAAGGTTAAAATGAAATATGGAAGGTGGAGCATTGTAGCCATTTTAGAAAGTAAAGACACAGATCTTTAGCAAACAGTGTAGACCCTGATCAGACGGGTCTGAGCCGTCTGATCTGGTTCTACTCTGTTTGCAGATGCGTAAAAACACGTTTATATGAGAGAAAGGGTTAATTGATTCTTGTCTGAATAAACAACAACAATGGCTATTAATTAAATTGAGAACAGGTACAAGCAGTGTTCAAAATGTAATGCAACTGCTTTTACATTGGTATGCGACTACTATAGGGTAACATTTCTGATATTAACACATTCCCTGTTCTGTGTTTATTACAAATTTCAATACCTACTGAATATTCATGGACAAAAAGGTTATAATGAAATATGGAACATGGAGCATTGTAGCCATTTTGGGAAGTAAAGACACAGATCTTTGAAATTCTATCAGCAAACAGAGTAGACCCTGATCAGACGGCTCCTCTAGAAGCCATCTGATCTGGGTCTACTGTTTGCAGATGTGTGAAAACACGTTTATATGAGGGAAAGGGTTAACACATTCCCTCCTAGTGATGCATTTTGGCGCCTCTGGAAAAGTCACATTTTGAAACCATTGTGATAAATAAAGCATATGCTCTATTTATCACAATGGTTTCAAAACTACACAATTCTAAAAAAATTCGTTTTCTCTAGTAAATGCTCCTTTTTAGTAGATTCATCCCTCAAAGAGTTTGGGTCTAAAAATAGTCTAAGCGGAATGGGTTAATAAAAAAGATTCATGCATGACAAAATTACAGAGCGGAAGAGACTTTGCAGGCAGAAATCAGAAAAGATAATTCATGAATGGGAAAGGAAGAAGCATTTTGGCGCCTCTGGAAAAGTCACATTTTGAAACCATTGTGATAAATAAAGCATATGCTCTATTTATCACAATGGTTTCAAAACTACACAATTCTAAAAAAATTCGTTTTCTCTAGTAAATGCTCCTTTTTAGTAGATTCATCCCTCAAAGAGTTTGGGTCTAAAAATAGTCTAAGCGGAATGGGTTAATAAAAAAGATTCATGCATGACAAAATTACAGAGCGGAAGAGACTTTGCAGGCAGAAATCAGAAAAGATAATTCATGAATGGGAAAGGAAGAATTCTGGTTATGTACATGACACACAGTCTACTAATGGGTAACAGATCTGTCAAAAACTTCAAATCACTTCATATACAACAAAACAGAGTGGAACAGACTTTGTTCACAGACAGACAAACAGACAGACAGGACAAGACAACAAGACAGACAGACAGATGAAACTATTAACATAATCACCAATATCACAGAAGTATGCTGAATAATGATAAAATTTCAAAATCTACCTACCCCTGTTGGTATCTGGCCCATCAGTTTTGTCAGCAGCATTTGGGTCTGAGGACCCAGCTGTAAGGGTACCAGCTGCACACATCTGACTGGCTGAAATTGAAACAAACATCAACTTATCCTCATTGAATATTCATGTATGAAATAATTAACATCATGACTATTTATTAGCTGGATGTTTAAAATGGCATATGTACACAGGATCTTTTGGTTTTGTTAGAAAGAGTAGTGTCAGATTTACTACAATTTTTATATTAGTAAACACAGCAGGCCCTGCTCCTGTAGGAGCTATCTGATCTGGGCCTACTCTGCAAAAGTGTGTACGATGGAAAGGGTTTACATATGATCAATCCCTTTCCCTCATATAAACCTGTTTTTGCGAATTTGCAAACAGAGTAGACCCAGATCAGACGGCTCCTATAGGAGCCGTCTGATCAGGGACTGCTCTGTTTGCTAGTGGAATTTAATAGACCTTTTTCTTTACTTTCCAAAGTGGCTATGATGTTCCACCTTCCATATTTCATTATAACTATTTTGTTCATGAGTATTCAGTAGGCATTGAAATTTGAAATAAACATAGAACAGGGAAAGGGCTATATTCCAGACTGGCACTCACGTCACAAACCTGGTGCTCAATACTCTACACACAAAGTATTTTTATCTGCAAAAACTTTTTCATTTACTTTAAAAATTAAACTTTCTATTCTATACAAATACAAATTCACACAATCATAGCAATACATACCTGCAACCTGAGCATCAACAGGCCTGAGAACCAGAAGGAGGCTGGCTAGAGACATCAACAACCGTACAGCCATCTTTCTAAACATGCTTGATTAAGCTTTGTTAAATGTCTGATGTAATAATCCTAACTTAACTCTCCGATTGCTAGAAATGAGTGTATTGACATTAGCAGACAGTATAGACCCAAATCCGAGGGCTCCTAGAAGAGCCCTCTGATCTGAGTCAGCACTGTGTGGAATAAAAAATCATTTAGTGAATTTACAGCTTTCATACTGAATGGAATCTATCAGTAAACACCGATGGGTGATTCCACACTGGACATCGGGAATCAATGTAATTCCATGTAATACAGTAAAACCCCTCTAAACCGGACGCTAAATTTGATATAAATATCGATCTTGGAGACAGGTGGCAGCTTAATGCAGGGTGAAAGTCATGCAGAAAGCTCCTAGAGGAGCTTTCTGCATGACTTTCACCCTGCATTAAGCAGTCACCTGTTTAAAAGTATCCAAATTCTTCTCTACTAGAATTCCGGTTTAGAGGGGTTCTACTGTAACACTGAAACAATACAGAATTTGATGTGAAATTGTGAGAAATAATGACCACAAATAACCTTTAACACTTAGCTGTTGGCGAGTTTGTGGTAACCTAAGCAAGTAATTTTGAGTTATTCAGTATACAAACCAAACTTTTTTTTCAAAACAAAGGAAGGAAAACATACTTTCAGATTTTGAATGATGATAAAATTTGCAGACCACATTAAATTTTAATAAGCTTTCCAGGAAATAAAAAAAATATTTACAACAATGAACTTCAATTTTTAGTTCCATATGTCCAATTGTTATTAACCGTTTCATATACAATGCCACACTGTGAATAGCAATTATGTTACTGACAGAACTAAATGTATCAAGTTTCTTGTCTTCATTGTTTTACTGTTCCACCTCAATCACTCATTTACCTCAGCTGTGACTTTCAACTCTTTGAATAATAACCTTTTACCTGACAGAGTCACCTTCTGACACCTTTGCAAACAGAGAAGAACCTGTAGGAGCTGTATGATCTGGGTCTGCTCCGTTTGACAATTAACCCATTCCCACTTAAGCTATTTTTACACCTAACCTCTTTGAGTAAATCTACCAAAAAGGAGCATTAACTAGAGAAAAGGATTTTTTTCAGAATTGTGAAGTTTTTAAACCATTGTGATAAATAGAGCATTTGCTCCTGTGGAGCAAATGCTCTATTTATCACAATGGTTTCATAAAGTGACTTATACAGAAGCGTCAAAAGGTGTCAATATGCGGGAATGGGTTAAACAGCATGTGTACATGCATGTATACCATCATAAAAACATAGCTGATAAATAATTATTGTCATGATGTCATTATTTCTTACATGAATATTCATGAGGTAAAAGGTTATGTCATTATTTCTTACATGAATATTCATGAGGTAAAAGGTTAAGTAACTACAAAAATAATTTAAATTTATTACTATTCACAATAACCATAGCAACATAAAATTGCTGTAAAAACGATTAATTTCATTGAGATTTGGATAAGGACTAACAGTAAACTGTTCATTCGATATTTCATACAATGTAAATCGTGATTTCAAACAATATGACCAGTGTTCCAGTGAGTAGATTTTATTGTGATTTAAAACTTCATACAGTGAGTAAACCCTTTCCCTCATATAAACGTGTTTTCACGCATTTGCAAACAGAGTAGATCCAGATCAGACGGCTCCTAGAGGAGCCGTCTGATCAGGGTCTGCTCTGTTTGCTTATGGAATTTGATAGATCTGTGTCTATATTTTCTAAAATAGCTACAATGTACCACCTTCCATATTTGATTATAACTGTTTTGTTCATGAATATTCAATAGGTATTGAAATTTGGCCTTAATACAGAACAGGGAAAGGGTAGCTTACCCTTACCTTACCCTAGCTGTTGCATATTCATGTAAGAAGTAATGACATCATGTGTATTAATTAGCTATATTCTTATAACATATGGACACAGGAATATTTAATGAAAGCAGAAAGTGTAGAATCAGTTCTACATTATGTCATAACCCTGGTTCCCTGTTCTGTATTTAGGCCAAATTTCAACACCCACTGAATATTCATTAAAGAATAGTTATAAAGAAATATGGAAGGTGAAACATTGTAGACATTTTAGAAAGTAAAGAAACAGATCTATCAAATTCTATTAGCAAACAGAGCAGACCCTGATCAGACGGCTCCTCTAGGAGCTGTCTGATCTGGGTCTACACTGTTTGCAAATGTGTGAAAACATGTTTATATGAGGGAAAGGGTTAAACAAGACACCATGATCAGATGGCTCCTACATTGTTTGCAAAGGTGTAGAAAGGCATATTTATGAAATAAAGGGTTAAAAGCCTACAGTAAGATAAAAGCAATGCTACATATACAATTGTACATCTAAAGAAATTGTATTTTTTAACCCTTGGAATGTGGAAAATGAGCACACAACAGACATTTGCAGACAATGTAAATCAAGTTCAGAGGTCTCTCAGAGGAGCCCCCTGGTCAGGATGTGCAAAATCCTCTAGCAAACTTAATTCTGTTACACTACATGGGCCCTGTTGTTAAACATTTATGGATAATTCCACTTTGAATATTCATCGGCATTAACCCTTTACTTCATTTATTAACCTTTGCTAACAGAGTAAGACCCGGATCAGACAGATCCTATAGGAGCCATCTGATCTCAGTCTACTCCTTTCGATTATGATATAATATAGATATGATAATACAGTTTCTACCATGGCCAAACATTCAAGTGTCCATGTGCTATTGTTACATATCAGTCTTATAAATATTCATGATATCATTATTTCTTACATGAATATGCATGGAGTAAAGGGTTAAAACGGTTAGAGTAATCTGTAAAAAATATTGTCTGCTTATTTTTTTTCTGAACAAATTATTTCCATTTCGAAGGTTTGGTGCAAAACTATTGTAACTCCTTCACTTTGTGAAGGAGTTACAATAGTTTTGCACCAAACCCTCGATTTCTTTTTAACCTTTTCCTTTGTATAAACACTTTTTCACACCTTTGCAAACAAAGTAGACCCAGATCAGATAGTTCCTTTAAAGCTATCATGAATACTAATTATCTATAATAGAATACGAATGCAGGAATGTTAACCAAGGCAAAAAAAATGTAGTCAGATCTGAATTATTTCATAATCAAACCATGTAGACAACTCCCACAGGATATGATCTGGGTCTACTCTATTTGCAATGGTGTTAAATGGAGTAAAAGGTTAAAGATGTGTCCTGCATACTATAAAGTTTAGGACACTCCAATCTCACCTCAGAAGCCTTTTGATCTGGGTTTTTCCCTATTTGTGAAAATATCAAAAGGTGGCTCTGCCAGGTAAAGGGTCAGTAAGATTGAATCAAATAGTGTAGATCCTGATCATACTACTCCTTAACCCATTCCCTCATATTGACGACTTTTGACAACTCTGTAAAAGTCACTTTGTGAAACCATTGTGATAAATAGAGCATTTGCTCCTATAGGAGCAAATGCTCTATTTATCACAATGGTTTCAAACTTTCTAAAAAATTCTAAAATGTTCATTTTCTCTAGTTAATGCACCTTTTCGGTAGATTTGGTCAAAGAGGTTGTATCTAAAAATAGCCTATGAGGGAATGGGTTAAGGAACAGCTTGAAAATGAACAAAACTAAAATGCCTAGTTTGTGAATAAGGGTATTTATGAGGTTAACATATTACCTCATAGGCTATTTTTAGATCCAACCTCTTTGAATTAATCTACCGAAAAGGAGCAATAACTAGAGAAAAGGAAAATTTTAGAATTTTGTAGTTTGAAACAATTGTGATAAATAGAGCATTTGCTCCTATAGGAGCGAATGCTCTATTTATCACAATGGTTTCACGAAGTGACTATTACAGAGGCGTAGAAAGGCGTATTTATGGGGGAAAGGATTAAGGTCCATAGCCTCCAGACAAGCGTTTGTCAGTGTATGTGGAACAAATTCTAAAACAAATATTCAGTTTGACATTCATGTTTTAATTATAATAAAATCAATCGAGCAATACCTCTTAATGTTGAAATCTGGTGTAGCCAAGAAACAGTGCTAAAAGAAAATGATCCCACGACGACTCCCGTGAAAAGCAAATTTGAAAATTGGTCAAGAAATAAAAGTGCTAGATGATTCACAATGTATTAAGATACACAGATGGACTGACAGATGGATGGACTGATGGGTAAAAAACTATATTACCCATACAACTTCATTGCGTGGGCTATAAAAATCATAAAAAAAAAAATCATTATAACATCTCAAATTTATTATTAAAATTTCATTGAAATACAATCAGTTGTTGCCGAGTAATAGTATGGACATGAAAAGTAGTATTGTATAAAAAGTTGATAGAGTAGCAATAACTTAAATAATGACATCATGAATATTTATAAGCTCAATTTTTAAAGAATGTTTTTGCTTTGACAAATAATGTAGAATAAGATCTATGTCATGTCAAAAGCAAACAGAGTATACCTAGATCTGGGTCTACTCTGTTTGCAATGCATGATATGGTGTTTCTATGAAGGAAAGGGTTAAATCAAGTCAGTATTTGTTATAGCCTGGACAAGAAAGCATAACAAGCAAAATATGCGGAAACCGCATTAGAGCCGGACTTTTTTGTGTTAACAATTTACCTTATAATTTGGCAAATAAACTTATTTTATGCGAGATGACGACTGCATTCAGAAACTTCATACAGTGAGTAAACCCTTTCCCTCATATAAACGTGTTTTCACGCATTTGCAAACAGAGTAGATCCAGATCAGACAGCTCCTAGAGGAGCCGTCTGATCAGGGTCTGCTCTGTTTGCTTATGGAATTTGATAGATCTGTGTCTTTACTTTCTAAAATAGCTACAATGTACCACCTTCCATATTTGATTACATATGTATAACTGTTTTGTTCATGAATATTCAATAGGTACTGAAAGTTGGCCTTAATACAGAACAGGGAAAGGGTTAAGAAGTAATGACATCATGTGTATTAATTAGCTACATATTCTTATAACATATGGACACAGGAATTTTTAATGAAAGCTGAAAGTGTAGAATCAGTTCTACATTATGTCATAACCCTGGTTCCCTGTTCTGTATCTAGGCCAAATTTCAACACCCACTGAATATTCATTAAAGAATAGATATAAAGAAATATGGAAGGTGAAACATTGTACACATTTTAGAAAGTAAAGAAACAGATCTATCAAATTCTATTAGCAAACAGAGCAGGGTCTACACTGTTTGCAAATGCGTGAAAACATGTTTATATGAGGGAAAGGGTTAAACAAGAGACCATGATCAGATGGCTCCTACATTGTTTGCAAAGGTGTAGAAAGGCATATTTATGAAGTAAAGGGTTAAAAGCCTACAGTGAGATAAAAGCAATGACACATATATATTAAAATTTTGTACATCTAAAATAAAATAAAATGTGTTTTTTTAACCCTTGGAATGTGGAAAATGAGCACACTGACATTTGCAGACAGTGTAAATCAAGTTCAGAGGTCTCTCAGAGGAGCCCCCTGGTCAGGATCTGCACTGTTGGTCATTCAAAATCCTCTAGCAAACTTAATCCTGTTACACTACATGGGCCCTGTTGTTAAACATTTATGGATAATTCCACTTTGAATTTTCATCAGTATTACTCTACAAATACGCCTTTACAAACAGAGTAAGACCCGGATCAGACAGATCCTATAGGAGCCATCTGATCCCAGTCTACTCCTTTTGATTATGATATAATATAGATATGATAATACAGTTTCTACCATGGCCAAACATTCATGTGTCCATGGGCTTTTGTTACATATCAGTCTTATTAATATTCATGATATCATTATTTCTTACATGCATGGAGTAAAGGGTTAAAAAGGTTAAAGTAATCTGTAAACAAGAGAGTCGTCACGGGTGACAAATGCCCCTAAAGTGTTTGACACCGAAATGCATTTTGGCGGAAAAACAATACAATGTAATGCAGGTGTAACATGAAATTTTGATGCTGTTAAAAATGACACAGGAGTCAGTTCTTAACATTAGAAACAGAACCTTTGACGATTATGATAGCTAAGAAAAGAGCCAAGGGTCAAAACTTAGTTAAAAAGGACCCTAAGTCATTCTCAACGTTAAAAAGGACCCTGGGTTGATTGTCAACGTTAAAAACAGATCCTGGGTAAATTCTTAATGTTTTAAAAAAAAAGACACGGGGTCAAATTTCAATATTAAAAAAACATACTGTGTTGATTGTTACTGTTAAGTTGATTCTTAACGCTTAAGAAAGACCCTATGTCGATCCTTAACGTTAACAAGAGAGTCGTCACGGGTGACAAATGCCCCCAAAGTGTTTGACACCGAAATGCATTTTGGCGGAAAAACAATACAATGTAGTGCAGGTGTAACATGAAATTTTGATGCTGTTAAAAATGACACAGGAGTCAGTTCTTAACATTAGAAACAGAACCTTTGACGATTATGATAGCTAAGAAAAGAGCCAAGCGTCAAAACTTAGTTAAAAAGAACCCTAAGTCATTCTCAACATTAAAAAGGACCCTGGGTTGATTGTCAACGTTTAAGGTATAGGAGATATGCTCTGGACAAGTTTTTTGTATCTGGTAAGATATAGGAGATATGCTCCGGACTGTAAAATTGAGGTCAAAGGTCAAGGTCAGTGATCTGAAAATGGTACACGACTCTCCGCCATCCCAAGATGAACTCACAAACCAAATTTGGAATCTGTAGCTGGTAAGGTATAGGAGAAATGCTCCGGACAAGCTTTGTGTAAAATCTAGGTCAAAGGTCAAGGTCACAGTGACCTGAAAATGGTACGCGACACACCGCCATCCCAAGATAAACTCACACATTAAATTTGGAATCCGTAGCTGGTAAGGTATAGGAGATATTCTCTGGACAACCTTTTTTGTGAAATCGAGGTCGAAGGTCAAGGTCAAGGTCACAGTGACCTGAAAATGGTAAGCGACATTCCTCCATCCCAAGATGAACTCACACACCAAATTTGGAATCCGTAGCTGGTAAGATATAGGAGATATGCTCCGGACAAGCTTTTTGTAAAATCGAGGCCAAAGGTCAAGGTCAAGGTCACAGTGACCTGAAAATGGTACGCGACACTTCGCCATCTGAAGGTAATCTCACACACCAAATTTGGAATCCGTATCTGGTAAGGTATAGGAGATATGCTCTGGACAAGCTTTTTGCAGCTGGAAAGGTATAAGCTTTTTGTAAAATCGAGGTCAAAGGTCAAGGTCACAGTGACCTGAAAATGACACGCAACACTCCATCATCCCAAGATGAACTGACATACCAAATTTTGGATCCGTAGCTGGTAAGATATAGGAGATATGCTCCGGACAAGCTTTTTGTAAAATCGAGGTCAAAGGTCAAGGTCACGGTCACAGTGACCTGAAAATGGTACGCGACACTCCGCCATCTGAAGGTGATCTCACACACCAAATTTGGAATCCGTATCTGGTAAGGTATAGGAGATATGCTCTGGACAAGCTTTTTGTAAAATCGGTCAAAGGTCAAGTCCAAGGTCACAGTGATCTGAAAATGGTACGCGACACTCCTCCATCCCAATATGAACTCACACACCAAATTTGGAATCCTTAGCTGGTAAGGTATAGTTGATATACTCTGGACAAGCTTTTTGTAGCTGGTAAGGTATAAGCTTTTTTTTAAAATCGAGGTCAAAGGTCAAGGTCAAGGTTAAGGTCATAGTGACCTGGAAATGGTACATGACACTCCGCCATCCCAAGATGAACTCACACACCGAATTTGGAATCTGTAGCTGGTAAGGTAAAGGAGATATGCTCCGGACAAGCTTTTTGTAAAATCGGTCAAAGGTCATGGTCAAGGTCACAGTGATCTGAAAATGGTACGCGACACTCCTCCATCCCAAGATGAACTCACACACCAAATTTGGAATCCTTAGCTGGTAAGGAATAGGAGATATACTCCGGACAAGCTTTTTGTAGCTGGTAAGGTATAAGCTGTTTTTAAAATCGAGGTCAAAGGTCAAGGTTAAGGTCAAGGTCACAGTGACCTGGAAATGGTACGCGACACTCTGCCATCCCAAGATGAACTCACACACCAAATTTGGAATCTGTAGCTGGTAAGGTAAAGGAGATATGCTCCGGACAAGCTTTTTGTAAAATCGGTCAAAGGTCATGGTCAAGGTCACAGTGATCTAAAAATGGTACGCGACACTCCTCCATTGCAAGATGAACTCACACACCAAATTTGGAATCCTTAGCTGGTAAGGTATAGGAGATATACTCCGGACAAGCTTTTTGTAGCTGGTAAGGCATAAGCTTTTTTTAAAATCGAGGTCAAAGGTCAAGGTCAAGGTCACAGTGACCTGAAAATGGTACGCGACACTCCGCCATCTGAAGGTGATCTCACACACCAAATTTGGAATCCGTATCTGGTAAGGTATAGGAGATATGCTCTGGACAAGCTTTTTGTAAAATCGGTCAAAGGTCAAGTCCAAGGTCACAGTGATCTGAAAATGGTACGCGACACTCCTCCATCCCAATATGAACTCACACACCAAATTTGGAATCCTTAGCTGGTAAGGTATAGTTGATATACTCTGGACAAGCTTTTTGTAGCTGGTAAGGTATAAGCTTTTTTTTAAAATCGAGGTCAAAGGTCAAGGTCAAGGTTAAGGTCATAGTGACCTGGAAATGGTACATGACACTCCGCCATCCCAAGATGAACTCACACACCGAATTTGGAATCTGTAGCTGGTAAGGTAAAGGAGATATGCTCCGGACAAGCTTTTTGTAAAATCGGTCAAAGGTCATGGTCAAGGTCACAGTGATCTGAAAATGGTACGCGACACTCCTCCATCCCAAGATGAACTCACACACCAAATTTGGAATCCTTAGCTGGTAAGGAATAGGAGATATACTCCGGACAAGCTTTTTGTAGCTGGTAAGGTATAAGCTGTTTTTAAAATCGAGGTCAAAGGTCAAGGTTAAGGTCAAGGTCACAGTGACCTGGAAATGGTACGCGACACTCTGCCATCCCAAGATGAACTCACACACCAAATTTGGAATCTGTAGCTGGTAAGGTAAAGGAGATATGCTCCGGACAAGCTTTTTGTAAAATCGGTCAAAGGTCATGGTCAAGGTCACAGTGATCTAAAAATGGTACGCGACACTCCTCCATTGCAAGATGAACTCACACACCAAATTTGGAATCCTTAGCTGGTAAGGTAAAGGAGATATGCTCCGGACAAGCTTTTTGTAAAATCAAGGTCGAAGGTCAAGGTCACAGTGACATGAAAATGGTACGCGACACTCCCCCATCCCAAGATGAACTCACACACCAAATTTGGTATCCGTAGCTGATGTGACAAAGGAAATATACTCTGGACAAAAGGTACACACACCCACACCCACACACACACACCCACCCACACACCCACCCACCCACCCACCCACACACACACCCACCCACCCACCCACCCACACACACACGCACGGTGCGATCACTATATGCCGCCAAAGCCTAGCTTTGGGGGCATAAAAACATACCCTCAGTCAATTCTAAACGCATGGTCAAAGTTTCATGTAACACTGGCTCTTAGACAGCTGCAACAGAAGTTACCTAATATGGATCTACATTCTTTGCATAAGCATGTATAGCATCTGATTTAGGTAGTGTTGTAAGCAAGCAATGAAGACCCAGTAGCTCCTACAGGAGCTGTCTGATATGGGTCTATATTGTTATAATGCTGTAATTCATCTGAAAGTTCTGACACTGCAAGTATTTGAACAGCATGGCCTACCCATGTATGAATAGTATTTAGAGCTCTTTATAATGTCTGATTCATGCTAATGTAGTAGCAAACAGTGTAGACCCTGTAGTTTGATTTGGGTCTACACTGTTTGCCTAAGCATACCTGTCCAACACTTACAAATTACAAATTTGGAATCTGTAACTGATAAGGTATAGGAGATATGCTCCGGACAAGCCTTTAGTAAAATCAAGGTCAAGGGCACATTGACCTGAAAATGGTACGCGACACTCCGCCATCCCAAGATGAACTCACACACCAAATTTGGAATCCGTAGCTGGTAAGGTATAGGAGATATGCTCTGGACAAGCTTTTTGTATCTGGTAAGGTATAGGAGATATGCTCCGGACTGTAAAATTGAGGTCAAAGGTCAAGGTCAGTTACACGACTCTCCGCCATCCCAAGATGAACTCACAAACAAAATTTGGAATCCGTAGCTGGTAAGGTATAGGAGAAATGCTCCGGACAAGCTTTGTGTAAAATCGAGGTCAAAGGTCAAGGCAACAGTGACCTGAAAATGGTACGTGACACACCGCCATCCCAAGATAAACTCACACACCAAATTTGGAATCCGTAGCTGGTAAGGTATAGGAGATATTCTCTGGACAACCTTTTTTGTAAAATCGAGGTCGAAGGTCAAGGTCACAGTGACCTGAAAATGGTACGCGACATTCCTCCATCCCAAGATGAACTCACACACCAAATTTGGAATCCGTAGCTGGTAAAGTATAGGAGATATACTCCAGACAAGCTTTTTGCAGCTGGTAAGGTATAAGCTTTTTGTAAAATCGAGGTCGAAGGTCAAGGTCAAGGTCACAGTGACCTGAAAATGATATGCGACACTCCGTCATCCCAAGATGAACTCACATACCAAATTTTGGATCCGTAGCTGGTAACGTATAGGAGATATGCTCCGGACAAGCTTTTTGTAAAATCGAGGTCAAAGGTCAAGGTCAAGGTCACAGTGACCTGAAAATGGTACGTGACACTCCTCCATCCCAAGATGAACTCACACTCCAAATTTGGAATCCGTAGCTGGTAAAGTATAGGAGATATACTCCGGACAAGCTTTTTGCAGCTGGTAAGGTATAAGCTTTTTGTAAAATCGAGGTCAAAGGTCAAGGTCACAGTGACCTGAAAATGATGTGCGACACTCCGTCATCCCAAGATGAACTCACATACCAAATTTTGGATCCGTAGCTGGTAAGGTATAGGAGATATGCTCCGGACAAGCTTTTTGTAAAATCGGTCAAAGGTCAAAGTCAAGGTCACAGTGATCTGAAAATGGTACGCGACACTCCTCCATCCCAATATGAACTCACACACCAAATTTGGAATCCTTAGCTGGTAAGGTATAGTTGATATACTCCGGACAAGCTTTTTGTAGCTGGTAAGGTATAAGCTTTTTTTAAAATTGAGGTCAAAGGTCAAGGTCAAGGTCACAGTGACCTGGAAATGGTACGCGACACTCCGCCATCCCAAGATGAACTCACACACCAAATTTGGAATCTGTAGCTGGTAAGGTAAAGGAGATATGCTCTGGACAAGCTTTTTGTAAAATCAAGGTCAAAGGTCAAGGTCACAGTGACCTGAAAATGGTACGCGACATTCCTCCATCCCAAGATGAACTCACACACCAAATTTGGAATCCGTAGCTGGTAAAGTATAGGAGATATACTCCAGACAAGCTTTTTGCAGCTGGTAAGGTATAGGCTTTTTGTAAAATCGAGGTCGAAGGTCAAGGTAAAGGTCACAGTGACCTGAAAATGATATGCGACACTCCGTCATCCCAAGATGAACTCACATACCAAATTTTGGATCCGTAGCTGGTAAGGTATAGGAGATATGCTCTGGACAAGCTTTTTGTAAAATCGGTCAAAGGTCAAGGTCAAGGTCACAGTGATCTGAAAATGGTACGCGACACTCCTCCATCCCAATATGAACTCACACACCAAATTTGGAATCCTTAGCTGGTAAGGTATAGTTGATATACTCCGGACAAGCTTTTTGTAGCTGGTAAGGTATAAGCTTTTTTTAAAATCGAGGTCAAATGTCAAGGTCAAGGTCACAGTGACCTGGAAATGGTACGCGACACTCCGCCATCCCAAGATGAACTCACACACCAAATTTGGAATCTGTAGCTGGTAAGGTAAAGGAGATATGCTCCGAACAAGCTTTTTGTAAAATCGGTCAAAGGTCAAGGTCAAGGTCACAGTGATCTGAAAATGGTACGCGACACTCCTCCATCCCAAGATGAACTCACACACCAAATTTGGAATCCTTAGCTGGTAAGGTATAGGAGATATACTCCGGACAAGCTTTTTGTAGCTGGTAAGGTATAAGCTTTTTTTAAAATCGAGGTCAAAGGTCAAGGTCAAGGTCACAGTGACCTGGAAATGGTACGCGACACTCCGCCATCCCAAGATGAACTCACACACCAAATTTGGAATCTGTAGCTGGTAAGGTAAAGGAGATATGCTCCGGACAAGCTTTTTGTAAAATCAAGGTCAAAGGTCAAGGTCAAGGTCACAGTGACATGAAAATGGTACACGACACTCCGCCAACCCAAGATGAACTCACACACCAAATTTGGTATCTGTAGCTGATGTGACAAAGGAAATATACTCCGGACAAAAGGTACACACACCCACACACCTAAAATTCATTATAACATCTCAAATTTATTATAAAATTTCATTGAAATACAATCAGTTGTTGCCGAGTAATAGCATGGACATGAAAAGTAGTAATGTATAAAAAGTTGATCTAGGAGCAATAACTTAAATAATGACATCATGAATATTTATAAGCTCAATTTTTAAGGAATGTTTTTGCTTTGACAAATAATGTAGAATTAGATCTATTTCATGTCAAAAGCAAACAGATAATACCCAGATCAGACGGCTCCTATAGGAGCCGTCTGATCTGGGTCTACTCTGTTTGCAATGCATGATATGGTGTTTCTATGAAGGAAAGGGTTACATCAAGTCAGTATTTGTTATAGCAACAAAGCATAACAAGCGAAAAATGCGGAAACCGTATTAAAGCCGGATTTTTTGTGTTAACAATTTACCTTATAATTTGGGAAATATTCTTATTTTACATGAGATGATGACTGCATTCAGAAATTTTAGTTACACATGATTATATGTATGTGAAATTCACAATGAAAAAACCCCCAGTTAA
Organism: Azorinus chamasolen; assembly: GCA_963576725.1. Taxonomy (NCBI): domain Eukaryota; kingdom Metazoa; phylum Mollusca; class Bivalvia; order Cardiida; family Solecurtidae; genus Azorinus; species Azorinus chamasolen. The sequence goes on from OY755245.1 coordinate 42,836,992, forward strand.
CTGTATTTTCAAGATAATGATCTTGACCTGATTTCATATACATGTATCATATCAACTGATGGACCTTCACCCAAGCCATCTACATACCAAAAAGCAATTGCCCTGCATTTACATTTCTTTACATATAAGCAATGTTAAAGTCTGTTAAAGGCGACAAGGTTTCAAAAAAGTAACCTTGACCTTGACCTGATTTCATGTTTTCTTGTATCAACTGAAAGGTCTTAACCAAATATATCTGCATGCCCAAAAATGAATTGCCTAGATTATGTAGATCATAAGTTATAACAAAATTTTAAAGTTTATTAAACAAGATGGCCCTTAATCGCTCACCTGATTACCATAGATTTAAAATTTTGCTGGGTAGCCCATGGGTAGGGCCAATATTGACCTTAGGGACAATATTTGAACAATATTGATAGTGGATCATGAGCAGTGGTTCTGCAGAACAAGAATTTCAAAGATTTAGTATATTGATTTTATCAAGACAATGATTCTGACCAATGAAGATTGGGCTAAAAATGTGCCCTCTAGAGTATTTTTTCTAAGATTTGACCTAGTGACCTACTTTTTATTCCCACCCAACCCATGATCACACCCAACCTTGATATCACCAAGACAAACACTGTGAGCAAGTTTGAAGAAGACTGGGCTAAAAATGTGGCCACTGGAGTGTAAACTAGATTTTTCTAAGATATAACCCAGTGACCTACTTTTTGACCTCACATAACCCACTTTCAAACTTGTCAAAGATTTTATTAGGACAATCATTCTGACCAATTTTCATGAAGACTTGGCTATAAATGTGACCCCTAGTGTGTTCACAATGTTTTCCTACTATTTGACCTAGTGACCTAGTTTTTAACCCCACATAACCCACTTTCAAACTTGTTTGAGATGTTATCAAGACAATCATTAAGACTAAGTTTCATGAATATTGGACAAAAAATGTGACCATTAGAGTGTTCACAAGGGTTTTCTACTGTTTGACATAGTGCCCTAGTTTTTAACCCCACTTGACCCACTTTCAAACTTGTTTGAGGTGTTATCAAGACAATCATTAAGACTAAGTTTCATGAATATTGGACAAAAAATGTGACCACTAGAGTATTCACAAGGTTTTTCTACTGTTTGACCTAGCGCCCTAGTTTTTAACTCCACTTGACCCACTTCTGAACTCGTCTGAGATTTTATCAAGACATTCATTCTGACCAAGTTTCGTGAAGATTGGACTAAAAAAGTGACCACTAGAGTGTTCACAAGATTTTTTTACTGTTTGACCTAGTGACCTAGTTTTTTATCCCACACAACCCACTTTTCAAACTCCTCCAAGATTTTATCAAGACAATCATTCTGACAAAGTTTCATGAAAATTGGGCTAAAAATGTGACCTCTAGAGGGTTCACAAGGTTTTCCTATTATATGACCTAGTTTTTAACCTAACTTGACCCACTTTCGAACTCGTCCGAGATTTTATCAAGACATTCATTCTGACCAAGTTTCATGAAGATTGGACTACAATTGTGACCACTAGAGTGTTCACAAGCAAATTGTTGACTGGACATTCAAGTCTCCCAAAAGCTCACCCTGAGCCTTGCCCAGGTGAGCTAAAAAAGCAAAGTTTTAAAAACAGTGACCTTGACCATGATCCAATTTCATGTATCCTTGTATCAACTGAAAGACCTTCACCCCAGCTATCTGCATACCAAATATAAATTGTCTAGCATATGTAGTTCAGAAGTTACAACAAAATTTTAATGACAGCCAAGTTTTCAAAATAGTGACATTGACCTGATTTCAGGTATCTTTATGTCATCTGTAAGGTCCTTACCAAAGGTATCTGAATACCAAAGGTGAATTGCCTAGCATTCCTGGATCAGAAGTTATAGCAAAATGTTAAAGTTTGTTAAAAACAGTTTTCAAAATAGTGACCTTAACCTTGACCCAATTTCATGTATCCTTGTATAATCTGAAAGGCTTTCACAAAAGCTATCTCCATGCCATATATATGTGGTTCAGAAGTTAAGACAAAATGTTGAAGTTTTTCAATGGGCAACTTGGATCAAAATAGTGACCTTGACCTAATTTCAAATATATTTATTTCAATTGAAAGGCCTTTACCAAGGCCATCTGTATACCCAAAATGAATTGCCTAGCATTTGTAGTTCAGAAGTTATAGCAATGTTAAAGTTTGTTAAAAATGGCAAAGTTTTCGAAATAGTGACCTTGACCAGATTTCATGTATCAAGTGAAAGGCCTTCATCCAAGCTATCTGCATACCAAATATGAATTGTCTAGCTTAAATAATTCAGAAGTTATTAGCAATGTTAAACTTCTGTTAAAGACGGCACGCCGCCCACCCAGCGCCCACCCGCCCAGTTTTCGCCAAACTATACGCCGAGATTTTTCTAAAAAAAATCCGGCTAAAAATTAATACTTTTAAAAAACTATTAAGGGGTATTCTCTACAAAAAAAAATCCAATAAGAAGGCTGTTATAATAAACACATCTATTATGGTAAATCTTACCAAAAATTTCATTGAAACTGAATTAGTAGCTGAAAAAAACAAACAAGATGTGTTTGTGAAACACTATGCCCCGTCCAATTTGACCTTTGACCCTAAAGGATGACCTTGACCTTGACATGCCACCCCCTCAAAAAGTGCAGCTTCATGAGATACACATGCAAGCCAGATATCAAGTATCTATCTCTACTGGTTCAAAAGTTATGGCCAATGTTAAAGTTGGTGATATGACCTATATATGTGACCTCCGACCTTGAAGGATGAACTTGACCTTGACATGTCACCCCTCAAAATGTGAGGCTTTATGAGATACATATGCATGTCAAATATCAAGACTCTATCTGTACTGGCTCAAAAGTTATGACCAATGTTAAAGTTGCTGACAAACAAACAGACAGACAGGGCAAAAACAATATGCCCCCAGATCTGATAAAAATCAAATTGTGTCTAATACACCCAAACCCTTCACTCCATAAATACGCCTTTGCAAACAGAGTAGACTCAGATCAGACAGCTCCTGTAGGGTCTGCTCTGTTTGCTTAGGAAGTCATATAGATATGTCTACAGTTTCTGCCAATGCCAAAAATTCATGTGTTCATGTGCCATAATAAAAATTAATCTAATTATTATTCATGATGTTATTATTTCTTGCATGAATATTTATGGAGAAAAGTTTTAGGGATAGGAACCTGCTTTACATAATCTGGAAGCCAGACGGCTGTAAATGACCCTTTAACCTATTCCTTCATACTGACACCTCTGTAAAAGTCACTTTTTGAAACCATTGTGATAAATATTTATCACAATGGTTTCAGTACTACACAATTCTAAAATGTTCCCTTCCTCTAGTTAATGCTGTTTTGGTAGGTTTATTCAACGAGGTTGGGTCTAAAAATAGCCTATGAGGTAATGGGTTAACAGAATAAACTTTGTGTAGACTGAAAAGATGTTACTGATGTTGTAGGAGTGGAATGACCACAATTATTTGAAATATGAATCAAGCATTGGAAAAAAATGGAGCAGGAATTAATTGCAACCAAATCAATTAAATTCAGATTTTTATTGGGCATTACATAACGCAAAATGTCAATCGCAACACACTTCAATCCTTTCCTTCATACAACTGCTTTTTCATACCTTTGCAAAAAAAGAGAAGACTCAGATCAGATGATTCCTGTAAAAGCCGTCTGATCGGGGTCTGCACTGTTTGCTTATGCAATTAAATAGATATTAATTTACGTTTTTTTTTGTATATGCATAAATTCCCTTAAAAATTTACATAATATAAATTAAGTTAATAAATATTCATGAAAAAATCATTTCAGCCATAAATGTTCATCAGGAAAAGAGTTAACGCACAGCTTTCACGGTGCCTACATCTTAACCCTTAACTTCAAGAATATTCATAAAAGAAATAATTACGTCATGGATATTGATTAGATTAATTTGTAAAATTGCATATTTACACATGAAATTTTTGCCAAAGCAGAAGCTGTAGAATCATATGATATCTATATTATATAACAAGCAAACAGAGCAGACCCTGGTCAGACGGCTCCTATTTGAGCTGTCTAATTTGGGTCTACTCTGCTTGCAAAGGCGAAGAAAGGCGTATTTATAGAGTAAATGGTTAACCTCTGATTGCCTATTCTGCAACACTGATCTTCACCATGTGGATATATCTACATGTATATGGATTTTGTGCATAAAACACTGCTAGCTTATAACTTATAGATGATTTAACCCCTTTCCCTCATGGAAACGCATATTCACACTTTGGCAAACAGAATAGACACAGATCAGATGACTGCTATAGGAGCCATCTGAACAGGGTCTTCTCTGTTTGCTAATTGAATTATAATATAAGACTCTCTTCTTCAACTTCTACCATTAATTACCAAATTCTCCTATGTACATATGCCATTATGAAAATTCAGCTAATCAAGCTTCATATGGTCAAAACTTCTTGCATAACATTCCTGAGATAAAGGGTTAAAAATTGACAATTAGTCAAAGTAAAAATAAAATAAAACAAGAGCACCGCAAGCGGGTGCCAACGCTCGTCTGTTGTCATTGTCCAAAAATACAAAGTTTTGAAATCATGAGTTTATGGTTCTTATGTAGGGACCTTCCCCTCAATGAGACCTACTAACCTATGAAGTTTCATGTTGATACCTTTTATACTTTTCGAGTTATGGTCAATTGTCAATGGTCAAAGATTTCGGACGACGACAACTACGACGCGAACGCCGGAGTTACGACAATAGCTCGTTATTACTTCGAAACAGAAGAGCTAAAAAGGAGAAATTTAAAATACAAGGTATAAAAAGCTGCATCAGATATAAACTGTAAAAGCTCCTAGCTCCATAGGCCATGATACAGGAAGAACACAAATTGAAATATGCATGCACTGCATTGCAATTTCAAAGCTTTTAACTGTATTCATGTAAGAAATAATAAAATCATGAATATTTCTTAACTTTTTTTTCATAATGATAAATTTTTCAAAGGAATTTTTGGCTTATACAAAAACAGTAGGATCAGATCTATATAATTTCATAAGCAAACAGAGCAGACCCTGATCAGATGGCTCCTACAGGAGCCATCTGATCTGGGTCTACTCTGTTGAAAAGGCGTGAAGACATTTATGTGAAGGGAAGGGATAAAATAATTTAAGCCATGTCACAGAAAGCAGATGTTCAGACATTGCAAAGATCAGTTGCAGCATTTGAGTTGCAGTATTTATTCAGGGTCTGCACTGTCTGCATACAAAGCTTGAAGCTATGGTTATGGACAAACATTGAAGACCCTGATCATACACATTTTTCCAATACAGCAGCTGGTCTGGATTCACTGGATCCACTCTATGAAAATGTTTGAAGTTTCTTTTTCCTGTGATGCTGTGTATAACTCTTTACTTTATACATACAAATATTTACACATTTACAAACAGAATAGACCCAGATGACAGCTTCTACAGATGTTTGATCTGGGTCTGCACAGTTTGTTTAAATAGTGTCACAGATTTGATCTACACTGTCTGCCATGGGAGAATATTCCCTACTTTCATATGTGATAACAAAAATTAACACTTCACTTGCTATTCACGTCAATATACCTACCTGTAAATAGTGAAGACCCAGATGAGACAGCTCCTGCAGGAGCTGTCTCATCAGGGTCTGCACTATTAACAAGTTGATTGTGCAACCAGTGCACTCCACAGCAGTGATTGCACAGCGAGATACTTGTACACAGTGAAGATATATGTAATTATACAACATGGCATGGGTAAAGAAGGAGAAATGTGTTTTAAAATTCAGTAAGAGAAGGGTTAACTTTATCAATATTTTTTAAGTCATTATATTTCTACATGAATATATTCATGAAGAAAAAGAGTTAATCCTTTCCCTCATATAAACACTTTTTCACGCCTTCACAAACAGACTAGACCCAGATCAGACCGCCCCTGTCTGATCATGGTCTGCTCTGTTTGCTTATAAAATTACAACAGATCTGACAGTCTCTACCAATACCAAAAACTCCTGTGTACATACACCATTATAAAAAATCAGCAAATAACTATTCCTGATATCATATTTCTTACATGAATACTGAACAGGAAAAGGGTTATTATCACAACCACAGAGCTATCGGCCTATCACAACAGATCACATTTGTTTTTCATCCCCACTTCTTGAATTTCGTCACTTCCCATCACTTTTGTTCTGAACTACCAGGTGATACAAAGCTGCTGGAATTTCAACCATTTCATTTTTTTTGTCTGCAAAAATTGTCTACTACATCTTTTTCAACCCTGTACTCAATAAAATATAGCTTTTAATGCCTCTGCTCTGCAAACAGGGTAGATCCAGATCTGATGGCGCCTGTATGAGTTGTCTAGTCAAGATCTGCTAATGATTGTTTTCTTAACAAGAGGGCCAGAATGGCCCTGAAGCGTTCACCAGACAATCAGAGGAGAAGAGCTTCAAAGTTTTCACTATATGTTTCTATTGAAAACTGGCTACCCCTGCAACGGGGCCAATTTTGACCCCAGGGGCATAATTTATATACATGTAACTTTTGTAGAGGACCTGAACATGATGCTATGTGCCAAATATGAAAGCTGAGAACCTTCCAGTTTCAGAGAAGAAGATATTCAAAGATTTCACTATTTGTTTCTATTGAAAACTGCCCACCCCTGGGGCGGGGCCAATTTTGACCCCAGGGCCATAATTTATATAACTTTTGTAGACGACCTAAACATGATGCTCAGTGCAAAATATGAAAGCTGAGAGCCTTCCAGTTTCAGAGGAGAAGGTTTTCAAAGATTTCACTATTTGTTTCTATTGAAAATAGCCCACCCCTGGGACGGGGCCAATTTTGACCCCGGGGCCATAATTTATATAACTTTTGTAGAGGATCTGAACATGATGCTATGTGCCAAATATGAAAGCCGAGAGCCTTCCAGTTTCAGTGAAGAAGATTTTCAAAGATTTCACTAATTGTTTCTATTGAAAATTGCCCACTCCTGGGGCGGAGCCAATTTTGACCCCAGGGCCATAATTTATATAACTTTTGTAGAGGACCTGAACATGATGCTCTGTGCCAAATAAGAAAGCTGAGAGCCTTCCAGTTTCAGAGAAGAAGATTTTCAAAGATTTCAATATTTGTTTCTATTGAAAATGGCCCACCCCTGGGGTGGGGCCAATTTTGACCCCAGGGCCATAATTTATATAACTTTTGTAGAGGACCTGAACATGATGCTATGTGCCAAATATGAAAGCTGAGAACCTTCTGGTTTCAGAGGAGAAGATTTTCAAAGTTTTACTATATGTTTCTATTGAAAACAAGGCACCCCTGGGGCGGGGCCAATTTCGACCCCAGGGCCATAATTTATATAACTTTTGTAGAGGACCTTAACATGATGCTCTGTGCCAAATATGAAAGCTGAGAACCTTCCAGTTTCAGAGAAGAAGATTTTCAAAGATTTCACTATTTGTTTCTATTGAAAACTGCCCACCCCTGGGGCGGGGCCAATTTTGACCCCAGGGCCATAATTTATATAACTTTTGTAGAGGACCTAAACATGATGCTATGTGCCAAATATGAAAGCTGAGACCCTTTTGGTTTCAGAGGAGAAGATTTTCAAAGTTTTACTATATGTTTCTATTGAAAACAAAGCACCCCTGGGGCAGGGCCAATTTTGACCCCAGGGCCATAATTTATATAACTTTTGTAGAGGACCTAAAGATGATACTATGTGCCAAAGATGAAAGCTGAGAACCCTGTAGATTCAGAGGAGAAGATTTTTAAAGGTTCAAATTGTTGACGACTGACGACGGACGACGCACGCGGACGGACATCAGGCAATCACAAAAGCTCAACCTGAGCACTGTGCTCTGGTGAGCTAATAATATAGATCTGCAGATACAGCTTCTGCCATGACTAAAAATCCCCATGTTTATATGTCATTATCAGAAATCATGTAATTAATATTCATGATGCCAATATTTCTTAAAAGAATAATTTTGCAGTAAAGGGTTAAAAACAGCACCGGTGTGTCAAACTAAGGCATCTTAAGGAGACACACAGTTACTTGGCACTTCATTTCGATCCAAACTATTACAAAGGTCGTTAACCCTTTCCTCCAAAAATACGCCTTTTCTACGCCTTTGCAAACAGAGTACATCGAGATCAGACGGCTCCTATAGGAGCTGTCTGATCATGGTCTGCTCTGTTTGCTTATGGAATAACATCTGATTATAATAATCTGATTTTACAGTTTCTGATTCAGTGAAACTTGCAAATATTATGTGCCATTTAAAATTTAACCTAATTGATATTTATGACTTCATTATTCTAACATGAATATTCATGGAGTAAAGGGTTAAATATTAGTCCATGAAACAGTTAATCATCTTCGTCTGATTAGGATCTGTTTTGTTTGCTTATAAAATAATATAGATCTGATTCCAGTTTCTGCCCCAGCTAAAACATCCTGTGTTCATATTCAGCTCACAAATATTCCTGACATCATTATTGCTTAACCCTTTACTCCATCAATATTCATGTAAGAAACAATGACATCATGAATATTAATTAACCCTTTCCCTCTTATAAACGTGTTTTCACGCATCTGCAGAGTAGACCCAGATCAGACGGCTCCTAGAGGAGCCGTCTGATCAGGGTCTACTCTGTTTGCTAATAGAATTTCAAAGATCTCTGTCTTTACTTTCTAAAATGGCTACAATGTTCTACCTTCCATATTTCATTATAACTTTTTTGTCCATGAATATTCAGTAGGTATTGAAATGTGTAATAAACACAGAACAGGGAAAGGGTTAAGAAATAATAAATTCATACCAGTGTTTTATCATGCAATCGAACACGGGTAGGAGTTGAGATGCTTATAATTAAATCACTTGGCTGATATCTCAACGACTACCCGTGTTCGATTGCACGATATAAACTGGTATAAATTTATTATTTCGATTCTAACACTTCAATTTAACTATAATTTACACCGCCACAACGGCACTACGTTTCTCATCGTACGAATTTTCGAAGCCATATTACGTCACGTTAAGCTGTTACAGCACGTGCGGTGTTTTATGGAGAATTCAAACATAGATACGTCCCTTCTTTGTTTATGTAGATGTGTGCACGAGGTGTGTCAGAATTAAGATTAATTGTTGTTATAGCACATGGACACAGAAATGTTTGGCCATGGCAGAAACTGTAGAATTGTATCTATATTAATCATAAGCAAACAGAGCAGACCTTGATCCTGTAGGAGCTGTCTTATCTGGGTCTACTTTATTTGTAAAGGCGTAGAAAGGCGTGTTAATGGAATGGGGTAAAGGGTTGAATGAATATTCATCAGATAAATGGTTGATCATTTTCTATGATGACTGTAACCAAACTGGCCATACTCTGTATCTGTATCTTTATTTTGGCGCCAGTTTCCTTGACTACCGTAACCTCTGTTATATGAATTTCCTTGACCACCATAGCCTCTGTTATATGAATTCCCATACCCACCACCCCGAGAATCATTTCTATGGCTGTAAGAATTTCTACTGTTTCCTGGACCTTTATAGTTATGACAGTCCCTATACTGTCCTTCACTATGCTGGTAGCTATGGTAACTATTGTTCCTTTGACGTTGAAAATCCTGCCACTCTCCATGCTCTTCATGAAAACCTGAGGCTCCATTGTAATTTTCACTAGAACTACTTGTGTGAGACCTCCATCTTTCTTGAGAGTGTCTTTGTTTGTTTCTGTCATGACTAGGATAATGTCTGTCGTCATGGTGATGATAGTGACTGTGAGAATGTCTATTTCTAGATTCCCAATGGTCCCTGTGCTTAGGATGAGAGGCACTCCTGGGATTTCTTTCCCTGTCACTATACATATGTTCATCTTCTCTATGTCTTTGTTTCTGTCTAGTCTGAGAGGTTTTCCCAGTCATATGTGTTTCAACTTTTTCACCTGCAACACTTTCCTTTTCATCTCTGAAAAAAAAAATCTTATTATATAAACACTCAAACCAAGGGGGACTGACAATCACTTAGCCCAACATAGCTGTGGTTGAAACCCAGTCTAGTCTTTTATGTGAGAAAGCCTTTCAGCTGGCTTGCGGTAGGTCGGTGACTCTACGTAGGTATTCTTAACCCATTCCCTTATAGGCTATTTTTAGATACAACCTCTTTGAATAAATCTATCGAAAAGGAGCATTAACTAGAGAAAAGGAAAATTTTATTATTTTGTAGTTTGAAATCATTGTGATAAAAAGAGCATTTGCTCCTATAGGAGCAAATGCTCTATTTATCACAATGGTTTCATAAAGTGACTTTTACAGAGTCGTCAAAAGTCGTCATGAAACAGTGCTACTAATTCCGTACACAGAAGAATATGTGGGGTCATCATCTACCTGCAAAATCAGCTGGACGTAGCAATATGACTGAAATACTGTTAACCCAGGGTCCCTTTTCCTGTTCTATATGTATTCCAAATTTCAATACCTACTGAATATTCATGGACAAGATAGTTATATAGAGAATAATAGGTTAGTGCCGTAGATGGGACGCTTTATCCGACGAGGGGAGAAAACGTTGAGGCGAGGCTTGCAGAGCCTGAACTGTTTTCTCTCCGAGTCGGATAAAGGCGTCCCATCTACGGCACTAACCTATTATTCTATTTATCCAGTCAATTTGGTTATATCTTTTTTCATAGACTCATAAAACATACGAATATTGAAATAATTTGCATTGAAAATGCGGGTTTTCGACCAACGGACCTCCCTTTTCATTTCCATTCTAGAGACGTAAATAATGAGCTACCGCAGAGGAAAATAGTTTCGATATTTACATTACAAGAGGGGAAAACGTGGTTGAATTTGAAAAATAAGATCATTTGAATCGAGAGTCGATATGTTTATTCAAACAGACATGATAATATTCTCCCGGAGGCTCTCTGGTCAAATTCGAGTTCCATCGTCTCGGTTTCTATTTTTAGATAGGGCTAACGTCACTCATAAATCGATGGAACTGAACAGCCTATATTTAGGTCTATGATAATCACCGCCCCTGTAAGAGCTTATCAATCAAATTATTATGAGAGTGAAACGAAAATTTTTACTATTTATCTGTAAATCTTTGCTCCCCGACTTGATATTTATCAAAAACGCGTTTCGCCAGCGGTGAATTAAATTAATAAAGCTGATAAATCAACGTCGCTTTGTATGTGGCCTCAGTGGCGTAATCAGTAAGCACGACGTCTCTAGAGAGATTAAATTTGGCTTTTGTAGAAGCAGACGCGGGTTCGAATCCAGCTATAGCTATTTTTTTATTTTTTTTTCTTCTTTGAATATATTGGTGAATTTTCTGTTAGATCTATTCCGACAACATGTTCATGCATATTTACAGAAAATTAAAATAGTTCCACGGTTATAGAATCATTCCGCCTATCTACTAATCTAATAAACCTTCTACTACCGGAAGTAACCTAATAAACCTAAGTTTATTTGCACCCCCTTTATTATGTCACTAGAGAAGCCTGGTGACTGGATAAAATGAAATCTTGAAGGTGGAACATTGTAGTCATTTTTTAAACTAAAGAAACAGATTTATTAAATGCCATTAGCAAACAGAATAGACCCTCATACACCTGGGTCTGATCTGGGTCTACTCTGCAAATGCCTGAAAAGCGTTAATATGAAAGAAAGGGTTAAAGCAACATAAAACCCAATACATATAAACAAACAAATCAAACTATTGTCATCAAATCTGTCATATTTCGTGGATGGACCAGTTTCGGTGCACTTAGCAATCAAACTGATCGCGGTGATCACAAATCTTAAAATTGTATAAATAAAACTAATAGTACCTTTGTAATAGGTCTTCTAAGTTAAACCAGTGTAAATTAATTCCCAAAGTATTCCATATTTATCGCGGTTGAAACCGTGTTAATGACGTAGCCATTTTGTGTTATTTTTGTGTTTATCTGCCCTATTTCGGTGCGGCTTTTTTTTATCCAAATACAGTGTTCAACAAAAGTGTATGACTACATTTGTAAATTAAACGTAGTAGGTCAGTAACTTATTTTTTAACTTTGAACTGTTAAAACAAAATGAAATGCATATCAAACAAATTATGCATGGTGTAACGAGTTTTAGGTATTTTAATAACAAGAACCATTCATTGTCAATGTTCTTACCTTGTTTAAACTCAGTTTTCCCTGGAATTTGTGCATTTTGACTATAAAACAACTCTAGTAAGACTTTTTTCCAGTAAAATATTATTGGATTTAAATCTAGTAGGTATCTTTCCGGCATTAATAAGATTAGGTCTCTATCCTGTATGAATAAACTAAAGTATATCTCTGCTCTGTAGGGTCTCTCTCCTATGTGAAAAATATAGTGAAGGGCATACTTTTGGACAAAGCCTGTACTTGAAAAAAATGAGCAGAGACATCGAAGACGCGTGACTTTGCTGCAGCATATGACAATAAATGTGTATCCCTACAAAATTGAGAGAAACGATTTCAAGACAGTATTTTTTGGAACAAACATTATCTAAGTGAAAACAGACATAAGGAAAATGGCTGAAATTGCTATGCTTTATCAAATATAGTAAGTAACTTAATTGTTTGCAGCACATTTTAGATTTTTTTGACAGCGATGACAGGTATTTGTTTATTTAGTGGATTGCAAAAAGTGATGACGTAATTCAGCTCTTCTTAAAGAAGATATCGTTTCCCAAGTAAAGTGCACCGAAATAGGGCATGCACCGAAACAGGGCCATCGACGATTCATCAAGGTGCATATTCATATGAGATGTCAGTGATCCTGGAACCAGTTATCACCTACAGCTTACAACTTTACCCCATGAATATTCAAGTAAGCAATAATGGCATCATGAATATTAATGACATCAATTTCTAAAATTGCATCTGAAGTTTTAGCCAAGGCAGAATAAAATCTATATCATTTCATAAGCAAACAGAACAGACTCTGATGAGACAGCTCCTGCAGGAGTCATCTGATCTGGATCTACTTAGTTTGGAGTAAAGCTTTAACCATTCCCTGTTTTATGTTTATTCCAAATTTCAATACCTACTGAATATGCAAGGACAAAATAGTTACAATGAAATATGGAAGGTGGAACACTGTAGCCATTTTTGAAAGTAAAGAAACATATCTATCAAATTCCGTTAGCAAACAGAGCAGACCCTGATCAGACGGCTCCTATAGGAGAAAGGTTTAGAAAGGTGTATTAATGGAGTAAAGGTTTAAAAGCAAATCGTAACCATTCAAAATGTAAACAAGAAATATGTCCATGGGATACAGACTTACTTAAGACTATGTAACTATAGTATGATGTTAGATAGGGGAACATTACTACAAAGTGTATGACTATCTATCTTATAAAGTTGCTTAACCCTAGGTCAAATATTTCAGAAGTTACGCACAACAAAATACATGTGACAGATTGACAGACAAAATCACACCTAAATTACCCCCACCCCACCCGAAAAATATTAATCCTTTCCTTCATATAAACACCTTTTCATGCATTGTTTTATTCTTATTTATTTATTCGCCTCCAGTAGCAGAGAGCAAAAAGAAACTTACAAAATAAAGTATTTTAAAATGAAAATACTAAATAACATAAAGTATGAATATGCGCATTACCACTTTAGTTACAAATTATATAACACCCTGCCAGTATCTCAGGTATACATTATTCCCACTTAGCCCTCTGCAACATGACAAAGCCTCCCAATGTTATGTTCAAAAACAGTTAATCTAACTGCAATATGCCAAAACAGCAAGTAACTTTCTGTACAAGATATTTAAGCATATGCAAATGCACCATAACATATGACAAGTGGATTATCTGAGCAGTTGCGTCTAATGCTATTTTAATAGGGACCTAAATACGCTTTGACCAAATAGCTCACATATATTGCTCCAGTCTTTGTCTCAAGTTCTCATTTCTTGTAGGAGCATTCTGATCAGGGTCTGCTATGTTTGCTAAAGGAATTTGATAGATCTGTTTCTGTAGTGTCTAAAATGGCTACAATTTGCCCATGAATATTCAAATGGGTTTTGAAATTTGGAATAAATATAGAACAGGGAAAGGGTTAAAGAATCAAAATTTATTGAAAATGCTTGGAAATGTTGAGTGCTTGTATGTCAGTTCTTACCGAAGGTTGTTGCGAAGGTCTTCCAAGTAATTCTCTCTTTCTATTGGATAGCCCCTGGCCTCACCATAGGCTGAAAATGAAATATGACATCAGCCTAATCTGTAAACTCTGTCCTGTACAATTAATACTTTGGTATTGGTAGAAACTGAACACTCAGAACTATCATAATTCTATAAGCAAAGAGAAGACCCTGATCAGCTAGCTCCTACTGGAGCTGTTGGATCTGGGTCTACTTTCTTTACAAATGCCTGAAAAGGCGCTTATATATATTATATGTGGGAAAGGGTTCAGATAACCATAATAAAGCTAGTACATTGTATGCTAAATTATTAGATATGTAGCAAACAAAAATTCAGGATGATTAATGTCGACATTGGCTCACTGATTTTTAATATTATCATTACTGTAACACATTAGCAGTTTCCCTGTTGCATATTCATGTAAGAAGTTATGACATCATGAATATTTAAGAGATTTAGGCAAATGTACAGAAGATATTTTGGTCTTGGTAGAAACTGTAGAGTCAGATCTATCATAAATTCATAAGCAAACTCTGTTTACAAATGTGTAAAAAAGCATTTATAAGAGAAAAAGGGTTAAAGAACCTGTATTTTTTTTTCTCTCTTACCTTCTATTGCATCATCTGGCTTAATGTTTAATCTGTCAATCATGTATCTGAAAAGCAACAATCCATGGCTTAATCCTTTGATTGCCAAATTTTCAAAGTGAAATTGTCCATCAATGATTTAATAACAGAAGTCCACTCGAAACTAAAGGGTAAATTCATGTGGGAAAGAATGTAGGCGAGTAAACAGTGCTGGTTTTGACTAGAGAGTTCCTATAGAAACCATCTGATCTAGGTCTTCACTGTTGGCAAATACCATTTAACTGGTTTCATGCAAACATATCGAATAAATTCCATGTCATAATCTAATTTACAATTTGTATTCCTACAAACTTTGGCAAAATACAGTCAAAAAAAGTATTGTTATCATAGATCTCCATAAATACGCCTTTCTACGCCTCTATAATAAACACTTCTTGAAACCATAGTAATAAATAGAACATTTGCTCCAATGCTCTATTTATCACAATGGTTTCAGAACTATACAATTAAAAAAAAAAATTTCTATAGTAAATGCTCCTTTTCGGTAGATTCATTCAGAGAGGCTGGATCTAAAAATAGACTGAGGGAATGGGTAAAGACAGGTGGCAGATTAATGCATGGTGAACATCATGCAGAGAACTCCTCTGATTTCTCAGCCAAACTTTATCTTGCCAGTACTCATTAGAATCACCACAGAAACGGAATTCAAGTGAGTCCCACCAAGATTGGGTTTGGCAGAGATATATGTATGTTTGACCCTTTCCCGGTTCTATATTTTTTCCAAATTCCAATATCTACAAAATATTCACAACAAAATAGTTATAATGAAATATGGCAGGTGGAACATTGTAGACATTTTAGAAAGTAAAGAAACTGATCTATCAAATTCCATTAGCAAACAGAGCAGACCCTGATCAGATGGCTCCACTAGGAGCCATCTGATGGCTATTTTAGACCTACAGTGAACCCTCGTTTCAACGGAGGTGTTTGTTTCCAGACAATTTGCTGGTATAATGAGGTTGCCGTTATAATGCGTTTAAATATGAAAGGAACCATACGGCCAGTTTTAAACTAGTACCGATGGGTGAACGCTTAATACAGAGCACTTCTTGTGTTCTGCATTAAGCGATCACCTGTCTTACTGGCATTTTACCTATTTATTCAGTGACTGTTTAAAAGACTTAACGGTAATTTTGTTTCTATGCATACTGCCGGTATAACGAGGGTGCCATTGTAACGAATGCCGGTATAATGAGGGTTCACTGTACTAACTAGAGGTTTTTGTCAAAAAAACGGATGTCTCCCCTCTAATAAAAACAATATGTAAAGGGAAATCACTAAAAATGTTATGGTCTTGATGAATGATACTTCCCCTCATTTTGCGTTTTTCACACTACATTTTTCAAGAAGAAAATGATAACAGCTAATAACTCCAAAAATACTGATACCAGATTTATGGCCCTTGTGCATGACACTTACTTTCATCATGCTCTTTCCAGAAATAAAATGTCATTCCAATAGCATCAGTCGAACAGGAGTTATTGATCGGCCAAAAAATGTAACAAAGGGCAATAACTCCAAAAGTATTGAAGCCAGAATTATGGCCCTTGTTCATGACACTTTCTCTCATCATGCTCTTTCCATGTATGAAGTTTCAATACGATGGCAAGAGCCATGTAGGAGTTATCGTCCGAACAAGAAAGAATTAAACAAATGTACAAGGGGCAATAACTCTAAATTTATTGAAGCTCGAGTTAAGGATCTTATGCATGACACTTTCTCTTATCATGATCGTTCCATGTATGAAGTTTCACTCCAATGGCATGTGTCACATAGGAGTAATCATCCGGACAAAAAATTGTGATTTTTTTTTACAAAGGGCAATAACTCCAATATTAGTGAAGCCAGAGTTATGGACCTTGTGCATGACACTTCCTCTCTTTATGATCTTTCCATATATGAAGTTTCAATCCACTGGCATGAGCCATATAGAAGTTATCGTCCGGACAAAAAAGTAGTTTTTTTTTTTACAAAGGGCAATAACTCCTATATTAGTGAAGCCAGAGTTATGTACCTTCTGCATGACACTTCCTCTCATTATGCTCTTTCCATATATGAAGTTTCAATCAACTGGCATCAGGCATATTGAAGTTATTGTCCGGACAAAAAATTATATTTTTTACAAAGGGCAATAACTCCAATATTAGTGAAGCCAGAGTTATGGACCTTGTGCATGACACTTCCTATCGTCATGATCTTTCCATATATGAAGTTTCAATCCAATGGCATGAGCCATATAGGAGTTATCGTCCGGACAAAAAAGTGTGATTTTTTTTTACAAAGGGCAATAACTCCAATATTAGTGAAGCCAGAGTTATGGACCTTGTGCATGACACTTCCTCTCATTATGCTCTTTCCATATATGAAGTTTCAATCAACTGGCATCAGGCATATTGAAGTTATCGTCCGGACAAAAAGTGTGACAGACAGACGGACAGACGGACAGACAGACAACTCTCACGAAAACAATATGTCTCCCCCATATAAATATGGGGGGAGACATAATAAATTAACATAATTGGTTCCCGGTTAATACAAGAGTGAGTATAAGCCTACATACACCTGAACCTACCTACAAACCAAATGGCCTGTTCTGTTGACCCCATGGGTACAATGGACACCAACCAACTTTCCTGAAAATACAAAACTCAACTTTACACTTGATAAAGATGGAATTTTCGGCCATGTTAGATACTGTAGTCATATCTCTACTCAGACAAGCAGATAAAGGTATGTACTCAAATACTGAAATCGTCCTTTCTCCATCAAACCCTATGTTGTGACCACTCTTTAGAATGAATGAATGAATGGTGTTTTACGGCCCATCGACACTGATGGTCATTTAGAGCCAAATGACCAGTCTTTAGAATCATATCTTCAAAACGATTCTAAAGAGTGGTCACAACGTAGGGTTTAGTGGAGAAATAATTTATGCATCTTATCTGGATCTCTACTATATCATAAGCAAACAGAGTAGATCCTGATCAGATGGCTCCTGTAGGAGCCATCTGATCTGGATCTGGCATAGAAAGGCATATTGATGGAGCAAAGGGTTAAAGTTTTCAAAAGTGTGCTGAACTGGTTTATTCTATTTTTTACACAACTGGTGGAGATAGGAGACTGAGCATCCAAATAATTAGAGTAAAAACAGTACACAGAGAGGCGATTTTAATGATTTGCAGCAAGATGCGGTTTGGCAGAAAAATATCAAAGTATGTTAGTTAGATTTAATATATGAGCTTTTTATTGACAGCACCGATATCATGTACAGTACGAGACGAGTTTTTTATCTGAGCCTAAACTGCTTCTGAATGCTGGTAACTTTATAGACATTTGCACTTCTTTACCCTTTCCCTCATATAGACAGCCTTTGCAAACAGAGCAGACCCAGATCAGACGCCTCTTGTAGGAGCTTTCTGTTCAGGGTGTGCTCCGTTTGCTTTATGTGACATCACATTTATCCGATTCTATAGTTTCTACCAAATGCACAAAAAATCTTCTTCTTACGGACCATTATAAAAAGTCAGCTTATAAATATTCATGATATCAGAATTTCTTACATAAATATTCATGAGAGAAAGAGTTACAACTACATAGCAGTGAACATACCCTCATTGCTGGGATCTGACACAAAGTTATCAATGACGCTGGAGAATCTGTAAAGAAACAAACATGTGTTGTTTTCTTTTGTGAAATACTGATCCAAAGGGGACCAATGAGTTGGTGGTATTCAAGTATCAGTAGTAGTGGAAGTAGTGGTGGTGGTAGTAGTAGTTGAAGTAGTAGTAAAATAAGCAGCAACAGTACTGAGTAGTAGTACAATTATTATCATTATTATTATTATTACCATCATCATTGTCATATATTTCATACCAAAATCTATCTTCAGTATTGAACCTTGCAAACCAGCTGATATTGCAACATGTGAAATCAAAACATAAGAGCACTGCCAGCAGCTACCATAGCTTACCATTTAGGGGAAACATCTTAATTCTAAATGGAGCATAACTCAGCATTATTACAAAGTGTCCAGTTTCATGGTGGCCTATGGTATTAAGTTGGACTGGGTTATTTTTAACCTTTTACTTCATAAATACGCCTTTGCATACAGAAAAGACCAAGATCAGATGGCTCCTGTAGGAGCAGTCTGATCAGGGTCTGCACTATTTGCTCATGAAATAACATAGATATAATTCTACAGATTCTAGTATGGCCAAAAATCCATGTGTCAATGTGTCATTATAAAAACTTCATGTAAGAAATCATGACATGATTATTTATTAGCTGAATGTACATGTACTAAGGATGTTTTTGATATTGTGAAATCAGATCAGACCCTACAGAGTGAAGCAAACACCGCAGACCTTACAGAGCTGCCAGATCTGGATCTACTCTATTTGCAAAAGTGTGAAAAAAAGTGTTTATAAGATGGAAAGGGTTCAGGTAGCAGAGTGTGCATTAAGGCAGACACAAGATCACGAAAACCGAGGCAATTTGACAGAAAATCTTTGAAGCTCTGTGTTTAACCCTTTTGTTCATATAAATGCCTTTTCATGCTTTTGCAAACATAGCTGACCCAGATCAGATGGCTTCTGTAGGATCCGTTTGATCAGGGTCTGCTCTATTTGCTTATAAAATTTTAATAGATGACTGAACAGTTTCTACCAATACCAAAACATCCTGTGTACATATACCATTATAGCAATTCACCTAATAAATATTCATGATGTTATAATTTCTTACATGAACATTCGACAAGGATAGGGTTAATACTGCCTTTATAATAAGGTATCCCCCGATTTAACCCTTTCCTCCATAAATACGCCTTTCTACGCCTCTTTAAAAATTCACCTGTTGAAACCATTGTGATAAATAGAGCATTTGCTCCTATAGGTCAACCATTTGCTCAATGGTTTCAAACTGCAAAAATTCTAAAATTTTATATTCTCTAGTTAATGCTCCTTTTCGGTAGATTTATTCAAAGTGGTTGGATCTAAAAAATAGCCTATGGAGGAAAGGGTTAAAAAGAGACTATAGTAAACAACACTATATACATGTGGTCAGCATCTGATTTTCGGTGAAACAACTTTCTAACATTTAACTTGTATATTAAATTTTGTTAGTCACCCACTTACTTTTCAGTGATGTCAGCTGAAGGCACCTCTTTACCAGGCACAAATATTTTTTCATAATTAATACCCCTTTCAGTGAACACATGGTAGTCATAGTAACGAGTGGTGAAGGTAAGGTCAATGATCAGGCCCAGCTGATTTCCGTCTGCCTCAATGGTTTCTATCAGTGTGTCGGGCGTAAACCTGAAATAGGAGATAACACTTTTTTTACCAGTAGTATGGTGCTTAATACTCAAATAACCCTTTCCTTCATACAAATACATCTTCACACATTTGCAAACAGAGTAGAACCAGATCATATGGCTCTTATAGTAGCTGTCTGATCAGGGTCTACTTTGTTTGCTTGTTGGAATTTGAAAGATCTGTTTCTTTACTTCCTAAAATGGCTACAATGACAATGGTCCACCTTCCATATTTCATTATAACACTGCTGTCCATGAACATTCAGTAGGTACTGAAATTTGGAATAAACACAGAACAGGGAAAGGGTTAAGTAAGAGAAAAAAATCTTACTTCTCATCAATAGTTTTTATTTTAAAAAAGGGTCATATAGACCTGTGTCATAGATTTAAGGATAGTTGAAAATTGAAAACCCTGTTGGTTCATATATAGCATATCCACTTTCCTTTTTTTTTAATAGAATCTGACCCAAGTTTGATCTTTTCAGAAGGATAAGACAAATAACAGTTGTAGCTGATGAGTGACAACTGAAACACCATGCCACATTTAAAGTTCAATGCATGTCCTGTGTCCATTTCCAATGGAACTGTTGACTAAACACTGTAGATATCAAAACATGTTCAATGCAGGATGATTGTAATGCAGAAAGCTCCCATAGGAGCTTTCTGAATAACTTTTGCCCAGAACTGAGACACAGAATTTTCCCTCTTTTGCTAGTCACAATAGAGGGGGTTTATTGTATCTGGGAAGTAAAGACCTTTTCTCTACAATAACAACAAAAAAAAGAAGTAAAAGAGGAGGTGCTAGCTCAGTGGAGACCAAAAACCTTTTCTACATGACCATTATCCTGCATTAAGCAGACAACTGCTTTTAACGATAACCTTTTTTATTCACACTGTACCAGCAAGATAGAGTTGGTATTTAAACTGTTAAACATTTTTATCACTTTCCTAAGTATGCCTCATATCTTGAGCTCTGAAAGTTGTTTAGAAAACTTGTGATAATGACTTGTATCCATGACAACCATCATGAACATGAATTCCTAGAGAAACCCTTTTAACCAGTCAATCCATTCCCTCATATTGATGCCTTTTGACACCTCTGTAAAAGTCATGTACATAGGAACAAATGCTCTATTTATCACAATGGTTTCAAAAATACACAAATCTAAAAAAAATCCTTTTCTCTAGTAAATGCTCCTTTTCTGTAGATCTATCAAAGAGGCATGGTCAAAAAAATGGCTATGAGGGAATGGGTTAACCCTTTCTTCCATAAATACACATTCTACGCCTCTGAAATAGTCACTTGTTGAAACCATTGTGATAAATAGAGCATTTCCTCCTATCACAATGGTTTCAAACTACAAAATTCCAAAAAAAATCCTTTTCTCTAGTTAATGCTCCTTTTCAGTAGATTTATTCAAAGAGGTTGGATAACAAAAATAGCCTATGAGGGAAAGGGTTAAAGCTAGAATCTCATCACTACCTACCAAAGGTCATCTGGGTATCTTTTGCACAGTGTCTGAAATACAAAGAAAACAAAAGTAAAACTTGGCTCCTTGCTTCTAAATCTTTTGCAAGCTAGGTAAATTGTTGTCTGCTAAGATTGTAATCTAGCTTACTCTTGTACCAATCATGTTTCAAGGATAATCAGAATGTCACACATTTTGGACAAGATGCAAAGTAATGCTCAGTTAATGGGCATCTAATCTGGAGCCATACTGTTGCAGTAGTTGCACATGCTTCATTTCAGCATTCTAAATTCAACTGATTGTTTTCTCTCAACATTGGAAGAACAGAAAACAGAGACTGTAACAAATGATCTAGGTCTACACTGTTACAAATATTCAAATGTTTCTTAACTATTTACTCCATAAATACACCTTTGGCTTTCTATGCATTTGCAAATAGAATAGACCAGGATCAGACAGCTCCTATCCAGATCAGGGCCAAAAAATGTGGGGCCTGATCTGATATCCAAAATCTTTGAACTTGCTGTAATAGGTATACAGGTAAATAGGATATTATAACTTAAATTATCCCAAGTATTTGGACAGACAAACTTAGGCAAAGATTCAGACCCAGATCAAACAATTCCTTATATAGCCATTTAATCAGGGTCTACACTATTCCCAACTATGTCAGTGTAATTAAAAGCAATCAAACAGGAACCTTATCAATTTACTCAGCTTTACAAACAGGTGGAGAGGGAAAGTTTCGTGTCTTTTAACCCATTCCCACTTAGGCCATTTTTAGACCCAACCTCTTTGAATAAATCTACCGAAAAGGAGCATTAACTAGAGACAAGGAAAATTTTAGAATTTTGTAGTTTGAAACCTCTGTGATAAATAGAGCATTTGCTCCCATAGCAGCAAATGCTCTATTTATCACAATGGTATCACAAAGTGACTTTTACAGAAGCGTCAAAAGGCGTAATTATGCGGGAATGGGTTAATAGTGTAATTGGGTCACTCCGCTTGCTTCAGGAGCAGTTTGATTAAGGTCTACACCATTTATTTATTTATTTTTGTCACGTCTAATTTAAAATTATCAAAATGGTACCTAATTAACCCGTTCCCTCATGTAAATGCTCGTTCACGCATTTGCTAACAGAGTAGACCCAGATCAGGGTCTACTCTGTTTGCTTTTGATGTGATATATATATTGAGATCACTTTGTGTTTGTTTTGAGACTAATATTAAATACAGTAAAACCCCTCTAAACTGGATTTCTAGAAGAGAAGAATTTAGATACTTTTAAGCAGGCGGCTGCTTAATGCAGGGTGAAAGTCATGCAGAAAGCTCCTAGAGGAGCTTTCTGCATGACTTTCACCCTGCATTAAGCTGCCTCCTGTCTCCAAGACTGATATTTATACTAAATTGTCAGAATGTCTGGTTTAGATGAGTTTTACTGTATATATTAAATCCGAATGATTTATGAAAATTTGCTAATTATTCTAATGATCAGACTGCAAATGTGCTTATGTTTGACAAGTTTAGAAAATCAATGTTTTGCAGTTTTGCTTGATATGTTTTCTGATGTATCATGATCTCATTCCACAGTTTCTCTCAAAGCAAAAAAATAAATTAATTGAATAGATTACATTAAACCATTTAGATTATAAATATTCTAATTCATGATGGCATTACTTCTTACATGGATACTGAACAGGGAAATGGTTAAATCATTTATCTTTACAAATACTGAAATAGGTGGAGTCTGAATGCTATAAGTAATTATGGTAACTCCACTTCTAATCTGGGTCCAAGCTGTTTGCATAAACAATAATCCATATTGTGAGGACAAGCTTTACCTCATTAAGTGGCACTTTGAAGGCGACAATCCTTGTCCCTGGAATGACTCTTCCCATGTTGGTGTACTTCTCCCATCTGAAACAAATCAATGTAGATTAGACAGAATCTTATTTGGACTGCTTCTGTATTGGCTGTGAGCTTAATGACTCCTGTGTCCATGCTTATAAAACTTTTTAGTTGAGTTCATTCTCAAGCTTTTGATTGGTCAGATTTGAGTTCTCAAGCTTTTGATTGGTCAGATTTGAGCATTTGGCTCAAATCTGACCAATCAAAGGCTTGAGAACAAACCCAGACTCAACTAAAAAGCTTTATAAGCATGGACCCTGGATTTGTTTAACCCTTTACTCCATAAATATGCCTTTCTATGCCTTTGCTAACAGAATAGACCCTGATCAGATGACTCCTACATCAGGGTCTGCTCTGTTTGCTTATGATATAACATAGATATGATTCTACAGTTTCCCCCATGGCCAAAGATTCCTGTGTCCATGTGCTATCATGACAATTAATCTAATTAATATTCATTATGTCATTATTTGTAACACAATTTACATTCATGGAGTAAAGGGTTATTTTAAGAAGATGTCACTTCCTACAAAGTTAAGCATACCAGTGAGACATTACCTGAGAATTACCTGAGAGAAAACATACCTGTGGAGCTATGCATAGAACAACAACAACAACAAGGGCTTGTAGCACGAACTATTTTCGCAGTATAGCTAAAGTCATGATATTTCAATTTTCAAACATACTTATGTGACCTACTTTGACTTACAGCTCAATATCATACAAAAAGACACATCATGTAACCAAGTATGAACATATTTCTGGCAAACATGAAATATTCCAGTAGGTGGCGGTGGTCTAGTGGTAACGCGCTTGACTATCAGTCCGGAGGTCCGGGGTTCAACTCCCGGTCCCACCCGGAAATTTCTGAGACGCTTTTCCGTGTCTCCCACCCGCACATACTCTCCACCCAGGGGTTAAAATGGGTACCTGTGAGGGTCACTCGCCGGTACTGCGGCTGCATGATTGCGCCATATGTTAGCAGTGCTCAATATTGTAGGCCAATGACTCAATGACCAGGGGAGTAAATGTACAGTCGGCTGAGCGGTCATTCGGACTGAAAGTAGACTATAACTAGGTACTTTACTTTTTTTTTTTTAAAACAAATCAGTTCATATTGAGTAGGCAAAATAACACATTTAGTAGTTTACATTCCCATTCATCAGATTGAGCTGTCACTGACTACTTCAGTTTACAATGCTTATAAATATAATGACGGTCTCACTCTGTTAAATTAAATTAAAGTACACTAAATTTTAAAAATAAATTTTGCACAGTATGAAATGTCTCAAAGTACCACTTTTGAAAGGACTGGCTGATTTGGGATCAAAGCAGAATCTTTTTCAGCTTAGTGTGCAAGAGATCTGGAATAGTTTCAGGGCTACACTGGACACTCTTAAAGAGAAATTTATTCCCACTAAGATAGTGTCCGGTAAACATCACAACCCCTGGATCAATTCGGAAATTAAGAAATTAATGAAAAAAAGAGATAGAATATACAGTTAAATGAAAAAATCTACATGTAAAAATGATACCTTCAGAAATGCCCTGTTAAAACTCACTAAACTAAAAGCACTGATTCAAAAGAAAACAAGAACAGCATATTATTGGGGTTACATGAATAATATTGTGTGTGACCCCACAGAGCACAAGCATGGCACTACAAAAAATTTGGGGTTTCATAAAGAGTCTCAGAAATGATTTGACAGGAGTCCTCACCCCTCCGTGAAAATTGCACCATCAAAACAGATCCAAAAGGCAAAGCTGATGTTCTCAATAGGCAAATTTCCTCTGTTTTTGTCAAAGATGATAATTCTTCTTTGCCAACTATTGACTCTGAACCTTCACCTGGCATGCCTATTATCAACATTACAGTAAATGGAGTTAAGAAACTGTTATCAGGTCTCAATCCCCGGATGCTATCAAACCAAGATTACTCAAAGAATGTCATTATGTGCAGAAGAGATAGCTCCGATATTTACTGTCTTGTTTAACAAGTCCCTGGTTGATGGTGTTGTTCCAGCTGATTGGAAAGAGGCTTTTGTGTCTCCAATCTTCAAGAAGGGGGAGAAAACCCTAGCCAAAAACTACCGGCCAGTCTCCTTGACATGCATAGCTTGCAAACTGCTGAAGCATATCGTGGTAAGCAACGTCCTTGATCATTTAGACAAGTACAACATTTTGGTTGACAACCAGCATGGGTTTCTTGCTCGACATTCATGTGAAACCCAGCTGGTTGGTTTTATCCATGACCTTGCTAAAGCCACACAAAAGAACCAAGTAGATGTTGCAGTCATGGACTTCAGTAAAGCTTTCGACGTTGTTCATCATGGTAGGCTCCTGCACAAACCACCTCACTATGGTGTAAGGGGCAAAATCCTTCATTGGATCTGTGCATTCCTTGGTCATGATGAAAAGGGTCACAGGCAGCAGCAGGTGGTTGTGGATGGCAGCGCATCAGATAGGGCTCCCGTTCTGTCGGGTGTACCACAGGGCTCTGTTCTGGGACCTCTTCTGTTTCTGCTCTATATTAATGACCTCCCGTCCGCTGTACAATCCAGTTGCCGCTTATTTGCAGACGACTGTATAATTTACAGAGTTATAAACTCTGTGGCGGACAGTTGGTCTGCAGGCAGATTTGGACAGCCTGGGGGAATGGGAGCAGAAATGGAGGTTGTCTTTCAACATTGAGAAATGCCACATCATGCACATCTCTGGTTGCTCAAAAAAGATAAATAACATACAATACACACTTCCCAGCAAACCTCTACAGACAGTTAAACAGGCCACGTACCTTGACATTGAGATAACTTCTGATCTCTCTTGGACATCACATATTAACAAAGGCACGCATTGGGCTAGCCAGACCCTTGGTTTTCTCAAGCGTAACCTGCATTTGGCCCGACAAGAGACCAAGGCTGCTGCATACCAATCTCTTGTCTGTCCCACTTTGGAATATTCCTCTTCTTCTAGGGACCCGCACCTCAGAAAGATGTGGACAAGATTGAGGCTGTGCACAAGAGGGCTGCCCGATTCGTGACCAACGACTATGCAAAAGCACCCAGTTCCATGACACACATCCTTAGCACACTATGCTGGACATCGCAAGAAACCAGACGACACAACAACAGACTCCTCTTTTTCTATAAGATTGTCAACTGCCACATAGATATCAATATGAACACATATCTACAGCCTTATACTAGGCATTCCAGACACTTCAATCAGCAGGCCTATCATTTAGTTCAACCTTCAAATGACACCTTTAAGTACTCATTTACAGGGGTTTTTCACCTTCTATAACAGAGGCCTGTAAAAGGCCCCTTCCCAATTGAAAATTTCTTTAAAATCATGCAGTTTTCCCAAAAATCCAAACTTACACCAGCTTTTTTGTTTCCCAAATCAGCAATTTTAGCGTTAATTCTTCCCAAAATCAGCAGGCTAAGGCCCCTTCCCAATTAAGAGAGAAAAAGCCCTGATCTACAGACATTTTTTCCTCATACAGTCCTGGTGTGGAACTCTCTTCCACAACATATAGTCGGTGCTGACACTATAGACGTGTTTAGGTCAGCACTGGCTACATGGGCCGGACCATAGGCTCACAGATATTCTTTTACTTTCAACAATCACTAACACTCTGCTTTTTCTGCACAACAAAACCTGTATATATTGTAGACTTTGAAGTATTTTCTTAGGTTTTTAGGTTTCACCTTCACTAGCACATGCCTGTAGTTCTAAAGTGGACTGAGTAGCTTAATACTACTGGCATTTCTTTCCTTTTTAACATCCACACATGGCCACAATATTCAGTGTTTGAATGCTAGCCATTATAGAAGAAGATTAACTTTATAATTGTGTTAGTCTTCATTACCGCGAGAATACCCAATTTGATGTAATCAATTAAAGATGGCTGACAGTCAACTTGAAAATGGCATTTTCATGAACATTTACCATCGCAGTATACCAATCAAAGGCATTTATATATTATTAAAACTACATCAACTGATTACAAAAGACTAAATCATCAAACAGGAGATTAGATTTGTCTTTGCCAAGACAATTCGCGCGGGAACAGAAGAAGGTGAGAAAGACAAAGGAAGAGATGGGAACTTCAACTTTTTTCTGCCCAAAACCGACTCTGATTACTCTGAGGCACATCAAGGAAAGATAGCACCAAGGAATGGACAGGTTTGAGTTAAGCAACATCAAAGAACACAGGGGAAAACAGAACAAAGTGGAAAGATACTGTCATGAAGTCAGCTAAGATGCCCGTAAGACCGACTAGATCTATGTTACGATAAAAGTGAAAGTGAAACAACCGCGAAAATACACCAGGTTACTGCACTGTTATTAACTGTATTTATTATGTATTTTGGCTATTTACAGCAAATACACGTGATTATTTATTATCAAATTATTTCCATAATCAAAATGTTGGTGTAAATAAAGAAACACAAATCTCTTGAAAAGCTTATGCCAAGTAGTTAAAACTGAAAGTACCTTCGAAAGGGGTGCTGCCCGTATGCATTTACGAAAAATATATCACAAAAGTTTGATCTTGTAAATCAATTTTCTAACTCTACTTGCCTTTCAGGAAGCCTCGAACTTGGCATATTTGTTTATCTTTGGGCGATGTATTGTTTCTATCATGAAATAGGTACAGTGTTATGTTTATAAAAACCTTTTTTCACTGAATAATTGGTTCGATAACTTTCACGTTGCAACTGACAACCGGAAATAGCTTGCAGGGAACCAATCATGTATTCTACGGTACATCATAAAAAATCTCGGTATATGGAAACAAATACTACACTGATGACTTAGATCTATATCTATTAAGAAACCGATTTTACGATTCGCTACAGTAATAAGTCACAGAATTTAATTGTAAATGGTAAATAATTTATTTGGAATACAATAAGGCTAAACGCTTTCACCGGAAATTCTTCTCTACTAGAAATCCGGTTTTGAGGGGGTTTACTGTAGATCTACAAGACTAGTACTATGTCACTGCAAATGTAGTATCGCCGGCAAAATTCGTCGTCTAAAATCTTCAAGTTTCTTCTCTTTTCTTAAAAAACCATAAACACAGTATGAAACAGTTTGGGTCCCGATGAGACTTCGTTATTCAGCATCTCATCTAGATCCTCGCTGTTTGCAAGGTAATCACATATTTACTTTTTTGTAAAAAAACCCAACAACAGTCAATGTAGATCTAATCAATTTTTTTTAGTTTTCTGCAGTTTTTAACCCACCTCGATCCATATACATGTAGATACGTTTGAGTATCACCTTTGCAAACAGAATAAACCAGATCACACGGCTGTATGATCAATGTCTGCTGTGCTTGCTTATGAAACGAAAAAAGCTGATTCTACTGCTTTGGCCAGAAATGCTCTTATATACTTCATTTATGTTTATGACATTCTGCAAAAGATACAGTTCCGAAGTAGCGAGACTTTATTTAGGCGTGGATTTAGAGGGGGCGGACCCGGCGTACGCCCCCCCCCCCCCCCCCTAAAATTGCAAAAACAATTATTTTAGTAATATTTTATATCTATATACAGTAAAACCTCTCTATAACGACCGCTAAATTGTGTCAATTAGTTGGTATTTAGACCAGGTGGCTTCTTAAATCAAGGTGAAAGTAAAACAGAACGCTCTCATAGGAGCGTTCTGTTTTACTTTCACATTGCTTTAAGCAGCCACCTGCCTTTAACACAGCTCCTTTTCAACATGTTATACAAACACACTATTTATTTATGTCATCAAACATAAAAATCTACGCCCCCCTCTAAAAAAACTTCTACGACCCCCCCCCCCCCCCCCCCACCCACATACACACACACACAATCTGAAATCCTGGATCCGCACCTGTTATTAACCCTTTCAACTGGTCAAAGAGATCAAAGACTGGCCCTATGGGATTAGGCTCCGATTTCTTCGGCTGCCAACGTTGATATATCGACGGCAAAGGAATGGTATGGTACAAGTTTTCAAAATCATAAATGACATCGAGAAACTAAAAAAGAACACTTTCTTTATTGAAAACCGTCAAACCTCGACAAGAGGCCATCGTCACAAACTAGCAAAACCCCATAGTAGACTGAATAGTCGCCAAAAATCTTTTATCGCAAAGAGTGGTCTACCCTTGGAAAACCTGTCTAAGGAATGTGTAGAAAGCAGAGATCTAAATATGTTCAAAAGCAACCTGATACCATCCACACAAATGTGCAACAGATGCAGCTACACAGCACAACTAACTATACGTACAAGTACAGGAAACGTCGCTAAGAGGGGCCGGAACTTTCCAAGGGAAAACCAATGGCCTGAGGATCCGTAATTGTTACCCGTAGGTTTACTCTATGAATATTAAGGCAATGATTAATGACATAATGACTATTAATTAACATCATTTTTACAATGGAACTATGGACATTTCTTACATGACAGAACTGTCGAATGATGTCTATAGTATATCATAAGCAAACAGAGCAGACCCTGATTTACAGACTCTGCAGGCGCTATCTGATCCGGCCAGACTGGATCTACTCTGTTTGCAAAGGGTGTGAAAAGGCGTATCTATGGTGAAAAAAAAATACATTTACATGTTAATTGTAACAATTAACATTATCCAAAGTATAGGCTATATTTAACCCTACACACCATGAATATTGATAGAAGAATTCATGCCGTTATGAATATTAATTAGGTGATTATGGACACCGAAACTTTTGGTCATGGCAGAAACTGTCGGACCAGATCTATATTAGTCCATAAGCAAACAGAATAGACACAGATTAGACGACTCCTATAAGCGCCGTCTGATCTGGACCTGGCGTTAAACGTTTTTCTATTAGGTAAAGGGTTGAACTGCAAACGAAGGTCGCGGTGTCGACTTAAACTAAAGCAATCTATTTTTGGGGACAAATTATTGAAAATATCGGTTTTCTTACCCAATTCAAACGAAGTCATCGGACGTGTGTTTATATCGAAGATTACCTGTTGACAATAGCCGGGTATTAATCTTTAACCCGCTACAGACGAGTTATTATGTCCTGTACAAGACGGTTAGGATCCTGATCAGCTGGCGAATAAGGCGAGGTAAAATCAGGATCCAATCTGATTGACAATCTGGTTATGCTTGAGAAAAGACATGAAAGAAACACATATTTCTGTAAACTGTAGACAATATTTTCAGTCGACAAAGTTTGTCTAGCATGTTCAAAATTTTACTCTTATCCCGCTTAAAAAATGATGCTTGCTCAAAGTCTTACACTTTGTGTAATTTCACTACACTCCGATTCGTTCAATCTTTTGAGAAACAGTAACCGATTGTCAAACAGCTTGGATCCTGATGAGACGCCGAGTTACTCGGCGTCTCATCTGGATCCAAGCTGTTTGCAAACGCGAGTCGGATCGCGCATAGCGGGATAAGAATTAAAGATCTACTCCTCTATTCAGTAAACGGGGATCGATTTTGAATATTGGGAAAGGATTTGTTCGATGTTTAACGTACTTTAAATCAAACAAGAATGTGACAAGTCACAACGAGGACCTGGAAGTTTTATTTACATATCCATAATAAATACTGAGATAAACACATAATATGTAATATATATGGAATAGCTCTCAAATTGGATAAATCGAAATTTCAGGTAACATTTCTAACTGATCCAAATTTTAACAAGGTTGATTATTTTGATTTGTTTATCATAGTTTCATCGTGGTTGGCTCTTTCGCTGACACTTTTTGTCTTCTGCTCAATCAGTTCAAATCTTGAATGTACACGTAGTTTCCTTTTGGTTTAATAAAAACAATCATATTGTCCAATGGTTTCAATCCTGATAAGACGCCGAGTTTCCCGGTATCTCATCTGGATCCAAACTGTTTAGAACATTGATAGAATGGGTGTCGACATGTGTGTAGAGGGTTTACACTGTATTATCTACACATAAGAACCATTAACCCATTACTTCATATATACGCATTTGCAAACAGAGTAGACCCAGATCAGACTGCTCATGTAGGAGTCGTCTGTTCAGGGGTTCGCTCTGTTTGTTTATGGAATTAAATAGATCTGATTCTATAGTTTCTACCTTGGCCAAACATTTCCGTGTCGATGTGCCATCATAAGAAAATCTAATATCTGTTGATTTTGTCATTACTTTTTACATGAATACTCATGAGGCAAAGAGTTAATCCTTATATATTCATAGGCTATTTTTAGACCCAAACTCTTTGAATGAATCTACCCAAAGGGAAGATTTATTAGAGA
This sequence comes from Azorinus chamasolen, assembly GCA_963576725.1. Lineage (NCBI taxonomy): Eukaryota > Metazoa > Mollusca > Bivalvia > Cardiida > Solecurtidae > Azorinus > Azorinus chamasolen. The sequence goes on from OY755245.1 coordinate 42,868,858, forward strand.
AAAGGAAAATTTTAGAATTCTGTAGTTTGAAACCATTGTGACAAAATAGAGCATTTGCTCCTATAGGAGCAAACGCTCTATTTATCACAATGGTTTCAAGAAGTGGTTATTACAGAGGCGTAGAAAGGCGTATTTATGGAGGAAAGGGTTAAGTATTCATCGTTGACGTTTAATTTGAATGTATAAAAACTCGAAGCTCGAAAGTTTGTAAATACTTTAATTACCAAATGTAACGTAGACTTAGGCAGTATGTTAAAGACGTTTACATTCAGTATGTACATTTGCGAAAAATACAATGTAACTTCTTTTTTGTTTTTGTTTATTTTTCTCTTTATTTCGTACCTATGTGTTATAATTAGAAACAAATCATTTTGGCAAATTACCACTATATGCGTGTCTCGTTACTGGACAGAGGATAAATGCATTTTAATATGACTTGTACGACGAAATGTTGTGTTATTCGCTCTTGAACAGGCCGTAGTCAGATGTACGGTAGCTCATTTAACCATTACTGCATATACACGTCTTTTAACGCCTTTGCAAATAGACACGGTCCAGATCAGACGGCTCCTAGTCCTAGAGGAGTCGTCTGATCAGGATATGCTTTGTTTGGTTATAGAATAGCATATACCTCTGTCTGTAGTTTCTGTCATGATAAACTCTCCCTTTCTAAAAAAATTAATGATAATTGCACGAATATTGATTAGCTGGGGGGGGGGGGGGGGGTTGTATATATATATGTAAAAAAAACACCCAGCTAATCAATATTCATGCAATTATCATTAATGTTTGTAACATGAATCTTGTTGGACGGACGATTGTTGAAGAAGGGTTCAATGAAATGGGGACTCGCTTTGCTAGTATGGGTACCGGTGTCCGACTTTATGGGGCTGTAGAAAAATGGAGATCCAGAGGGTCCTGTTAATACGTGTACTTTAATTAGCAAACGGAGCAGAGGTCTATACAAGTAAATCATCTTCTATATCATTCAGTTAACAACAAAGCTGGCACTGACTGATTCCACCTGTTAAGAACATTAGGGCTTCCAAAGTAACAAATATCTGAAATTATGCTGGCGTACTATCACAGATACTACCCCTGATAAGCCTATAACAGATAATGACTTAGATGCATTCTTCATCAGGATCCAAACAATTCTCAGTCTCTGATACACATACCCTTAGTATTGTATTATTAGGTTTACTATTATTATCATTTATCTAAGGCACATGCTTACTAATTATTATATGAAACTTAAATTCTAAATTAATTAATTATTTGTTCACCGAAAGTGTTCATGTTTGATATAGTGCATTTGAGAATTAGGCAAACTGAACATTGCTATATCAAGCTTAGAATAGAAACATCAAGTGTTGATATACAGTAAAACCTCTCTATAACGACCACTAAATTACATCAATTATTTTGTGTTAAAGGCAGGTGGCTGCTTAAAGCAAGGTGAAAGTAAAACAGAACGCTCCTATCGGAGTGTTCTGTTTTACTTTCACCTTGCTTTAAGCAGCCACCTGCTCTAAATACCAACTAATTAACACAATTTAGTGGTCGTTATACAGAGGTTTTACTGCACATGTATAACAATATTAATGTAGTAAACGCATAAATGGCAATATAGATAAGAGCTACGTTACGATGATAAACAGTGTATTCGGGATTTAGGGGCCCGTAAAAATAGACTAGAGACTGTCGTAGGCCTACGGTATATGATTAGGATTTGCAAAATAACCTCTTTTTGGCGACCCCTTAAAGAACACACGCGTTAAGCTGGTTGCTTGATGCAAACCGGGAGTAATACACAAAAACTAATATGGGAGTTTTCTGTGTTACTTTTGTTCTGCATTAACCCATTACCTCATTGGCTATTTTTAGATACAACCTCTTTGAATAAATCTATCGAAAAGGAGCATTAAGTAGAGAAAAGGATATTTTTAGAATTTTGTAGTTTGAAACCATTGTGATAAATAGAGCATTTGCTCCTATAGGAGCAAATGCTCTATTTATCACAATGGTTTCACAAAGTGACTCCTGCAGAGTCGTCAAAAGTCGTAAATATGAGGGAATGGGTTAAAACCACCATCTGCTTTAACCCTTTACTTGACAGAGACACCTTTAGATTTCTTTGCAAACAGAGTAGATCCAGATCAGAGGTTACTGTAGAAGCTGTCTTATCAGAGTTTGCTCGGTTTGCTTATGGTATTATATAGATGTGATTCTACAGTGTATGCAACGACAACAGCGTCATTAGTTCATATACCATTATACGAGTATATAAATGTACGATAGAACCTGTTTAAAGCGACCTAATATTAATTGGACGCAGGAATATTAACCCATTTGCTACCAATGGATTCTTCCATGCTTATATATTGAATAAGTCCATTTTTTATCTAAGGGGTGCCTGGTCAAAATTTTCAATTTCGTTTTGTTTTATATTGAAATTCCTATCAGCAAACAGTGTAGACTCTGATCAGACACCGCATTTTGCGGCGTCTGATCAGAGTCTACACTGTTTGCTTTAGTCCCATATATGGGATCGTGGGAGCAAATTGGTTAAAATACAGATGAATGCTCTATACATGTACAGGGTAAACGCAATGCAGAAAGCTCACATAGGAGCTTTATGCATTACTTTTGATCTGCATTAAGCTACCACCTACCTTACAGATCTATAATTAGACCTCGTTTTGATGGCTGCTTAATTAAGACAGGTTCTACTATAGCTAATTTGTATTCATAATGTCATTACGTCTCTCAATGAGTGACTGCTAGGTTTTTTCTGTAGACTGTCATTTGTCAAATCCTGGTCAGACACCGCATGTATCTAACGTGGCTACTAGTCTAGATTACGCTAAGAAAAATAGAAATATAGTGTCTTGACCCGGTTCATATGTTAATAGATATCTATTCATAAATCCGCATATTATAGACGGCATTTCCTTCCAACACATTAAATTTTGATTTTGGGGTTCAAATCAAAGAAATATTTGCTGGTACGAACCTTTAACATTGATTGGTAAAGCGAACGGTGCAGACCCTGATCAGAGGGCCCCTGCAAGGGCCACTGACCCATATAACATGGGTCTACAGTATTTGCATATGTCCCACGTAGGAGATAATACACATTGCAAAAATAAGTTACCAATGTTTCTCTTAATATCACCCATGGTAAATTCTTATTTAAACATACATGTATCTATATCGATGAAATTTAATTCAATCTTTTACAAAATTTGGAGATCAAACGACCTCATTGAAATTTGAATTCCAAATACGTGTATTCAAACGCAAATGTGTTTGTATTAGAAGTAAAATATCGGAGGGTCTTTAACAATTGGACAATGGGATATTTACCTTTACCTGTTCGTGTTTGTTTCGGGGAGGGAAGGCGAGGGTTGGATACCTGGTTCAACCTAACATTTGACAATTCTAAAGTAATATAAGTTTCGTCAGATGGTTATTGTTTGAACTCTTATCTCGCTTTGAAAACAAATGTACAGTGAAACCTCTCTATAGCGACCACTAAATTATGTTAATTAGTTGGAATTTTGGGCAGGTGAATGCTTAAAGCGAGATGGAAGTGAAACAGAACGCTCCTATAGGAGCTTTCTGTTTTAATTTCACCTTGCTTTAAGCATCCACCTGCATTTAAGCATAAATTGCTTTAATCATCCACCTACATTTAACACGAAATACATGATGTAATTTAGTGGTCGTCATAGAGAGGTTTTACTATATATTAAAATTGGATTGAGTGCAAGTTTGACTTCTTCTGATTCGATCAAGCTTTTACCAAACTATTGAATGAATGTCAAATCAGGATCCTGATGAGACGTCGACTGACTAGGCGTCTCATCTGGATCCAAACTGTTCAGGTGCGGATCCAGGATTTCAGATTTGGGAGGGGGTGCGTAGAAGTTTTTTGGAGGGGGAGGCGGGGGCGTATATTTTATCTTTGATAACATAAATAAATAGTGTGTTTGTAATACATGTTGAAAAAGAGCTATGTTAAAGGCAAGTGGCTGCTTAAAGCAAGGTGAAAGTAAAACAGAACGCTCTAATGGGAGCGTTCTGTTTTACTTTCACGTTGCTTTAAGCAGCCATCTGCTCTAAATACCAACTAATTAACACAATTTAGTGGTCGTTATAGAGAGGTTTTACTGTATATAGATCTAAAATATTACTAAAACATTTGTTTTGGCAATGTTGGGGGGGGGGGGGGGGGGGGTTACGCCGGTGTAACGAAGTAAAATGACCCCCATAGAATACTGACCCCCGGTCACTATTCTTCAGAAAAAGCGACCCCCTTTCTGAAAAATATCGACTCCCCTCTGAAAAATAGTGACCCCCTCCGCGATATCTATAAAATATTGACCCCCGCCCCAACTATTACTAACAAATTAGTTACCATTGCAAATAACCTAATATTGTTGCGGCTGCAGTTTTGTTGTTGTTGTTGTTGCTGCAGCATCGGGTGGGTGGGTATGTGTGTGTGTGGTGTGTGGTAGCGGTTGGGGGTGGGGGTAAACGGAATTTAACGGAAACACTTTATTATTTAGATACTGTCAATATTTTGAAAAATGTTGACACTATCAGAAAAGTGACAGAGGGTGTGAAAGAAGTAGTTGTATTGGTAGAAGTAGTGGTAATATAACTTATTTTAAGGGGACATTTACAATGCATTTTGAGTATAACAACCTTTTCTGTGCGATCTAATAAATGGTTCTATACTTCTAACAGCGACCGACCTTACTTGTCAAATCATGTTTTTAAACCTTTACAGTAAGTAAACTCTTCTTTTTATAAAGGCAAATACTACTACTTGTGTATTTTATTTTGTACCCTTGAGTAATAATTCGCAATATAAACGAACACAAATGCAAATTAAGTTCAATTGAATATACATTTTGTAAAAGGATAAAAGTTGACGATTAATCTCAGTCTGATTGGCAAACTGTTTTGAAACTCAACAGTTGCTGATATTTTCGATGTCTTACATTTGACTTACTAGGCAGCCACAAATAGGTGACGAACACACAAGGAAAACTATCTTCTCTAGGTTATGTTATGAATAGAATATAAGACTCGTGTTCGTGATTTATTGGATCTATTAAACTCGTCCTTTTAGACAAAAATAAACACGCACCAAATCCTTGATGTGTGGTTTTCTACAAAGCTCGTTTAAAATAGAAGTAAAAACATTATGAACAACTAATCTAATGTTTATTATCTGCAGAGGAAAATGGCCTGTTGCAAATGTACACACTATATTTCTATGGTATATGTCACACGTGCTTGACCTTTTATATAAGAAAATCAACAACATCTCTTCGACAATAATTGACAAAATTCTCTATAAATGGAATTGTATTCCGATGTTGTGTAGGGGTGTGTGAATGTGTGGGTGTGTGCGGAAGGATGTTTATTTATAAGTGATTGTGTACGTGCATGTGCGTGTGTGTGTGCATGCGCGCGGGTGTGCGTGCCTGCTTGCGTGAGTGTGTGTGATATTCTGTACGAACAATGATTACAAGTCGTATTACTTGGCGTCCATTGCGCGCATTGGTCATGATATATTAAACGGGGCTCAAAATGATATTACTAGGGGTCACACATCTGTAACAATTATGACCAAGGTTAAAAAAATAAATTCGAAATACGTGAAACCCTTTCTGTAAAGTATACATGAGGCAAATTAAAGTTGCTGGTGTTGTTCAAAATATCACGAAGGTGGGCCAAAGCATTATTACCGGGGATCACTATTGTTTAAAAAATACTGACCGGGGTTCGATATTCTTCAGAAAAAAATGACAACCATCCTTTCTACAACATACTTGAGTTCAATTAGCATTGGGCGCATTGGTCATTATATAATATACGGGGCTAAACTACTCTATGAAAGGGGGTCACTACATCTGTAAGAATTATAACCAAGGTTAAATATTTTTCGAGTAAAGTTAAACCCTTTCCTTAAATTATACTGGAGATAAATTTCAGTTTCAGGGAGTTGTTTAACATATCATGAATATGTGTCAAAGCACTATGACCGGGGGGTCGCTATTTTTTAAAAAATACTGACCGGGGGTCAGTATTCTTCAGAAAATGTGACCCCCTATGTACAAAATGCTTGGGTTCAATTAACATTGTGCGTATTAGTATAGTATAATAAACACGGTCAAAATGCAATGACTGGGGTCACTACATCTACAAGAATTATGACAAAGGAAAAGGTATTGTTCGATTAACGTGAACCCCCTTTTTACAAAATAAATAAATACTAGAGTTGTTTAACATATCATCAACGTGAATCATAGAGTTAATATCGGGTTCGCTAATTTTGACAATATACTGGCCGGGGTCGATATTCTTCAGAAAATACGACCCACTATGTACAAAATACTTATGGGTCACTACATCTGTAAGAATTATGACCAAGGTTAAATAAAAATCGAGTAAAGTTGAACCCTTTCTTAAATTATACTGGAGGTAGATTAAATGAAAAAGTAGTAAAGTCAAGCAGGAAAAGCCACACACATAAGTTCGCGGGAGCTGTTCAACATATCATGAACGTGTGTCAAATACAGTGACCGGGGGTCACTATGTTTTTTTAAAAAAAAATACTGACCGGGGGTCGATATTTTTCAGAAAATGTGACCCCCTATGTACAAAATACTTTGGCTCAAGTTGCATGGCGCGCATTAGCCACGATATGATAAACAGTGCTGAACTTGCTATGACCGGGGGTCACTTCATCTGTAAGAGTTATGACTAAGGTTAAATAGTTTACGAGTAAAGTTAATCCCTTTCTTTAAATTAAACTGGAGGTATGTTGCAACCTGAATTGTAATAACAACCGGAATTATAATAAAATTTATTACAAAACTGGTTATGATGCGAAAACGTTATTACAATTGGTGGTCAACCTGAATTGTAATAACAACCTGAAGTGTAATAAAAAAAAATTGTGTCTGTATTTGTGTGTCTATGTGAGTATGAATGTGCGCACGTGCTAGTAATACTATGTTGATAGTATGTGTATGCGTGTAGTTTTTATGGGAGGGGCGCATGCGTGTGCGCGCATGTGTACATGTATGAAGTAATACATCAGATATTCTAGATGATAGTACAACGACTTAGAATTTTTTATTACAAAACTGGTTATGATGCGAAAACATTATTACAATTGGTGGTCAACCTGAATTGTAATAACAACCTGAAGTGTAATAAAATATTTTTGTGTCTGTATTTGTGTGTCTATGTGAGTATGAATGTGCGCACGTGCTAATATGTTGATAGTATGTGTATGCGTGTAGTTTTTATGAGAGGGGCGCATGCGTGTGCGCGCATGTGTACATGTATGAAGTAATACATCAGATATTCTAGATGATAGTACAACGACTTAGAAATTTTTATTACAAAACTGGTTATCATGCGAAAACATTATTACAATTGGTGGTCAACCTAAATTGTAATAACAACCTGAAGTGTAATAAAATAATTTTGTGTCTGTATTTGTGTGTCTGTGTGTGTATGAATGTGCGCAAGTGCTAGTATGTGTATGCGTGTAGTGTATAGGTGATGTGCGCAAGCGTGTGCATGCATGTGTACATGTATGAAGTAATACATGAGTTATTCTAAATGATACTACAACGACTTAGAAATTTTTATTACAAAACTGGTTATGATGCGAAAACATTATTACAATTGGTGGTCAACCTGAATTGTAATAACAACCTGAAGTGTAATAAAATAATTTTGTGTCTGTATTTGTGTATATGTGTGTGTGTGTGCGTATGAATGTGCGCACGTGCGGGTATGTGTATGCGTGTAGTTTGTAGGAGAGGGGCGCATGCGTGTGTGCGCATGCGTACATGTATGAAGTAATACATGAGTTATTCTAGATGATAGTACAACGACTTAGTAATATTTATTACAAAACTGGTTATGATGCGAAAACATTATTACAATTGATGGTCAACCTGAATTGTAATAATAACCTGAATTGTAATTTTGTATTTGTATTTTTCTGTGTATGTATGTGCGCACGTGTTTGTATGTGTATGCGTGTAGGTTGTAGGGGAGGGGCGCAAGCGTGTGTGCACATGTGTACATGTATGAAGTAGTACATGAGTTATTCTAGATGATAATATAAAGACTTAGAAATATTTATTTCAAAACTGATTTAGCAGCGACAATAGTATTACAATTGTAATAAAATGTTTTGTGTCTGTATATGTGTGTCTGTTGTGTGTGTATGACTGTTGGCTTTTGATGGGGGACTTGTGCATGTGTATGTTTGAAGTAGATCTAATACATAAATAATTCTAGATGATAGTAAACAGGCTGTATTAGACAAATTAATTATAAATCCAGTTAAGTTTCGAAAATATTACTACAAATGGTTGTAAACTTGAATTGATACAACAACTTGAATTGTAATAAAAACGTTTTCTTTGTGTGTGTTTTTGTGTGGGGTGGCTTTAGCGTATGTCTACATGAATGAACTAACACACAAATTATTCCAGATGATAGTATACAGACAGTAGTAGAATACGATTTTTCGATGGTATTGATAAATTGAAGAGGAAATTTGATATACAATATATCTTATAATATACCCAGAGTTTCTTACAGTTCCGGTTGACTAAGTGATGTAAACGATTTTTGCAGAACTTTTAACGAAATGTATTACAAACCTGGTTAAGATGCGAACATATTATTACAATTGGTGGCCAACTTGAATTGTAATGATAACAAATTGTGTGCGTGCGTTCGTGCGTGCGTGTGTGCGTGTGTGCGTGTGTGTGCGTGTGTTTGTATGTGTCTGTCTGTGTGTGTGTGTGTCTGTCTGTATGCATGTCTGTCTTCGTATGTGTGTGTGTGTGTGTGTGCGTGCGTGCGTGCGTGCGTGCGTGCGCGCGTGCGTGCGTGCGTGCATGCGTGTGTGTGTGCGCGCGCGCATGCGCGTGTGTGTGGTATCACGCATTATGAAAATGTTCTGAGTGGAGGGCTTTCCTCAAACTGTTTTGGAAACTATAGAAGAGTTTTATTGTATGTAAATTCTTCCTATTTTATCAACATCACTGACAAACTGTATTCCAATATTATATATTGATTGTAGCACATTTATAAGAATCAGAGTTTATGTACTGCAATAATAATTGATGTATTACTTCACATATTACACACAGTAATGTTTTCGCATCATAACCAGTTTTGTAATAAATATATCTAAGTCTTTGTACTGTCATCTAGAATAACTGATGTATTACTTCATACATGCACACATGCGCGCAAGCACATGCGCCCCTTCCCTACAAACCACACACATACACATACAAGCACTGCGCACGCACGCACACACACACATACACAGAGAGAAATACAGACACAAAATTATTTTATTACACTTCAGGTTGTTATTACAATTCAGGTTGACCACCAATTGTAATAATGTTTTCGCATCATAACCAGTTTTGTAATAAAAATTTCTAAGTCGTTGTACTATCATCTAGAATATCTGATGTATTACTTCATACATGTACACATGCGCGCACACGCATGCGCCCCTCCCATACAAACTACACGCATACACATACTATCAACATACTAGCACGTGCGCACATTCATACTCACATAGACACACAAATACAGACACAAAATTATTTTATTACACTTCAGGTTGTTATTATAATTCAGGTTGACCACCAATTGTAATAATGTTTTCGCATCATAACCAGTTTTGTAATAAATATTTCTAAGTCGTTGTACTATCATCTAGAATATCTGATGTATTACTTCATACATGTACACATGCGCGCACACGCATGCGCCCCTCCCATACAAACTACACGCATACACATACTATCAACATACTAGCACGTGCGCACATTCATACTCACATAGACACACACATACAGACACAAAATTATTTTATTACACTTCAGGTTGTTATTACAATTCAGGTTGACCACCAATTGTAATAATGTTTTCGCATCATAATCAGTTTTGTAATAAAAATTTCTAAGTCGTTGTACTATCATCTAGAATATCTGATGTATTACTTCATACATGTACACATGCGCGCACACGCATGCGCCCCTCCCATACAAACTACACGCATACACATACTATCAACATACTAGCACGTGTGCACATTCATACTCACATAGACACACAAATACAGACACAAAATTATTTTATTACACTTCAGGTTGTTATTACAATTCAGGTTGACCACCAATTGTAATAACGTTTTCGCATCATAACCAGTTTTGTAATAAATTTTATTACAATTCCGGTTGTTCTTACAATTCAGGTTGCAACAGAGGTAGATTAAGTTCGCGGGAACTGTTCAACATATCATGAACGGTTAAACGTGTGTCAAAGCACTATGTCCGGGGGTCGCTATTTTTTAAAAATACTGACCGGGGTCGATATTCTTCAAAAAATGTGACTCCCTATGTACAAAATACTTGGGTTCAATAAGCATTGCGCGATTTAGTCATGATATAATAAGCACGGCTGAAATTGCTATGACCAGGGGTCACTACAAATGTAAGAATTATGACCAATGTTAAATATTTTACAAGTAAAGTTAAACCCTTTCTTTAAATTATACTGGAGGTAGATTGAGTTCGCAGGAGCTGTTCAACATATAATAAACGTGTGTCAAAGCACTATGACTGGAGGTCGCTATATTTTGAAAAATAATGATGGGTGTCGATATTCCTCAGAAAATGTGACCCCCTATGTACAAAAAACTTGGGTTCAATTAGCATGGCGCGCATTAGCCATGATATAATAAACACGGCTGAAATTGCTATAACCGGAGGTCACTGCATCTTTTACCACTGTATTTGCCATCGCGGTTGTTGTAGATTAGTCGGAGAGGGGATTTATTTATTTACACTGTTTTTTCAGGGTGGGGATGGAATAAGTGTGAGATTGGGCGCCCATAAACCAGTTTAAACCCCCAGTGGCATTTGTCACTGACCGTTCCAAGGCGGTACTTCCATCTTCCCCATATTGTTTGTTTCTTATGTCCGTGCGTCACTTTGTGTCTTTTATATTCATGTACATTTGCTGTTTGTCGTTTTGGTGCTGTTTGGGCGGTTGTGTGTTTTGTATGCGGTGTTTCCTGAATGCTTCATACATATACTTATATCATGAACGTGTGTCAAAGCACTATGGCCGGGGGTCGCTATTTTTAAAAAATACTGACCGGGGGTCGATATTCTTCAGGTAATGTGACCCCCTATGTACAAGATATAAAATAAAGTTTACGAGTAAAGTTAACCCTTTCTTTAAATTATACTAGAGGTAGATTACGTTCGCGGGAACTGTTTAACATATCATAAACATGTGTCAAAGCACTATGACCGGGGTCGCTATTTTTTAAGAAATACTGATCGGGGGTTCGATATTCTTCAGGTAATGTGACCCCCTATGTACAAGATACTTGGGTTCAATTAGTATTGCGCGCTTTAGTCATGATAGGATAAACACGACTGAAATTGCTATGACGGGGGTCACTAAATCTGTAAGAATTATGACAAAGGTTAAATAAAATCGAGTAAAGTTAAACTCTTTCTTAAATTATACTGGAGGTCGATTAAGTTCGCAGGGAGTTGTTTAACATATCATGAACTTGTGTCAAAGAACTATGACTGGGGTCGCTATTTTTTAAAAAATACTGACCGGGGGTCGATATTCTTCAGAAAATGTGACCCCCTATGAACAAAATACTTGGGTTCAATTAGTATTGCGCGCTTTAGTCAAGATAGGATAAACACGACTGAAATTGCTATGACTGGGTGTCACTACATCTGTAAGAATTATGACAAAGGTTAAATAAATCGAGTAAAGTTAAACTCTTTCTTAAATTATACTAGCAGTAGATTAAAAATTCTGAAGGGTGGTGATCCCCCGAAAGCAAAAAATGCCAAACAAAAAGAGATAATTGCAGACTCGGTTTTATTGAGTCTGTTCATGAGCAGTAATTGAAAGTGCAACACTGCTCACGCCCCCTAGCACCGGCTTAAGCGGTATTCAATTTTCAGAACAAGAAGTACTGAAATTCATGATCTCGAAGGATCAGAAGGTATAACAACACTGAGAATGAAGTACGGGGCGACGTTTTACGGCCGTCACACAAGCACTTAACACCTGCTGTTGTGAAGATTATAAATTCTGAAGGGTGTTGATCCCCTGAAAGAAAAAAATGCAGCACAAAAAGAGAAAATTGCAGACTCGGTTTTGCTGAGTCTGTTCATGAGCAGTAATTGAAAGTGCAACACTGCTAAGTTCGCGGGAACTGTTCAACATATCATGAACGTGTGTCAAAGCACTATGACCGGGGGTCGCTATTTTTTAAAAAATACTGACCGGGGGTCGATATTCTTCAGGTAATGTGACCCCCCATGTACAAGATATAAAATATAGTTTACGAGTAAAGTTAAACCCTTTCTTTAAATTATACTGGAGGTAGATTACGTTCGCGGGAACTGTTCAACATATTATAAACATGTGTCAAAGCACTATGACCGGAGTCGCTATTTTTTAAGAAATACTGATCGGGGGTTCGATATTCTTCAGAAAAAGTGACCCCATATGTACAAAATACTTGGGTTCAATTAGTATTGCGCGCTTTAGTCATGATAGGATAAACACGACTGAAATTGCTATGACGGGGTCACTAAATCTGCAAGAATTATGACAAAGGTTAAATAAAATCGAGTAAAGTTAAACTCTTTCTTAAATTATACTGGAGGTAGATTAAGTTCGCAGGGAGTTGTTTAACATATCATGAACGTGTGTCAAAGAACTATGACCGGGGGTCGCTATTTTCTTTAAAAAATACTGACCGGGGGTCGATATTCTTCAGAAAATGTGACCCCCTATGAACAAAATACTTGGGTTCAATTAGTATTGCGCGCTTTAGTCAAGATAGGATAAACACGACTGAAATTGCTATGACTGGGTGTCACTACATCTGTAAGAATTATGACAAAGGTTAAATAAATCGAGTAAAGTTAAACTCTTTCTTAAATTATACTAGCAGTAGATTAAAAATTCTGAAGGGTGGTGATCCCCCGAAAGCAAAAAATGCCAAACAAAAAGAGATAATTGCAGACTCGGTTTTATTGAGTCTGTTCATGAGCAGTAATTGAAAGTGCAACACTGCTCACGCCCCCTAGCACCGGCTTAAGCGGTATTCAATTTTCAGAACAAGAAGTACTGAAATTCATGATCTCGAAGGATCAGAAGGTATAACAACACTGAGAATGAAGTACGGGGCGACGTTTTACGGCCGTCACACAAGCACTTAACACCTGCTGTTGTGAAGATTATAAATTCTGAAGGGTGGTGATCCCCTGAAAGAAAAAAATGCAGCACAAAAAGAGAAAATTGCAGACTCGGTTTTATTGAATCTGTTCATGAGCAGTAATTGAAAGTGCAACACTGCTAAGTTCGCGGGAACTGTTCAACATATCATGAACGTGTGTCAAAGCACTATGACCGGGGGTCGCTATTTTTTAAAAAATACTGACCGGGGGTCGATATTCTTCAGGTAATGTGACCCCCCATGTACAAGATATAAAATATAGTTTACGAGTAAAGTTAAACCCTTTCTTTAAATTATACTGGAGGTAGATTACGTTCGCGGGAACTGTTCAACATATTATAATCATGTGTCAAAGCACTATGACCGGAGTCGCTATTTTTTAAGAAATACTGATCGGGGGTTCGATATTCTTCAGAAAAAGTGACCCCATATGTACAAAATACTTGGGTTCAATTAGTATTGCGCGCTTTAGTTATGATAGGATAAACACGACTGAAATTGCTATGACGGGGGTCACTAAATCTGCAAGAATTATGACAAAGGTTAAATAAAATCGAGTAAAGTTAAACTCTTTCTTAAATTATACTGGAGGTAGATTAAGTTCGCAGGGAGTTGTTTAACATATCATGAACGTGTGTCAAAGAACTATGACCGGGGGTCGCTATTTTCTTTAAAAAATACTGACCGGGGGTCGATATTCTTCAGAAAATGTGACCCCCTATGAACAAAATACTTGGGTTCAATTAGTATTGCGCGCTTTAGTCAAGATAGGATAAACACGACTGAAATTGCTATGACTGGGTGTCACTGCATCTGTAAGAATTATGACAAAGGTTAAATAAAATCGAGTAAAGTTAAACTCTTTCTTAAATTATACTAGCAGTAGATTAAAAATTCTGAAGGGTGGTGATCCCCCGAAAGCAAAAATTGCAAAACAAAAAGAGAAAATTGCAGACTCGGTTTTATTGAATCTGTTCATGAGCAGTAATTGAAAGTGCAACACTGCTAAGTTCGCTGGAACTGTTCAACATATCATGCACGTGTGTCAAAGCACTATGATCGGGGGTCTCTATTTTTTTAAAAATACTGATCGGGGGTTCGATATTCTTCAGAAAATGTGACCCCATATGTACAAAATACTTGGGCTCAATTAGTATTGCGCGCTTTAGTCATGATAGGATAAACACGACTGAAATTGCTATGACGGGGGTCACTAAATCTGTAAGAATTATGACAAAGGTTAAATAAAATCGAGTAAAGTTAAACTCTTTCTTAAATTATACTGGAGGTAGATTAAGTTCGCAGGGAGTTGTTTAACATATCATGAACGTGTGTCAAAGAACTATGACCGGGGTCGCTATTTTCTTTAAAAAATACTGACCGGGGGTCGATATTCTTCAGAAAATGTGACCCCCTATGAACAAAATACTTGGGTTCAATTAGTATTGCGCGCTTTAGTCAATATAGGATAAACACGACTGAAATTGCTATGACTGGGTGTCACTACATCTGTAAGAATTATGACAAAGGTTAAATAAAATCGAGTAAAAGTACAAAAATGAGTCATGCAGGAAATACCACATACAGAACAAACACTCGCCCGAACAGCAACACAAGGAAACAGCAAATGTACATGGGTAGAAAAAACAACAAGAGACGCACAAAGACAAAACAAACATACAATAGGAGGAAGATGGAAGTACCGCCTTGGAACGGTCAGTGACAAAAGTCACCGGGGGTTAAAGTTAAACTCTTTCTTAAATTATACTAGCAGTAGATTAAAAATTCTGAAGGGTGGTGATCACCCGAAAGCAAAAATTGCAAAACAAAAAGAGAAAATTGCAGACTCGGTTTTATTGAATCTGTTCATGAGCAGTAATTGAAAGTGCAACACTGCTAAGTTCGCGGGAACTGTTCAACATATCATGCACGTGTGTCAAAGCACTATGACCGGGGGTCTCTATTTTTTAAAAAATACTGACCGGGGGTCGATATTCTTCAGAAAATGTGACCCTCTATGTACAAAATACTTGGGTTCAATTAGTATTGCGCGCGTTAGTCATGATAGGATAAACAGTGCTGAAATTGCTATGACCGGGTGTCACTACATCTGTAATATTTATGACTAAGGTTAGATAAAATCGAGTAAAGTTCTTTCTTAAATTATACTGGCGGTAGATTAAGTTCGCAGGGAGTTGTTCAACATATCATGAACGTGTGTCAAAGCACTATGACCCGGGGATCGCTATGTTTTAAAAAATACTGACGGGGGTCGATATTCTTCAGAAAATGTGACCCCCTATGTACAAAATACTTGGGTTCAATTAACAAGGCGCGCATTAGCCATGGTATGATAAACAGGGCTGACATTTTGCTATGACCGGGGGCACTACATCTGTAACAATTATGACCAAGGTTAAATAGTGTACGAGTAAAGTTAAACTCTTTCTTTAAAATATACAGGAGGTAGATATAAGTCGCGGGAACTGTTCAACATATAATGAACGTGTGTCTGTCAAAGCACTATGACCGGGGTCGCTATTTTTTAAAAAATACTGACCGGGGGTCGATATTCTTCAGAAAATGTGACCCCCTATGTACAAAATACTTGGGTTCAATTAGTATTGCGCGCATTAGTCATGACAGATAGATAGGTAGATAGATAGTAGTAGTATAAGTAGTAGTAGTAGTATAGGTAGTAGTATAGGTAGTAGAAGTATAGGTAGTAGTAGTGTAGGTAGTAGTAGTAGTAGTAGGTAGTAGGAAGTAGGAATAGTAGTAGTAGCAGTTGTAGCAGCAGCAGCAGCGGCAGTAGTAAGTGGGTGGGTTTGTGGGTGGTTGGGTTTGTGCTTTGGTGGGTGGCTGGGTTTTGGGTGGGTGGGTGGGTGGGTTATTGGGTAGGTAGGTAGGTAGGTAGGTAATAGTAGGAGGAGGAGGAGTAGGAATGTATGTGTAGTAGTGGGATTAATAGCAGCAGTAGTAGTAGTAGTAGTAGTGGCAGTAATTATAGTAGTAGTAGTAGTAGTAGTAGTAGTAGTAGTAGTAGTAGTAGTAATAGTAGTAGTAGTAGTACTAGTGACGGTGATGGTGGTGCTTCGCTAAAATAATTCAAAAGGCATGATGTCGAACCCCTATGTTGCCTCACTTGGATGAGATTTATTTCAATTAATTTCAATAGGTAATAAATTACAAATGTTTTCAAAATATGGATATGATATATGGCATTGCACACAGCATTGACCATAAGAAAATCCACTGCCAAATGAAGTTTTTTTTAGTTTTACAGTGACTGACACAGTTTTCCGTCCACGAAATTTTAAGTTAGAACTTAGATTATTGAAATTTTAACAGCTATTTACGTCAGATAGAAGTCAATACAACATTTTACAATTTATTAAGTGATCTCTTTATATATGCATGCTGGTACATGTGCTCCTGCGTGCGCGTGAGTGTGTGCGTGAGTGTTGGTGTGCGTGCATGTATGCGAGTGTTTCTAAGTGTATGTGTAAGTATCGGTATATGTGCGTGCGTGCGTGCATATGTGTACCGGTATGTGTGCGTGCATGCGTGCGTGTGTGTAATTGTGTGTGTACATGCGTGTTGTGTGTGTGCGTGCGTGCGTGCGCAGGCGTGCGGGTGTATGTTTTGTTGAAACAAAGACAGGGAGTCACTATTCTATGGGGGTCACAAATCTTCGTAAGGGGTCAGTTTTCTTCGTGTGCAGGGGTCGTAATATTATGACCGGGGGGTCAAAATACTATGACCGGGGTGTCACTATTTTTTAAAAAAATACTGACCGGGGAGTCAGTATTCTATGGGGGTCACTTTACTTCGTTACACCGGCTCCGCCCCTCTAAATCCGCGCCTGCTGTTTGCAAATACGAATGAGGCAACATATTGCGGGATAAGTGTTATTAACCTATATATGCAGAAGTCCTTATAGTATTGAGAAACCATTACAGTGGAACCGCGACATTTCGAACTTTCACGGATCATACAAATTACTTTGACGGATAACGGAAGTTCGAGTCAGCCTATTTCTAACTTGGGCATTTTCTTGCTGTGACAGCTTTATGCAGGTCGAACGTAATGCTGACGGAATATGTAGGAGCTTCCATCATTACACGTGACCTGCACCAGACTGTTTATATGATATGTATAATGTACAGTGGTGAATTTTACAATTCTATGTTACACATTTTAGAAGGGACCGAAATTTTTAACTCGAGTTATATCGAAGTTCGAATTATTCGAGTTACCACTTAATATACATTAAGATATACAACATACAAAACAAGAAAGCGGTTAATATAATGTACATGTATATATTATTATATTTATTGCAAAGCTGGGGATATGAATATCGTCTACCAGCACGTGTTACATGTAGGCAAGTAAGCGAGAGTAGTTTTTTCCTGATTAATCCTTCGCTTGCTATTCACGCCAATATACCTACCTGTAAATAGTGAAGACACAGATGAAACAGCTCCTGCAGGAGCTGTCTCATCACGGTCAAAACTATTTATAAATTGATTGTGCAACCAGTGCACTCCACAGCAGTGATTGCACACCGAAATACTTGTACACAGTGAAGATATATGTAATTATACAGCAGGGCATAGGTAAAGAAGGAGAAATGTATTTCGAAATTCAGCAAGAGAAGGGTAAATAAAGAAATTGAACAAGCGCCCAAACTAAAGTTTGAAGCAGATGGAAATATGCCCAGCAGAAAAAAAACTTGTACTGAAAAATACTAAAATAATCAAACCGGTTTTCTCTCTTTCAGACTAAGCGGCCACCCAGAGCTGAACGAAAATGGCGGGAAATTTGGCGGTGACAACATTCCTCTGCCTTGCAGTGACGGTGGGATTGTCCCTTAACATATTTCTAATATTCAATTTTATACGTCGTAAGCGAATGAGGACAATTATGACGATCCCATCTTGTATTCTATATGTCCACCTCGCCATCATGGACATCATAGCAATGCTTCTCTGGACTCTCCACACAGTACTGTCGTCTAGTGCAGGCAAATGGACACTTCCGGGCCCACTATGTGACCAGCAAGTCTACATCCGGGTATTCTGTCAAATGGCAAACGTTCTTACAATGATGCTTTTCATGTTCGAAAGGTTCGTGAGGATATTCAAACCATCCAAGCACCGAGAAATATTCTTTGACATTGTCGTTCTGTTGATGCTACTCGGCATTTATATATTTGTAGCTACACTGGCAACGTTTCCCCTATGGGGTTGGGGATACGCGCAGTATTTCGAGAAGGAGTACCAGTGTGCAATCAGCATCGAGGAGTCATACGCCTATTACGACTTCTCCATAGCAGTTAGCCTTGGGATACCAGGCGGTGTCGTCCTAGTAGGCTATGTCGCCATCTTGATACGAGTTTTCCTTTTGAAACGTAAGCGTGGTCCAAATGGAGTTATTGTTCTTGAGGAGAACTTCGAGGTCATTGGTGACTCTTATTCGGACAGACTAAAGAAAATGTACGAATCATTTAAAGACCCTGAGAGCAAACTGTTCTCCCAGACAAACAATGAAGACTCCCCGTTCGAGGACAGTAGTTATTTGGACAGCGATTGCTTCGACTCTGAAGAAGAGGGCGATAATGACAAGGTCCGCAAGGCGACCGGTGCGATGAAGACCACGGGAGACGAGAAAAAGTCGCGCAAAATGCCTCCGAAAAAGTGTTACTATCTCGGTAAAAATGACATGGGACTAACGCACATGTACGCCATGCTGACCGCTATATACATGGTACTGTGGATACCGTACTATGTCCGGTTTTACCAGGATACTTACCAGTACTTCGAGACGAAGCCAAGTGATGGGTTCATCCTGTTTGCTGTGTGTCTGACTCATCTGGGTAGCGTGTACAAAGTACCCTTCTATCTGATGTCACACACCGTGAAGGGAGCATTCAAGAAGACGCTGGGTATCGGCCAAAATGAGAAAAATAAGAAAAAGGCTGCTCACAGTCTTGTGACAAATCAAAACTAATGCTCTCTAATCCATTCTCTCCTACTGACGCCTTGCTTCGCCTTTGTAAAATTAATTGGAGCCAATGCTCTATTTATCAAAATGGTTTCAAAATTACACAATTCTAAAAGTTTCCTTGTTTATACTTAATGCTCCTTTTCGGTAGATTAATTCAAAGAGTTTGGGTTTAAAAATAGACTAGGATGGAATGGGTTAATATAGTAGTAAGTCCCCCATAGGGAAGCAATGATAATAACAAAAGTTCTAGACCACATTCTTTAATTTCAAATCCTTCAAACCCTTTCACCGACAATGTCGCAAAAATGCACCACGATAAACAGCGCTGTCCCAGATCAGATGCCGCCTGCATTAAGCTACCACCTGCCTTAAAGATAAATACTTATGCCTCTTTTAGGTGGTACTCATTGAGAGGTTTTACTGTATTTGTTACGCTCTATATATGTGACACCATTTAAACACTCAGCAAGTTCCATCTTTAACCCTTTACTCCATGAATATTCATGTAAGAAATAATGACACCATGAATACTAATTAGAGTAATTGTCAAAGCGAAAACGTCTATTGAAAATTATAAAAATCATGTGTAATGAATAACCATAAAGTGACAAATTCACGCATAAATTGTTATTAGTGAAGGGATTAACCCTTTCGCTGCCAATGCCAGATCTGTGATTACCTATACAAACAGTTTGGATCCAGATGAGACGCCGAGTAACTCGGTGTCTCATCAGGATCCACACTGTTTGTTACTGTTACTATGCTTTTGAAACAAAAATGAGGAAAATCAAAAGAATGAAAATTTGTAGCAGACGGCAAAGTTAGCAGACGACAGAGTTTGGCAGCGAAAGGGTTAAACGCTCGACGGAATTGGTAACTCTAAATAAACCTTGCAGCAGATAGGGAGTTTAGAAGAGTCCGTTACTTTTATGCATGATAAGGCGTTAACCATTTCTCCCATGAGTATTTGTGTAAGAAATAGTGACGTCATGAATATTAATTAGATTAATTTGTTATAATAGAATATGGACACAAGACATTTTGGCCAAGGTAGAAACTGTAGAATCATATCTACAATGTATATTATATCATAAGCAAACAGAGCAGACTCGGATCAGACGGGTCCTATAGGAGCCATCTGATCTGGGTCTACTCTGTTTGCAAAGACGCATAACTACGTATTTATGGAGTAAAAGGTTAATACATGTAAGTTCTGTACCAGTATTGTATAACAGTAGTTTGTTTTTAACACTAACAGTGACAAACCGAACCTTGACCTCGGTGAAGAGATCTAGGCATCTATAGATATGCATTTGTGTAGGTCTACTAAACTTTTTATCTCCAAACTAAACGGTCTATACTTATCAATTTTAGTTTCATGACTTCCTTTTCCCTACTTAGATCTTATTTCCTGTTATTGTGGAGAAAAGGGAACGAAACGACCTTTCTTCCGTAAGTCCACAACATCACAACATATCAATGACGAGTTCTAATGACTTAATTCATTCATATCAATCATCTGTAAATGTAAGCATGGACACATTGTATAAACCCATACTCTCTCCAAATCTAGCTCACATACTCTTAGAGAATCTGCGTTGGAAATAATGATACAAAAAGCTCCTATTGGAGCTTCCTGTATCGCTGATGTCCTGCATTAAGCAGCCACCCACTTTTACAGTCTCCTGTGTTAATAAATCATATGGTCGCCCTGGTGTGAATGCATTGTGCCAAATGATTCAAACAGCATATTTGGAGGAGCTCATTTAACTTTTACTCTATAAACTTTCTGTGCCTTTGCGAACAGGGTAGACCAGATCAGAGGGATCCTGTAGGAGCCGTCTGATCAGGCTCTGCTTTGTTTGCTTATTAAGTAATATAGATATGATTCTACAGTTTCTGTCATGGCTAACATCTCTGGTGTTCATACGTTATTTTAAAAATGAATCTAATTAATATTCATCTTCAACATGAATATTCATAGAGTAAATGGTTAAACCTACATATATATGTAAGTTGGCTAAATAAAGAGAGGGAAGCTTACATGGCTTAAAGCCTTTAGCATGTTGAGCATATATAAGTCTGATTCATATCTAAAAAAAAGATGTACAGTAAACCCCCGCTAATGCGACCACCTAAAATCGGTATAATTCTGGGTGCTAGATGCAGGTGGTAGCTTAATACAGGACAAAAGTATTGCAGAAAGCTCCTAGTGGAGCTTTCTGCATTACTTTTGTCCTGCATTAAGCAATCACCTGCTTATAAAGACATCAGTGTTTATTCATTAAGTGGTCGCATTAGAGGGGTTCTACTGCATTGTCTTTTTCTACACACACACAGGGCCTACTACTCGAATGTCAAACACCTTTGACCTTACGGAGATGTCAACTTACTCGGGATCTCATCTTCCTCCATACTGTTTGTCAAGGCAATCACAAGTTACTTTTAAGCCTTTACTCCACAAACGCCTTTCTACGCCTTGACAAACAGAGTAGACCCTGATCAGACGGCTCCTATAGGAGCCGTCTGATCAGGGTCTGCTCTGTTTGCTTATAATACATTATAGATATGATTCTACAAGTCCATCTATTGCATTACTTTTTAAGCCTTTACTCCATAAATTTTATACGCATTTCTACGCATTTGCAAACAGAGTAGACCCTGATCAGGGTCTGCTCTGTTTGCCTATGATATAATATAGAAATGATTCTACGATTACTAACATGGCCAACACTTCCTTTGTCCATGTGCTATTATAGCAGTTATAATATATATAATATAATATAATTAACATTCATGGTATCGTGTTTTCTTGCATGAATATTCATGGAGTAAAGGTTTAAGAGGAAATTCATACTGTTTCGTTTTGCACGCTGGATCGTGCACTTTTTGTTGTTGTAAATCTTGGTTAGTTTTTTTTCTGTAGAACGTTTCAACTGTTGTTCTTATTCATAAATAAAATGGTTAGCTGAATAAATATTGAGATTTCTGTTATACCCACTGATCCGCGGTCTACTTATATCTATGCATGCTAAATTTAGTTTAAGACTTTACTTAATATAAACGCCTTTTCATGGCTTTACAAACAGAGTAGATCCAGATTAGACGGTTTCCTGTAAGAACGTCTGATCAGGGTCTTCTCTGCTTGCCTTTGAACTAGTATAGATATGATTCTTCACTTTCTGTCTTGGTAAATTAATTTATTGGCTATAATGCCATTATAAAACTCTGCAACTTAATATTTACGATATCAATATCTCTTTTTAAATGTTCATGAGGTAAAGGATTGATACTTATTAACATGTGTTTTGTTATTACACAGAGATCAAGATACGATGCGTAAAGTAACACATTTTCTAGAAGAACTTCTTTTATTTCCCACCAAACCCGATGTTGTGATCACTGTTTAAACTCGTCTCGAAGAGACGATTCTAAAAAGTGGTTATAATATAGCGTTTGGTGGAGAAACGGTGAGTTTAGTACATGCATTTGAGTACGGATCTTAATCTGTTGCTCTGGTTTACAGCCCCACTGTCCTGTTTTTGGTGATATACTGACAACATTGCATATTGCATATTCACGTACACAATCATTTAGCTGTGTATATCATACATGGGTTTTAATGTATGAGTAGAGCTTTTCCTAAGTGGACATCAAAAATATTATGTGTCTGTAAGGCAGATGGTAGCTTAATGCAGTCCAAAAGTAATACAGAAAGCTCCTAAAGGAGCTTTCTGCATTACCCTTTTCCTGCATTAAGCAACCACCTGCTTTTTAAAATTCATGTGGTGGTGGCTTGGTCTAGTGGTTGAGCGTTGAGCTGATAACCCAAGGGATCCGGGGATCGAATCCCGTTTGGAACAGTTCGAAATTTCAGAGAATCTTTTCAGTGTCTCTCGCCGCACGAGGTTGCATCCTCTTCGTCCAGGGGTTAAAATGGGTACCTGTGAGGATCGCTAGCCGGTACTACGGCTGCGTACTCACGCCACATGTTAGCGGTATAATCATAGTTTAGTTCAAACACATTTATTTCAGAAATATTACAGGGTTCCACAAGTTTCTATATAACAGCTGAAGATAGACTCGAAAGATACATGCATGCGACTGCCCCTTGTCACAATTTTCACTGAAAAGGTGGACATCTTGTAGAAGTTAACGAAACTCACGTACTTGACAAAACGTATTAAGAAAAAACAAACTATATGCTGATGATATTTCAATTGAGTCAGTCAAAAGCTATCCACAGCTTAAATTAAATTTTCAATGTTATCCGATTATGAATAAAATTTGTATTTGTATTTGTTAACCATCGTGCCCTCATTTGATAAGTCAAGTGGATGTAAGCATTATAACATGATTACAATAACACCAGTTAACCCTTTCGGCGCCAAATTTCTAAATGTCGTCTGCAATCCAAGTTTGTTAAATCATTCAGTAAAATATGGAAATGAGATAAATAAATGCATATTTCAAAGGAATAAAGCACATATATAGAAGTAGAGATTGAGAAAATAGTGAAAAGGCGGCGTCTGATCTGGGACTGCACTATTTGTCGTGGTGCATTTATGCGACTGCGGCGGTGAAAGGGTTAAAGATTTTGAGAGATCATCAACACTTGCACGTGCACTATTGTCGTAGATATATCAGGCCTGTTGTAAGTGCCCCGAAAAGTACCAACATTCTAGTTATCATTGTTTTAACCACAGATGATTTATACTTATGGACACAATGGTCTAGTATCCCCCATCCAATGAAGATGTTGTAAGTTCGAACCTACGCGTAGGCTCACACTCTCCCAATTTGTATTTAACCATCTCAATGCTAAATTTTCAAATAGACTATTCCAAAATTCAATCAGGTTAAGCCTACCATAGGATTTGTTTTAAGTGATGTATAACATGACAAACAATGTAGGTCCTGGTGACAGGGCTCCTTTAGGAGCTCTCTCATTTTGGTATACACTGTTTGCAAATGGCATTAGTGACTGGTTCCTCGCACTGATAGAAAGAATGTAATACATGGGTTAATAAGGACATGTGTGTCAAATACAGTTTCCGCAATACAGTGCTCCCTCCCTACAACGGTCCTCTCAATAACGATTCCCTCCTTACAACAACGCATATCACTGTTTCCGAAACAACAAGGCTCCAGAAACAACCTTTGTCCATCGTATTTTCTTTATGCCTCAATCAAACCCTATGTTGTGACCACTCTTTAGAATCGTCACTTTGTGACGATTCTAAAGAGTGGTCACAACATAGGGTTTGATTGAGGCATAACGGTTTTAGTTCTCGAAATACACCTTATCTGGGGATCTGCAAACAAGCTAATAATGTTTGATTTCCCCTCCCTATAACAACTCCCTCTGAACAACACATACAATATTCGTATCCCAAAGGGTGTCGTTGTAGAGAGGGAGCACTGTACTTGATTTTGTTGTGTCATATTTGTTTCAGTGTAGTAGATAATAACAGAGTTTATCAATAATGTAGTTTTCAAGTATTATGTGTACACACTTCCATTGTTTCATATACTGGGTTATGAGTAGACATATCAGTCATGTTGTTGTTGTCCATATCTCCGGAATTGCACGCCCTATTTTGCATGGTTCCCTGCTTTGAAACAGTCACGTGATCATAGTCATCAAGCCGCCTGTGGTTAGAATCTTCCCTCCGAATGGTAGAGCTGTACGTAGATGTTTCAACTTCACCTGAAGCAGTTCCATATACATTAGTGCTTTGCTCAAAAGTTTCCGTGCTTTCCCGGATGGAATGGCATAGCGAGTCATACGCACTGTCTTGATTCTCGCTTGTCATGTCGAGGTTTGTCATGTGACCACCCATTGGCAGGTACTCGGTGGTAGTTTGAACAATATCCGGTGTTGAAATCGGATTAGAGAACTGGATAGAGGTGTAGGAAGGTATGTGACCACTACCAACCTTTACACCATCCAGATCATCTGGATGTATCTGAGCGTAGGTGGTCATGCGCTTTGGATTCGGCTGTGGAGAAGATTTGGGATATTGCGCTGCCTCTTTACTTGGACTGGGTTTAAAACTACGCCCGCCTTGCGGTCTAGAGTCAATAGTATGCGGACGTACCAAGGAATCACTAAATAAAGAAGAAGAACATCACTGAAATTGTCGAATGCTCATCGAGGTTAGAATGATGGATAAATGCATTTATAAAAATGCTCTAATCCTGTTAGATAACATCTCTTTTATACCGGTATTTTTGAACTTTCATTACTCAGACAAATTAGACTTTACCTTTAGTCTTATCGCTAGACCTTCATCAGCTGTTCTGAACACTACTGGCCACATGGCACCCACAGACATCCACCGACCAGTGAACAGAATAGCTATTCTTGCACAAAACGTGCTGTTTTAGTCCCGCTAGACCATGTATTAACAAGGCGATTCTCGTGCTCACGCGCTGTTGTTGACCGGTTTTAATTATACCTATTCGGGGCCTAAGGTAAACAATGGACGCGAATGCTATATAGCGTTTTGGCCTAAGCTAGGTGAACGCCGGGTGCGAGCATATCAGGGGCGCCAACAATGAACTGTTTTTGTGATAGAAAAATTGAATGAAGTTCCGTGTAAACGGTATTTGATACAATCATAAATCGACGCCAGAAAGAAAACAGTGGCCCGGAAACAGCATAAATCGAACGAAGTGTCAAAGAAGTGTATAGTTTTGCTGTCGTAGTTTTGCTTGTATTTGGAAGAATTAAATTGATGCAGGAAAGCAGAAAATGTGTTTTATGCAAGAATAGCGTTAATACACGTTTGTTTTCGGGCAATAACATCTGCAGTGTCCCACGGAACTGTTGTTGCCCTCGCCCTTCGGGCTCGGGCCAACAACAATCACTCAGGACACTGCAGATGTTATTGCCCGAACAAACGTGTATTAACCCTCTATTGAAGGTATTGAACAATTCTATGTTAAGTCTACAGTAGAACCTGTCTTAAGCGGTCATTTATTTCTGAACATAGGAGTCTTCAATAGCAGGCGGTTGATGAATAATATAGGAGCTTTATGCATTATATTTGACCTGCATTAAGCAACCATCTGCCTTACAGACCCATACTACCTAGACCTGTATTGAATGGCCGCTTAAGACAGGTTCTTCTGTATTTTTTTCTAAGTAATGGAATGTACATGTCGAATGTGGGAAATCTTTCACAAAGTCTCTGATACAACTTTTATACGTGTCTTAGTACAAGATAATTCTAGTTATTGCAGGCGCGGATTTAGAGGGGGTGGAGCCGGCGTACGCCCCCCCCCCCCAACACCCCCCCCCCCCCCAAAAAAAAAATAAAATTGCCCAAACTTTTTTAGTAATATTTTAGATCTAGATATACTAAAATCAATAAAACATTGATTTAATGAGTTTTTTAAAAACTTTTTTTATTTCCCTCGCCTAATTACGCTCTTTTTCAACATGTATTACAAACACACTATTTATTTATGTCATCAAACATAAAAATCTACGCCCCCCCCCCCCCCCCTCCCACCTCCAAAAATAATTCTACGTCCCCCCCCCCCCCCCCTTAAATCTGAAATCCTGGATCCGCACCTGTATTGTACAAGTTACCTCTTGTCACTATCTACACTAATTCATGGATGTTTTTTTAGTTTTCATATAAAGTAAACCCCCTATAACACAATCACTAAAAATCGTGTGTTAAATAGGCAGATGGTAGGGCAGGTTAATGAAGGATAAAAATGTAATACAGAAAGCTTTTGCAGGTCCTTGCGCTCATCTGTTTTTAAAGCTATCGACGAGACGTATTTGTAGTACCTTTTCTGATTATTCCGTTTTCTCCATACCAATAGTGCAGTGGTAACTAGTCCTGCGACAAATAAAATGCCAAGAACAATCCCAGCTAACGCGCCGCCTGTCAGGGAACCTGAAATTATAGAGAAAATATCGATACGCAGTGGAAAACACCGGTTCAAAGTGATACACAGTGGAAATCCCCGATATGCAGTACGATACGCCGGTACACAATGGACTATCCCGTTACACAGGGGAATACCCCGATACACAGTAAAATTTCCCGATATACAGAGGAATATACAGAGGAGAATGTCCCGTTACACAGAGGACTACCCCGATGCACAGTGGCACACCCCGGTTCACAATAGAATACCCCGATACACAATGCCGATACAAATGAATAACTCGATACATAGGGGAATACCCTAATACACAGCGAAATACCCCGATGCAAAATGTAATGTCCGATACACAGTGGAATACACCGATACACAGTGGAAAACCACGAGGAAATGCGTCTTTTTGTTTTTACAGATAGACTATAGCGTAGACCTATGACAACTAACCCACCAGGGACTCAGGTCAGGGCTGATCTGAACTGTTGAACAATCAGGGTCCATGCTTATAAAACGTTTAGTTGAGTCTGAGTTCGTTCTCAAGTTTTTGATTGGTCAGATTTGAGCCTTTGGCTCAAATCTGACCAATCAAAAGCTTGAGAACTCAAATCTTATAAGCATGGACCCAGGTAAAACTTTCAAAGTGTCAAACTGGTTGGCTTTTGAGTAGAAACATTGTTCAGAATGCTAATGCGTGTATGGGTACACATTGTTCACACCAATCCCTAATGTATAGTTAAATGTCTTGGCTCATGAAAAAATCGACGAGTAGTAACGACTGATTAAAGCAACTCACCAGACTCTGTATTCTTGGCCGGAGTTACAGTTCTATTCAACATGCCACTAGCTGTCTTACCAGAATCTGTATAAAAGAGAAAACACGGTAATATAAAGATATTACATTGACTATTTGATAT
Organism: Azorinus chamasolen; assembly: GCA_963576725.1. Classification (NCBI taxonomy): domain Eukaryota; kingdom Metazoa; phylum Mollusca; class Bivalvia; order Cardiida; family Solecurtidae; genus Azorinus; species Azorinus chamasolen. The sequence goes on from OY755245.1 coordinate 42,897,052, forward strand.
GTTGTATGGCGTGTCAGTCGTTATTCCATATACATGTATGTATATATTTATGTGATAAAATTGCATACATGTCTTATATAAAGTTATGTGTGGTAAAGATCATGTGTATATTGTAAATTGATATGTTTATTATAAAATGTACATATGTATTCTGGTTAGATGTACCGTGTGTTCCGGCGACTCGTCTGAATCTACAGTACGTACAAACGGGAAAAAGTTTAGCTTACCAATCTCGCACACAAATCCCTTCCGCTGGTTACACGGTCTATAGAGAAGTCTAGGGGACCGGTAAGTTATGTATCCGCACTCCAGAATGTTTGCACCTGATACTGAAAAAAATCATATCAGATACGTTTTATTTCAAATACAGCAAAATCTTTCTAAAGCCACTGTTTTGTTAATAAAGATAGAATGTCTTGAATGGAAAGGTAGTAAAGTCAAGCAGGCAAAGCCACATGCAAGACGCAACCATCACCAAAACACCGATAGACAGCATGACACACACACACACACACACAACCACACACCCAACACACACACACACACACACACACACACACACGAAATGAACACAGAAAACACCAAAAGACACACAAGAACCAGGGACAAACGTCCCACACATGAACAAATCACAAGCACAAAGACGCAAGGCAAACAAAAGGAAGGGTGACAAAGAGAGTACCGCCTTGGCACGGTCAGTAGCAAAAACACCACTGGGGGTTTAAACCGGTTTACGGACGTCTAACCTCACACTTCTCTCAAAGTCACCCTAGCTTTACAAATATTGTAAATAAAGGTATCCCCGCTGGACTTACCCACAACATAGACGACGGTGAACACAGGACAACATGTAAAACATAGCATAATAACTGTGACAATCCGTCAAATATGTACTCAATGACTTTGCTGAAGTCAGAACACCTGCAGGTAAGCCGTTAAGGGCACGACAGGGAAAAAGTAATACATGAGTCTGGTAAGCTCATCCTGTAACCCTTTAATCCATAAATACGCTGTTCTAAGCATTTGCAAACAGAGTAGACCCGGATTAGATAGCTCCTATAGGATCCGTCTGGTCTGGGTCTGCTGTTTTTGCTTATGAAATAATATTGATATGACTGTGTAGTTTTTGTTATGGCCAAAACTTCCTGTGTTCATGTGTCATAATACAAATTGATCTGATTGTTATTCATATTCATGATGTCATTATTTTTACATGGATATTCATGGAATAATGGGTTAAAAACTGACGGTTGTTTAATAAAGGACGAAGGAAGGCAGAAGTCCCACAGTAACTTTCTGATAGCGTTCTGCATTAACATAATACATGTACATTATTAGTTACACAGATCACTGGCGGGGTATCTGGCTTTTTGTTTCCTGAAGAGGAAAATAATGTTTCCCGAGCCGTTAGACGAGGGCTACATGTATTTTCCTCAGCACGGAATAAAAAGTCAGATATCCCGCCAATGATCTGTACAAGTTGGCTTCCTTCTAAAAGGAAGCCAAGGAGAGACCTGCAGCAGTTTTTTATCGAACATTTGCTATATACAGGAGCCGTTTGACAATGTTTTGGCACCGGATCGTAAATAGGTTTCTATAAATAACTATTGTGCATATCAAGTAGTACATGCGTTATAATTAGAACGAAGACGGTGGATATCAAGTGCCACTGCTTAGGAGATATATAATGCTTTAATCGTTGCAAGTACACATGTAGTTCTTTGAAAAAAAGTTTCTTTGAATTGAAATTTATCCAGTCAGCAAGCTTCTCTAGTGACGTAATAAACGGGTGCGGATAAACTTAGGTTTCTTAGAATAGAATAGAAAATATATTAGAACAGGTTTTATTTACCAACCACGGACCCTCTCGGATTACAAATGAATGCATACTAAAACATTTATGATTTACATAATTGACATGAAACTAAAGCACGTGTATCATATCTTAGGCACATATTGGTAAATCACATATAAACAACAATACATTTTATTCATCTTGCTTCCGTGAAGTTCTAAGGCACATGGACACACCAGTCAAAACATTGGTTTATGCATCTAGCAAGCACTTCCAAGTGAGCTAGATCCTCCTATTAGTTTTCTTCCGGTAGTATCTAGAAGGTTTATTAGGTTAGTGATAATACTAGCCGTTTCTAAGGCATAATGATCCTTAACAATGTAAGTACATGTATTTCAATTTTCTGTAAATATGCATATGTTGATGGAATAACGGAAAAATCACCTCTAGAATTATACAAATAAGTAAAAAAGAAAAAACATCATCCTGGTCCAAACTGTTTGCAGAGGTAAGCATGGATCCACCGACAGCAGGCCAAATGTTAAAGATGTTTTCAATGTTAAGCAAACAGTGTAGAAAAACATGGCATCATGCTTTTGTTAGTTGGCGTGTATCGAACTTTTCTTTTTGGGAACAAACTTTCATGGCAATTTTTACTATTGGTGTTGTCGAAATTACATGTGATGACACTGTCAAGCTGCTAGGTATAGATACTGATTTTATGTTAGACTTAACTCATTCATTCCTGCTGACGCCTCCGTAGGAACAAATGCTCTATTTATTACGGTAGATTAAACACTTCACAGTTCTCAAAATTTCCTTTTCTGTAGTAAATGCTCATTTGCGGTAGATTTATACAAAGAGAATGGGCCTAAAATAGGTGGGAATGGGTTAATTGAATGCATTGAAAACATATGTAGAAAACTGGCTTGTAGTTCAATGCGCTCAGCAATGTCTTGAGATCATTCATACTATCAAATTGTAATTACTGCCTATTGGTGTTGGTTTCTGTCATTCTTCGAATTCAGAATAATTAGAGAAACTACGATTCAGGGCTTTCGGGATCAGTTTTAATGATTTTACATCTTCCTACAGATAGTTTTTACCTGAACGAGAGATCTAGCACAACAGGCTATTGAATGTATTTACTATGTACAGACTGTTTCCATATTAATTAATGATATTGTAAACAAACATTATTACTCCTATTCTTGCAGAGACCTTCCACCTAATGCATGGGGTCATTGAGGTAAGAGGTATCACAAGTGTGGAATAGGTTCGTGCACAGAAGAACACACAGGTTGAACCACCGACCTACCGTACGCCAGCTGGAAGGCTTCCTCACATGAACAATCCACATGCCCAGGCTGGGATTCGAACTACAGCGGTGATGCAGAGGGCTGCATAAATCGGGACGAAACTAATACAGAAAACAGAAGCCTAAACTACCACCTGCCTTTGCGGTCCGGAATTGGACCTCCTTTTGGTGGTCAATATAGAGGGATGGTACTGTTTATTCAAAAGCAAATAAATTTTGATTTATTGGTAACGCGTTACTCCATGAATATTCATGTAAGAAATAATGACATCATGAATATAATTTAAAAAAAAAAGAATTATAATGGCACATGGCCACATTCATTTTTTTTAATGGCAGAAACTGTATAATCATAGATGTGCAGTAGAAACCCTCTAATGTGACCACTTAATGAATAAACATGGGTGCCTTTATAAGCAGATGGTTGCTTACTGCAGGGCAAAACTAATACAGAAAGCTCATCTAGGAGCTTTCTGCATTACTTTTGTACTACATTAAGCAACCACCTGCATCTAGCAGCCAGCATAATACCTCTTTTAGGTGGTCGCATCAGCGGGGGTTTACTGTATATAATACTATATATTATGTCATATGCAAACAGAGCAGACTCTGATCAGACGGTTCCTGATCTGAGACTACTCTGTTTACAAATGCATAGTTCTAAAGAATGTGCATTTATGGAGTAAAGGGACACATTTATTTCAAAGAGCACACCTTGGCATGATTCGTGACTGTCCTTGATGCGGATGCTAGTCCAGAATTTATCGAGAAGTTGTAAGGCCGTATTTTTATCACCAAGAAGAATGGTTCCAAGTCCGATGCTGCTACTCTGTGCAATATTATACAAAGAGAGTTCCGGGGCCCATAAGGAACACTGGGTACCTCTACCACGACAGGATGCGTTGGCACCCCGCCAGTCCGCACTGTAACCAGGGTGTACACGAATTGTGGACTCGTTCCCTCCTGGAAACAAACGTAATCTGTTTTTTTGCCAGCAATAACCAGTCATAAACATGAATACAATAGGAACCTCTAAATTGCCACTTTATAAATACCAAAAAATAATAAAGACGCATTTAAATACATATGATTACTTACAAATGTAACCCTTTCGCTGCCAATGCCGGATCTGTGATTACATATGCAAACAGTTTGGACCCAGATGAGACGCCGAGTAACTCGGCGTCTCATCAGGATCCAAACTGTTTGTTACTGTTACTATATTTTTGAAACAAAAACGAAGAAAAAGAATGAAAATGTGTAGCAGACGACAAAGTTAGCAGACGACAGAGTTTGGCAGCGAAAGGGTTAATGCATGAGCTTTCTACACGCATTCGTCCTGTATTGGCTACCACCTTCCTTTATCCAGAATTAGTCCCCATTTTCGGTGGTCGCATTAAATGTGTTTTAAAGTACACAAAATGAACATTAAGTGTGGATTCTGGTCTGGTCTGTTTCCACACGATTTACGAATCCCTATTGTCGTATGACTCATGCTGTAGCTCCAAACAGTTGCTTTGGAATAAACCTTCAGTTTCACCGAGATCTGCAGACAGGGTTGACCAAAAGGAGCCACCTCACCCGTCTTGGATCTTAGCTTGTCGATGACGCTATGCTTTTTTTGTATGCTAGCTACTAGGCTTAGAAGCTACATAAAGTGCTTGAAAAACAGCATACTGACAGTGACTATAGTGGTGAACTGAACCAAATAGATGTAGATGTTCTCCTCAATTGAACGCTCTGCAGGCTGGTTCGTGCATTGTGTGCAAATTATGTTACGTTGTTACCATTACCTGTTTGATACGTGCCGAAGTATTTGTTCATTATCATTACTTTTTTGACACAGGCTTAAGTATTTGTTGATTACCATTACCGATTTGAGTCATGCCTAAGTATTTGCTCATTACCATTACGTGTTTAGCACGTGTATGTGTGCTTGTTCTTTACCATTAATTGTTTAGCACGTGTATGTGTGCTTGTTCTTTACCATTACCTGTTTAGCACGTGTATGTGTGCTTGTTCTTTACCATTACCTGTTTGGCACGTGTATGTGTGCTTGTTCTTTACCATTACCTGTTTGGCACGTGTATGTGTGCTTGTTCTTTACCATTACCTGTTTGGCACGTGTATGTGTGCTTGTTCTTTACCATTAATTGTTTAGCACGTGTATGTGTGCTTGTTCTTTACCATTAATTGTTTAGCACGTGTATTTGTGCTTGTTCTTTACCATTACCTGTTTGGCACGTGTATGTGTGCTTGTTCTTTACCATTAATTGTTTAGCACGTGTATGTGTGCTTGTTCTTTACCATTAATTGTTTAGCACGTGTATGTGTGCTTGTTCTTTACCATTAATTGTTTAGCACGTGTATGTGTGCTTGTTCTTTACCATTACCTGTTTAGCACGTGTATGTGTGCTTGTTCTTTACCATTACCTGTTTGGCACGTGTATGTGTGCTTGTTCTTTACCATTAATTGTTTAGCACGTGTATGTGTGCTTGTTCTTTACCATTAATTGTTTAGCACGTGTATGTGTGCTTGTTCTTTGCCATTAATTGTTTAGCACGTGTATGTGTGCTTGTTCTTTACCATTACCTGTTTAGCACGTGTATGTGTGCTTGTTCTTTACCATTACCTGTTTGGCACGTGTATGTGTGCTTGTTCTTTACCATTAATTGTTTAGCACGTGTATTTGTGCTTGTTCTTTACCATTACCTGTTTGGCACGTGTATGTGTGCTTGTTCTTTACCATTAATTGTTTAGCACGTGTATGTGTGCTTGCTCATTACCATTAATTGTTTAGCACGTGTATGTGTGCTTGTTCTTTACCATTAATTGTTTAGCACGTGTATGTGTGCTTGTTCTTTACCATTACCTGTTTAGCACGTGTATGTGTGCTTGTTCTTTACCATTACCTGTTTGGCACGTGTATGTGTGCTTGTTCTTTACCATTAATTGTTTAGCACGTGTATTTGTGCTTGTTCTTTACCATTACCTGTTTAGCACGTGTATGTGTGCTTGTTCTTTACCATCACCTGTTTAGCACGTGTATGTGTGCTTGTTCTTTACCATTAATTGTTTAGCACGTGTATGTGTGCTTGTTCTTTACCATTACCTGTTTGACACTTGCATATGTATTTGTTCTTGTCTGAGCAATTCGTCAGTGTTAGGTTGAAGCTGTAACGCATGGAGTTAGTTTGCGCCTGGAGGCCGGTTAGAATAGCAGAGACGCACTGAAGTCCACTCACAGAGACCGGTCTGTCTACAGAGAAAATATATACATCAGCCTGAACATGACAAATAGTCGGCATTGTGGGGTGTACTCCGAAATTTGCAAACCTGGGGTTCGTCTTACGAAATATCGTGCAGCTGAAATCATCGTAAGTTTAAATATACAGAGCAGATTTTAGTTGTGATCGTCGTATATTTGCTTATGATATCATACTAACGATCTTACGATAGTTTATGTCTTACGAGACAAGTCTGAATCGTTGCACACTAGAAAGTGCTATGATTTCGGCTGTTGCATACAATAGGACTTAAAACAAATTTTTGGTCCTACAACCTTTTGGTCCCAGGTGTCGTGTCACAGTTCAATTGGATATTGCATATTTGGGTCGTCACGAACTCAGACTCAACTAAAAGTTTTATAAGCATGGATACAGATATAATGCTCCTATAATAGCCATCTGAACTAGGTATACTCTGTTTGCATATGCATTGAAAGGTGTTTATATGAGGGAAAGGGTTAAGCAGCCTCCTACTTTTAAAGACATCTATGTTCATTCGTAAATTTATCTCATTAAAGGGGTGCTATCTTATATACGTGTAACATGTCGTGTGGTACCTGCTACAATACAGAGGAAGAGCGCCACCTTTAGACTTGGTATACAGTAAAACTCTCTAAAGCGACAACTTTCTAAATGCACATATATATTTTAAAAACTAAACAACCCAGGTGGCCGGTTAATGCAGAACGAAAGTAATGTAGAAAGCTCCTACAACGTCCCTCATTAACCCTTTCGGCGCCAAATTTCTAATTGTCGTCTGCAATCCAAGTTTATTAAATCATTCGGTAAAATAAGAATATGAGATAAATAAATGCAAACTTCAAAGGAATAAAGCACATATATAGAAATAGAGATTGAGACAAATAGTGAAGTCCCTGATCAGACGCCGCCTTGAAAAGGCGGCGTCTGATCTGGGAGTGCACTACTTGTCGTGGTGCATTTATGCGACTGCGGCGATGAAAGGGTTAAGCTAAATATGCCTTTAGGACTCAGAAGTGGACCTCTTTTAGGTGTTCAATTTAGAAGGGATTGTTTTTTTGTTTTGTTTTGTTTTTGTTTTTTTTTGGGGGGGGGGGGTGTTAGCGTTCTCTGTTTGCTAATGTCTAAGGGTCTTTTTCTGCGGATCGATACTGTTTGGTTTAACAATCAATCTAATAAAAGTAGACCGTCCCTTTCCACTTGTTTGATCTCATTACAAGGTTCAATAGCAAACGATTTACAGTTGAACTTCGATATCTCGAATTTCAAAGAACCATACAAATTATTTCGAGATAACAGAGGGTCGAGTCACCCGATTTCTAATCTGAACAATTTCTCAAGTTCAACAGCTTAATGCAGGTCCCAAGGTTATAAAACTTCAAATAAACTCAACTCAGAAACGAACTCCGTACTCAGACTCTGATCTCATCGGAGATTCTTGCTCAGACCGAGGTTATAAAACTTTTTGAGTTCAGAGAATGTTTTCTGAGACTGCTCAGTATCAGTCTCAGAGAAATCGACTCAGACTCATAACAAACTCAACTCAAGATTTTTTATAACCTCGACTTTTCTGAGTTCGATCTCAGACTGAGCACAGAGTTCGTTTCTGAGCACGGAGTTCAAACTCGGGAGTTTTATAACCTTGGGGCCAGGTCTAAAGTAATGCTTAACGTTCCTATGGGAGCCTTCAGCATTACTTTCAACCTGCTTTAAGCTGTCACATGTGTTTCTAGATATGCACAGTGATACAGTTTAGAACAATTCTGTAATGTTTATTATGGAAAGACCGAACTTTTTACTTCGAGTTATTCTGAAGTTCGAGTTATCCGAGTTCGAGATATCGAAGTTTTACATCACAATGTTAGATGCCACAACCTCTATACTTATCAGCATAACCTATATTCTGTACCTTTATATACATGTAGTTTCAAAACTGATTTGTTAACCCTTCGCATGCTATTCACGTCAATATACCTACCTGTAAATAGTGAAGACCCAGATGAGACAGCTCCTGCAGGAGCTGTCTCATCAGGGTCTGCACTATTTACAAGGTGAATGTGCAACCAGTGCACCCCACAGCATTGATTGCACAGCGAAATACTTGTACACAGTGAATATATATATGTAAATATACAACAGGGCATGGGTAAAGAAGGAGAAATGTATTTTAAAATTCAGCAAGCGAAGGGTTAAGAGGCATTCATTAGTACTCGCTCTAAAGCGACCACTCGATGACTAAATATTATCACCTTATAACCCTTTCCATCATATAAACGCATTTTCACGCATTTGCAAACAGAGTAGACCCAGATCAGACGGCTTCTATTGGAGCCGTCTGATCAGCGCCTGCTCTGTTTGTTTTTGACATGAAATAGATCTGATTCTACAGTTCTGCCAAAACAAAAACAAAATCCTTTAAAAGTTTACATCTTCAGCCAATGAATATTCATGATGTCATTATATCTTAAATGAATATTGAACAGGGAAAGGGTTAAAGCGGGTTGTTGTATTCAGGAAACTCTTTCCGGTACTTTCTGCATAACTTTCTTCCTGCAGCAAGCTGAGCACTAAACTTGCTTTCAGTCTCAGCATTAGATATATTTTAGTGGTCGTACTAGAAGGGTTTTACTGATTCACTTTTAACTACATTTGAACTTCCATATCTCGAACTTCAAGGGAGCACACAAATTAGTTCGAGATAACAGAGGTTCGAGTCATACGAGTTCTAGTCGGGACAATTCCTCAAATTCACAGCTTAATGCAGGTCTAAAGTAATGCTGAAAGCTCCCGTAGGAGTTTTCAGCATTAATTTAGACCTGCATCAAGCTGTCACACATGATTCTAGATAGTGATACATGTTAGAACAATTCTGTATTGTAAATTTTGGAATTACCGAACTTTTAGTTCGAGTTATCCGAATTCGAGATATCGAAGTTAAACTGCATATCGTTGCCATAGGCGACGTCGTGATACCTTTAGCAAATACACAATGAAGAAAATATTCCAAAATAGTGAATTAATATAATACATAAATACTTGAATTGCTCTGGTCTAATATTTCGACCACTAAGGGCCTTTTTCAAAGATTATCATGTCACAATACATGCATTCAGCCATAAATCAAAGAGAAATTATTCTCTTTGATTTTATGGCTGAATGCATGTAACAAAAGTGTGACGTGTATTTTGACATGATAATCTTTGAAAAAGGCCCTTAGTGGTCGAAATATTAGATCAGAGCAATTCAAGTATTTATGCTTTAGCAAATAGTTTAGATTCAGATGAGTAAGTTGGTGTCTCTTCATGATCCAAACTGTTTGGCACTTTGATTATGAATTTGCAGAGAAATTGAAGAGAATACATCTTGATACCCGAAGCAGATGACAATGTTCGTAAACTTTATTTGACGTCATTCGAATATATGTATTATACATACTAGTTGTTGGAGCGACCACCTCAAACGTCCTATAATCGCCCGTCCAGACGTCACTGCCACTTGTCAGGTGGATATGCCTTTTAAGTCGGCCGATGTAGTCTACGCTCGCGTTTCCAAACACAGGCAAACGAGCAGACTGGTTCAAACATCTTTCACCTGCTGTCGACCACTGAACTAATGTGGGATTGTAGACAATATTCGCACTGTTCGGAAGTTCTTGAAAACAAATGAACTGCTTTTCAAAGAATTGTCCAATATTCAATTCTTATTCATATGATGCATTGACTTTTGTATGGAGGAGAGAGAGAGAGAGAGAGAGAGAGAGAGAGAGAGAGAGAGAGAGAGAGAGAGAGAGAGAGAGAGAGAGAGAGAGAGAGAGTAACGTCCGTATTTACATCTAGGTCTAACCGGCCATCAGTACTTTGCAAAAAGTGTTTAGTTAAAGACGAACCGTCTGGTTGGGGTATAAGTGTCAACAGTGTAGGTCCTGGTCAGAGGGCAGTCCAGAAAGCATTTTGTAATTCCTGTACACAATTCTATTATAATTAGTGAGTGGTTGGGGGTTAATTAGTAGAACGAAAATGGCTTCAAAACGTTTTGATTTCACAATAAAGAAATAAAAGGAAAGCATAGTGAAACGTCTATACAACGACTACGAAAAAGAGGTCTGGTTTAGCGTCTTAACCCATTTGCTCCCACGATCCAATATATGGGACACAGGCAAACAGTGTAGACTCTGATCAGACGCCGCATAATGCGGCGTCTGATCAGAGTCTACACTGTTTGCTGATAGGAATTTCAATATAAAACAAAACGAAATTGAAAATTTAGGCCAGGCACCCCTTAGATAAAAATTGGACTAATCCGATATATAAACATGGAAGAATCCACTGGGAGCAAATGGGTTAATTTTCTGAGTGCTGAATGTTCACAGTTGAATGATCCACCAGAAATTTAACCCTTTCTCTTATATACAATAGAACTTGTCCGAAGCGGCAGTCCATTTATTGAACATAGGTTGCTTAATGCAGGGCAAAAGTAATGCAAAAAGCTCCTATAGGAGCTTTCTGCATTACGTTTGACCTGCTTAAGATACCACCAGCCTAACATACCTATAGTTATACCTCTTTTTGATGGCCGCTTAACATTTCCTTGTTCTATGTTTATTTCAAAATTTAATACCTACTGAATATTAATGGACAAAAAAATAGTTATAACGAAATATGGAAGGTGAAACCTTGTGCCCATTTTAGAAAGTAAAGAAACAGATCTATCAAATTCCATTCGCAAACGGAGCAGACCCTTAACAGACGATTCCTATTGGAGCCGTCTGATCTGGGTCTACTCTGTTTGCAAATGCGTGAAAACATTTTTGTATGAGGGAAAGGGTTAAGACAGGGTCTAATGTAAACCCATTTTCGTGTATTTGCGAACAAGGTAGAGTCAGATCAGATGGTTCCTATAACAGCCGTCTGACCAGGGTTTGACAAGTTTGCTGATGGAATTATGTTGATCTAATTGTTCAGGCTCTCCTAAAGCCAGAGTAGCCTACTTTCATATACAGTAAAACCTCTCTGTACCGGAATTATAGAAGAGAAAAAATTAAATATTTTTGATAACATTATACACAAATTAACTCACTTTTCAATATTTCGGTCGTAGCCTTTTTCTTGAAAAAGGTTACGACCGAAATATTGAAAACTGAGTTATTTGTGTATGATGTTATCTAATTAATATCCCCCCCCCCCCTTGGAATAAAATAAACATAGTAAATACTTTTGGGCATGTGGCTGCTTAATACTGGGTGGAAGTCACGCAGAAAACTCCTACAGGAGCTTTCTGCACGACTTGCACCCTGCATTAAGCTGTCACCTGTCTCCAAGGCCTAATTTTATACCAAATGTAATGTCCGGTTTAGAGAGGTTATACTGTGCTATTGATAAACGCCAGCTAATAAACTTCCATGGTGTCAGTATTTCTTACATAAATGTGCAATAGGGAAATGGTTAACGATAAAGTATCGGTAAGGAAACTTAGGCTACAGTCCCACTAACGCTTGCGATCCTTAAAGACCACTGGCGACCTCTGAGACCTCTGAAACCGACGATCGGCTGCGATTGTCGGCGACTAAATTCAAAAAGTTTCGCAGTCACATTGACGATACATCTGCGACCACCGTAAGACAGGTTGTTGACAATCATGCGCCAAGTCACTGGTATTCGTACGATATTCGTACGAAGGTTTCACAGTCACTTCCGATCTGTTGTGTGGTCACGTGATCTATGCCTAGTCGCGGATAATCTTTAGGCAGTCGCTGGTGATCGCACGACAGTCGTAGGTAATTGTAGAAAGGTTGCTGATAGTCGTGCGATTGCAGGGAAGATCACCAACGATCAGTTAAAGATTGTTGGAGACCTTCGTACGACGATCGCACGATTAGCTAAAACCCTCTAACGTTACTTCTTAAAGAATACCGGCGACCAGTTCGATCGTATGGAGGTTGTTGTGCATGATCAACAACCTCTCTGCGACGAAAATTGGTCGCACGACAAGAAACGATTACCAACGATTACTGAAGACCACCCGCGATTATCAGTGATTTGTCGTGCGACCTTCGTACGAATATCGGCGACAAGAGGTCGCTAGAAATCGTAAACAGGTCATAAGTGGTCGTAGGCCTAGTGGGACTGGGCCCTGAGGTTGTTGTACATGATCAACAACCTCTCTACGACTGAAATACGACTGGAATTGGTCGTACGATTGGAAACGATTACCAACGATTACTGAAGACCACCCGCTATTAATAGTGACTTGTCGTGCGACCTTCGTACGAATATCGGCGACCAGAGGTCGGTAACAATCGTAAACGGGTCTTAAGGGGTCGTAAGGCCTAGTGGGACTGGGTCCTTACGAGATGATTTTGAATGACAAACAATGTACACCTTAAGAAGAGGGTTCTACTACTAGTCCTTTGATCCATGTCTATGGTTTGCAAATGTCAGTAGATCTACAGTAAAACCTCTCTATAACGGCCACTATATTGTGTTAATTAGTTTGTATTTAGGGCAGGTGGCTGCATAAAGCAAGGTGCAAGTAAGCAGAACGCTCCTATAGGAGCGCTCTGTTTTACTTTCACCTTGCTTAAGCAGCCACCTGTTTTTAACACATAATACTTGATTTAATTTAGTGGCCGTTAAAGAGAGATCTTACTGTACACTCGTTTCACGCTTTCAAAGTGTTAAAGGCAAATGGTTTGCTTAACGAAAGACGAATGTTGTTGTTTTCGTTCTGATTTCAGCAATTTAGAATTGTGTAGTTCTGAAACCATTGTGATAAATAGAGCTAAGGAGCAAATGCTCTATTTATCACAATGGTTTCATAAAGTAATTTTTACAGAGGCGTAGAACGGCGTATTTATGGCGGAAAGGGTTAAGGATGTAAACTGTTTTGTAAAAATGGCCAACTATTTAACGGAAACAGAATATGGCTGTATAACTTACCTGTTGGGACAGTGCTGCAATCAGAACTTACAACTAAACAGAACAGTATTACGCCTGCGATTTCATTTCCGCTGTACATCCTTCTCGCAGTGAAAAGTCTCCGACCTATTCTGTGCATTCTGTCGCTGCAGTGAAGTCTGTTTTAAGGGACCACTGAGTAAATATTAACCCTAAAAGGTAGACGGTTGCTTAATAAGAGCAACGTTAATACTGAAAGTTCCTTTTAGAGCTATCTGTAGTACGTTTGTCCTGCATTAAGCTACCATACGCTTTAAAGAATCGGAATTAGGTGTATGCGTAACTCATATACTCGTATTCCCTTATATCCTTTATCACAAATCCGAGATGCGTCTAGGTTTGTCACAAGCAGGAAAATATTAGGTTTAATCACCTCAAAAACACTTTATGCCTTTAAGCAGAATGTCGATACGTTTTTCTTTATCAAATAGGCAGGACAGGGGTATCCACCGTAAGTTAACGGTTTGTTTTGTCTCCTCCTTTCACTCCTAAATAAAATATAACCCAATCCTTTGAAATACGAACAAAATTCCTGTATCGTATGAATCAGTTAATATTGTGATCTGAATCTCAGTAATTTAATTCCTGTATCGTATGAATCAGTTAATATTGTGATCTGAATCTCAGTGACTTTTTTGTTTACTATAGGTCAAGAGATATCAAGAACCATTGTTAACCCTTTCCCTCATATTGACGACTTATGACCACTCCGTCACTTTATGAAACCATTGTGATAAATAGAGCATTTGCTCCCATAGGAGCAAATGCTCTATTTATCACAATGGTTTCAAACTACAAAATTCTAAAATTTTACTTTTCTTTAGTAAATGCTCCTTTTGGGTAGATTCATTCAAAGAGGTTTGATCTAAAACAGCCTATGGAGGAAAGGGTTAAACCGTTATCTCATAAATATTCATATAAGAAATAATGACATCATGAACATTGTTTAGATGACTTTTTATAATGATATATGAATAAAGGCAGTTTTGATCAAATCAGAAACTGTATATCCGATCTATATCATTTCATAAACAAACAGATCCGACCCTAATAAGACGACTCCTACTGAATCGGTCTGATCAGGGTCTACTATGTTTGCAAATGTGTATTATAGTCTCCGTCAGATAAAGGGTTAACAGAAAGCATTGTATCATTGATAATACGGATCTTTCAATTGTTAATATTTGTTTATCAGTCAATTGTTTCGTTATCTGTTTACCCATTCTCACCTTATCCTCCTGATATCCACATTCAGCCCCTTACCTTATGACTATTTATTTAAGACAAACGGTCATTGTGAATACGAATTACGAATTGTTTATTTTAGTATACAGTAGAACCTATCTTAACTCATTTCCTTCTAGACTATTTTTAGACACAACCTCTTTGAATAAATCTACCGAAAAGGAGCATTTTCTAGAGAAAAGGAAACTTTTAGAATTGTGTAGTTGTGATACCATTGTGATGGATAGAGCATTTGCTCATATGGAGCAAATGCTCTTTTTATCACAATGGTTTCAAAATTTACAGAGGCGTCAAAATGCGTCACTAAGCGGGGATGTGTTAAGTGGCCATTCATTTAATTAAATATAGGAATGTTTAAAAAACAGTTGGTTGCTTAATGCAGTTCAAAAGTAATGCAGAAAGCTCCTATAGGAGCTTTTTGCATTACTTTTGACATGCGTTAAGTTACTACCTGTCTTACACACCCGTAATTAGACTTCTTCATTGGTGGCCGCTTAAGACAGGTTCTACTATAATGAACACGATAGTTTGGCCATTGCAGAAACTGTAGAATCAGATCTATTTTATTTCATAACCAACCTGAGAAGATCCTGATCAGATAGTTCCTACAGCAGCCGGCTGATCTAGACCTACTCTGTTTGCGAATGCGTGAAAAGTTGTCATTGTCAGGCAATATGTTAAGTGTTATATGACAAAGAATGACCAGAAAAAATTCAAACAGTGTAAACCGTAATCGCCTGTTGTTATTGGGGTTTCCTCATATGACATATCTGATTGTTACTTCTAGATGTGTTAACATGATTTAACTTTTTACCCCTTTAACTATTACCGTATTATACAGAGCTACAGATAAAGGTGCATACACAAATACTAAAATCGTCATTTCTCATCCAATCCCTATACTGTGACCACTCTTTAGAATCGTCTCTTCGAGACGAGTCTAAAGAGTGGTCACAGTATAGGGTTTGGTGGAGAAATAAAGAAGTCAGTCTTGAAAATGTTTAAATTTTACGCATCTTATCTGGAGCTCTGTAACAGTAAGAAATAATGACATCATGAATATGTATAAGCTGAATTGATTAATGGTATATGGGCACAGGAAATGTTGGGCTATCCTAGAAGCCGTAGAATCAGATCTATATACATGTACCACAAACAAACAGAGCAGGTCCTGGTCAGTCGTCTCCTTCAAGTGACATCTTACCCGAGTCTAAGTATTAAAAAGGCTTCTAAATGAGCTTGACCTGAGTGGCGTTTGCAAACAGTTTGGATCCAGCTGAGACGCCGAGAAACACACAGTCCCATCGGGATCCGACCAGTTTCTGGCGCGGCGCGGATTTAGAAGGAGGGGAGGGGGCGGCCGTACGTAAATGCCCAAACAAACTGTTTTGATCTAGATCTAAAAGTCAATAAAACCATGATTTAATCTGAGGTTTTTTATTTCCCTGTTCGCAGTTCCTGTTCCCTGTCTTTGCAAGTTACACTAATGATATCATCCAACTTTTAACCCCCCCATCTGAAATCCTGGATCCACATCTGAGTTTAGCACTAAATCAATGCTGTCATGAACGAATCGAAAGTAATTAAAGTTGAAACATATCGGGATTGAAGCAGGCATCATCTTTCACCTAAGGACAAGAGTCAATCCTTTCCTTCATTTAAACGCATTTTCACGGATTTGCAAACAGAGAAGACCAAGTTTCTGATCTGTTTGCTTATGAAAAAATATAGATCTGAATCTACACTTTCTGCTATGGCATGTGTTAACATACCATTAGAAATTAATCTAATTTATATTTGTGATGTCATCATTTATAACATTGATATTCATGGAGTAATTAGCGCATGCATGCATATTAATTAGCGAAATATTTATTATGGCATATGTACAAGAAAACCATTGACCCTGGTAAAACAGTAGAATGATATATCATCCAATAACATATAGTCGTATAGTCCTTATATACATGTATAATCCTTTAACTCTTTGCACGCTAGCGGCGAAATGTGATTACCTATGCAAACAATTTGGATCCAGATGAGACGCCGCATAATGCGGTGTCTCATCAGGATCCAAACTGTTTGTCAGTTTGACCACATTTTTGCAAAGAAATGAGAGAAAGTTTATCTTAAGAATTGAAGCAGACGACAATTGGTGCAAACGAAAACCTACTCAACGTGCAAAGAGTTAAGCAAACAGAGCAAATCCTGGGAGACGGTCCCTACAGGAGCCATCTAATCTGGGTCTACATTGTCTGAAAAATGTTAAAAGGTGCTTCTGAGGAATAAAGGGTTAATGTGCCAATTCTTCATTTCAAGGTGTGCAGTATAGATCCTCCGTACCACCGCCATGCAGCTAGCATCCGACATGGTGTGTTTGACAGCACTAATGAAAATATTCGTTCAGCTTGAAATGCAGGTTGATTTTTTTGCAGTTTCGACATCCGATGAAATTCATATGTTAAATATTTACCTCATGTAAGAAATAATGACACCAATTAATAATGGTGTCATTGAAAATGGGATTTTCGCCAGTGGCCGAAACTTTAATCCTTTCAATGCCATGAGGACGGGTCTGTGATATAATATGCAAATAATTTAGATCCAGATGAGACGTCGAGTAACTCGGCATCTCATTAGGACCTAAACCGTTTAATAATATGTTCACCTTTTTATGAAGAAGAACAAAGGTCCACTTTATTTTAAAATGTGAAGCAGATGAAAATGTGTCCAGCAGACGACAATGCTGGCAATGAAAGGAATGATATTTCATAAGCAATCAGAGTTTGTTTATTTGTTTGTTTTATGATTTACGTCGCTTGAACAGTATTTCAGCCATATCATATGAAACATCCAAATGCCCAGACTGGGATTCGAACCGCAGCGGCGAGGGGCTTAGTGATTGTCAGTCGAATACTAGTATCTCTCGGCCACAGCGGCGAGAAGCTTAGTGATTGTCAGTCGAATACTATTATCACTCGGCCACAGCGGCGAGGGGCTTAGTGATTGTCAGTCGAATACTATTATCACTCGGCCACAGCGGCGAGGGGCTTAGTGATTGTCAGTCGAATACTATTATCACTCGGCCACAGCGGCGAGGGGCTTAGTGATTGTCAGTCGAATACTAGTATCTCTCGGCCACAGAGGCGAGGGGCTTAGTGATTGTCAGTCGAATACTAGTATCTCTCGGCCACAGAGGCGAGGGGCTTAGTGATTGTCAGTCGAATACTAGTATCACTCGGCCACAGAGGCAGCATACAATGTTAACTGCTTCCAATTCGATCAAGATAAATAGAAATTATTGACCAAGTGTCAAACAGCCTGGATCCTGATAAGATGCCGAGTTACTCGGTGTCTCATCTTGATCCAAGCTGTAAATGTAAATGCGAGTCAGGTCATAGATCGCGGAATAAATATCAATGATATAAATAAAATAACAACAACACAAGTTTGCATGCATTGGTGATTGCCTTTATTTAGATAAAGTAATACATATTTCGCGGTCCTTGTCATTAATATTTCATTCAAAACCCTTTCCCTTTTGAATATTCGTGTAAGAAGCAATGACATCGTGAATATGTATTGGCCTAATTTTAATAATGACGTAACCCTTTCCTGCATATAAACGTGTTTTCACGCATTTGCAAACAGAGTAGACCCAGATCAGACAGCTCCTATAGGAGCTGTCTGATCAGGGTCTGCTCTGTTTGCTAACATAATTTGATACATATGTGTCTTTACTTTCTAAAATGGCTACAATGTTCCAAATTCCATATTTCATTATAACTATCTTGTCAATTAATATTCAGTAGGTATTGAATTTTGGAATCAAGATTGTTTGGTATTGGTGGACACTGTAGTGTCAGATATATTATACTTTCATAAGCAAACAGAGCAAACCCTGATCAGACGGCTCCAATAGGAGCCGTCTGGTCTGGGTATACTCTGTTTGCAAATGCGTTAAAATGCGTTTATATGAGGGAAACGGTTAACTATCTGATGAGTGTGTGATTTCACTTGTAAACAGTTTGGAGCCATATGAGATGCCGACTAACTCAGTGTCTTATCAGGATCCAAACTGCTACACACGCCTAATATACTTTTGTAAAGGAATTGAAAACGTCACTGAAGCCAGAAGGGCGTTATTTAGCGAAAAAAGGGTTAACCCTTTACTCCGTGAATATTCATGTAAGAATTAATCATGAATATTGATTATATTATTTTTATAATGGCCTCTGAACGCAGGAAATTTTGGCAATGGCAGATATTGTAGAATCATATTTATATTATATCAAAATTCATCAGCTAACAGAGGCTGAGCAGACCCAGATCAGACGGTTCCTTTAGGATCCTTCTGATCTGGGTCTACTCTGTTTGCAGAAGCATAGAAATGCGTATTTATGGAAGAAAGGGTTAAAGTAGACGAAATATTTTGCAGATAACAGGTCGCTAGGTACTAAAGATTAATCGGTTCAACAGAGACCACAACTCTTCTTGCACTCATTCGCTGCTGCCGTCTTGTCATTGCAAACGTCATATCCGGTTGATTGAAGCAATAAACAGCTACTGGTGTCATCGCATGGAGCTGTTGTCGAGGCTTAAAATATATATTAATATAATTTTATTCAATAATAATTCGCATTTGAACTGGAATTTCTGCTTGAGTTACTCGATATTATAAGCTTATCTGTGTGCTCAATATCATGTGTTTGCAAACAGAGCAGACCCAGCGTAAATGACAACATTTAGATCGTATGCTACTTCGCTTGTTCACATGTAGTAGGTGGAATAAAGTATATTCATTGATTCAGTGATAAAGATGAACAACTCTTACGGAACACAACGTACCTTTTCCAATAGACTCATCCAAAATGTCACAGCTGACGGATCAACGTTTGTTTACCCATTACAGTAAAACTTCTCTACAACGGCCACTATTAAATTGCATAAATTATTTTGTGTTAAAGGCAGGTGGCAGCTTAAAGCAAGGTGAAAGTAAAACAGAACGTTCCTATAGGAGCGTTCTGTTTTATTTTCAACTTGCTTTAAGCACCCACCTGCCCTAAATAACAACTAATTAACACAAATTAGTGGCCGTTATAGAGAGGTTTTACTGTACCTCGTATTGACGCACTTTCAATCACTCCTCTATAAAAGTCACTTTTGAAACCATTGTGATAAATAGAGCATTTGCTCCTATGGAGCAAATGCTCTATCTATCACAATGGTTTCAAAACTACACAGTTCTAAAATTGTCCTTTTTCTTTGTTCTAGTAAATGATCCTTTTCGGTTGAGTTATTCAAATAGATATGTTATAAAAATAGTCTGTGAGGGAATGGGTTAATAATTTGCTGATCGGTGACACTTACCAGTAGGTGCACACTGCGAGTTACAGAAACTTTGATTACAACATTTCCAGCAGCTACTCGTGGTCAGAGACTTGGCTTTAGTGCATAACTGAAATAGAATTCAAATTCATGACAGCATTTAATTTCTTTTCTTTTAATCTTAAATGTATTGCAGTAGTTTAGACTTTATAGAGGGACATTAACTTAACAAAGCTTTAAATTATAACATTCTTTATCATTTTGTGACAAAAATAGAATCTACTCTTACAATTATGTTGAAGTAAAAAGCATGTACTTTTAGCCATACATAATGTTAAACATGTATCCAATGTAGTCGTGTCATTCAATGGTGTTTATGATGGACATGTATAATACAGTGACCCTCATTATACCGGCATTCGTTACAATGGCACCCTCGTTATACCAGCAGTATGCACTGAAACAAAATTACCGTTAAGTCTTTGATAAAACCACTGAATAAATAGGTGCAATAAGACAGGTGATCGCTTAATGCAGAGCACAAGAAGTGACACAGGGAGCTTTTTGAACTTCTTGTGTTCTGCATTAAGCGTTCACCTGTTGGTACTAGTTTAGAACTGGCTTAATGATTCCTTTTATATTTAAACTCGTTATAACGGCAGCCTCGTTATACCAGCAAAATGTCTGGAAACAAATACATCCGTTGTAACGAGGCTTCACTGTATATGTTTCTATGGGCCTTCAATTGTATTATATAGTTTCTAGTATCAAACAGTAGTATTTACTGATTTTATGTTCATTCATAATGTTGTAAGAATGTTCTTTATTTATTAATGAAATATAGAAATGTTTTATGCTGACAATGATAATGTTCTTCACAATTTTAAGTGGGACATCTTCTAACATAATATTTGCCCAAGTATATAGAAGAATGAATGACTGTAAATCCACCGAGAGCTTTTGAAAGAGCTGAAATCGTTTTCGGGTGTGTGTGTGTGTGGGGGGGGGGGGGGGGGGCTTCGTCCCTGGCTCTCTTCCTCGGCGTTTGACCCTGGACCCTATCGGGGGGGGGGGGGGGGGGGGGGGGGAGTCGGCGGCCCCAAAACCCCGACAAATGTTTTTCAAGTCTGGCCTTCTGGCTTAAATAACAGGTCTGTTGACTGGACTCTTACCCCTTTACATCATATAGACATTTAGTGTATTTGCAAACTGGTCAACTGTATACGACCATGGCAAATGTATAGGCACATGTCAGATGTCCAATTTGATACAACAATCAATCAGTCATTTTCTACGTTGTCCACAAACACCCAAAGAAGTCATTAACTGTTTTTTGCAAACAGTGTAGTTCCAGATGATCCCTCTCATCAAGATTTGCACTGTTTATCATATTACACATTTCTTTACAAAAATCCCTAAATATTCACCATAAGTCTGACCTGTTTGAATTTTGGAATAGTCTAACTGAAAAAAAATCGGCGTTTCCAGGGTTAATTCTGTAGACATAACGAGTTTTCTTTGGGCTTCATCAGATCAATAAAGTTTACAACGATTGTTATTAATTCGTCAATAGCTTGTTATCCTTTCCCTGTTTAGTATTCATGTAAGAAATAATGACATCATAGATATCTATTAGCTACATTTTATAACACAAACTTATAAGGCTATATGTTTGCTTTGACAAAATCTGTTGAATCAGATCTATAAGATATTAAAAGCAACAAAACAGACCCTGATCAGATGGCTCTTATAGGAATCGTCTGATATGGCTCTACTTTGTTTGCAAATGCGTGAGAATGTGTTTATATGAGAGAAAAGGTGAGGCACTAATCCAAACTGTATGATTGGGTGGTTGTATTTTTAAACAAAATGGTAAAAACAATTAAAACTAGAGTAGACAACATATTGTTGTTTGGCAACGAAAGAGATAACTCTTTTGGGGCCACATATGTTTTGTCTACAAACATCGTCTGTGTTTAAGCTTTAACTCTTTCGTCACCAAATTTCTAATTGTCGTCTGCAATTACATTTTGTTAAATCATTCAGTAATGAAAGGAAATGAGATAAATAAATGCAAAGTTTCAAAGGAATAAATCACAGATATAGAAACAGAGTTTAAGACAAAAAGTGAAGTCCCTGATCAGACGCCGCCTTGAAAAGGCGGCGTCTCATCTGGGACTGCACTATTTGTCTTGGTGCATTTTTGCGACATTGGCGGTGAAAGGGTTAATATGGACTTTCTGAATCTATCTAGTGTTTCTCAAAACATAATTTGAGTATCAAACAGCTTGGGTATCACCCGGATTCACTCCTTTTGCAAATGTAGTCACAGATTAGTTCCTTGCAGTAAGTCCTGTGAATTTCCACAGCGAAAGAGATAATCATTTACTCCATAAATACGCATTTCTACTATGCAAACAGAGTAGACCAAGTTCAGACGGCTGTTCTAGGAGCCGTCTGATCAGGGTCTGCTCTGTTTGCTTATGAAATAATATAGATTTGCTTCTATAATGTGTACTGTGTCCAAACGTTTACGCGTTCATGTGCCAATATAAAAGTCAATCTAATTACTATTCATGATGCCATCATTCCTTATTTGCATATTCATTGAGTAAAGGGTTAAATACTTAAACGAGTCGATTTGCTACTTTAAGTTGATGCTGGCAAAAGTATGTCACGTGACTTACGTCGTTCTTCAAGCAGGTGTGGGTGTAGCCGTTTGCATCGTGGAACAGAGTGCATACCTGAGAGAAATAAGAATTTCAACAATCGACAGTGTCTTTAGTAACATAGCTGGGTCCAAATGTAATGTACGCACCGCTTCTATTGGGATCTGGGTTCATGTTTCCCCGGGAAAGTTTGTTACGTTAGGTAGCTGTAGGTGGATTTTTGGGTTATACATGTATTTCAGCCTTATTTCACAGCACATATAACGGAATCCAGACATTTAACCAATTTTAAGACCCAACCTCTTTGAATAAATCTACCGAAAAGGAGCATTTACTAGAGAAAGGAAACTTTAAGAAATGTGTAGCTTTTAAACCAATTTGTTAAATACAGCAATTGCTTTATACGAGCAAATGCGCTATTTATCACAATTGTTTCAAAAGGTGACTTTTACAGAGGCGTCAAAAGTCGCCAATGCGAGGGAATGGGTTAAATCTTACACGACAAGACAGAACGTCTGTCAAAGTCTACCCTCTTAGTCTTCGAGTTTTGTTCCATTTTTTGCCATAATAATGTTTTTAGCTTTCAGATTGATGTAAAGCACGTGCGTAAGCTCGTATTGCTAGCTGTGTCCCTGGTCTTCCTCGCACGTGGTATTCGGTTTATGAAAAGTCGCACGGCAGCAATTATAGTAAGTTCTAACTTACACCAATCGAAATTCGAATTGCAATCGTCGTATGCTAGAACGTACAATAACTTCTGTTGTACGAAATTAACACATCCTCCAAGCGATGCATTTCGGTGCCTCTGAAAAAGTCACATTTTGAAACCATTGCGATAAATAGAGCATTTGCTCCATAGGAGCAAATGCTCTTTTTATCACAATGGTTTCAAAACTATACAATTCTAAAATTCTCCTTTTCTATAGTTAATGCTCCTTTTCGGTAGATTTACTCAAAGAGGTTGAGTCTAAAAATAATCTAGGAGGGAATGAGTTAAACTAAATTATCGCCTGTTCATTTGCACTAGTGTATTTATAGCACCTAGTACATTCGTACAGTATTGTTATAGTCTTTTTCGATCTTGTGCTAGTGTGTCTGTTACAATGTGTGGCAATTACAGCTATGGGAGTTGTAATGACTGACGTGAATTAGGCGTTGCCATAGGTTTGGTCGTACGGTCTTTCACAATGTCTTAGACTTGAGGTATTTAAATGTAAACCTTGACTTGTATGTTTTTCCAAATTTCAATACTTACAGAATATGCATAGATATTATATCTTCCATACTTACCTCTCCTGGTTTGCACTGTCTTATTGTTTGACAAACCCCGTCCTTGCTTAAGCCAACACACGAGTGACACATGAGGCTTCCCGTAGTTGATGCTGTAAATATGTATATAGTAAAACCCCGCTAAACCGGATTTTCATCAATAAACAATTTAGGTCAGTTTAGGCAGATGACTGCTTAATGCAGGGTGAAAGTCCCACAGAAAGCTACTTTTGGAGCTTTGTGCATGACTTTCAACCTGCATTAACCCTTTCCCTCATATTGACGACTTTTGACGACTCTGTAAAAGTCACTTTGTGAAGCCATTGTGATAAATAGAGCATTTGCTCCTATAGGAGCAAATGCTCTATTTATCACAATGGTTTCAAACTACAAAATTCGAAAATTTTCCTTTTCTTTTATCAATGCTCCTTTTCGGTAGATTAATTCAAAGAGGTTGTATCTAAAATAGCCTATGAGGTAATGGGTTAACCTGTCACCTATCTGAAAGACGGGTTTTGAAAGACCACATTGAACGTCAGGTTAAGAGGGGTTATACTGTATATTCAGAGTTTAACAGTTTGCAGTCATGGTAGACAAATCCGTGTATATGTCCAAACAGATTTGCAATACGGTTAAGTATCGCAAATGCAACCATACAGTTTTATTATCATATGAGTCTGTAAAAGCAGATGGTTGCTTACTGCTGGGCAACTTTAATACAGAAAGTTCCTATAGGAGTTTTCTGCATAACTTTTGCCATGCATTTAGTTATCCCCTGTTTTAAAAAAAATCCTTTTGAGTTTAGAGATGTAATGGATTATCTATAAATTATGCTAGTGGAATATGTAGTCAGTGGAGCTACATATAAAGGTGCGTACCCAAATACTTCGAGGCGATTCTAACGACTGGTCATATTATAGAGTTAATAATTTTCAAAACTAATAACACCAACATCAACACTAATGATCCCGAAGGACAAGAAAATATAACAACACTGAGAGTGAAAGTCAAATTTGATCACATTTGGAATTAATTTGGAATTATTGCCCCTATGTGCATAGTGAGAATTAAAAACTATTTGGGAAAACACAGAGGATGACCAGCAGGGTCCAAGTTGTTTGGCACTACAGAAGCGGTATTTTGGTTTTAAAAATCTCAATTATTTTTAACCCTTCGCTTGCTATTCACGTCAATATACCTACCTGTAAATAGTGAAGACCCAGATGAGACAGCTCCTGCAGGATCTGTCTCATCAGGGTCTGCACTATTTACAAGGTGATTGTGCAACCAGTGCACCCCACAGCATTGATTGCACAGCGAAATACTTGTACACAGTGAATATATATGTAAATATTTTATACAACAGGGCATGGGTAAAGAAGGAGAAATGTATTTTAAAATTCAGCAAGAGAAGGGTTAATGGTTTTATAATAGAGGGTTAATACACGTTTGTTGGGGCAATAATATCTGCAGTGTCCCGAGGGACTGTTGTTGGCCCGAGCCCGAAGGGCGAGGGAAACAACAGTCCCGAGGGACACTGCAGATGTTATTGCCCGAAAACAAACGTGTATTAACGCTATTCTTGCATAAAACCCATTTTCTGCTTTCCTGCATCAATTAAATTCTTTCAAATACAAGCAAAACTACGGCAGCAAAACTATACACTTCTTTGACACTTCGTTCGATTTATGCTGTTTCCGGGCCACTGTTTTCTTTCTGACGTCAATTCATGATTGTATCAAATACCGTTTACACGGAACTCCATTCAATTTGTCTATCACAAAAACAGTTCATTGTCGGCGCCCATGATATGCTCGCACCCGGCGTTCACCTAGCTTAGGCCAAAACGCTATATAACATTCGCGTCCATTGTTTACCTTAAGCCCCGAATATGTATAATTAAGACCGGTCAACAACAGCGCGTGTGCACGAGAATCGCCTTGTTAATACATGGTCTAGCGGGACTAAACAGCACGTTTTGTGCAAGAATATAGTTTCTGAAGTCTGGCACCCAACCGTCGATATTCATAATAAGGATGCTAATATATCATTCCATAGATATGCATTTTAACACCTTTGCAAACAGAGAAGATCCAGATCAGACAGCTCATATAGAAGCTGCCTGATCAGAGCCTGTTCCGTTTGCTTATTGACCAATATAACTCCGTGATGTCAGCATTGCCTTCATAAATATTCGTAAATTAAAGCGTTGAAACGTCGGAGGTGCGCATGCACTACTATTTTATATAAAGGGGAGAACAATAGGTCACTATTCTGTAAAATAATTATTACCGTCAGATTTCCTTCTTTAACCCATTCCCCCCCCCCCCCTACTGACGCATTTTGACGCCTCTGCAAAAGTCACCTTTTGAAACCCTTGTGATAAATAGAGCATTTGTTCCATAGGAACAAATGCTCTATTGTCACAATGGTTTCTAAAATGGTTTCTAAAATTTTCCTTTCCTCTAATAAATTGTCCTTTTCAGTAGATTTATTTAAAGAGGTTGGGTTTAAAAATAGTCTAGGAGGGAATGGGTTAATTCGCATAGTACTTGATCATCTGTGAAAGTTTAAAACAATCTTATCAAATGCTTCGAAGGTATTCGACATACAGTCATTGTGCGTGCATGCACGGATGAGACGTACAAGCGAGACCGCAACAAATACAGTCGAACCCCTCTAATGCGACCACTTAATGAATAAACATGGATGTCTTTATAAGCAGATGGTTGCTTAATGCATGACAAATGTAATGCAGAAAACTCCTATAGGAGCTTTCTGTATTACTTTTGTCCAGCATTAAGCTACCACCTATCCCTACCACTCGGAATTATACCTGTTTTTGGTGGTCGCATTAGAGGAGTTTTACTGTATATATTCTCAAAACTGTGAGATACAGTAAAATGATAAGAAATACTATGTATCTGGAATTTACCGACCTGTTGTTTGATAGCTATTACCAGTGGCCGAATACATTGCTGGACGTGGCGTCGTCATCTGCACTGGTGCTGCGATAGATGGCGGTGAGGTTGTAGACGCATGCCCTTAATGTTGAGAAAACATACTGTTCATTTTGAAATATTTACCCTTTACTCCAAAGTTCATAATGTCAGACATAAAGACTGTATGGGTATTAATAGGCTGGCTATTTATAATTCATGAAAACTGGAATTTTCGTACAGTGCTCCCTCTCTACAACGACACCCTTTGGGATACGAAGATTGTATATGTTGTTCAGAGGGAGTTGTTATAGGAAGGGAAAATCAAACATAATTAGCTTGTTTGCAGATCCCCAGATAAGGTGTATTTCGAGAACTAAGACCGTTATGCCTCCATCAAACCCTATGTTGTGACCACTCTTTAGAATCGTCACAAAGTGACGATTCTAAAGAGTGGTCACAACATAGGGTTTGATGGAGGCATAATGAACATACGATGGAAAAATAGTTGTTTCTGGAGCCACGTTGTTTCGGAAACAGTGACATGCGTTGTTGTAAGAAGGGAATCGTTATTGACAGGGTCGTTGTAAGGAGGGAGCACTGTAGTAGAAACTGTTGTAATATGTCTATGATATTTCATAAAGAAACAGAGCAGATGCCGCTATGGAGTAGATGGTTAATATGTTGCATGCCGAATATTTAAAAATGTATAACTGCGCATATCTAGAAACACACGTAACAGCTTTATGCAGGTCGAAAGTAATGCTGAAATCATCCACGCCAGCGTTCAGCATTATTGTAGACCTGGATTAAGCTATGAACTTGAGAAAAAGTTCAGTTAGAAATCGAATGACTGGAATCACTGTTGTCTCGAAGTAATTTGTATGGTCCATTGGAGTTCGAGATATCGAAGATCAGCTGTACTTCTACTGTGTGGTTGTATTAGCAATACGTTACTGTACTCACCGACCAGATCTAAAAGCCCGTTCGAAGCCAGCGTGGACAAACTCGCGGCAACGTTGATGAATTGGCCCATCGTATAGTTAGCGTGTGGGACCTGGAAGTGTCCAGTCTTTGTATTCCCACAGCTACCGTAGCACATGTTAGCAGAGTTATCGGTGATGTTGTGAGGAACAGGCTTGTTCACGCTGCCCAGGTGTTGACCGTCCACGTATATTGAACATCCTTGATGAGATCTGAAAATATTTTTCCTTGCCAAATATTGTTGCCTGCAAGATTTGTCGTATGGTACAGGTTTCAATTATTTAATTTTAATATGCATAGGTAATCACAGACAATGGCAGCGAAAGAGTTAAATCTTTCAGCGTCAAATACGTTTCGTTTGCACAGTTTGTTTTAAGTGTCGGAATTGCTTTCCTTCAACTTCTTTTCAAAACATAAGTTGTGTGTCAAACAGTTTAGATATTTATCAAACGCCGAGTTACCCGGCGTCTCTTAATATGTATCCAAACTGTTTGCAAAGGTAATTCCAGAGCAACAAATAAAATACCTAAACATTTCTCCACCAAATCCTATGTTGTCACCATTGTTTAGAATCGTCTTGAAGAGACAATTCTAAAGAATGGTCACGCCATAGGGTTTGGTGGAGAATCAAAGGAGTTATTCTTGAAAATGTTTTAATCTATTACTTAACCCATTTCCTCATAGACTATTGTAGATCCAACCTCTTTGAATAAATCTACCGAAAAGGAGCATTAACTAGAGAAAAGGAAAGTTTTAGAAAATTGTAGTTTGAGACCATTGTGATAAATAGAGCATTTGCTCCTATAGGAGCAAATTCTCTATTTATCACAATGGTTTCAAAAGGTGACTTTTACAGAGGCATAGAAAGGCGTATTTATGTAGGAAAGGGTTAATAAATACACAATTCTACGCCTTTGCAAACATAGTAAACCCAGACCAGACGGCTCCTATAGGAGTCGTCTGATTAGGGTCTACTCTGTTTGCAGATGCGTCAAAATGCGCGTACATAAGGGAAATGGTTAAGATACAAACAGTTTGACATTCCGATTACGTATTTGACAAGAAATGTGCGACTACATTTGTATTTTTTGTTTAGAAATGTAACAGATGATCGGGTTCGTTCAGAAAAGTATTTAGGAATGATGCAACGTTTTTTACAACAAAGAAAGCTATGAAGACTCGACGACTAAAGCGTCTAAATTCTAAATTTGTTTACACACACATTCTTATTTGAAATATTTCGATAGTATATGATATAGTTACCCATGAAATGAAAACTTTTTTCTTTTACGTTCTTTGGAACAAACAGTGTAGACACCATGGTCAGATGTCTTCAGAAGCCGTTCGAATAGTTAGAGTAAATAGAGTATGCACTTACGAGTATGAGCTTGAAACAGTATGACTCCGACCAGGAGACGGCGTCCATGGCACTTGCATCTGGTGTTGGTAGTTTCCATTATTAACGCACATGGAAAGTGCGTTGTTTTGGTACATAAGTGAGGAACCAGCATTGTTATTGTTGTATCCGGGGTGCGTATTGTAGAAATGGACCTGATGTCCGTGGTTGTGGTTATATCCAAAATTCACATTACTCGAGTGAGAGAAGCTGGAGCAATGACTGCCAAACACAGAAGAGGAAGAGGGTGAATACGCATGCATAAAGGAATTGTGTCCTCCATGGGAAGGTGAGCTGTGGGTATGCTGTAATTGGAAGTAAGCCCCTATGCCTCGCATGAGAGCGTGTAATATCAAACCAAAGGTTCGCTTTCTTGGAGGGGAAAAGCTTACATCTCCTGTTACCAAGAAATTACCGTTCGATGTGACAAGGGTCCCCTCTTGATAGGTCCTTGGTGTGAAATCATCAATTGGAAGATCGACAACTGTAAATGAAAATTAGTTCGAAGTGACTGGTAATTATCAGTGGCGTAGCTCGCGATACATACTTAAGCACGAGTGTAACAACACTCTGAAAGGTGAAAACCAAGATGGAACAAATATAGAAAACAAAAGAGGGGGGGGGGGGGCTAGACTTTGGTAAACATTTTGTCATATCATGTAAGCTTTAACCTATTCCCTCATATTGAAGCCTCTGTAAAATCACCCTTTGAAACCACTATGAAATCACTACACATTTCTAAATGTTCCCGGGAGAGCATGTCCTGGACCCCTATAGCCATGGTGCGTACATAGATCTGGGTCTATGCTTATACAACTTTTAGTTGAGTCTGAGTTCGTTCTCAAGTGTTTGATTGGTCAGATTTGAGCTTTTGGCTCAAATCTGACCAATCAAAAGCTTGTGAACTCAAATCTGACCAATCAAAAGCTTGAGAACGATCTCAGACTCAAATAAAAAGCTTTATAATCATGGACTCTGGACTCGGATATGCTCCTATAATTGATATGAATTGATTATTATTTCAATACAGCCGGACAGCATCCACGTACACGAGTTCACCTGAAAATACTGGTTGGAGGTAGGAAAATCAGTGTACTGGTATATGTACAGGTATTTATACTAGTTTTGTACTCTTATTTGTATTGGAGTTTGTACTGGTATTTGAACAAACATTTTCTTGGATTTTTACTTTATTGATGTTTTACTTATCTTGGTACGTATGTTTGTACTAGTATTTGTACTTGTGTTGTACTGGTCATTGTTCTAGTATTTGTCCTGGTATTTTCCCGACATTTGTACTGGTGTTTGTACTTGTGTTTGTAGTGGTATTTCTACTAGTGTTTGTACTGGTATGTGCACTGACCTTTGTATTGATATTTGTATTGGTATTTAAAATGGTATTTGTACTGGTATTTATTTAATGTTTGTATTGGTATTTGTTCTGGTATGTGTGCTGCTATTTGTTCTGGTATTTATTCTGGTATTGGTAAGGGGTTGTACTGGTATTTGTATTGGGTTGGCATTGGTATTTGTACCGGTGCTTTACTGGTATATGTTTGATTTTTGTTTATTATTTTTTAGTTATTTAACTGGTATTTGTTTATGAAGTTTATACTTGTATTCATACTTGTATTTGTACCGCCGTTTATACCTGAGTTCGTACTGGTATATGTACTGGTGTTTATTCTAGTGTTTATACTAGTTTTTATTGTTATTGATTGTAATATTTTCTGGTGTTTTACATGTATTTGTTTGGTCTATTTGTACTGATGTTTGTATTGGCAATTTGTACTGGTATTTGTACTTTTACTGTATTGGATGTATATTTGTACTGTTATTTGTAATGGTGCTTGTATTGGTATGTATTTGTATCTGTACTTGTACTGGTGTTTAACTGGTGTTTGTATTATTATTCGTACTGGTGTTTGTACTGATATCTGTACTGGGTTTGATGTTTACATTGGTATTTGTACCGGTACTTTACTGGTATATGTTTGATATTTGCTTATTATTTGTTTGTTATTTAACTGGTATTTGGTTTTTGAAGTTTGTACTGGTATTTATACTTGTATTGGTACCGATATTTGTACTGGTATTTGTTCTAGTGTTTATACTGGTTTTCACTGTTATTGATAGTATTATTTTCTGGTGTTTATTTGTACATCTATGTGTGCTGGTGTGTGTCTTGGTGTTTGTACTGGTATGTTTGTACTGGTGTCTGTTCTTGTATTTTTACTGGTGTGTGTTTACTGGTACTTGTACTGATGTTAATACTAATGTTTGTACTGTTATTTGTATTGATGTTCGTATTGCCAATTTGAACTGGTATTTGTACTTGTTCAGGTGTTTGGACTGGTATTTGTTCTGGTATTTTCAAATATATAAGGGTCTTCACTGTTTGCTTTTCCTCTAACAATGTTAACCCTTTAAGCCACGAATAACCATGTAAGAAATAATTATGTATAAATATTTATTAACCCGTCTCTTGCTGGATTTTAAAATACCTTTCTCTCCTTCTTTACCCATGCCCTGTTGTATAATTTCATATATCTCCACTGTGTACAAGTATTTCGCTGTGCAATCACTGCTGTGAAGTGCACTGGTTGCACAATCAACTTGTAAATAGTGCAGACCCTGATGAGACAGCTTCTGCAGGAGGAGCTGTCTCATCTGGGTCTTCGCTATTTACAGGTAGGCATATTGACGTGAATAGCAAGCGAAGGGTTAACTTTATGTCTTTGCAAATACTGGAGCCGTCTCAACAGGGTCTTCTCTGTTTGCTTATGATATAATGTAATATTTGATTCTACAGTTTGTGTCATGGCAAAACCTTCTTACGCCCGTGTGCTGTTATAGCAATTAATGTAATATTTATGACGTCTTTAATATTCATATAGTAAAGTGTTAAGTGGTTGCTTTAGAGGAGTTCAGTGAGAGATTGGTTTGAACGAGGAAGTGTACTGACGCTTTTGTTCACAATGGTCTCCTATGAATCCCTTGGTACAAAGGCACACGCCTTCTCCGATACAGCTTCCACCATTAGCGCAGAGCGTTGAGGAACACATATCTGAAACAGATCATTGACACGTGACATCACTGTCGTCCACCTTACAAGATGAATTCAGAAGGATTGGATTCTGTACGAGGTACTGCACTATTATTATATTATATATTCGTACCCATACTCATTGCATCATCATCCCAAGTATCATCATCACCACCAATATCACTATCATCAGTTTCATTAGTGTCATCATCTTTTAACCCTGAATTTTAAAAATACATTTCTACTTCTTTATCCATGCCCTGTTGTATAATTACATATATCTTCACTGTGTACAAGTATTTCGCTGTGCAATCACTGCTGTGGAGTGCACTGGTTGAACAATCAACTTGTAAATAGTGCAGACCCTGATGAGACAGCTCCTGCAGGAGCTGTCTCATCTGGATCTGCACTATTTACAGGTAGGTATATTGACGTGAATAGCAAGCGAAGGGTTAAGAACCCAAGTGCAATATTTGAATCATTTTTATTCATAGTCGTGGAGTTAAACCAGAAATTAAAGAAAAAAACGTTGATAGCAGATTTGATTCAGGAATTCAGAAATTACACCAATTACACTAACCCTGAGGAGAACAGCCGTGCAGATCTATTTTGGCACACCTCATGTGCGACGACATTTCTAAATATAGTGACTTGGTGTAGAGCGGCCGGTCAATAACGTATTCTTTTGTATTCCCCATGAAGTCTGTGCGCTCAGGCATTCTCTGAAAACGTGGACAGAACCTGCTTAACAAATTTGCTCCCAGTGGATTCGTCCATGTTTATATATTGGATTAGTCTATCTTTTATCTAAGGGATGTCTGGTCTAAATTTTCATTTTTGTTTTGTTTTATACTGAATGTCCTATCAGCAAACAGTGAAGACTCTGATCAGACGCCGCATTATGCGGCGTCTGATCAGAGTCTACACTGTTTGCCTACGTCCCATATATGGGATCGTGGGAGCAAATGGGTTAAGCGATCATTTATTTATTGAACATAAGAGTCTTGAAAAGCCGATGGATGCTTAACACAGGGCAAAACTGATGCAAAAATTCCTATAGAAGCGTTCTGCATTACTTTTTCCTGCATTAAACTATCACCTGCCTCACAGACCCATAATTAGACTTCTTTTTAATGACTGCTTAAGACAGACTCTATTATTATACCTCGTTTTCATTTACAATGTTAATTTCCCATAGGCCACCGTGACATAGAAATACTGTCAGGCCCAGCGGGAAAAAATTACTGTCGGAAAAATACTGTCTCCCGCTACCATAGGAACGGAACATCTAGATCAGTTAGAGCTTATTAAATTGTGTACGTGACGTCATCCGATTACGTCATATATTAGCATCATTTAACGCTTGCAATTTGATCAACAAACGTCATTACGGCAACTGATTTGTTTTTGTTTATATATCTGAGAAATGTCGCATTATTCGACTATTTCGGAGGAGACTCTGTCAAGATTGGACAGTGAAAAGGGCTCCGCCAGTACTTATATAACGTGTCATGAATAGAAATGTGAAGCTGTTCCGCGATTTTTAAGCACCGAGTAGCTCTATAACTTTGTTTAAGACTGTTTATTGTTGTCATTGAATAAATATTTTTGCTGACGAAATTGATTGTGCTGTTCGGTATAATAAAATAAATATCACATCCTATGGAGAGAGAAAGCATGTATTGTCAACCCTCGGTATGGTAATGTACACCTCGGCTAACGCCTCGGTGAACATAACCAACCTCGAGTTGACAGTACGTGCTGTCTCTCTCCATAGGATGTGATATTTATATACTGTATTCAATACGATAAAACACCACCACCAAATCACTGCAAGAGAGGACAGAGGGGTGGGGCAATTTTATAGAAAACAAACTTTTACTCCAAGCCACGAAATGTTTTCCTTTTTATTTGTGTCTTAACCTGTATTTGAATATTGCAAAAAAGACTCCACACGGAACTCATAATAGTTCGTTCTTATAAACACCTGTACATTGCTATTGGCGTACTATCCTCCTATCAACAACACCACAGTCCACCAATATCATGAATAGAATTGCGCCCTGGCACCACTAAATGTTAAAACCCTGTTTTTAAAAATACCGTAATATCAACAATATAGTGATATTCTCTTATCACCAATAATACTGCAATAACCTCATATCACCAATATCGTAATACCCAGGACAGAGCTACATATAAGTGAATGCGTACTAAAAAACCCACATTCTTCATTTCTCCACCAAACCCTATAATGTGGCCACTCTTTAGTATCGTCTCGACGAGACGATGCTAAAGAGTGGTCACAGTATAAGGCTTGGTTGAGAAATAAAAGAGCTATTCTTGAAACTAATTAAATGTCGCATCTTATCTGGACTCCTGAATCCATGATATAACAAAAGCTGTAATTTACTCGCTTCACTACTACAGCAATACCCTGATATCACCAATGCCGTACTACCCTGATATCACCGGCACTGCAAACGTCTGATATCACTAAATACCGTAATACCCTGATATCACCAATACCATAATAGCCTGATACCACAGAATCCGTGATATTTCCTTATCACCAATACCGTAACGACTTCATATCACCAGTATCGAAATTCTCTCATATAACAGATGCCGTAATACCCTCGTTTCACTATTTCCATAATATCCTGATATCACGAACACCGTAAAATTATCATATTACCAATATCGCAATACCTTCATATAAAGGGGGTGTCACACTAGAGCGTATGGCACGAACATATGCGAGCGTATGAGAAAAAATGCCCATACGCTCGCATACGCTGATATACGCTAGGAGTAGGTTAGGCATGCGTCGTGTACGCTTCAGATACGTTGCCATACGTCGATGTACGTTCTCATACGCAGAGGCCGAAAATAAGTTTTGAACATGTTCAAAAATGTTCAGCGTATATGAGCGTATGAATTATACGTTACGCCTATGCTCATCATACGCTAAGCACACGTTCGATACGCTAGAGTGTCGGTAAAGGTACGTTACTTATAGGTCAAATACGCTTAACATACGGTGGCATGAAGGCGGCCAGTAAAGCTATCATATGGATAGCGTATCAGTAACGTGATTGTAACGTATGTCTGACGAATGACTAACATATTAAACGTATTTCTGGATATTTATACGCTACTCTTACGCTCACATGCGCTAAGAATACGTTACTCATATGTTTGCATACGCTACTTATACGCTGATATACGCTACACTGGCGCTGATATAAGTTGACACACGCTCGTATATACGTTTCTCGTGCGCTGCGTTTACGCCAGATATACGGTACACACATGCTATCCATGCGCTACTAATGCGTTCACCGAACGCTATGCACACGTTCGTCTCATACGCTATATTATGAAGGGCCATAACATAAACAAACACCGTAAAACCGATATCACAAATGTACGCTAGGAGTAGGTTTCAGGTACGCTGCAATACGTCGGTGTACGTTCTCATACGAAGAGGCCGAAAATATTTTTTGAGCATGTTCAGTTAGTTCAGCGTATACGAGCGTATGAATTATTTGTTACGCATACGCTCATCATACGCTAGGCACGCGTTGAATTCGCTAAAATGTCGATAAAGGTACGTTACTTATAGGTCAAATACGTTTCACATACGGTGGCATGAAGGCGACCAGTAAAGTTATCATATGGATAGCGTATCAGTGCCATAATTGTAAGGCATGTCTGACGAATGACTAACGCATTTAACCTATTTCTGGCTATCTATACGCTACACATGCGATCACATGTGGTAAGAATACGTTACTCATATGCTCGCATACGCTGCTTATACGCTGATTTACGCTACACTGACAGTGACATAAGTTGACACTCGCTCGTATACGTTTCTCATGCGCTGCATATACGGTACGCATACGCTATTCATGCGCCGTTAATACGTTCATCGAAGATAGTGTTGGAAAATTTCGGGTTCATCCGCTCAACAGTTGTGCGTATGACCAGTTTTTCATACGCTATGTATACGTTCGTCTCATATGCTATAGTGTGACCGGGCCATTACAGAAAGAGTGCTAAAACCGACAAATAGACATAAATATACAGTGCTCCCTCCCTACAACGGCCCTCTCAATAACGATTCCCTCCTTACAACAACGCATGTCACTGTTTCCGAAGCAACAAGGCTCCAGAAACAACTTTTTTCCATCATATTTTCTTTATGCCTCTATCAAACCCTATGTTGTGACCACTCTTTAGAATCGTCACTTTGTGACGATTCTAAAGAGTGGTCACAACATAGGGTTTGATTGAGGCATAACGGTTTTAGTTCTCGAAATACACCTGATGTGCGGATCTGCAAACAAGCTAATTATGTTTGAATTTCCCTCCCTATAACAACTCCCTCTGAACAACACATACAATCTTCGTATCCCAAAGGGTGTCGTTGTAGAGAGGGAGCACTGTAGAGATAAAGAGTAACATACATACAGAGGGGCGCAAAGAGAGACTGAGGGGCAGAAACAGAGAAATAGTAACCTTCTTACCACCGAATAGTCTCGTCTTGTACCCAAAACATCTGAAGCGTCTACGTACTGAAGACCATAAAGGGTTCGATGGTGAATATACCAAAGTGGACAGTCGTCCATTCTAAATCTGATTGTCTGTACCAGTTTTGGACTAGGAAGCTCCAAAGAAAGCACGGCAGACTGTGTTGACCGGAATACATTTGCGGGTCTTACAAACGATAGCCGATTGTAGCATGCTCGGTTGTACTTCTCTGTGCCAGTGTCTAAAGTAACAGACAAAGCTACAGTAGGATCAGTTCTAAACCGCCATTCATTTACTGAATATAGGAGTCTTAAAAGGCAAGTGGTCGCTTAATGCATGACAAGGTAATGCAGAAAGCTCTTGGTGTCAGATCAGACTAATTCATCTGCAAACAGTGAGTTAAATCTTGAACTGTATTCAGCTATCACCGGCCTCACACACCCATATCTACACCTATTTCTACGCCTTTGCAAGCAGAGTAGTCCAAGAACAGATGCCTCGTACGGGGTCTGCTTTGTTTGCTCTCGACATGATCTGGGTCCATGCTTATAAAACTTTTAGTTGAGTCTGAGTTCGTTCTCAAGTTTTTGATTGGTCAGATTTGAGCCAAAGGCTCAAATCTGACCAATCAAAAGCTTGAGAACTCAAATCTGACCAATCAAAAGCTTGACAACGAACTCAGACTCAACTAAAAAGCTTTATAAGCATGGACCCAGCTGCTTGTTTTTTCTGTCACAGCAAAACATGTTCTTGAAAAATGTACATTATAAAATGTCAGCTAATAAATAATTATATGTCATTATTTCTTACATGGATATTGAACAGGGAAATGGTTAATCAACAGTTTCGCCATAACTGCTTTCCTGTATTAATCCATTCTCTGATATTGACGACTTTTGACGACTCTGTAAAAGTCACTTTGTGAAACCATTGCGATAAATAGAGCATTTGCTCCTATGCTCTATTTATCACAATGGTTTCAAACTACAAAATTCTAAATTTTTCCTTTTCTCTAGTTAATGCTCCTTTTCGGTAGATTTATTCAAAGAGGTTGTATCTAAAAATAGCCTATGAGGTAATGGGTTAAGCAACCACTTGCTTTTAAAGGTCCCTATGTTGTTGAATTATGTGACCGCATTAGCGAGACTCTGTCGTATAAGCGATAGAATAATGGCTTTGTGTACACCCGTTAGACAGAGTGGACTATTTCATTTGTTTTGGGAACGATTTCTCCTCTCCTCGAGCGTTCTCTTATTTCAAACATGGACTAAATAATTCCATAAGCAAACTAGAGACCCTGAGCTGACGGATCATGAGAATGAATAAATAAATCAATAAAACAAAACAAATAAATGAATAAAATGAAGTTTTTTGCAATAACAACTATTACGAGTCAGCTCTCTGTATGACCTTACCGAACATAAATCCCCGTGCCAGTGAAAGGCAAACACACAGGCACACAATGATCAAGATTCGTTGACTACTATCTGTCTCCATAGTTAGATCACTGCAGTGTTCGACTAAGAGCAAACTAGTTTTTATCCCTTATGATATAATTTGCAGACATCGAGATAAGCCACGAGTTAGAGAAATAGGTCATATACATTGTGATTATTTTTAACCATGCTCTTTTGGTGTCAAACTTTTTAATCTTCAAACAGTGAATTAACCCATTTACTCCCAGTGGATTCCTCCATGTTTATATATTGGATTAGTCCATTTTTTTTTTTATCTAAGGGGTGCCTAACCTAAATTTTTAATTTCGTTTTGATTTATATTGAAATTCCTATCAGCAAACAGTGTATACTCTGACCAGACGCCGCATTATGCGGCGTCTGATCAGAGTCTACACTGTTTGCCTACGTCCGATATATGGACTCGTGGGAGCAAATGGGTTAAGTTTCGGGGTGGACTTTCTTTCAGTTTCTTCTCTTATTCGTAAGTGGTGCGTCAAACAGTTTGGATCATAATGAGATTCCGAGTTACCCACTGTATCATCTGAATCCAAAATGCAACGGTAACCACACATTCGC
This sequence comes from Azorinus chamasolen, assembly GCA_963576725.1. Lineage (NCBI taxonomy): Eukaryota > Metazoa > Mollusca > Bivalvia > Cardiida > Solecurtidae > Azorinus > Azorinus chamasolen. The sequence goes on from OY755245.1 coordinate 42,935,833, forward strand.
TCATTGAAGATTCGCCCTGTGAGTCGCTTTCCGACGACTTCAGTGTAGATAAGCTCGACCTTTCCCGGTGACAATGCATATAGAAGTCTGGCAGCAATGTTGTCTGTGGTCAACCAGTACAAGCAGTGACATGCCATTAGCAAGTAATCGCATGTATTTGTTAAGAAATGATGACATCATATGAATATTAATTAGATGACTATTTGCAATGACATATGAACAGACGTTTTTGCCATAGCAGAAGCTCCAAATCTTATACGTTTTATTCAATAAACAATCAGAGCAGACACTTATGAGACGGCTCCTACCGGAGTCATTTATTCAGGGTCTTCTCTACTTGCAAAGGCGTTAACCCATTCCCTCCTACAGAAACGTTTTGAAGATTCCGTATGTCATTTATTTAAACCATTGTGAAGAATAAAGCATTTCCTCCATAGGAGCACATGCTTTATTTATCACAATGGTTTCAGAACAATACAAATACAGAATTGCCCCTTTCTCTAGTAAAAAACCCCCACCTTTTCGGTAGATCTGTTCAATGAGGCTGACTCTAGAAATAGTCCAGGAGGGAATGAGTTAACCCTTTCACCGCCGCAGTCGCATAAATGCACCACTACAAATAGTGAAGTCCCAGATCAGACGCCGCCTTTCCAAGGCGGCGTCTGATCAGGCACTTCACTATTTGTCTCAATCTCTATTTCTATATATGTGCTTTATTCCTTTGAAATTTGCATTTATTTATCTCATTTCATTATTTTACTGAATGATTTAACAAACTTGGATTGCAGACGACAATTGGAAATTTGGCGCCGAAAGGGTTAAACTGTGTATAGATCTACGTAGTAAACGCTACTGGTTACCCGACTCACATTTGCAAACAGTTTGGATCTAGATGAGACGCTGAGACACTCGGTGTCTCATCAAGATCCAACCTGTTTGACACTTGGATCCATTCGGAAGAAGACAAAAATATACACAAAATTAAAATTTGAGCAGACATTGTTTTGTTACAGCGGTGTAAATGTTCAGACGACTGATGTGAGTAGACGCTGTTCAAGAGTGTTCAAACATCTTTTATAATTAAACCTTTCGTTGCCAGCATTGTCGTCTGCTGGACAAATTTTCGTCTTCTTCAAATGTTAGAGTGAGTGTTGTTCAATTTCGTTTAAACAATAAACAGTGTCAAAAAGTTTAGAATCAGGGTCCCACTTGTTTGCATATAATATCGCAAACCCGTTTGTACGTCGCTGAAGAGGTGAATCCTATCCCTATCATTCTGGTCTGATGCTGTATTCACTTAATTCTGATATAAGTTTTTAAGAAAATGATGACCGAATAATGGTATGTTAAGATTTAGTACAGTTGAATTTCGATATTTCGACATTCAAAGGACTACACAAATTACTTCTAGATAACAGAAACAGATAACAGAGTCATCGACTTCACAGCTTAATACAGGTCTAAAGTAATGCTGAGCGCTCCTGCAGGACATTTCAACATAACTTTCGACTTGCATTAAGCTGTTATATATATTTCTAGATATACGTAGTGATACATTTTAGAACAATTCTATATTGTAAATTTTTTAATGACCGAAATTTTACTTCGAATTATCCCGATCTTACAGTTATCCGAGTTACAGATATCCATATACATGTAGTGTTAACTACTGCACAAACACTCACCTAAGATTTACAATGTCAACTACGGCACAAATATACACCTGTGCCCGTATTCATAAAGCCCCTAAGGAGAAACTTAAGGGAATTCCATAGTTCCTTGAATATTCCTTAATCTTATAAAATCAATACAAGTTAAAATATTTCAGAAAAATAAAGCTGTACATAATATATATATAAAAGCAAATATCTTAGAAGTCATTGACTGAAAATTTACAATGTAGTTTTGCTACAGATGTAGACGGAACTATTTTCCTTAAGTTATCCTAAGGTTAAACTATTCCTAAGGAGCTTAATGAATATGGGCCCTGGGATATAAAGTGTTAACTACTGAACAAAATTCCACCCTAGATACACAGTGTTAACTACTGCACACGCTTCAATCAAGGATATGCAATGTTAACTACTTCACAAACATCTACCAAGGGTATACAGTGTTAAATACTGTACTAGAACCTGCCCCTAATATATACTATTTACTACTGCAAAACATCCACTCCAAAACTTCTGCACAAATATCCTACTGTGATATACAGTGTTAACTACTGCAAAAAATTTCCTCCTGTGATATACAGTGTTAACTACTGCACAAACAACCACCATAGATATACAGTGTTAACTACTGCACAAACAACCACCACAGATATACAGTGTTAACCATTTCATTGCAGAATATTCATGCAAGAAATAAATACAGAATGAATATTTCTTTGCTCAATTTTCATAGTGATTTATGAAGACGGGGTTTTTGTCTCTGGTAAAAAATGTAAAATCATAATTATATACATTCATAAACAATCTAAGCTGACCCTAATAAGAATGCTTCTTTAGCAGTCGCCTGATCTGATCTTCTCTGTTTGCAGTGGTATGGAAAAAGCGTGCGTTTTAGTGAATGAGTTAGTACACCCACTCTAGATATACAGTGTTAACTGCTCTACCAAGGATATCTCACTTTCTACACAAACACCCAACCGGGATATACAGTGTTAAAAACTGCACAAGCATCCACTTGGGTTACAAAGTGTGAACTACTGCACAAACATCAACCTCAAATATAATCCTCCTGGATTATATATATTGTTAACAAAATTCCGCCCAAATATACAGCATTAACTACTGTACAAACATCCACCAAGGATATACAGTGTTTACTACTGCACAAACACCCGCCAGGGAGGTATATTCATGTTAATTACTGCAAAACATCAATATATACAGTATCAACTACTGCATACACATTCCCAATGATACAATGTTAACTACAACACAAGCATTCACCTCAGATATAGTGTTTACTACTACACAAACATCCACACAGGATATATAGTGTTAACACTACTGCATGCATAACATCCTCCAATGATACACCGTGTTAACTACTGACCAAAAAGTCCACCCGAGATATACAGTGTTAACAACTGCACAAATATCCACCCCTTTAAACCACCCTCTTGGTCCGCTTCTGAGTAAAGTGTCAATCCGGGTCCTCTTGAGACACCCTGTTATCATATGCATCGTCTTCTCTGGCTCCAGACTTCTATAGTTCGATTTTGACACGTGAGCTGTGACCTTTAAGACCAGTCCACCCGTAGAAGTAAAACGCGTCAAAAACCATGTATTTGTTCCGGATTTACCTGTGGTAATACCGACATGTAATACGCATATACAGTAAAATCTCTCTATAACGGCCACTAAATTGTGTTAGTTAAATGGTATTTAGGACAGGTGGCTGTTTAAAGCAAGGTGAAAGTAAAACAGAACGCTCCTATCTGACCAATCAAAAACTTGAGAACGAACTCAGACTCAACTAAAAGTTTTATAAGCATGGACCCTGTATGCTGATGAGACGCCCAGTTACTCGGCATCTCATCTGAATCTAAAAAGTTGTTTACAAATGTCATTCAGGCCACGGATAACCGAATACATGTCAATGATAGCGATAAAACAAACAAACAAACAAAAAACGCACGTTTGTATTCATTGATGATCGCCTTTATTTAGATTAACCGGTTCCACAGAGACCACAACTCTTCTTGCATTCCTTCGCTGCTGCAGTCTTGTCATTGCATACGTCATATCCGGTTGATTGAAGTAATAAACAGCTACTGGTGTCATCGCATTGAGCTGTTGTTGAGGCTTAAATATATATTAATATAAGTTTGTTTAATGATTATACGCATTTCAAATTGAATCTCTGGTTGACAAGGTTACACTGTACAAGCTTATCTGTGTGTTCAAGACCTCGTCGGAGTGTTAACCCTTTACTCCATAAACACTTCTTTCTACGCTTTTGTTTATACAAACAGAGTAGACCCAGAGTAGACGACTCATATAGGAGTGACTCATGAGTATCAAACTCACAACATTCAACCCTTCGCTTGCTGAATTCTCCTTCTTTACCCATGTCCTGTTGTATAATTACATATATCTTCACTGTGTACAAGTATTTCGCTGTGCAGTGCACTGGTTGCACAACCAACTTGTAAATAGTGCAGACCCTGATGAGACAGCTCCAGCAGGAGCTGTCTCATCTGGGTCTTCACTATTTACAGGTAGGTATTTTGACGTGAATAGCAAGCGAAGGGTTAAACCAATACCCATTTGTCTTCACGTCTGTGCGACTTCGCTTTTCCACTTGAAGTGGCGGAATAAAGTTTTTTCATTGATAAAAATTAACAAATCTTACGGAACACCACGTTCCTTTTCCAACAGACCCGTCAAAACTGTCACAGCTGACGAGTCAATGCTTGCTTACCAGTTTCCTCGTATTGAAGAGAGCTTTGCCTCAGGACTATGGAGGAAACGCTCTATACAGTAAAACCCCTCTAATGCGACCACCAAAAACAGGTATAATTCTGAGTGGTATAGGCAGGTGGTAGCTCAATGCAGGACGAACGTAATGCAGAAAGCTCCTATAGGAGCTTTCGGCATTACTTACGTCCTGCAAAAAGGAACCACCTGCTTATGAAGACAACCATCTTTATGCATTAAGTGGTCGCATTAGAGGGGTTCTACTGTCTATCGCAATGGTTTCAAAACTACAAATTTCTAAAACTGTCATTATTTCTAGTACATACGTCTTTTATTCAAAGAGATTGGGTATACATATAGTCTATGAGGGAATGTGTAAACAAATTACTGATCCGAAACACTTACCAGTAGTGGCACATTGCGAGTTACAGAAACTTTGATTACAACATTTCCAGCAGCTACTCGTGGTCAGAGACTTGGCCTTAGTGCATATCTGGAATATAATTCAAACTCCTTAATTTCTTTCTCTCTAAATCTTATTGCAGTTGCCCTTCTGACATTGACCTTGATCTTTGACCTACTTCTGAAAACATGTTATTTAAATGCCTATATTATTGGAACCATTTAGCCCAGGGCTTCCGTACTTGGTATGACCATGTCAACATGTTTGCCCTTCTGACCTTGACCTTGACCTTTGACCTACTTTTGCAAAAGCTTTAAATGCCTATAATATTTGAACCAATAGACATAGGGCTTCCATACTTGGTATGCAACTTTTTTGTGCTGAGACTTTTCCAACAATATCATTGTTTGCCCTTCTGACCTCGACCTTGAACTTTGACCTACTTTTGAAAAACAATTTTTAAATGCCTATATCATTGGAACCAAAGTGCTAGGGTTTCCATACTAGCTATGGTCATGCCAATAATTCTGCCCTCCTGACTTTGACCTTTGACCTACTTTTGTAAAAATCTTTAAATGCCTGTAACATTTGATCCAATGGGCCAAGTGTTTCCATGCTTGGTATTCAACTTTCTTGTGTTAAGACCTTTCAAACAATATCATTGTTTTTGCCATGTTACTTTGACCTTTGGTCTACTTTTGTAAATTTCTTTAAATGCCTATAAAAGTTGAACCAGTAGGACAAGGGCTTCCATACTTGGTATGCAACTTTCTTGTTCTTAAGACTTTTCCAACCATACCATTGATTTTACCATGTGACCGTGACCTTTGACTTCCGTTTGCAAAGTCTTTGAATGCCTATAGCATTGCAACATATAGGCCTAGGGCTTCCATACTTGGTATGACCATGCCAACATGTTTGCCTTTCTGACCTTGACCTTTGACCTACTTATGCAAAAGTTATACTTCCATACTTGATTTGTATCGTTTCTGTCTGAAGACTTTTTTTCAAACATACCAATGTTTTTTACCATATGACCTTGACATTTGACTTGCTTTTGCAAAAATCTTTAAATGCCTACAACTTTGGAACCAATAGACCTAGGACTTCCATACTTGGTATGACCATGCAAACATATGCCCTTCCGAGATTGACCTTAACATTTGACCTACTTTTGCAAAATTGCATATAACATTGGAACAAATAGGCCTAGGGCTTCCATACTTTGTATGCATATTTCCTGTCTTAAGACTTTCCAACCATACCAATGTGTTTTACCTTTTGACATTGACTTTGACCTTTGACCTTCTTTTGCAAAAATCTTTAAATGCCTTTAATATTGGATGCGATGGGCATAGGACTTCTATACTTGGTATGATCATGCCAACAATTTTGCCCTTCTGACCTTAATCTTTGACCTACTTTTGCAAAAATCTTTAACTGCCTATTACATTGGAACCAATAGACATAGGGCTTCCATATTTGGCATGTATCTTTCTTGTTTAATCATATTTTTAAATTGATGAAAATTTATATTTGGTTGCATTTTGGTTCTCATATTGATGCAGTTAAGTTTAAATTGAAAATTGAATGATATTTTTGGTGTTCAATCTGACACGTTTTAGACTCATGAACAGACTCAATAAAACCGAGTCTGCAATTTTCTCTTTTTGCATTTCTACTTTTGCTTTCGAGGGATCACTCATTTTCAGAACAGCAGGTGTTAAGTGCTTGTGTGGCGGCCGTAAAAAGTCGCCCCGTACTTCATTCTCAGTGTTGTTATATTTTCTGATCCTTCGGGATCATTAGTTTTGATGTTATTAGTTTTGAAAATTGAATACTGCTTAAGCCGGTGCTAGGGGGCGTGAGTAGTGTTGCACTTTTAATTACTACTCATGAAGAGACTCAATAAAACCGAGTCTGCAATTTTCTCTTTTTGCATTTCTACTTTTGCTTTCGAGGGATCACCCATTTTCTGAATATATTAACTTTTAAACATGCGAGCATCAGGTGGCTTCGACACCATTTCTGGTTGAACTCATTGTAATAAACAAAGCATTTGCTCCATATGACACAATGGTTTCAGAACAATACAAATTGCCATTTTCTCTAGTAAAAGCTCCTTTTTGGTAGATCTGTATAATGAGGCTGACTCTAGAAATAGTCCAGGAGGGAATTATTTAAAAGGCGTATATATCTACGGAGTAAACGCTACTGGTTACGCTACACACATTTGAAAGCAACTAGGATCGAGACGAGATGCTGAGAAACTCGGTATCTCATTAAGATACTGAAGAGGTGAGCCCCATCCATGCCACAATGAGTACTTACATTCTGATCTGAAGCTATATTCACTTAATTCTGGCCTTTCAAATTACTTAGGGAGCCAATGGGGACTACCGTGCACCCCCCCCCACTAGACTATTTTATATGGGTACCAAAATGTTAAGAAAAGTGTCCTGAATCAGAAACGCGAATGTACTCAAGTTTAAATTATTTTAGGCTATGTGTATTTTAACATGGCACCCCCAGTTTTCGTAATGATGACCCATAGCTACAAATTCGTCCATATCACAGTCAGTGTTTGTCCTAAAACTATAAAACTAGTACCAAAATGAAGATAAGACATTGTGCTTTTATTTCCAGCTTTATTTTTTAAATTACCTTATTTGCATACTCATGAATATTAATGAGAACATTAAAAATAGTAAAAAAAGTATAGAAATAACGTAAACCTTTCATTTTTTTTATCCTACAAATATCAGAAAGTAACTTCAAATGCAGTTAAACATGATGACTAAACCCTCAGAAAACAAATATACAATTTGAGGACCAAAGCATTAATTTTAAGTACCGTTTTCACCGTTTCCATGACAACCCCCAGTTTTCGTTATGATGGCCCGTACCTGCAAAATCGTCCATATCACAGCCAGTTTTTGTCCTAAAACTATAAAACTGGTACCAAATTGGAGATAGGCCATTGTCCTTTTATTTCAAGTTTTTTTAATTACCTTATTTGCATACTCATGAATATTAATTAGAACATTAAAAATAGTAAAAACAATATAGAAATAACGTAAATAATGTAAACTATTCACTTTTTATCCTACAAATATCAGAAAACAACTTTAAATGCAGTTTAACATGATAACAAAATCCTCAGAAAACAAAATATCAAATTTGAACCAAAAATTTAACTCTTAGTAACTTTTCAACTGTTTCCATAGTAACCATTCATTTCACTCTGTTCACACATATTTTGTTAGTCGACACCTACCTGCAAAACTCTTCCATATCACAGAACGTGTTTGTGCTGACTGTATAAAATTGGTACCGAAATAAAGCTAAGACCTTGTGCTTTTGTTTAAAGGCTATACTTAGGAATTACCTTATTTGTATACACATGAATATTAATGGGAATAATTAAAAAATAGCAAAAAAGTACAGAAATAGCGTAAACCTCTCAATTTTTATCCTACCAATATCAGAAAACAACCTCAAATGTAGTTTAAATTGATGAAAAACATACTCAGAAAGCAAAGTATCTAAATTGATACCCAAACAATGAACTGTAAGTAACATTGTATCGGTTTCCATGGTAACCGATCCTTTCACAAATTTGGGAAATTTGACAACTACCCGTAATACTCCGCTAGATCTCAGTTATTTTTAGAATCATGAAAATAATTGTTACAAACATAGATCTGAGGCATTGCTTTAATAGTAAATACTACTTTTCTGATACAAACTAATTTGCATATGGATGAATATTTATGAGAACAGTAATAGATGTTGAAATTTTCGACAGATACCAGTCTTTCTCTTATAAATTTAATGCTTTGGTCCTCAAATTGGATATTTTGTTTCCTGGGTTTTTTGTCATCTTGTTAAACTGCATTTGAAGTTATTTTCTATTATTTGTAGGATAAAAAAAATGAAAGGTTTACGTTATTTCTATACTTTTTTTTTACTATTTTTAATGTTCTCATTAATATTCATGAGTATGCAAATAAGGTAATTAAAATAAAGCTGGAAATAAAAGCACAATGTCTTATCTTCCATTTGGTACCAGTTTTATAGTTTTATGACACAAACTGGCTGTGATATGGACGAATTTGTAGGTATGGGTCATCATTACGAAAACTGGGAGTTGCCATGGAAACGGTTAAAAATACATATAGCCTAAAAGAATTTAAACTTGAGTACATTCGCGATTCTGATTTAGGACACTCTCTTGAACATTTTGGTACCCATGAAAAAAGTCTAGGGGCGCACGGTAGACCCCATTGGCTCCCTGAGTAAATCTTTAAGAAACCATTGACCGAATAATGGTATGTTAAGATTTAGTACGGTTGAATTGCGATATCTCGAACTTCAAGGGACCATACAAATGACTTCTAGATAACAAATATTCGAGTCATCCGATTTCTAATTTAAACAATTTCAATAACAAGTTCACAGCTTAATGCATGTATAAAGCAATACCGAACGCTCCTGTAGTAGTTTTCAACATTATTTTCGACCCGCATTAAGCTGTCATATATATTTCTAGATTAGAACAATTCCATACTGTAAATATATGAAGGACCGAAATATTATCCCGATCTTCGAATTATCCGAGTAACAGATATCGATGTTTGAATTGTGATGAAGTACATCTTGTACAAGTTGATAAAAAAGATATATTAGGTTCTGTTCTATATCGTGTTAACTATTGTCCAAACATCCATCCAACATTTACAATGTCAACTAATGCACAAATATACACCAAGGATATGCAGTAATAACTACTGCACTCGAATCTACTCCTAATACACATTGCTAACAAATGCAATAATATTCACCTCAGATAAACAGTGTTAACTACTGCACAAATATCCTCCTGTGATATACAGTGTAAACTACTGCACAAAGAACCACCAAAGGTATACAGTGCTCATAATTTCACTGCAGAATATACATGTAACAATTAAGACATCATGAATATCCATTAGCTCAATTTTCATAGTGATTTATGAACACATGTTTTTTGTCTCTGGCAAAATTGTGAAATCAGATTTATATACTTTTATAAGCAAACTAAGATAACCCTAATAACACATCTCCCTTGTGAGTCGTCTGGTCTGACCCACTCTGTTTGCAAAGGCATGCAAAAGCGTGCATTTGAGGGAACGGGTTAAGTACTGTACAAACATCCACTCGGCATAGAGAGTGTGAACTACCCCACCAAGGATCTTCCACTTTCCATGCATACGCCCGTGATATACAGTGTTAAATACTGTGCAAGCATCCACTTGGGTTATACCGTGTGAATTCCTGCAAAAACATCCACCACAAATATAAAGTGTTAACTACTGCACAAGCATCCACCTGGGTTATGGTAAACAAGTTCACAACATTATGCACAAATATACAGCGTTAACTACGGCACAAATATTCACCCGGGATATAGAGATAACTTTCGTCACAAACATCCATCAAGGATATATAGTGTGAACTATGCACAAACATCCAACCGGGAGGGATATACAGAGTTACTACTGCACACACATCCATCAGAGATATACAGTATAAACTACTGCACAAACATACACCAAGTATATACAGTGTTAACTACTGCACAAGCATCATACAGAGATTTACTGTGATAACTATTACACAAACATCAACCAGGGGTATACAGTGTTAACATCTACACAAACATCGACATAGGATCCACCCAATATATACAGTGTTAACTGATGCACAAAACATCCACCCATATTTACAGTGTTAACTACTGCACAAACATCCACCCGGGATATACAGTGTTAATGTCTGCACAAACATCTACTCAGGAAATACAATGTTAACTATCGCACAATCATCAACCAAGGATATAGAGTGATAACTACTGCACAAACATCCATCGAGTGTAAACAGTTTTTACTTTTGCACAAATATCCACCTAGGGAATAAAGTGTTAACTATATCACAATCATCAACCAAGTATATACAGTGATTACTACTGCACAAACATCCAACCAGGAAATACAGTATTAACAGATTTGTTTTTTCCAAACTATTCCATTCTATACAAAAGGGTTTTGCTTAAATTGACGAGTCAATTTCTCGTGAAGCTCGTACAGTTAGTTAGACCCGAAGTCCGATTGCCTATACATTGTAGTGATTAAATCAAATAGTGCAATGCTGAGCCCACCTAATACAATAGTGGTTTTATCCCAATCTACGGGTCATCTATAAATAAAAACTACAGGTCACTCCTTCTTGCTAATATGTACCTGTATACAGTAGAACTTGTCTTAAGCGATCATTCATTTATTAAACCTTGTTAAAAGTTGTTAAAACCTTGATTGGATAAATGCAGGTCAAAAGTAATTGCAAAAAGCTTCTATTGGAGTTTTCTGCATTACGTTTTACTTAACCTGCATTAAGCTACCGTCAGTCTTACAGACCCATAATTAAACTTCGTTTTGATAACCGCTAAATACAGGTTCTACTATGTTCAAATGTTTTAAAATACCCCTGTAGCGGTTCATGTTTTATCATACCCCTGTAGCGGTTCATGTTTTATCATACCCCTGTAGCGGTTCATTCCATTAGTCCGCGTGCTCAGGAATATCGGGGCTAGATCGACGGTGTTTCGTGTACCCTTTGTTTGACGTCATCAGTTTGTGTGGTGCATCTAAAAATAGTACTGGAATTCCCCGTTATCTAAAAATACTGCAAGTCTAATAAAGATCAGGTGATGTGCACTACAAATATACTACGACTAATAAAGAAAATACAGAATACATGTTTAAGTTGTCTTTTTGTGAATATGACAAAATAATCTATTTCATAGTTGATAACTCCCATGCACGTCCATGATAATGACGTTTTGGTAGATTTGCTACACGAAAGTGACATGAGATTCCTGAAACGTTGTAAGGAGTTTCATGGTACCCCTTCTTTAACTTTGATGCGTTAAGGTGGCATGAGATTCCTGGCATACTGAAAGGAGTTTCATGTTATCTCTTCGTTAGCTTTGATACATTAAAGTGACATGATATCTCTGATGTGTTGTAAGGAGATGACATGAACTTCCTGACATAATGGATGGATTTTCATGTTACCCTTTCTTTTATTTTAAAACATTAAAGTGACATGATGTTCTTGCTATTTCATATGGAGTTTCATGTTACCACCTCTTAAGTTTTAACACATTATGGTGATGCATGCGATTCCTGACATGCTGTAAGGAGTTTCATGCTTCCACGTCTTTAGCGTTGGTGTATTAAGGTGAGATTCCTGGCACGCTGTAAGGAGTTTCATGTCACCCTTCTGTATATTTAATACATTAAAAAGACATGAGATTCCTGACATGCTGTAAGGTATTTCATGTTACCCTATTTTAGCATTGATACATTTAGGTGATATCAGATCCCTGACATCTGTTAGGAATTTCATGTCACCCTTCCTCTAGCTTTGATATATTAAGATGACATGAGTTTTTGTGACATGATGTAACGAGTTTCAAATTGCACCTTCTTTATCTGTGATAAGTTAAAGCGACGTGAGATTCCTGACATGCTGGACGCAGTTTCATGTTACCCCTTCTTAAGCTTTGGTATTAATATGACATGAGATTCCTGACATGATGTCATGAGTTAAACTTGATACCTTCTTTAGCTTTGATAACTTAAGGTGACATGATATTCCTGACGTGTTGTAAGGAGTTTCATGTTATCCTTTCTTTATACAAAAAGTGACACGAGAGTTCTGAATGCAGTATGGAGTTTCATGTACCTCTTTTTTGGGTTGATGCCTTAAGGTGGCATATGATTCCGGACATGCTGCTAAGAGTTCACATGAGACTCCTTATATGTTATAAAGTTTTATTTGACCACTTCTTTAGCGGTGATATAGTAAAGTAAAATGATACACCTGACATGCTAAAAGGAATTTTATGTTACCCTTTTTTGTTTCGAAACGTTAAGGTGACATGAGATTCCAGACATGCTGTAAGGAATTTCGTGCAACTACATGTTTTGCCTTGATATATTAAGGTGAGATGAAATTTCTGACATGCTGTAAGGAGTTTCATGTAACCACTTCTTTAGCTTTGGTACGTTTAAGTGGATTTCCTGACGTGTTGTAAGGAAATTTATGATACTCTTTCTTTAGCTTTGATACATAAAAGTGACATGATGATTCTGATATGTTGTAAGGCGTCTCATGTTACCACGTCTTTATCGTTGAAACAGTAAGATGACATAAGATTCTTGATATGCTGTAAGGAGTTTCATGTTACCCTTTCTTTAGCTTTGATACATAAAAGTGACACGAGAGTCCTGCCATGCTGTATGGATTTGCATGTTATCTCTTTTTAGCGCCAATACCTTAAGGTGACATGTGATTCCTGACATGCTGTTAGGAGTTTCACGTTACTCATTCTTAAAAGTACAAAAATGAGTCATGCAGGAAATACCACATACAGAACAAACACTCGCCCGAACAGCAACACAAGGAAACAGCAAATGTACATGGGTAGAAAAAACAACAAGAGACGCACAAAGACAAAACAAACATTCAATAGGAGGAAGATGGAAGTACCGCCTTGGAACGGTCAGTGACAAAAGTCACCGGGGGTTTAAACCGGTTTAGCTTTGACACATTAAAGTGACACGAGGTTCCTGATATGTTATAAAGATTTTCATTTCACCACATCTTTAGCGGTGATATATTCAAGTGAAATGAGATTCCTGACATGCTGAAAGGAATTTTATATTACCCTTTTTTGTTTCGAAACATTAAGGTGACATGAGATTCCTGACATGTTGTAAGGAATTTCATGTAACTACATGTTTTGCCTTGATATATTAAGGTGAGATGAGATTTCTGACATGCTGTAATGAGTTTTATGTAACCACTTCTTTCGCTTTATTTCACTTAAGTGCCATGAATTTCCTGACGTGTTGTAAGGAGTTTAAAGTAACCCTTTCTTTAGCTTTGATATGTTAAAGTGACATGATGATTCTGATATGTTGTAAGGAGATTCATGTTACCACGTCTTTGGCGTTGAAACATTAAGGCGTAATCAGAGTCCTGACGTGCTGTAAGGAGTTTCATGTTTCCACGTCTTTAGCGTTGGTATAATTATTAAGGTGAAATGAGATTCCTGGCACGCTGTAAGGAGTTTCATGTCACCTTTCCGTATATTTAATACATTAAAAAGACTTGAGATTCCAGACATGCTGTAAGGTATTTCATGTTACCCTATTTTAGCATTGATACATTTAGGTGATATCAGATTCCTTACATCTGTAAGGAATTTCATGTTACCCTTTCTTTAGCTTTGATATATTAAGATGACATGAGTTTGTGTGACATAATGTAACGAGTTTCAAATTGCACCTTCTTTATCTGTGATAAGTTAAAGCGACGTGAGATTCCTGACATGCTGGACGCAGTTTCATGTTACCCCTTCTTAAGCTTTGATATTAATATTACATGAGATTCCTGACATGATGTCATGGGTTAAACTTTAAACCTTCTTTAGCTTTGATTACTTAAGGTGACATGATATTCCTGACGTGTTGTAAGGAGTTTCATGTTACCCTATCTTTATACAAAAAGTGACACGAGAGTTCTGAATGCTGTATGGAGTTTCATGTACCTCTTTTTAGGGTTGATACCTTAAGGTGACATGTGATTCCGGACATGCTGCTAAGAGTTTCGCATGAGGCTCCTTATATGTTATAAAGAGTTTTATTTGACCACGTCTTTGACGGTGATATAGTAAAGTAAAATGAGATACCTGATATGCTAAAAGGAATTTTATGTTACCCTTTTTTGTTTCGAAACGTTAAGGTGACATGAGATTCCAGACATGCTGTAAGGAATTTCGTGCAACTACATGTTTTGCCTTGATATATTAAGGTGAGATGAAATTTCTGACATGCTGTAAGGAGTTTCATGTAACCACTTCTTTAGCTTTGGTACGTTTAAGTGGATTTCCTGACGTGTTGTAAGGAAATTTATGATACTCTTTCTTTAGCTTTGATACATAAAAGTGACATGATGATTCTGATATGTTGTAAGGCGTCTCATGTTACCACGTCTTTATCGTTGAAACAGTAAGATGACATAAGATTCTTGATATGCTGTAAGGAGTTTCATGTTACCCTTTCTTTAGCTTTGATACATAAAAGTGACACGAGAGTCCTGCCATGCTGTATGGATTTGCATGTTATCTCTTTTTAGCGCCAATACCTTAAGGTGACATGTGATTCCTGACATGCTGTTAGGAGTTTCACGTTACTCATTCTTAAGCTTTGACACATTAAAGTGACACGAGGTTCCTGATATGTTATAAAGATTTTCATTTCACCACATCTTTAGCGGTGATATATTCAAGTGAAATGAGATTCCTGACATGCTGAAAGGAATTTTATATTACCCTTTTTTGTTTCGAAACATTAAGGTGACATGAGATTCCTGACATGTTGTAAGGAATTTCATGTAACTACATGTTTTGCCTTGATATATTAAGGTGAGATGAGATTTCTGACATGCTGTAATGAGTTTTATGTAACCACTTCTTTCGCTTTATTTCACTTAAGTGCCATGAATTTCCTGACGTGTTGTAAGGAGTTTAAAGTAACCCTTTCTTTAGCTTTGATATGTTAAAGTGACATGATGATTCTGATATGTTGTAAGGAGATTCATGTTACCACGTCTTTGGCGTTGAAACATTAAGGCGTAATCAGAGTCCTGACGTGCTGTAAGGAGTTTCATGTTTCCACGTCTTTAGCGTTGGTATAATTATTAAGGTGAAATGAGATTCCTGGCACGCTGTAAGGAGTTTCATGTCACCTTTCCGTATATTTAATACATTAAAAAGACTTGAGATTCCAGACATGCTGTAAGGTATTTCATGTTACCCTATTTTAGCATTGATACATTTAGGTGATATCAGATTCCTTACATCTGTAAGGAATTTCATGTTACCCTTTCTTTAGCTTTGATATATTAAGATGACATGAGTTTGTGTGACATAATGTAACGAGTTTCAAATTGCACCTTCTTTATCTGTGATAAGTTAAAGCGACGTGAGATTCCTGACATGCTGGACGCAGTTTCATGTTACCCCTTCTTAAGCTTTGATATTAATATTACATGAGATTCCTGACATGATGTCATGGGTTAAACTTTAAACCTTCTTTAGCTTTGATTACTTAAGGTGACATGATATTCCTGACGTGTTGTAAGGAGTTTCATGTTACCCTATCTTTATACAAAAAGTGACACGAGAGTTCTGAATGCTGTATGGAGTTTCATGTACCTCTTTTTAGGGTTGATACCTTAAGGTGACATGTGATTCCGGACATGCTGCTAAGAGTTTCGCATGAGGCTCCTTATATGTTATAAAGAGTTTTATTTGACCACGTCTTTGACGGTGATATAGTAAAGTAAAATGAGATACCTGATATGCTAAAAGGAATTTTATGTTACCCTTTTTTGTTTCGAAACGTTAAGGTGACATGAGATTCCAGACATGCTGTAAGGAATTTCGTGCAACTACATGTTTTGCCTTGATATATTAAGGTGAGATGAAATTTCTGACATGCTGTAAGGAGTTTCATGTAACCACTTCTTTAGCTTTGGTACGTTTAAGTGGATTTCCTGACGTGTTGTAAGGAAATTTATGATACTCTTTCTTTAGCTTTGATACATAAAAGTGACATGATGATTCTGATATGTTGTAAGGCGTCTCATGTTACCACGTCTTTATCGTTGAAACAGTAAGATGACATAAGATTCTTGATATGCTGTAAGGAGTTTCATGTTACCCTTTCTTTAGCTTTGATACATAAAAGTGACACGAGAGTCCTGCCATGCTGTATGGATTTGCATGTTATCTCTTTTTAGCGCCAATACCTTAAGGTGACATGTGATTCCTGACATGCTGTTAGGAGTTTCACGTTACTCATTCTTAAGCTTTGACACATTAAAGTGACACGAGGTTCCTGATATGTTATAAAGATTTTCATTTCACCACATCTTTAGCGGTGCTATATTCAAGTGAAATGAGATTCCTGACATGCTGAAAGGAATTTTATATTACCCTTTTTTGTTTCGAAACATTAAGGTGACATGAGATTCCTGACATGTTGTAAGGAATTTCATGTAACTACATGTTTTGCCTTGATATATTAAGGTGAGATGAGATTTCTGACATGCTGTAATGAGTTTTATGTAACCACTTCTTTCGCTTTATTTCACTTAAGTGCCATGAATTTCCTGACGTGTTGTAAGGAGTTTAAAGTAACCCTTTCTTTAGCTTTGATATGTTAAAGTGACATGATGATTCTGATATGTTGTAAGGAGATTCATGTTACCACGTCTTTGGCGTTGAAACATTAAGGCGTAATCAGAGTCCTGACGTGCTGTAAGGAGTTTCATGTTTCCACGTCTTTAGCGTTGGTATAATTATTAAGGTGAAATGAGATTCCTGGCACGCTGTAAGGAGTTTCATGTCACCTTTCCGTATATTTAATACATTAAAAAGACTTGAGATTCCAGACATGCTGTAAGGTATTTCATGTTACCCTATTTTAGCATTGATACATTTAGGTGATATCAGATTCCTTACATCTGTAAGGAATTTCATGTTACCCTTTCTTTAGCTTTGATATATTAAGATGACATGAGTTTGTGTGACATAATGTAACGAGTTTCAAATTGCACCTTCTTTATCTGTGATAAGTTAAAGCGACGTGAGATTCCTGACATGCTGGACGCAGTTTCATGTTACCCCTTCTTAAGCTTTGATATTAATATTACATGAGATTCCTGACATGATGTCATGGGTTAAACTTTAAACCTTCTTTAGCTTTGATTACTTAAGGTGACATGATATTCCTGACGTGTTGTAAGGAGTTTCATGTTACCCTATCTTTATACAAAAAGTGACACGAGAGTTCTGAATGCTGTATGGAGTTTCATGTACCTCTTTTTAGGGTTGATACCTTAAGGTGACATGTGATTCCGGACATGCTGCTAAGAGTTTCGCATGAGGCTCCTTATATGTTATAAAGAGTTTTATTTGACCACGTCTTTGACGGTGATATAGTAAAGTAAAATGAGATACCTGATATGCTAAAAGGAATTTTATGTTACCCTTTTTTGTTTCGAAACGTTAAGGTGACATGAGATTCCAGACATGCTGTAAGGAATTTCGTGCAACTACATGTTTTGCCTTGATATATTAAGGTGAGATGAAATTTCTGACATGCTGTAAGGAGTTTCATGTAACCACTTCTTTAGCTTTGGTACGTTTAAGTGGATTTCCTGACGTGTTGTAAGGAAATTTATGATACTCTTTCTTTAGCTTTGATACATAAAAGTGACATGATGATTCTGATATGTTGTAAGGCGTCTCATGTTACCACGTCTTTATCGTTGAAACAGTAAGATGACATAAGATTCTTGATATGCTGTAAGGAGTTTCATGTTACCCTTTCTTTAGCTTTGATACATAAAAGTGACACGAGAGTCCTGCCATGCTGTATGGATTTGCATGTTATCTCTTTTTAGCGCCAATACCTTAAGGTGACATGTGATTCCTGACATGCTGTTAGGAGTTTCACGTTACTCATTCTTAAGCTTTGACACATTAAAGTGACACGAGGTTCCTGATATGTTATAAAGATTTTCATTTCACCACATCTTTAGCGGTGATATATTCAAGTGAAATGAGATTCCTGACATGCTGAAAGGAATTTTATATTACCCTTTTTTGTTTCGAAACATTAAGGTGACATGAGATTCCTGACATGTTGTAAGGAATTTCATGTAACTACATGTTTTGCCTTGATATATTAAGGTGAGATGAGATTTCTGACATGCTGTAATGAGTTTTATGTAACCACTTCTTTCGCTTTATTTCACTTAAGTGCCATGAATTTCCTGACGTGTTGTAAGGAGTTTAAAGTAACCCTTTCTTTAGCTTTGATATGTTAAAGTGACATGATGATTCTGATATGTTGTAAGGAGATTCATGTTACCACGTCTTTGGCGTTGAAACATTAAGGCGTAATCAGAGTCCTGACGTGCTGTAAGGAGTTTCATGTTTCCACGTCTTTAGCGTTGGTATAATTATTAAGGTGAAATGAGATTCCTGGCACGCTGTAAGGAGTTTCATGTCACCTTTCCGTATATTTAATACATTAAAAAGACTTGAGATTCCAGACATGCTGTAAGGTATTTCATGTTACCCTATTTTAGCATTGATACATTTAGGTGATATCAGATTCCTTACATCTGTAAGGAATTTCATGTTACCCTTTCTTTAGCTTTGATATATTAAGATGACATGAGTTTGTGTGACATAATGTAACGAGTTTCAAATTGCACCTTCTTTATCTGTGATAAGTTAAAGCGACGTGAGATTCCTGACATGCTGGACGCAGTTTCATGTTACCCCTTCTTAAGCTTTGATATTAATATTACATGAGATTCCTGACATGATGTCATGGGTTAAACTTTAAACCTTCTTTAGCTTTGATTACTTAAGGTGACATGATATTCCTGACGTGTTGTAAGGAGTTTCATGTTACCCTATCTTTATACAAAAAGTGACACGAGAGTTCTGAATGCTGTATGGAGTTTCATGTACCTCTTTTTAGGGTTGATACCTTAAGGTGACATGTGATTCCGGACATGCTGCTAAGAGTTTCGCATGAGGCTCCTTATATGTTATAAAGAGTTTTATTTGACCACGTCTTTGACGGTGATATAGTAAAGTAAAATGAGATACCTGATATGCTAAAAGGAATTTTATGTTACCCTTTTTTGTTTCGAAACGTTAAGGTGACATGAGATTCCAGACATGCTGTAAGGAATTTCGTGCAACTACATGTTTTGCCTTGATATATTAAGGTGAGATGAAATTTCTGACATGCTGTAAGGAGTTTCATGTAACCACTTCTTTAGCTTTGGTACGTTTAAGTGGATTTCCTGACGTGTTGTAAGGAAATTTATGATACTCTTTCTTTAGCTTTGATACATAAAAGTGACATGATGATTCTGATATGTTGTAAGGCGTCTCATGTTACCACGTCTTTATCGTTGAAACAGTAAGATGACATAAGATTCTTGATATGCTGTAAGGAGTTTCATGTTACCCTTTCTTTAGCTTTGATACATAAAAGTGACACGAGAGTCCTGCCATGCTGTATGGATTTGCATGTTATCTCTTTTTAGCGCCAATACCTTAAGGTGACATGTGATTCCTGACATGCTGTTAGGAGTTTCACGTTACTCATTCTTAAGCTTTGACACATTAAAGTGACACGAGGTTCCTGATATGTTATAAAGATTTTCATTTCACCACATCTTTAGCGGTGATATATTCAAGTGAAATGAGATTCCTGACATGCTGAAAGGAATTTTATATTACCCTTTTTTGTTTCGAAACATTAAGGTGACATGAGATTCCTGACATGTTGTAAGGAATTTCATGTAACTACATGTTTTGCCTTGATATATTAAGGTGAGATGAGATTTCTGACATGCTGTAATGAGTTTTATGTAACCACTTCTTTCGCTTTATTTCACTTAAGTGCCATGAATTTCCTGACGTGTTGTAAGGAGTTTAAAGTAACCCTTTCTTTAGCTTTGATATGTTAAAGTGACATGATGATTCTGATATGTTGTAAGGAGATTCATGTTACCACGTCTTTGGCGTTGAAACATTAAGGCGTAATCAGAGTCCTGACGTGCTGTAAGGAGTTTCATGTTTCCACGTCTTTAGCGTTGGTATAATTATTAAGGTGAAATGAGATTCCTGGCACGCTGTAAGGAGTTTCATGTCACCTTTCCGTATATTTAATACATTAAAAAGACTTGAGATTCCAGACATGCTGTAAGGTATTTCATGTTACCCTATTTTAGCATTGATACATTTAGGTGATATCAGATTCCTTACATCTGTAAGGAATTTCATGTTACCCTTTCTTTAGCTTTGATATATTAAGATGACATGAGTTTGTGTGACATAATGTAACGAGTTTCAAATTGCACCTTCTTTATCTGTGATAAGTTAAAGCGACGTGAGATTCCTGACATGCTGGACGCAGTTTCATGTTACCCCTTCTTAAGCTTTGATATTAATATTACATGAGATTCCTGACATGATGTCATGGGTTAAACTTTAAACCTTCTTTAGCTTTGATTACTTAAGGTGACATGATATTCCTGACGTGTTGTAAGGAGTTTCATGTTACCCTATCTTTATACAAAAAGTGACACGAGAGTTCTGAATGCTGTATGGAGTTTCATGTACCTCTTTTTAGGGTTGATACCTTAAGGTGACATGTGATTCCGGACATGCTGCTAAGAGTTTCGCATGAGGCTCCTTATATGTTATAAAGAGTTTTATTTGACCACGTCTTTGACGGTGATATAGTAAAGTAAAATGAGATACCTGATATGCTAAAAGGAATTTTATGTTACCCTTTTTTGTTTCGAAACGTTAAGGTGACATGAGATTCCAGACATGCTGTAAGGAATTTCGTGCAACTACATGTTTTGCCTTGATATATTAAGGTGATGTGAGATTTCTGACATGCTGTAAGGAGTTTTATGTAACCACTTCTTTAGATTTGGTACGTTTAAGTGGATTTCCTGACGTGTTGTAAGGAAATTTATGATACCCTTTCTTTAGCTTTGATACATAAAAGTGACATGATGATTCTGATATGTTGTAAGGCGTCTCATGTTACCACGCCTTTATCGTTGAAACAGTAAGGTGACATAAGATTCCTGATATGCTGTAAGGAGTTTCATGTTACCCTTTCTTTAGCTTTGATACACAAAAGTGACACGAGAGTCCTGCCATGCTGTATGAATTTGCATATGTTCTCTTTTTAGCACCAATACCTTAAGGTGACATGTGATTCCTGATTCCTGACATGCTGTTAGGAGATTCACGTTACTCATTCTTAAGCTTTGACACATTAAAGTGACACGAGGTTCCTGATATGTTATAAAGATTTTCATTTCACCACATCTTTAGCGGTGATATATTCAAGTGAAATGAGATTCCTGACATGCTGAAAGGAATTTTTATATTACCCTGTTTTTGTTTCGAAACATTAAGGTGACATGAGATTCCTGACATGTTGTAAGGAATTTCATGTAACTACATGTTTTGCCTTGATAAGGTGAAATGAGATTCCTGACATGCTGTAAGGAATTTCATGTAACCACTTCTTTAGCTTTATTTCATTTAAGTGACATGAATTTCCTGACGTGTTGTAAGGAGGTTAAAGTTTAGCTTTGATTTGTTAAAGTGATATGATGATTCTGATATGTTGTAGGGAGATTCATGTTACCATGTCTTTAGCGTTGATACATTAAGGCGTAATCAGAGTCCTGACGTGCTGTAAGGAGTTTCATTTCACCCGTTTTACAGTTGAAACAGTAAGGTGACAGAAGATTCCTGATATGCTGTAAGGAGTTTCATGGTACCTTTTCTGAGCGTTAATACATTTAGGTGACATGAGATTCCTGACATGCAGTAAGGAGTATCATTTTATCATTCCTTTAGCCATGTTACATTAAGGTAACATAAGATTCCTGGCATGGTGTAATGAGTTTCAAATTACACTTACTTTAGCTTTGACAACTTAAAGTGACATGAGATTCCAGACATGCTGTAAGGGATCTCAAGGGAACTGACGTGGGGTTCCTATGTTATAATGAGTGCCATATCACTACTATGATGATTCTGATATGTTGTAAGGTGTCTCATGCTACCACGTCTTTATCGTTGAAACAGTAAGGTGACATAAGATTCCTGACATGTTGTAAGGAGTTTCATGTCACACTTACTTTAGATTTGATACATTAAAGTGACACGATGAGTCTGATATGTTGTAAGGACGTTTATGTTACCACGTCTTTAGCGTTGATACTTTGAGGCGTCATGGGATTCATGACATGCTGTAAGAGGAGTTTAATGTCATCCCTTTTAGTGTTGAAACAGCAAGGTGACATGAGATTCCTGATCATGTCACCCCTTTAGTATTGAAACATTAAGGTGACATTAGATTACTGAAATGCTGTAAGGAGTTTCATGTCACCCCGTTTAGTGGTGAAACCGTAAGGTGACATGAGATTCCTAATATGCTGTAAGGAGTTTCATTTTATCATTCCTTTAGCTATGTTACATTAAGGTGACATGAGATTCCTGACACGATGTAATGAGTTTCATGTCACCCCAATAGTGTTTAAACATTAAGGTGACTTAAAATCCCTGAAACCCTGTAAAGAGTTGCATGTTATCTCTTTTTAGCCTTGATACATTAAGGTAACATGTTTATCCTGACATACTGTACGGAACTTAGGGATATCCCTTCTTAAGCTTTGATGCATTAAAGTGGCATGAGCTTCCTGGTATGCCATAAGGAATTTTATGTTACCACATCTTTAGCGGAGATACCGTCAGGTGACATGGGATTTTTGAAATGCTTTAAGGAGTTTCATGTTACCCCTTCTTAAGTTTTGACACATGGCATTACATAATTCAATAAACGTCAAGTCACCCCTGTTTAGATTCGATGTTCAAATATAATAAATCTTTTGAGCTGAGTCTGAGATCGTTCTCAAGTTTTTGATTGGTCAGATTTGAGTAAATGCTTGAGTACGATCTCAGACTCAGCTCAAAAGATTTATGACCTTTGAACCTGTTGCTGGTATCTGACTTTGATCCAAATTGTTAGCAAGTGCAGCCTTGCTTGACAGAGAAGAACTTGATCTCTTGACAATACTTACGTATGAACATGCACAACTAATTTATTACATGTTATCAACATTACAAAATGATATATCTTTCTACAATCGTATATAAACTACATGTGTGTGTGTGTGTTGTAGGGGGTCTTTTATGTTCTTATTTAAAAAAAAATATAACGCGATCTGGGACTAAACTATAAACAAATGTTTTATATTGACAGGACGTCTGCAATAATTGCAAGCACGTGCCTCTTTGACCAGCCATCAACAAAGGCATAGCAAAGGCAAGCCAAATCCCTATATAGTGATAAGGTCTACGAAACGACTTTAGGTTTACTATATAAATCAAAATATAAATAAATCACGCTAGGGGGCGTGAGCAGTGTTGCACATTCAATTACTGCTCATGAACAGACTCAATAAAACTGAGTCTGCAATTTTCTCTTTTTGTGTTGCAATTTTTGCTTTCGGGGGATCACCACCCTTCAGAATTTACTATATAAATCAAAGTCGACGAACGGGAGCGTCGACGATACAACCGTAAATCCTTTCAAACATTATTTCAAATATGAAACATACCTTGTGTTGTATTTGATTAGATTTTTTATAATTTCAAGTCACTTTTAACACTCGTATTTTAGTCATATCGCGACGTCCAGCTTATTATGGCCATTGAGGTCCCCTTGTATTGATGTATGAGTACACCATGGAAGCAATATACTGGAGCCAGCCACAGAATGGCTTCATTTCCGGGCTCAAAGTTCCAAACAAGTTAAGAATAGTACATTTACAATGCTGAATTTCAAATGGACTCACCCATTTTCTTGACCAGTTTACACTTACTCTTGAGAAATTTGTTCTCAAAATATTTACAAGTACGACAACAGTGCAGATCTTGATTAGCGGGCTCCATCAGTGACCTTCTGATCAGGGTCTACACTGCTTGCAAACGATGTATATATACGGTTCAAGTATTGTAAGAGTAAAGCTGCTAAAACAGGCCATCATAGCTGGAATAACATGTTGTCCTGGACTTAAACAGAATGTAGCCTACTAAGTACACCATAGTGTAAATTGAAATATTCATAAAATGCTTCTGCTGTTGTTCTTGCAAAGACAGTTTGGTGAAATATTCTTAGCACTAAAGTTGTCCACCAAGTAAAACAGAAATTTCATTAGGGAGCTTTCTGCTTTACTTTTATCTTGCTTTAAGATGCCACTTTTATTCAACATCATGTTTGATTAGTGGTACCTATATGGAGGATTAGATAGAGGAGCTCGAAAACACTTGTATGAATGAACGGGTTAATGTAGGTGGTTGTTTAGCTCGTTCTCTCTTAGATTTGTTTTAGACCTAACCTCTTTGAATAAATCTACCGAAAAGGAGCATTAACTATGGAAAAGGAGAATTTTAGAATTGTGAAATTTTGAAACCATTGTGAAAAATAGAGCATTTGCTCTATAGGAGCAAATGCTCTATTTGTCACAATGGTTTCAACATGTGACTTTTACAGACGCACCAAAATGTGTCACTAAGAGGGAGTGTGTTAAAACATATGATAGCTTAATGCTGGACAAAAGTAATGCAGAAATATTCTTGAGGAACTCTCTGTATTACTTTTCCACTGGTGACCATTCTTATCTACAAGTATGTCGTCAAAGAGATGGAGTACTGTACATACACATAAGAAAAACAAGTGGGGGATTGCTACAATTTAATTATTAATGGCCAATACAACAGAATATACAATGCTGTACCCATGTCCTGCAAACAAGCAGCACAAACAAATGATTTTGTCTGCATTCCGGACTCTGCCAGTTGCTCTCCAACACAATGACTTTTTGTGAAAGGATCTGTCACACTTTGTACACTGCACCTGTTAATGAAAAAGAAACAGTCGTCATTTTTCTGATGCGTTATAAATGTTCTCTTGAGATCATATGAACATATAAGATTCAAAAGAAAATCTCACAAATGTCACCAAAATGTATCTACCCTAAAGAAGGAGTAACAATAAACTTCTTACAGGCTTACAGGAAGCTCCTGTCATTTTCATGTATCCACCCTAAAGAAGGGGTAACACGAAACACCTTACAGCGTAACAGGAGTACATGTATCATGTCACCTTAATGCATCCATCCTAAAGACGGGGTAACATGAGATTCCTTACAGCGCAGCGGGAATGTCATGTCACCTTAATGTATCCATCCTAAAGAAGTGGTAATATGAAAATTATTTCATCTTAATAGGAATGTCAGGTCACCTTAATGTATTAACCCTAAAACGGAGGTAACATCAAACTCCGTACAACGTAACAGAAGTATCATGTCACCTTAATGTATACACCCTAAAGAAGTGGTTACATGAAACTCTTTACAGTGTAACAGGAATCCCAGGTCACCTTAATGTATCTCCCCTAAAGAATGGTTTACATGAAACTCCTTACAGCGTAACAGGAATCTCATGTCACCTTAATGTATCAAAGTTAAAGAAGGGGTAACATGAAACTCCATACAGCAGGTAAGGAATCTCATGTAACCTTAATTAATCATAGCTAAAAAGTGGGTAACATGAAACTCCTTCCAGCATGTCAGGAATCTCGTGTCATTTTTATGTATCCACCCTTAAGAAGGGGTTACATGAAACTCCTTCCAGCATGTCAGGAATCTCGTACCACCTTAATATATCCATCATAAAGAAGGGTTTTTTTCCTGCTAAACTTTACTACTTTTTCATTTACATGACACTCGTTACATTGTAACAAGAATCTTAGGTCACTTAAATGTATCCACCCTAAGGATGGGGTAATATGTAACTCACAGCGTAACAGGGGTATCATGTCACCTTAATGTATCCACCCTAAAGAAGTGGTTACATGAAACTCCTTACAGTGTAACAGGAATCCCAGGTCACCTTAATGTATCCCCTCTAAAATGGTTTACATGAACCTCCTTACAGCGTAACAGGAATCTCATGTCACCTTAATGTATCAAAGCTAAAGAAGGGGTTACATAACACTCCACGCAGCAGGACAAGAAGCTCATGTCACCTTAATACATCCACCTTACAGAAGGGTAACATGAAACTCCTTACAGCATGACAGGAAGCTCGTGTCACCTTAATGTATCCACCTTTCAGATGGGTAACATGAAAATCCTTACAGCATGACAGGAAGCTCATGTCACCTTAATGAATCATAGCTAAAGAAGTAGGTAACATGAAACTCCTTACAGCGTAGCAGGAATCTCATGTCACCTTAATGTATGTACCCTAATTAAAGGGTAACATGAAACTCCTTACAGCATGACAGGAAGCTCATGTCACCTTAATGTATTCACCTTACAGAAGGGTAACATGAAAATCCTTACAGCAGGGCAGGAAGCTCATGTCACCTTAATGTATCCACCTTTCAGAAGGGTAAGATGAAACTTCTTACAGCAGGTAAAAACAATAATGAGGTTACATGAGACTCCTTACAGCAGATCAAGAATCTCATGACACCTGGGTGAAGCAAAGCTAAATACGTGAGGGTAATATGTAACTCCTTCCAACATGCCAGGAATCTCGTGTCAATTTAACGTATCCACCCTAAAGAAAAGATGACATGAATCTCCTTATACAGCAGATAAAAACTAATGAAGGGGTAACATGAAACTCCTTACAGCAGGTCGGGAATCTCATGTCACCTTAATGAATCAAAGCTAAAGAAGTAGGTAACATGAAACTCCTTACAGCGTAACAGGAATATCATGTCACCTTAATGTATCTACCCTAATTAAGGGGTAACATGAAATTTCTTACAGAATGACAGGAAGCTCATGTCACCTTAATGTATCCACCTTACAGAAGGGTAACATGAAAATCCTTACAGCATGACAGAAAACTCATGTCACCTTTATTAATCAAAGCTAAAGAAGTGGGTAGCAGGAATCTCATGTCACGACCATAATTAAGGGGTAACATGAAAATCCTTACATCATGTCAGGAAGGTCATGTCACCTTAATGTATCCACCTTACATAAGGGTAACATGAAACTCCTCACAACAGGTAAAAGCCAATGATGGGGTAACAAGAAACTCCTTAAAGTAAGACAGGAAGCTCATGTCACCTTAATGTATCCACCTTACATAAGGGTAACATGAAAATCATTACAGCATGACATGAAGCTCATGTCAATTTAACGTATCCACCCTAAATAAAAGGTAACATAAAATTCCTTGTACAGCAGGTAAAAGCTAATGAAAGGGTAACATGAAACTCCTTAAAGCAGGTCAGGAATCTCATGTCAACTTAATGAATCAAAGCTAAAGACGTAGGTTACATGAAACTCCTAACAGCGTAACAGGAATCTCATGTCATTTTAACGAATCTACCCTAAATAAGGGGTAACATGAAAAGCCTTACAGCATGACAGGGAGCCCATGTCACTTTAATGTATATATATCCACCTTACAGAAGGGTAACATGAAACTCATTGTATAACAGGTAAACGCTAATGAAAGGGTTACATGAAACTCCTAAGAGCATGTAAGGAATATCGTGTCACCTTAATGTATCCATCCTAAAGAAAGGGTAACATGAAACATCTTACAGCAGGTCAGGAATCTCATGTCACCTTAATGAAGCAAGGCTATAGAAGTTGGTAACATGAAATTCCCTCCAGCATGTCAGGAATCTCATTTCACCTTAATGTAGCCATCTTAAAGAAGGTATAACATGAAACTCCTTACAGCGTAACAGGAATCTCATGACACCTTAATGTATCTACCCTAAATAAGGGGCAACATGGAACTCCTTACAGCATGACAGGAAGCTCATGTCACCTTAATGTATCCAATCTAAAGAATAGGTAACATGAAACTCCTTGTACAGCAGGTAAAATCTAATAAAGGGGTAGCATGAAACCCTTACAGCAGGACAGGAATCTCATGTCACCTTAATAAATCAACGTTAAAGAAGTGGGTAACATGAAACTCCTTCCAGCATGTCAGGAATATCATGTCACCTTAATGTAGCCATCCTAAAGAAGGGGATACATAAAACTCCTTACAACATAACAGGAAAATCATGTCACATAAATGTATCCACCTTAAAGAAGGGTTACATGAAACTCCTTCCAGCATGTCTGGAATCTCGTGTTACCGTAATGTATGGATACACCCTAATTGCAAAATGAAAGGTCTTACAATATGTTACAGGATGAAATTTGGGAAACCCAACCCGATTTCTTTTAACCCTTTTCCTTTTCATGCATTTGCAAACAGAGTAGACCCAGATCAGAAGGCTCCTATAGGAGCCGCCTGATCAGGGTCTGCTGTGTTCGCTAATGGAATTCGATAGTTCTGTATCTTTAAACTGGCTATAATGTTATTTTACCTATGAATATTCAGTAGATATTGAAATTTGGAAAAAAAACAAAGAACAGAGAAAGGGTTAAAACTAGTTCTAGAAACAATCTTACCAGGACACAAATGTATACAACGATACACGTTTAAATGATTCCAGCAAAAATTCCAATTATTTGTCAGTTTCTAGGTATCCTGTAGAGAATTTATCGTCACATTTGGCGTTTTTCAAACAAGGTGGTGGCAACTATCCGTCGTCCATTGCTTTCCTTTTAAATAGTAAAATCCCGCTAAAACGTAGCTATTTTTGGAACGTTACTATATTTAGATGACACACAAAATGATGACGTCACAAACACACAGAGGATACATGAAACACCGTCGATCTAGCGCGACCCAGGAATATCTCTGTTTGCCCTGCATAAATATTTCAATAACGGCTTGGGGTTGAAAGTTAACTATTTTTAACGAAGTCTCACACGTATTAATCAGATGGACTTTGGAACACCAGAGTTATTGCCTTACGTTTGTTGGATAAATCACAAAATGTTAACTTTTTGTTCCATCCGCAGTCATATTTAAGAAACGGAGAGTGTCGATAACACGTTTTGTGCGTTTACTAACAAAGGTTGTCGTCTTTCCTTTCATCCATCCGGAGCCATGTCTCAGAAACGGTGTTGAATCTTCACTATCTTCTATTAATGTTGGCCAACATTCATATTACAACCATATGTTTGAATATATCTACACATATATGTATTAATCACTCGTTTTTGTTTGAAAAAATAAATCTAAACATTCAGTCATTAGGTACCATGGTTTTATTCCAGTAACTCAATCAATGCTGAGCCCAACGCTTGTTTGGTAGAGGATATCAATTCAACGAGTTTGGTTGTTTTCAACTTTGTATATACAAGTTGCAAGGTTGCTGTTAAACATTTTTCCAGCACATTTATCGTTTACTAATGAAAGTCTGTTGTACAGAAACAAATTTATGGTCTCATATAATTCTGTTTTTTTATCGGCAGAGTGTCAAACAGATTGGTTCCTGCTGAGATGCCGTGTTACTCGGCTTCTCGCCTTGCTCTAAACTGTTTGCAAATAAGAGACAGGTCACGGACAATCGGATAAATGACAATGATATCGATAAAACAAAAAAAACAACAATACATGTTTGTATTCATTGATGATCACCTTTATTTCGATATTAGTATTAGTTCGGTCCTTGACCTTAACCCTTTCCCTGTTGAATATTCATATAAGAAATAATGACATCGTAAATATTTATTGGCTTAATCTTAAACAATGACATAAGTACAGATGATTGTTTTGAAATTGTAGTGTCAGGTCTATTACAATTTCTTAAGCAAACAGAACATACCCTGATCAGATAGGAGCCGTCTAACTTGGGTACATACTCTGTTTACAAATGCGTGAAACGGTGTTAATATGAGTGAAAGGGTTAACTCTCTGGTGATTTTATTTGTCAAACAGTTTTACTTTTGTAAAGGAATTGAAAACGCCATTGAAACAAGAAGGACGTTATTTAGCGAAGAAAGGGTTAACCCTTTACTCAACGAACACTTATGTATGAACACTGATCATGGGATTTTATTTGATTATTTTTTTATAGAAGCACATAAACACAGGAAATGTTGGCAATGGCAGAGTAGACCCAGATCAGATGGCTCCTTTAACCCTTCCCCTCATATTAACGACTGTAGACGACTCTGTAAAAGTCACTTTGTGAAGCCATTGTGATAAATAGAGCATTTGCTCCTATAGGAGCAAATGCTCTATTTACCACAATGGTGTCAAACTACAAAATTCTGAAGTTTTCCTTTTCTCTAATAAATGTTCCTTTTTGGTAGACTAATTCAAAGAGGTTGTATCTCAAAATAGCACATGAGGTAATGGGTTAAGGGCCGTCTGATCTGGGTCTACCCTGTTTGCATATATGTAGAAAGGCTCACATATGGAATAATGGGTTAAAGCCCTAAAGACACAATATTTTGCAGAGACAACAGGTTGCTTGGCGCTGAAGATTAAGCGATTCCACAGAGATGGCAACTCTTCTGGCATTCGTTTGTTGCTGCCGTCTTGTCATTGCATACGTCATATCCGGTTGATTGGAGCAATAAACAGCTACTGGTGTCATCGCATGGAGCTGTTGTTGGAGCTTAAATATATACGATAAGTATAATTTTATTTAATAATTATTCGCATTTGTAATGGAATCTCTACTTGAGAAAGTTACTTGGTATAAGCTTATCTGTGTGTTCTAGACCTTGTCGGACTGTATACATCTACTCCCTAAATTCTCCTTTTTACGCATTTGTTTGCAAACAGAGTAGACCTAGAATAGACGATTCCTATAGGAGTAACTTATGAGTATCAAACTCACAACATTGAGATCAATACCCATTTGTCTTAACGTCTGTGCTGCTTCGCTTTTCCACATGTAGTAGGTGGGAATCAAGTATTTTCACAGTCTCGGTGATAAAGGTGATCAACTCTTACAGAACACCATATACATTTTCAAATAGACGCGTCCGAAATATCACAACTGATGCGTCAACACTTGTTTGCCCATAAGTACCTCGTATTGACGCATTTCACGCCTCTGTAAAAGTCACCATTCACACCAATGTGATAAATAAAGTATTTGCTCCTATAGAGTAAATGCTCTATTTATCACAATGGTTTCAAAACTACACAATTCTAAAATTATAATTTTCCCCATGTAAATGCTCCTTTTCGGTAGATTTATTCAAACGCATTGAATCTAAAAGTAGCATATGAGGGAATGAGTTATTAATTTCTGATCGATGACACTTACCAGTAGGTGCACACTGCGAGTTGCAGAAACTTTGATTGCAACATTTCCAACAGCTACTCGTAGTCAGGGACTTGGCTTTAGTGCATATCTGAAATGGAATTCAAATTCCTTATAGTACTCAGTTTCTTTTCTCTTGATATTATGTGCAGTGGTTCAGATTTTATATAGGTGCCTTTTAAGAGAATAAAGCTTTAAATTAATATTCTTTATCATTTTTGTGACAAAAATACTCTTACAAGTATGTTGAAATAAAAAGCATATAAATTATAGCCATACATATTTTAACCCTTTCCCTTGTGTAAGCGCATTATGACGCATCTGCAAACAGAGTAGTAGTTACTTTTGTAAAGGAGCCATCTGACCTGAGTCTACGCTGTTTGCAAATGCGCTAAATGCCTACATGTCCCGCACTGTAAGGGTAAACTTATATTTTTTGTTAATTTCTTTGGGTGTTTGCAGACTACAGTCGAGACTGTCATATGTGACCTTCCAAGGGACTTCATGAAAAAGGTCACATATGACAGGGAGTCTCTTAATACAGACCTAGGATATAATACATGACGTATACCGAAACTACATGTACATGTAAGAGATCTACTTAAGGGAAAAATAAAGCTGTGTACTAATCCAGTCTAATACAATATAATTATGTATCTATTATTTAATACATTTATACAACATTTATTATCACAAATAAACGCTAATGTAAAAGTTTAATAAATTAAAAAATCATTCACTTACCAAAACATTAGTGCATGTACGATACAATGTACAAATATAATACACATATAAGTGCATGCATTAAATTCACCCTATCCCTGTTCTATGTTTATTACAAATTTCAATACCTGCTGCATAGTCATGGATAAAATAGTTATAATGAAATATGGAAGTCGGAACATTGTAGCCATTTTAGAAAGAACTGAAACAGATCTTTCAAATTCCACTAGCGTGAAAACACGTTTATATGAGGGAAAGGTTTAAACACTTAATGATATAAATATAAACTAGGTGCAGATTACCCAGCATACTTTCGAGTAATGTTGATAGAGACATGTATTATGCACATACTAACAAAAGAAACTGTGATAATTGAATGTCGTTTAATACAGACCGAAGCCAGCCTATGTTTGGTTCGCAAAATCAGGGTCACTTGTCACGTAAGACAGGGAGTCGCTTAATTCAGATCAAAATTATAGGAAAATACGTTGGGCGGGATGAAACACAGTCGCATATGAGAGGGAGTCGCTGAATCCAGGGGGTCGCTAAGGCAGTCTAGGTCTGTATTAAGAGACTCCCTGTCATATGTGACCTTTTTCATGAAGTCCCTTGGAAGGTCACATATGACAGTCTCGACTGTAGTCTGCAAACACCCAAAGAAATTAACAAAACACAATAAAATTATATCACTAACAGTGAAAAATATAAGTTTACCCTTACAGTGCGGGACTCGAGTCATCAATGTTCTTTGCAAATAGCGTGGCCCAGATGAGAGGGCTACCAGAAGGACCCACTCATCAGGTTCAGCGCTGTTTGTCATGTTACACTTTCCATTAGAAAAATCCCCAAATAGTCACCATATATTAATTCAAGAATAATGAATTTTGGAATAGTCCAACTGATAAAATTAGCGTTGTCAGAGTTATTTCTGTAGACATAGCGAGTGTTCTTTGGATTTCAAGCAAACAACGCTGACCATGATCAGACGGCTCCAATAGGAGCCGTATGATCTGGGTCTACTCTGTTTCCAAATTCGTGAAAAGGCGTTTATATAAGGGAAAGTGTTCAGCACTAATTGAAACTGTATGACACGGTGGTTATATTTTTTTAAACAAAATGGTAAAACCATCAAAACTAGAGTAGACAATATATTGGTGCAAACGGCATACATGTAGTTTTGTTTGCAAACGTCGTCTGGTTTTAAGCTTTAATTTGTAATTTCTATCTAGTGTTTCTCAAAACATAATTTGAGTCTCAAAACAGCTTGGACTGTCTCATCTGAATCCATTCCTTTTGCAAATGTAGTCACAGATTAGCCCCTTGCAGCAAGTCCTGTGAATTTCCACAGAGAAAGAGTTAAATACATGAAAGAGTCATGTGATACGTTAAGTTGATGCTGGTAAAATATGTTAGGTGTCACGTGACTTACGTCTTTCTTCAAGCAGGTGTGGGTGTAGCCGTTTGCATCGTGGAAGAGAGTGCACACCTGAGAGAAATAAGAATTTCAATAATCGGCAGTGTCTGCAGGAGCAAATGTAATGTATGCATCGTTTCTATAGATATCTGGGTCCATGCTACCCTGGAAAAGCTGTAGGTGGATATTTGGGTTGTTGTCAGAATTATGTCACGGCACATACACCGAATCAAGAAATTTAACCATTTCTCTAATAGGCTATCCTAAGACCCAACCTCAACCGCATTTACAGGAGACAAACAAACGTTAACCCTTTCACTGCCAATATCGCAAAACTGCACCATGACAAATAGTACAGTCCCAGATCAGAAGCCGCCTTTTCAAGGCGGCGTCTGATCAGGAAATTCACTTTTTGTCTCAGTCTCTATTTCTATATA
Organism: Azorinus chamasolen; assembly: GCA_963576725.1. Taxonomy (NCBI): domain Eukaryota; kingdom Metazoa; phylum Mollusca; class Bivalvia; order Cardiida; family Solecurtidae; genus Azorinus; species Azorinus chamasolen. The sequence goes on from OY755245.1 coordinate 42,970,206, forward strand.
TGTGCTTTATCCATATGTTGTGGTATCTTGGTGGGGCACGCTTTTCTGAAATAAGTCATTTGGTGTTCGCGACTCTGGCAAGTCTGTTGAAGACGCCGCAATTTTCCCCAGAGATAATTGACGAATCTGAGAGTGGAAGTGATACAGATGGTGTTGAGCAATGTGTGGAAGAATGACCACTAGGTGTGGCATACATTGTAGCTATACTAATTCATAGAAACCAGTAGTTTTGTAATATGTAGATATACAAAAAGTACAAAAATGAGTCATGCAGGAAATACCACATACAGAACAAACACTCGCCCGAACAGCAACACAAGGAAACAGCAAATATACATGGGTAGAAAAAACAACAAGAGACGCACAAAGACAAAACAAACTTACAATAGGAGGAAGATGGAAGTACCGCCTTGGAACGGTCAGTGACAAAAGTCACCGGGGGTTTAAACCGGTTTATGGGCGCCCAACCTCACCCTTATTCCATCCCCATCCTAAAAGACAAACAGTGTAAATAAACGTATCCCCTCTCCGACTAATCTACAACAACCGCGACAGCAAATACAGTGGTAAAGTGCATGTATAACAAAAAAACATTTAATTGAACATACTGTATCCACCTATCGCTAGTGTACTCAATGATTGAGCTGCAAACAGAGTAACTGTAGAAAAGTAATAAAGGGTACGACAAAAATGAAATAGTACAGATATCCGACGTTCTCCTTCCATTTCTGGATTTAAGAGGTCGCCTTCATAGAGTACTAAACCTTTCTTGTCGGCGTACATGCAAAGAGGCCAGCGTGATTGCCAACTGTAAAAGGGTTCACAACCAAACATACAGTATGTTGTAATAATACAGGATCATATCCCTTTTTAATGAATTGTTTTATATATTTGATGAACAAAGTGAGAAAATGGGTATGTCCAATAATTCTACGAAGTTTGTAAATCACATCACCATAAAATTCAGGATGTGAAATACCGTGTCGCAAAAGTACCTTGAGATTACATTTGTACTTGCCAATAAGCGAGAGATTTCGATAGTAAAATTTAGAGAAAGTTTTTCTTAGTTTATGGTATCTATATCCTTGTTTAAGCAGTTTTTCAGTTAAAATGAGATTTCGACTGTTAAAATCGTCAATAGATGAACAAGCTCTAGCAAAACGAATAAGTTGAGATATATAAACCCCGTAAGATGGAGCACGGGGAACATCCCCGTCAAGATGAGGAAAATTTACAATATTAAAATCAAAATCATCTCTTTTGTCATATATTTTAGAAGAAATCATTCCATTATTAATTTTAAGGTCTAGGTCAAGAAACGCTGCATAATTGTCGGACGGGTTAGCTTTATTCAATTTGAGTTCTTTAGGATAAATTGTAGGAATCAGAGCATTAAAGAAAGGGTTATCTAAGTTAAAAATATCATCCAAATATCGACAAGTATCATTGAAGGCTTTTATAACATCTTCTTGTGATTGAGGATTCAAACTCAACATGAAATCTCTCTCATAGCAGTACAAAAACAAATCTGCGACAAGTGGTGCACAATTCGTACCCATGGGAATACCAATTACCTGACGGTATATAGCATTCCCATAACGTACAAATATGTTATCCAAAAGAAAGGTTAGTGTTTCGCAAACTTCTGAGCAAGTCCAATTGGTGTAATATTTCATTTGCTCGTCAGTAAAGAAAGCTTTTTCAGCATTACATGCCAAGAACGATGTTTTTTCTCGGGCAAATACTTTCTGGATCAAGCTAGTAAGCTTATCCTTAATTAAAATATGAGGAAGAGTTGTGTACAGAGTAGAAAAATCGTAAGTGCTTACAGTGGATGCAAGATACCTTTTGTTCTTAAGTTTGTTTAAGACTTCTGAAGAGTTCTTAATAGACCAGAAGAGATTTATTCCAGAATTTTCATAAGTCTTATCACAGTAAAATTTTACATGTTCCTTTACCTTCGTTAAACAAGAAGTCAAAAGTATAGACAATTTAGTAGTTGTACATGAACTAGAATTTGCAATGAAACGCGCTTTATATGGTTTTTTATGTAGTTTTGGTAACCAATACATAGTAGGAAGTTTATGTTGTGTAATTTTAATATCGGTTCCAAATTGTTCACACTTTTTGACATGGTCTGAAATGATGGTCTTTTCGTCAGTGGTAACTGAAATGTATGACTTGGTATTAGTAATTTCCTGCTTCAAGACGTCGATATAATGTAATCGTCAAATAATAATCACATTATTTGATGCCTTATCAGCAGGAACAAAAACGTATTTTGAATGGAAATCCTGTAAACCCTTTTTAAGATGTCTAAATGAAGTTCTAGGTTTAAGTGGAAGAAGGTGTTTATTAGAGCTGTAAAAGGAAATGCGTTTATCAATTATATCAAAAATTAGTTTTTTCCAACAAGAAAGGGCAGTAGACTCAACATGTTCTCTTCGACACCATTTAATACTAAAATTTTGTAAAGCCTCCGCAATCTGAACTCGACAAGAGTTAAAATCTATCAAGGATGGTATTCTATATTTGGGACCTTTATTCAAAAGAGATCGTAGACGTTTATCTTTAATTATCTCAAAATTACCAGTAATCACATGACCAGCCGGAGAATAGCAAAATTTTGAGGTGGCGCAATCTCAATTATCAGGAATATTATCATTAATATTAAGGTCGGCCACAATTTTATTATAGTTGAAAATTGTATTTCTGATGGGTTTGTTATATTTGTAGCAGATGATAGGTGGTTCTGTATTTTTAAAGTATTTAGGAATAGTGTCAATTACATTTTTGTCTCTAAAAATACTTTGGAGGTCAATAAAATCAATACCTTTATTAATAAAAGGAATTTTCAAGAAGAATCTTTGGTGTTCAGATAATTTGTCGATGTGCGGTCTGAGAACATGTAGAGTAAAGCTTTGTATCAAACTAGCCGTTCCTATGAGAGGATCTGATCGAAAAATAATTTTATCGGCTTGCTCGTCAATTTCTTTTAATGAACATATAGATAAGGAGGAAAGTCTAGAAAGCATGGCATGTTTACCCGAAATTAGGCGTAAAGTATGTAGATCAAGAAGAGTCAATTTCAAACGAGATTTTCGTTTAATATTACCATTCTTGCGAATGCCATGCGATCGAGATTTGCGTTTTCTAATAGAAAAAATTGAAAAAATATCTATATCTGGTTCTTTTGAAATATTTCCAGTCTGGTAAATATTATCATTCAGTCCTAAAGGAAAAGGTGTTTGCAATTTTTTGATCCAATTTAATTCAGATATAAATCTAGCTTTCGATTTAAAGCTACTAGTCGCCTCCTTATCATATGTTATATGCTCAACAATTTGTACTAAAACATCTTTAAAAGAATGGCCAGATTTCCGAAAGTGTTGGTATAAAAAATTTTTTAGTTTACGATTTCGACACTGATATGCATGCTCACGAAATCGAGTTTTCAAAGCACGTCCTGTTTGTCCTACGTACTGTATACCGCAACTAGGCGCGTTTCAAGTTAAAACATAAATAACGTTAGTAGTAGTACAATCAACGTCTGAGTTTATCTTGACATTAAATGTTCTACCATTAACTGTAGATTTTATAGTGGAATTACAAGAAATGTTATTACAACATATGCACCTCTTAGCAAAGCACTTTTGGATAATTGGATACACTCTGTGTCGCCTGCATAAGGACCGTTTACGAATAGAAGAAACATTTTGGATAACAGATTTTAAAGGTGAAAGTACAACTCTTGGTCCATTGAAAAAACATTTATTAATAGAAAGAGATGGTATGTGAAAAGATGAAGCCGACTGAAGATTAAGTTGTTTTAAACGAACAAAAGGTTGAAGGGAAGAGAAATTAGAAATATTTCTGGGTACTTGTACAGACGACACAGATTGCATATTTAAAGCTTTTAGTTCTATTCGAGGTATTTTAACTTTATTCATATTGGAAAGTGATAGAGGGGCACCTGTATTGTGTTCATCAACACGTCAATTACATTAGTGTAGCTACCAAGTGCATCAAATTGTTGGTGAACACAACACCTACCACGAGGTGCATGACATACTTATGATGATGTAAGAGGCGAATGAGAGTTGTGTATGTTACTTGCATATCCTGCAAGAGAATGATAACAACATCGATTACGTGTACGGGGAGACTTTTTACGGCCACCACACGGCACAAGCAACACTGTTGTGATAATAAAAGTACAAAAATGAGTCATGCAGGAAATACCACATACAGAACAAACACTCGCCCGAACAGCAACACAAGGAAACAGCAAATATACATGGGTAGAAAAAACAACAAGAGACGCACAAAGACAAAACAAACATACAATAGGAGGAAGATGGAAGTACCGCCTTGGAACGGTCAGTGACAAAAGTCACCGGGGGTTTAAACCGGTTTATGGGCGCCCAACCTCACCCTTATTCCATCCCCATCCTAAAAGACAAACAGTGTAAATAAACGTATCCCCTCTCCGACTAATCTACAACAACCGCGACAGCAAATACAGTGGTAAAGTGCATGTATAACAAAAAAACATTTAATTGAACATACTGTATCCACCTATCGCTAGTGTACTCAATGATTGAGCTGCAAACAGAGTAACTGTAGAAAAGTAATAAAGGGTACGACAAAAATGAAATAGTACAGATATCCGACGTTCTCCTTCCATTTCTGGATTTAAGAGGTCGCCTTCATAGAGTACTAAACCTTTCTTGTCGGCGTACATGCAAAGAGGCCAGCGTGATTGCCAACTGTAAAAGGGTTCACAACCAAACATACAGTATGTTGTAATAATACAGGATCATATCCCTTTTTAATGAATTGTTTTATATATTTGATGAACAAAGTGAGAAAATGGGTATGTCCAATAATTCTACGAAGTTTGTAAATCACATCACCATAAAATTCAGGATGTGAAATACCGTGTCGCAAAAGTACCTTGAGATTACATTTGTACTTGCCAATAAGCGAGAGATTTCGATAGTAAAATTTAGAGAAAGTTTTTCTTAGTTTATGGTATCTATATCCTTGTTTAAGCAGTTTTTCAGTTAAAATGAGATTTCGACTGTTAAAATCGTCAATAGATGAATAAGCTCTAGCAAAACGAATAAGTTGAGATATATAAACCCCGTAAGATGGAGCACGGGGAACATCCCCGTCAAGATGAGGAAAATTTACAATATTAAAATCAAAATCATCTCTTTTGTCATATATTTTAGAAGAAATCATTCCATTATTAATTTTAAGGTCTAGGTCAAGAAACGCTGCATAATTGTCGGACGGGTTAGCTTTATTCAATTTGAGTTCTTTAGGATAAATTGTAGGAATCAGAGCATTAAAGAAAGGGTTATCTAAGTTAAAAATATCATCCAAATATCGACAAGTATCATTGAAGGCTTTTATAACATCTTCTTGTGATTGAGGATTCAAACTCAACATGAAATCTCTCTCATAGCAGTACAAAAACAAATCTGCGACAAGTGGTGCACAATTCGTACCCATGGGAATACCAATTACCTGACGGTATATAGCATTCCCATAACGTACAAATATGTTATCCAAAAGAAAGGTTAGTGTTTCGCAAACTTCTGAGCAAGTCCAATTGGTGTAATATTTCATTTGCTCGTCAGTAAAGAAAGCTTTTTCAGCATTACATGCCAAGAACGATGTTTTTTCTCGGGCAAATACTTTCTGGATCAAGCTAGTAAGCTTATCCTTAATTAAAATATGAGGAAGAGTTGTGTACAGAGTAGAAAAATCGTAAGTGCTTACAGTGGATGCAAGATACCTTTTGTTCTTAAGTTTGTTTAAGACTTCTGAAGAGTTCTTAATAGACCAGAAGAGATTTATTCCAGAATTTTCATAAGTCTTATCACAGTAAAATTTTACATGTTCCTTTACCTTCGTTAAACAAGAAGTCAAAAGTATAGACAATTTAGTAGTTGTACATGAACTAGAATTTGCAATGAAACGCGCTTTATATGGTTTTTTATGTAGTTTTGGTAACCAATACATAGTAGGAAGTTTATGTTGTGTAATTTTAATATCGGTTCCAAATTGTTCACACTTTTTGACATGGTCTGAAATGATGGTCTTTTCGTCAGTGGTAACTGAAATGTATGACTTGGTATTAGTAATTTCCTGCTTCAAGACGTCGATATAATGTAATCGTCAAATAATAATCACATTATTTGATGCCTTATCAGCAGGAACAAAAACGTATTTTGAATGGAAATCCTGTAAACCCTTTTTAAGATGTCTAAATGAAGTTCTAGGTTTAAGTGGAAGAAGGTGTTTATTAGAGCTGTAAAAGGAAATGCGTTTATCAATTATATCAAAAATTAGTTTTTTCCAACAAGAAAGGGCAGTAGACTCAACATGTTCTCTTCGACACCATTTAATACTAAAATTTTGTTTATCCATTTCTTAGATGTAAACACTTCTTCACACCTTGGCAAACAGAGCGACAAAGATCAGATTGCACTGCTCCGGCAGGCGCTGTTTGGTCACCCATTTCAGAATATTTGTATGGTTATTCAAAATTTTAATACTTACTGAATATTTATGGAAAGTATATCTTCCATACTTACCTCTCCTGGTTTGCACTGTTTTAGTGTTTGACAAACCCCGTCCTTGCTTAAGCCAACACACGAGTAACACATGAGGCTTCCCGTAGTTGATGCTGTAAATATGTATATAGTAAAACCCCGCTAAACCGGATTTTATTAAGGAACAATTTTGGTCTTTTTAAACAGGTGCCCGCTTAATGCATGATGACAGTCAAGCAGAAAGCTACATTGGGAGCTTCCTGTATGACTTTCAACCTGTATTTATTAGCTGTTAACTGTCTGAAAGAACGGTTTTGATGCCAAATTGAACTTCCGGTTCAGAGGGGTTTTACTTTATATAAGGAGTTTAGCAGTTTGCAGTCAGTGTTGACACATTCTGATATACACGGTTCGGAATGTCCAAATGTCCTCCTATGACACGGAGTAAAACCTTTCTTAAACGGCAAAGTGCCGTAAATGCAACCACACAATAGTATTATCATATGAATCTGTAAAAGCAAATGGTTGCTTAATGCAGGGCAAAAGTAATATACAAATTTCCTATAGGAGCTTTCTGCATAAATTTTGACTTGCATTACTTTAACTCCTGCTTTAAAAACTTACATTGAGATTTCGTAATTTACTGAATTAACTATAAAAGTTACTAGCGGAATGATTGTAGTGTGTTTCACATCCATAATTACACATGCATGTATCCAAAACTGGAGACGCTGATCAACTCTATAGTGTCAACGAGTATCGTTAGCAATTTGAATTTGATCACAATTGGAATTATTGCCTTTATGTGCATATTGAGAATTGAAACCGTTAATCTTTTAGAGATCTTGGATCAAGATGAGCCGCTGGAGAAACTCGGCGCTTCACCAGGTCATATAATGTAGTTACTGCAGTCTGGCACTCAACCATCGATATGCATAATAAGGTCGGTCATATCTCCTTCTGTAGATATGTCATGTAGCACATTTGCAAAAAGAGTAGACCCAGGTCAGACAGCACCTATAGGAGCCGTCTGATCAGGGCCTGCTCTGACTAGTATAGACCTGGTTCAACGGTTTCTGCCATGGACAAAATGCGTATGTTCGTATTAGTATTCGTTATGCCAGTTTTGCATTCATAAACATTCATAAAGTAAAGGATTGGAGCGTTGGAAGTGTTATGCACACACTCCTGTTTTATATAAAGGGGAGAAAGATAGGTCACTATTCTGTAAAATAATTCCTTCTTTAACCCATTCTCCCCTACTGACGCATTTTGACACCTCTGTAGAAGCCACCTTTTGAAACCATTGTAATAAATAGAGCATATGCGTAGCCGAGAGACACATTAAAAGGATAAGAAATAGTATCTGGATTTTACAGACCTGTTGTTTGATAGCTATTACCAGTAGCCGAATACATTGCTGGACGTCGCGTCGTCATCTGCACTGGTGCTGCGGTAGATGGCGGTGAGGTTGTAGACGCATGCGGCGAAAGCCCTTAATGTTGAGAAAACATACCGTTCAGTATGATATGTTAACCCATTCCTCTAACCCTAACTTTTTCTACGACTCTGTAAAAGTCATTTTGTGAAACCATTGTGATAAATAGAGCATTTGCTCCTATAGGAGCAAAGGTTCTATTCATCACAATGGTTTCAAACTACAAAATTCTAAAATGTTCCTTTTCTCTAGTTAATGCATTTTTTATTTTTTTCGATAGATCTGTTCAAAGTGGTTGTATCTAAAAATAGCCTATGGGGTAATATGTTAACACTTTACCCAAAGGATGATAATGTCAGAAATGACGACTGTATGAATATATTAATAGGTTTGCTATTTATAACCCATGAACATTGGACGTTTTCCGTAGTAGTAACTGTAGAAAAAATGTCTATATACTCCCTTAACCCTTTCCCTGTTCTATGTTTATTCCAATTTTCAACACCTACTGAATATTCATGGATACAATAGGTATAATGTAATATGCAAGGTAGAATATTGTAGCCATTTTAGAAAGTAAAGAATCAGATCTATCAAATTATAATAGCAAACAGAGTGGGCCCTAATCAGACGGCTCCTCTAGGAGCCGTTTGATCTGGGTATACTCTGTTTGCAAATGCGTGAAAACACGTTTATATTAGGGAAAGGGTTAAGCAAACACCAATCAGACCCATATCAGACGGGTCATACAGGGTCTGTTTGATCTGGTCTTCTACGTTTGCAAAAGGTGCAAAAAGGCATGGCTAATATACAGTAAAACTTCGATTATCCGAACACTAAAATACGTATTATTATCGATCTTTAAGACAGGTGGCAGCTTAATGCATGGTGGAAGTCATGCAGAAAGCTCCTCTAGGAGCTTTCTAGGAGCTTTCTGCATGACTTTCACCATGCATTAAGCAGCCACCTGCCTAAAAGGGTCTAAATTCTTCTATACCGAAAATTCGAATAATCGAGGTTTTACTGTATTACATGCTGAACTTCGAAAATTGATAGAAATTGCAGAAATATATCTATACAATGCTTTAAGCATACATAGCAGACCATGATCAGACGGCTACTTTAATCCAGAATTATACTGGTGAATTTTAATACCTCGAAATCGGATAAATCGAACTTCGGGATAACTCGAAGTAAAAGTTCAGTCCTTCCAAAACCTTTCCGAAAGGTATAACTGCGCATATCTGGAAACACATGTAACAGTTTTATGCAGGCCGAAAGAAATGCCGAAAGCACCTACGCCAGCGTTCAGCACTATTACTTTAGACCTGAATTAAGCTGTGCACTTGAGAAAATGTTCAGATTAGAAATTGAATGACTCGAATTATTGTTATCTCGAAGTAATTTGTATGGTCAATTTGAGTTCGAGATATCGAAAATCAGCTGTTCTTCTATTGACTGGTCGTATTAACAAGACTTAATTGTACTCACCGACCAGACCTAAAAGCCCGTTCAAAGCCAGCGTGGACAAGCCCGTGGCAATATTTATGAGTTGACCCATCGTATAGTTAGCATGGGGGACCTGGCTGTTTCCAGTCTTTGTATTCCCACAGCTACCGTAGCACATATTAGCAGAGTTATCGGTGATGTTGTGAGGAACAGGCTTGTTCACGCTGCCCAGGTGTTGACCGTCTACGTATATTGAACATCCTTGATGAGATCTGAAATCATTTTCCCCTGCCAAATATTGTCGTCTGCAACATTTGTCGTCTGTTAGAGTTTTCTTTGATTTATTTTTTTCCTTTCAAAACTAAACCACGGTAATAAACATTTTAGATCTTGTTGAGATGCCGAGGGATCCAAACTGTTTGCATAGGTAACCATAGATGCGACAATGGCATCGAAAGAGTTACCTCGTTCGGCGTCTACTAAGTTTCGTCTGCATACATTGTCGTCTGTTTTAACCCATTTATGTCCAGGCTCCCATATATGGGATATAGGCAAACAGTGTAGACTCTGATCAGACGCCGCAATGTGCGGCGTCTGATCGGAGTCTACACTGTTTGCTGATTGGAAATTCAATATAAAACAAAACGAAAATAAAAAATTAGACCAGGCGTCCTTTATATCAAAAATGGACTTATCCAATATGTATGCATTAAAGAATCCACTGGGAGCAAATGGGTTAATTTTCAGAATGGATTTCCTTCTTTTCAAAATATAAGTAGCGTGTCAAATAGTTTGAACATTTATCAAATGCCGAGTTGCTCGGCGACTCATATATCAAACGCCGAGTTGCTCGACGACTCATATTTATCCAAACTGTAAGTAATCACAGAGCAACAAGCAAATGTGCGTATGAAAACAACTAAAATGGTTATTTCTCCACCAAACCCTAAGTTTTAATCATTCTTTAAAGTCGTCTGGTGGATAAATAAAAGCGCTATTCTTGAAAATGTTTAACCCGTTACTCCATACAAACAGAGTAAACCCACATCAGATGGCTGCTTAGGAGCCGACGTATGAGGGTCTGCTCTGTTTGCAGATAGCATACAATAAGCATGATTCTGCAGATCTTGCTATGACTCAAAAGTTTGTGTTCATATGCCACTAGAAGAATGAATCTAATCATTATTCACGGTGTCATTATTTCCTACATGAATATTCATGCAGAAAATTGTTAACCCTCTACTCCATACGTGCGCCTCTTTCTGCGTCTTTGCAACCGTAGTATACCAAGATCAGACGGCTACTGCACGTCTTATCAACCGTAGTATACCAAGATCAGACGGCTACTGCACGTCTTATCAACCGTAGTATACCAAGATCAGACGGCTACTGCACGTCTTATCAGGGTCCATGCTTATAAAGCTTTTAGTTGAGTCTGAGATCGTTCTCAAGCTTTTGATTGGTCAGATTTGAGCCAAAGGCTCAAATCTGACCAATCAAAAGCTTGAGAACTCAAATCTGACCAATCAAAAGCCTGAGAACGAAACTCAGACTCAACTAAAAGCTTTATAAGCATGGACCCAGGGTCTGTTCCGTTAGCTTTGTTTGCTTTTGCTATTATACACTGTATCGATATGATTCTACAGTTTCTGCCAAATATTTCTGTGACCATGTATTACTGAAACAATTAATCTAATTAATAATTATGATGTCATAAATGAATATTCATTGAGTATAGGGTTAATGTACGCAAATTATCTGGACCTCTGTAATAATATATTCACCAATTCCTGTGAGTCGCTTTTTGGCGAATGCAGTGGTATAAAAAAGTTCGATTTCGAGCGCTGAGCCGTGACTGCACTTTTCTATTTATAGAAGTTGCAACCATTCTAATTTATGGGTAAGTGGACAATGGTTGTCACAAGACGCTCGTAGTAATCGTGCAGTATTAATATTTGTACGACAGACCCCCAGCAAAGCTATAGAAAAAGTGTCCTGATAACGGTTGAAAGTGGACACTTTTGTACGCACGTGATTCTTGTGGTTAAAACCTATCTACCTAGGATTTGAATTGGGTGAACCAAGGGGAAAACATTTTGTACTCATTTGTGAAATATTCATTTTTAATCAAAATTAAAAGTCTACAACGTACTGTCGTACAAGTAAGATACATGTACTCGTCTTACTACCAAAGTGTCTTCTTACAACCGTTATCAGGACAGTTTGTTCGCATGACCTCAGACAAGTGTCCTCGGCTACGCCTCGGACACGTCTTCGGTCATGCGAACAAACTATCCTGATAACGGTTGTAAGAAGACACTTTGGTAGTAAGACTCGTACTGTATCTATTACATACACACACGTATATGCTTATTACTTGTCTGTATAACCACAGGTAACCCCGGAACAAATACATGGTTTGTGACGCGTTTTACCTCTATTGGTGGACTGGTCCTAAAGGTCACAGCTCACGAGTCAAAATCGAACTATAATGGCGAGAGTTACCTCTAGCAATACATTGGCTTATTCGTGATATCCTTCGCAAACAGTTTGAAGATCCCGATCAGTCGTTGTCCCATTAAGATACAAACAGTTTGACATTCCAATTACATATTTGATAAGAAATGTGCGAATGCATTAGTAGTTTTAGTTTAGAAATGTGACAGATGACGAGGTTTGTTCAGAAACGTATTTAGGAATGATGCAATATTGTTTTATAGCAAAAAAGATATGAAGACTCGACAAATATATTCAGCGACTAAATTCATTTGTTAACACGCACATTCTTGTTTGAAATATTTCGTTAGTATATGATATAGTTACCAATGAAATCTGATTTTTTTTCTTTTACGCTCTTTGGGCAATGTGGTCTTGGAAAATGATAGGTGAAAGAAACATTGAAGGCCCCATGATACGAGGTTGTAAGGAGCAGTCCACATAGTTAGAGTAAATAAAGTATGCACTTACGAGTAAAAGCTTGAAACAGTATGACTCTGGCCAGGAGACGGCGTCCATGGCACTTGCATCTGGTGTTGGTGGTTCCCACTATTAACGCACATGGAAAGTGCGTTGTTCTGGTACGTAAGTGAGCAGCCAGCATTGTTATTGTTGTATCCCTGGTGAGTATTGTAGAAATGGACCTGATGTCCGTAGTTGTGGTTATATCCAAAATTCACATTACTCGAATGAGAGAAGCTGGAGCATCGACTGCTAAACACAGAAGAGGGAGAGGATGAGTACGCATGCGTATAGGAATGTTGTCGTCCATAGGAAGGTGAACTATGGGTATTCTGTAGCTTGAAGTTAGCCCCTGTGCCTCGCATGTGACCGTATAATGCCAAACCGAAGGTTCGCTTTCTGGGTGGGGAAAAGCTTACATCTCCAGTTACCAAAAAATTACCATTTGGTGTGACAAGGGTCCCCGCCTGATAGGTCCTTGGTGTGAAATCATCAATAGGAAGATCGACAACTGTAAATGAAAGTGACTTATAATTCAGGGGTGTAGATAGCAATGCACTTACGCATACTATCAATCGGAAAAGTGAATGCATTATTATGGCCAAAATGGAACACATATCGAAAACAAAGGAGGGCAAGGGGCTAGACTTTGATAAACGTTCTATCCTATCACGTAAGCTTTAACCCATTTCCCAATATTGACGTCTCTGTAAAATCACCTTTTCAAACCTATGTGATAAATAGAGCATTTGCTCCTATAGGAGCAAAGCTGTATTTATCACACTGTTTTCAATACTACACAATTCTAAAGTTCCCTGTAGAGCGTGCCCTGGACCTCTATAGCCACGATGCGTACATTGCATTTGGATTCAGCTAAGCTCCTATAACTGATATGCATTACTTCAATACAGCAGGATAGCATCCACGTACACGAGTTCAGTTGGAAATATTGGATGGATGTACTCGTAGGAAAACCAGTGTACTGGTATATGTACTGGTATTTATACTACAGTAAAACCTCTCTGTAACGGCCACTAAATTGTGTTAATTAGTTGGTATTTAGGGAAGGTGGCTGCTTAAAGCAAGGTGAAAGTAAAACAGAACGCTCCTATAGGAGCGTTCTGTTTTACTTTCACCTTGCTTTAAGCTGCCACCAGCTTTAACACAAACACTTGATGTAATTTAGTGGCCGTTATAGAGAGGTTTTACTGTATTGTTTGAACTAGTTTTGCACTGGTTTTGAATTATTATTTGTATTCATGTTTGAACTGGTATTCATGCTGGTATTTGTATTGAAGTGTGTACTGGCATTGTTCCTGGTAGTTGTAGTGCATTGATGCTTTTACTTGTCTGTGTACGTATGTTTGTACTAGTAATTGAATTGGTGTTTTACTGGTTATTGTTCTAGTAATTATGATGGTATTTTACTGGTATTTGTACTGGTATTTGTACTGGTGTTTGTACTAGTATTTGCACTGGCCATTGCACTGTTATGTATTAGTATGTGTGTTGGTATGTGTACTGGTATTTGTATTAAATGTTTGTATTGGTATTTGTACTGGTGTTTATTCTGCTGTTTGTTCTGGTATTTATACTGCTATTCCTATGGGTTTGTAATTGTATATTTATACTGGGTTTGAACCGGTGTTTGCATTGGTATTTGTGTCGGTGATTTACTGGTATATGTGTGTTGTTTGATGATTATTTTTTTTATTTAACTTTTATTTGTACTGGTATATATACATGTACTTGTATTTTTATCGGTGTTTGTACTGGTGTGTTTACCTGAGTTCGTAATTGTGTATGTACTGGAATTTGTTCTAGTGTTTATACTGGTTTTGCACTGTTTTTAGTTTAGTATTTTTCTGGTGTTTGTACATGTATTTATACTGACGTGTGGACTGGTGTTTTACTGGTGTTTGTACTGACATGCTTTACTGGTATTTGTACTGGTATTAATACTGATGTTTATACTGTTACTTGTACTGATGTTTGTATTGGCATTTGTACCGGTAGTTGTACTTGTTCTTCTACTGTATTGGAAGTGTATTTGTACTAGTGTTTGTATTAGTATGTGTACCTCTTCTTGTACTGGTGTTTTTACTGGTGTTTGTATTGGTATTTGTACCTCTACTTGTACTGGTGTTTTACTGGTGCTGGTATTGGTATTTGTACCTCCACTGGTACTGGTGTTTTACTGGTGTTTGTATTGGTATTTGTACCTCTACTGGTACTGGTGTTTTACTAGTGTTTTGTATTGGTATTTGTACTGGTGTTTTACTGGTGTTTGTACAGGTGTTTATATTGGCATTTGTATCTCCACTGGTACTGGTGTTTTACTGGTGTTTATATTGGTATTTGTACTGGTTTTTTACTGGTGTTTATATTGGTATTTGTACTGGTGTTTTACTGGTGTTTTACTGGTGTTTATATTGGTATTTGTACTGGTGTTTTACTGGTGTTTGTACAGGTGTTTATATTGGTATTTGTACTGGTGTTTTACTGGTGTTTATATTGGTATTTGTACTGGTGTTTTACTGGTGTTTTACTGGTGTTTATATTGGTATTTGTACCTCTACTTGTACTGGTGTTTTACTGGTGTTTATATTGGTATTTGTACTGGTGTTTTACTGGTGTTTATATTGGTATTTGTACTGGTGTTTTACTGGTGTTTGTACAGGTGTTTATATTGGTATTTGTACTGGTGTTTTACTGGTGTTTGTATTGGTATTTGTACTGGTGTTTTACTGGTGTTTGTACAGGTGTTTATATTGGTATTTGTACTGGTGTTTTACTGGTGTTTGTACAGGTGTTTGTATTGGTATTTGTACTGGTGTTTTACTGGTGTTTGTACATGTGTTTTACTAGTGTTTGTACGGGTGTTTTACTGGTGTTTGTACAGGTGTTTTACTGGTGTTTGTACAGGTGTTTATATTGGTATTTGTACTGTTATTAGTACTTGTTCTAGTACTTGTACTTGTAGTTGTTCAAATATATAAAGGTATTCGATGTTTGTTTTTCCTCTAGCAATGTTAACCTTTAAGCCACGAATATTCAAGTAAGGAATACTTATGTATGAATATTTATTAACTTAGCCATTTACTCCATAAATACGCATTTCTACGTCTTTGCAAATAGAGCAGACCCAAATCAGACGGTTCCTACTGGATCCGTCTGATCAGGGTCTGTTCTGTTTGCTTATGATACAATATAGATATTAGTCTGCAGTTTCTGTCATGGCCAAAACTTCTTATGTCGGTGAGCTATTATAACAATTACTTTAATATTAAGATGTCATTATTTCTTACATGAATATTCATGTAGTAAAGTGGTTGCTTTAGAGGGGTTCAGTGACACTGTGGTTTGAAATAATAAGTATACTGACGCTTTTTGTCACAACTGTCTCCTATGAATCCCTTGGTACAAAGGCACACGCCTTCGCCAATGCAGCTACCACCATTAGCGCAGGTAGTTGAGGAACACACGTCTGAAACAGATCATGGACACGTGATATCGCTGTCGTCCACCTGACACATAGAATGTATGGGTTCAGACGGACTGTGTATGAGATACTGAAATATTACATTACATACTCGTAGTTTTATCATTATCATCATCATCATACTCATCATCATCACCACCATCATTCATTCATTCATATCATCATCACTAGCATTATCACTATTACCAAATTCATTAGTGCCATCATCTTTCAGACAAGTGTCTGTTTAAATCATTTTTATATTCAGAATCGTGAAGTTAAACCAGTTTTGTTTAAAAAAACAACGTTGACAGCAGATTTTATTCAGGAATTCAGAAATTACACCAATTACACTAACCCTGAGGAGAACAGCCATGCAGATCTATTTTGGCACACCTCAGGTGCGACGACGTTTCTATATACAGTGACTTGGTGTAGAGCGGCCGGTCAATAATGTATTCTTTTGTTGACCCCATGAAGTCTGAGCGCTCAGGCATTTTCTGAAAACGTGTACAGAACATTCTTAAGCGATTATCTATCTATTGAACATAGGAGATTTAAAAGCCAGATGGCTGCTTATTGCAGGAGAAAAGTTGTGCAAAAAGCTCCTATAGAAGCTTTCTGTATTACTTTGTACCTGAATTAAGCTATAACCTGCCTCCCATATCCATAAATTGGCGGCTTTTTAATGACTGCTTAAGACAGGTTCTACTGTATTCAATACGATATATCACCACCACCAGTGAGGGCCGCAATGTGTGTGTGTATGTGGGGGGAGGGGGGGGGGCAATGTCATAGAAAACAAATATTTACTCCAAGCAACGAACAGTTTTCATTATTATTTGTGTCATAATCTTATTGTGAAAAAGACTCCGCGGAACTCTTAAAAGTTCGTTCTTATAAACACCTGTACATTGCTATTGGCGTAGAACCCCTCTTATCAACAACACCACAGTCCACCGATATCTTGAAAAGTGTTACGCCCTGGTATCAAATATACCATTAAATATTATAACCCTGTTTTTTACAAATACCGTGATATCAACAACACCGTGATGTTCTCTTATCACCAATAACGCATTAGTCTCATATCACATATATCGTGATACTCAGGACAGATCAGAGCTACAGATAAAAATGCGTACTAAAAATAGATTCATACTAAAACCAAATAATACCAACACACATACTAATACATTCTCCACCAAACCCTATAATGTGACCACTCTTTAAAATAGACGATTGTAATGAGCGGCCACAGTATAAGGTTTGGTGGAGAAATAAAGGAGTTATTTTTTAAATTAAATTTACGCACCTATCTGGATATCTGATATCACTAAATACCATACATGTAATACCTTGATATCACAAAGACCGTAATAGCCTGGTATCACCAATATCGAAATTCTCTCATATAAAAAAAAATGCCGTAATACCCTCGTTTTACTTATTCCGTAATAAAAAATGTATCATGATATCACGAGCCCCGTAAAATACCCACATAACAAACACCTCAAGATGGAATTAAAAAATAGCAAAATTGAAACTAGCAGTACTTAAAGGTACACTAAACGAATGGAACATGTATGCAGGCTTATTTTCAAAATACATGTAGTTGTAACGAATTCTTCAGGTAAACCTTTTTTGTTAAATGCACCTTTCTATGCAGACCAAAATTAGACGGATTGTGTAAGAGCCGTAGGATCATGGTCTGTCCTGTTTGCTTATGATATAATGTAGACATTATTCGATATTATATCATTATTTCTTACATGCATAATCATGGAGTAATGGATTAAAAGCAATTATTTCTTACGTGTATCAAACTATTTCGATCCGGTTGAGTGGCGAAGTACCTAATGGTGAGTGATGGTGTACATAATTATGTTGTACCTAATGGGAATTGGTGATGTACACTATATGTTGTACCTAATACAGATCTAAAAGTGTCTGTAATTGTTATCACAAATGGATATTCAGACAGTCATACAGATAGACAGACATACAAGACAGACGGGCAGGCAGGCAGGCAGGCAGGCAGGAAGACAGACAGACAGACAGGCAGGCAGGCAGGCAGGCACACAGACAGACAAACAGACAGACGTACATACGTAAGTACGTTCGGACGGACGGACGTACATACATACGCATGGACGGACGGACGGATGGACAGGCAGACAGACATATTCTGTCTGACGGATAGACAGACACACATACAGACACAGAGAGACAGAGACAGACAGACATACAGTCTAACTGACAGACAGACAGATAGTCTAACTGACGGACATACAGTCTAACTGACAGACATATAGACAAACTGACAGACAAACTGTCTAACTGACAGACAGACAGACAGATAGTCTCACTGACGGACATACAGTCTAACTGACAGACAGACAGACATACAGACAAACTGACAAACTGTCTAACTGACAGACAGACAGACAGACAGTCTAAGTGACAGACAGGTAGGATGACAGGCAGGAAGACTGACAAACCTCCCTACCTACATACATACAGACAGACAAACCTGCAGAAAAACATACAAACAGACACACATACCGAAAGAGTGCTACACGAGCCATACACATACAGATACAGAGACATGCAGAGGGTAACAGGCATACAGAGAGACGCAATCAGAGACTGAAGGGCAGAAATAGAGAAATAGCAACATTCTTACCACTGAATAGTTTCGTTTTATACCCAAAACATCGGCAGCGTCTACGTACTGAAGAGTATCAATAGCTCGAAAGGGAACATACCAAGGTGGACAATCGTCTATTCTAAACGTGATTGTCTGTACCAGTTCTGGACTAGGAAGATCCAGAGTAAGCACTGTAGACATTGTTGACAGGAATGCATCTAATCTTGCAAACGATAGCCTCTTGTAGCATGCTCGGTTAAACTTCTCTGTGTCAGTGTCTGAGGTAATAGACAAATCTACAGTAGAACCAGTCCTAAGAGACCATTCATCTATTAACCCTTCTCTTGCTGAATTTTAAAATACATTATCCTTCTTTACCCATGCCCTGTTGTATAATTACATATATCTTCACTGTGTACAAGTATTTAGCTGTGCAATCACTGCTGTGGAGTGCACTGGTTGCACAATCAACTTGTAAATAGTGCAGACCCTGATGAGACAGCTCGTGCAGGAGCTGTCTCATCTAGGTCTTCACTATTTACAGGTAGGTATATTGACGTGAATAACAAGCGAAGGGTTAACCATAGGAGTCTTAAAATGCAGGTGATTCCTTAATGCAGGGCAAAGTAATGCAGAAAGCCTTACAGACAGGCCTTACAGACCCAAATTTAGACCTTTTTCTACGCCTTTCAAGCAGAGTATTCCCAGATCCTATGGGGCGTGCTTTGTTTGTTTTTGGCAAGATTTTTTGTCAAAGCAAAATAAAGTTCTTGTAAAACAATGTACATTATAAGAAGTCTGCTAATAATTAATCATAGTATCATTTTTTCTTTTATGGATAGTGAAAATGGAAAGGGTGAATCCATCATTTCGCCATAACATTTGCCCTGTATTAAGCATTCACTTGCTTTTAAAGGTCCATGTGTTAATGAATCACGTGATCCTATTAGCGATAATCTACTGTACAAGTGACAGAATAATGGTACATAGTGTACACCCGTTAGACAGAGTTGACTACTTTAACTCATTACCTCATAGGCTATATTTTAGACCCATTCTCTTTGAATAAATCTACCGAAAAGGAGCATTTACAAGAGAAAAGGAAAATGTTAGAATTGTGTAGTTTTGAAACCATTGTGATAAACAGATCATTTACTCCATATGAGCAAATTCTCCATTATCACAACGGTTTCAAAATGTGACTTTTGCAGAGGTGCCAAACTGCGTCACTAGGAGGGAATGTGTTAACTTTCTTTTTTTCTGATCGATTTATCCTCTCCTTGCGCGTACTCATATCCAGCATGGTCTACATTATTCCATGAGCAAACGGAGTAGCCCCTGGTGAAATGGATCCTACGAATAAATCAATAAATTAAAACATACAAAAGAATAAATGAATAAAGTGGGGTATTTGCACATCAGTGCAATAACAACTATTACGAGTCAGCTCTCTGTATGACCTTACCGAATATAAATCCTCGGACCAGTGAAAGGCAAACACACAGACACACAATGATCAAGATTCGTTGACTGTCTGTCTCCATAGTTAGATCAATGCAGTGTTCGACTAAGTGCAAACTAGTTTTTATCCCTTATGATATACTTTGCAGACATCGAGATAAGTCATGGGGTTATAACATTAAAGAAATAGGTCACAGACGTATATTGAGCAAAATTGTGATTGTTTTTTAACCTTAGCTGCATGGTGCAAACAGTGACTTAAATTTCAGAATGGACCTTACTTCAGTCAGTTCTCTTATCCGTTAGTGGTTTGTCAAACAGTTTGAATCAAGATGAGACACCGAGTTACTCATCGTCTCATCTGAATCCAAACTGTTTGCATCAGTGACCACAGATTAGCCCATTGCAGAGTTGCCCTGTGAGTCGCTTTCCGACGACTTCAGTGTAGATAAGCTCAACCTTTCCCGGTGACAATGCATATAGAGGTCTGGCAGCAATGTTGTCTGTGGTCAACCAGAGCAACCAGTGCAAACTCGCATATTCTTTTTTTGCGAGTGTGCCTTTTTAACCTTTAGCATGCTATGGGCGGATGAGTGAATACCTATGCAAACAGTTTGGACCCAGATGAGACGCCAAGTAACTCGGCGTCTCATCAGGTTCCAAACTATTTGACACCCTGATTGCGTTTTGATAGACACATTGATAATAGCTTGAATTTTGGAAATGTAGTAGGTGAACAATTCTGTAAAAATAATTTGCTCAGTATGCTAAAGGTTAAAGAAATAATTACATCATGTGAAAATAAATTACTTGACTATTTGCAATGACATGTGAACATAGATGTTTTTGCCATAGCAGAAGCTCCAAATCTTAACTGTTTTATTCAATAAACAAACAGATCACTCTCCTACAGGTGTTGTTGGTTCAGGGTCTACTCTGTTTGCAAAGGTGTTAACCCATTCCCTCCGACTGACTCATTTTAAAGACTAGATGTAAAAGTCATTTTTTGAAACCATTGTTATAAATAGAGCATTTGCCACAAAGGAGCAAATGCTCTATTTATCACAATGGTTTCAGAACAATACACATAAAGAATTGTCCTTTCCTCTAGTAAATACTCTTTTGGGTAGATTTGTCCAAAGAGGCTGAGTCTAAATATAATCTAGGTGAGAAAGAGTTAAAATGTGTATAGATCTACGTAGTAAACTCTACTGGTTACCCGATCCAGATTTGCAAACAGTTTTAATCTAGATGAGACGCCGAGTAAATCGAGAAATAGT
Organism: Azorinus chamasolen; assembly: GCA_963576725.1. Classification (NCBI taxonomy): domain Eukaryota; kingdom Metazoa; phylum Mollusca; class Bivalvia; order Cardiida; family Solecurtidae; genus Azorinus; species Azorinus chamasolen. Next base: position 42,991,489 of record OY755245.1, read on the forward strand.
ACAGGAGGGAATGAATTAACCCTTTCACCGCCGCAGCCGCATAAATGCACCACTATAAATAGTGCAGTCCCAGATCAGACGCCGCCTTTTCAAGGCGTCGTCTGATCAGGGTCTTCACTATTTGTCTCAATCTCTATTTCTATATATGTGCTTTATTCCTTTGAAATTTGCATTTATTTATTTATCTCATTTCATTATTTTACTGATTGATTTAACAAACTTGGATTGCAGAAATTTAGAAAATTGGCTGCGACAGCCAGTCTTATTGACAGTAACGAACCAATACGCGATTTATACAGCGTTCTATCTATTGCATTATACGATCGGTTCATTTATTTTAAGCCTTTGTCTGATATAAAAATGATGACCTGCATATATTCTATTCAGATCAGTACCAATTATCACTTATTGTTCGTTCAAATGGGTAAGAAACTATTAATACATTCCCTCCCAGTAACGCATTCTGGCGCCTCTGTAAAAGTCACATTTTAAAACCATTGAGATAAATGGAGCAAATGCTCTATTTATCATAATGGTTTCAAAACTACTAAAATTCTCCATTTCCATAGTTAATGCTCCTTTTCGGTAGATTAATTCAAACAGATTGGGTCTTAAAATAGTCTAGGAGGGAATGGGTTAACCGAGTGTCAGAGAGATTGGATCCTTATGAGATGTCGTGTTATTTGGTGTCTCATCTGAACTCAAGCTGCTTATAATTGCCAGATAAGTCGTGCTTAGCATTCGAAGAGTTAAATTTCTTTCTGAAAATAAATCTGAAGCTATGGCAGTTGTCAAAATCTTGCATTTGAATGTATGCAAATGTATACAAATGTATACAGTGCTCCCTCTCTACAACGACACCCTTTGGGATACGAAAATTGTATGTGTTGTTCAGAGGGAGTTGTTATAGGGAGGGAAAATCAATCATAATTAGCTTGTTTGCAGATCCCCAGATAGGGTGTATTTCGAGAACTAAAACCGTTATGCCTCCATCAAACCCTATGTTGTGACCACTCATTAGAATCGTCACAAAGTGACGATTCTAAAGAGTGGTCACAACATAGGGTTTGATGGAGGCATAAAGAAAATACAATGGAAAAAGTTGTTTCTGGAGTAGTGTTGTTTCGGAAACAGTGACATGCGTTGTTGTAAGGAGGGAATCGTTATTGAGAGGACCGTTGTAGCGAGGGAGCACTGTATATGTATACACCAATGACACCATTGTCAATAATGGTACTGGGCTCGGAATTCTGTTGAATGATGTCGGTGTATTATTGACACAAAGTCATTGACGCCATTAGCAAGAATTCTAAAACCTTATGCCCGACTACCGTCAAGTTGTCAAGCAAATAACACTTGTCAGAACAACGACTGTCACTTGTCTCGGTTCATATCTGTATGCTAAGTATACGTTCTACTATGTTAAAGTAATATACTAAACCCCTTAACCATTTATTTTATGAATATTCATATGGAATTAATGGCATCATGAAGACTTATTTTCATAATGGAAAAGGACATATTTGGACATGACAGAAACTGTAGAATGATATCTGCAATAAGCAAACAGAGCATATCGAGGGCTTGGTGCAAAACTATTCTAACTCCTTCACAAAGTGAAGGAGTTAGAATAGTTTTGCACCAAGCCCTCGATATAAGGTCCTAAAATCTCATGGGAAGTTCCGTCGATGGCTCCACTGCCATCGGTAGACCTGACCACGAACCCCAAATCGACCGCCATTCATCAATTGTGGATCACTGAATGTAATGTTGTAATTTGTCAAGAAAATAGAGGATCATAAAAGCGGGGATCATGAACGCAAATTTCATTGCTAATAGTTGAAACACAAATGTTATATACAGTAAAACGACCACTAAATTGTGTTAATTAGTTGGTATTTAGAGCAGGTGGCTGCTTAAAGCAAGGTGAAAGTAAAACAGAACGCTCCCGTAGGAGCGTTCTGTTTTACTTTCACCTTGCTTTAAGCAGCCACCTGCCTTTAACACAAAATAATTGATGTCATTTAGTGGTCGTTATAGAGAGGTTTTACTGTTTAGTGCAAGTTATGTTTATTCTCAACCAGATAAAAAATAACAGCTTTTTTTCTAACTTATAACACGTGGTCGCGATCATCTGGTAGAGCAACGATGGTGTACGGACAGACGAAGATTTGATCTGCCTCCATGCCTTTATAATGCCTTCTGCATCATCATTGATTTCTATTAAGCAACTACTTTCCTAAAATCTCTAAACAAATAAACCAAGTGAAGGACGACAACAGAACGCCAATGGTGACAATAGTGTAGGGTCCCAAGTTCGTCAGCAAGAACGCCGGTGTAATGAAGAAAAGTGACCCCCGTAGTAGAATGACCGGGGGTCGATGTATTATATAGTACCATGACCCCCGGTCATTTTACTATAAAGTATAGTGACTCCCTTGTCATAGTATAATGACCCCCTTACAGTATTGTGACCCACTCTTTTTATCGTAGTAGGTCGACCACGAGGTTTATATATTTTATAGTACTATGACCCCCGGTCATTTTACTATAAAATATAGTGACTCCCTTGCCAAAATACCGTTACCAGGGGGGTTCGATATATTATATAGTACTATGACCCCCCTGTCATTTCACTATAAAATATAGTGACTCCCTGGCAAAAATACATCCACGATGGGGGTCGATATATTATATAGTACTATGACCCCCATGCCACTTTACTATAAAATGTAGTGACTCCCTTGCAAAAATACATCCATCAGGGTGGAGTCGATATATTATACAGTACTATGACCCCATGTCATTTTACTATAAAATAAAAAAAAGTACCTAGTTATAGTCTACTTTCAGTCCGAATGATCTCTCAGCCGACTGTACATTTACCCCCTGGTCATTGAGTAATTCGCCTACAATGTTGAGCACTGCTAACATATGGCACAATCATGCAGCCGCAGTATCGGCCAGTGATCCTCACAGGTACCCATTTTAATCCCTGGGTGGAGAGGAGGTGCGGATGGGAGTCACTGGAAAGTGTCTCTGAAATTTCCGGGAAGGACCGAGATTTGAACTCCTGACCTCCGTATTGATAGTCAAGCGCGTTACCACTAGACCACCGTGCACTACCGCAAAATATAGGCAAAATATAGTGATTCTCTTGCCAAAATAATCCACCAAGGGGGGTTCGATATATTATATAGTACCATAACCCCCATGCCACTTTACTATAAAACATAGTGATCCCCTTGCAAAAATACACTCACCAGGGGGTCGATATATTATATAGTAGTATGACCCCATGCCATTTTACTACAAAACATACCGACTCCCTTGCAACAATTCATCCACGATGGGGGTCGATATATTATATAGTACTATGACCCGTGCCATTTTACTATATAATATAGTGACTCCCTTGCAAAAATACATCCACGTGTGTGTGTGGGTCGATATAATATATAGTACTATGACCCCAGGCCATCTTACTAGATAATATAGTGACTCCCTTGTCTAAATACCTCCACCGGGGGGTCGATATATTATATAGTACTATGACCCCATGCCATTTTCCTATAATATATAGTGACTTCCTTGCCAAAATACATCCATCAGGGTGGGATCGATATATTATACAGTACTATGACCCCATGCCATTTTACTATAAACAAGAAACCGCCAATGTCGGTATGGCCAGATTGCCGATTAAAGTGATATGGATGAGCAGTCAATCATTATACATTTCTGCATCAGCAGATGTTGAAGGCATAATAAATAGTTAAACATATTCCAATTGCATGTAATGAGGTCCTCATTAAGATTCCACATGTTAAAAAGGTCAACCTAGAAATTCATTGAAGCGTAAAAAACAAGAGATGTTTGTAAAACATGTATACCCCCAGACCCCACTGACCTTTGATCTAGTGACCTCAACTATAGAGGTCATCTAGTGGTCATGAATAATCACCACAGCAACTTTGACGATCCTAAGCCAAACCACTGATCATTTATTGATCTGAAAGCATTTCACAAGTTAAGGTAGTGGTGACCTTGACCTTTGCCCTAGTGACCTCAACAACTATAGGGGCCATCTAGTGGTCATGACCGACCACCACAGCAAGTTTGAAGATCCCCAACCAAACCATTGAGCAGTTCTAATCGGAAACCATTTCATCAGTTAAGGTCATGGTGACCTTAATCTTTGACTTAGTGACCTAAAAAACAATAGGGGTCATCTAGTTGTCATGACCAACCAACACAGCAAGTTTGAAGATCCTAAGCCAAACCCGCGAGCAGTTATTGATTGGAAACCATTTCACCAGTTAATGTCATGGTGACCTTGAACTTTGACCTATTGACCTTAAAACATTAGGGGTCATCTAGTGGTCATGACCAACTACCACAGCAAGTTTGAATATCCTAAGCCAAAGCCTTGAGCAGTTATTGATTGGAAACCATTTCACCAGTTAAGGTCATGGTGACCTTGACTTTTGACCTAGTGACCTCGAAAACAAGAGGGGTCATCTAGTTGTCATGACAAACTACCACAGCAAATTTGAAGGTCCTAAGCCAAACCCTTGAGCAGTTATTGATCAGAAACCATTTTACCAGTTAAGGTCATGGTGACCTTGACCTTTGACCTAGTGACGTAAAAAACAATAGGAGTCATTTAGTGGTCATGACCAACTACCACAGCAAGTTTGAAAATTCTAAGCCAAACCCTTGAGCAGTTATTGATCGGAAACCATTTCACCAGTTAAGGTCATGGTGACCATACTGACCTCAAAACTAGTAGGGGCCATCCAGTGGTCATGAACAACCACCACAGCAAGTTTGAAGATCCTAAGCCAAACCCTTGAGCAGCTATTGATCGGAAACCATTTCACCAGTTAAGGTCATGTGACCTTGACCTTTGACATAGTGACCTCAAAAACAAGAGGGCTCATCTAGTTGTCATGACCAACTACCACAGCAAGTTTGAAGATCCTAAGCCAAACCCTTGAGCAGTTGTTGATCGGAAACCATTTCACCAGTTAAGGTCATGGTGACCATACTGACCTCAAAACCAGTAGGGGGCATCCAGTGGTCATGAACAACCACCACAGCAAGTTTGAAGATCCTAAGCCAAACCCTTGAGCAGTTATTGATCGGAAACCATTTTATCAGTTAAGGTCATGTGACCTTGACCTTTGACATAGTGACCTCAAAAACAAGAGGGCTCATCTAGTTGTCATGACCAACCACCACAGCAAATTTGAATATCCTAAGCCAAACTCTTGAGCAGTTGTTGATCAGAAACCATTTTACTAGTTAAGGTCATGGTGACCTTGACCTTTGACCTAAAAAACATTAGGAGTCATCCAGTGGTCATGACCAACTACCACAGCAAGTTTAAAGATTCTAAGCCAAACCCTTGAGCAGTTATTGATCGGAAACTATTTAACCAGTTAAGGTCATGGTGACCTTGACCTTTGACCTAGTGTCCTAAAACAATAGGGGTCATCTAGTGGTCATGATGAACTACCACAGCAAGTTTGAAGATCCCAAGCCAAACCCTTGAGCAGTTGTTGATCGGAAACTATTTCACCAGTTAAGGTCATTGTGACCTTGACCTTTGACCTAGTGACCTCAAAAACAATAGGGTCATCTAGTTAGCATGACCAACCACCACAGCAAGTTTGAAGATTCTAGTCCAAGTCGTTTATTAGTTATCGATCGGAAACCATGGAAATTCTCTAAGTCATTGAAGCGCAAAAACTAGGTCACAAAGGGTTCATCATAACCTGCTAACCTATGACATGTAATGTGACCCTCATTATGAACCCACATGCCAAGTGTGGTTACTGTAGGTGTTATACTTTGGCTATAACTAACACAAACAAAAAGGTCAACCTGGAAATTCTCTAAGTCATTGAAGCGTGAAAACTAGATCACAAAGGGGTCATAGTAACCTGCTAGCCTATGACATGTAATGTGACCCTCATTCTGAACCCATATGCCAGGTTTGGTTACAGTAGGTGTTATATTTTGGCTATAACTAACACAAACAAAAAGGTCAACCTGGAAAATTCTCTAAGTCAATGAAGTGTAAAAACTAGGTCACAAAGGGGTCATAGTAACCTGCTAACCTATGACATGTAATGTTATCCTCATTCTGAACCCACATGCCAAGTTTGGTTACTGTAGGTATTATACTTTGGCTATAACTAACACAAACAAAAAGGTCAACCGGACGGACGACCGGCCGGACGGACGGACGGACATCCGGACGGCATTCGCCAATCTATAAGCCTGGATTGCGAGCAATCCGGCCAAATATAGTGACTTCCTTTGCCAAATTTCATCCACGATAGGGGGTCGATATATTATATTGTATTATGACCCCCGTTCATTTTACTATAAAATATAGTGACTCCCTTGCCAAAATACCTCCACCAGGGGGTCGATATATTATATAGAACTATGACCCCACTGTCATTTCACTATAAAATACAGTGACTCCCTGACAAAAATACATCCACAGTGGGGGTCGATATATTATATAGTACTATGACCCCATGCCATTTTACTATAAAATATAGTGATTCCCTTGCAAAATTACACCCACCAAGGGGTCGATATATTATATAGTACTATGACCCCATGCCATTTTACTATAAAATATAGTGACTCCCTTGGAAAAATACACCCACGTGTGTGTGTGTGTGGGTCGATATATTATATAGTACTATGACCCCCCCCCCCCCCCCCCCCACCACCGTCATTTCACTTTAAAATATAGTGACTCCCTTGCAAAAATAGATCCACAATTCTTAATAGATCTAAATATGACCAGTAATGCCACAATGTTCAACTTACAAATAATTTAAATAACAGAAAAAGATGTAATCAATAAGTGTTTATAAATCATTGAATTAATACTTCTTTTCTTGTTAGGCTAGCAGCTTCATAAAAGTTGAAAATAATATTTTTTCACTTTGGCAGTTTCAGTTTAAGCTGTACTTCACACATATTTGTAATGTGAATTATATCTAATCGAAGAAAGTAATTGCAAGGTGTTTAAGTGGGAGACAAATAAATTCTAACATGCACAGACAACATACACATGCACATCTTCAGTTTTCAGTACATGTATTTGATTTGTTTTCATTGCTTTCAAAGGATCTCCCTTTTCTCATATTTTATAAATTAATTGTACTTGTCACTTTGAGGTATATAACACATTTTGAGCAAGTTAAACAAACATATAAATTATCAGGGGCAATAACTTTTTTAGGAAATCAATGGACACAAGTCACACAACTAAAACGATCATTATGTTACCTGACATGGTGTAAAGCAATCACTTAAAACTAGATGACTCCTGCTTAAGCTGTGAAAAAGATACATAATGGTTTATATTTGCTACGATTTAAGTCTTAATAGAATCAACGTAAGCAACTCTAATAATTTTTAATGTCATAACTTATCTATCAATCTCTAAATATGTTTCTTGACGTTTTCAAAGGAAGTTTTCATTTATGTAACTAATGACACAAACAAATTATTGAATTGACACAAATGAACAAGGTAAAAATCATCAGATGTTTAAACTATTTGAAATCATATTTTTAACTAATCAAGAGAATACCTTCAAAATAACAAGAGAGAGAGAACTGAAATCACAAAGGTTCATAACAATTCATGCTGTGCAACATTTCTGCGAAGTTTCAAGACTAGCCCTATTAGATTTAGAGTTATGTGTGACACATTCCAACTTGTCAGGGGCAGCAACTCCAAATTAAAACCACGGACAGGGAACTGAAATCATACAGATGCAAAATAACTCACGCTGGGCAACATGCCTGTGAAATTTCAAGACTCTAGCCACATTAGTTTCAAAGTTATGAGTGCTGCAAAGTTTATCATTAATGTAAAAATCAAACTGTTCAGGGACAATAACTCCAAAATTATCCGGGGAAGAAACTGAAAATATAAAGGTGCACAACAGCCCATGCTACGCAATATTCCTGTGAAGTTTCTAGACTCTGACCATATTAAATTCGGATATATGTGTGGCTCAAAGCTCGTAAGAGTACGACTCACTCGATCATAGTACTATAACCTGGGTCATAGTACTATATAATAAATCGACCCCGGTCGATCTCCTACGGGTGTCAGTTTGTTATATGAGGGGTCAGAATTTTATATGTAAGTGGGTAATAGTACTACGACTCCCCCGATTATAGTACTATGGCCGGGAGTCATAGTACTATATAGTAAATTGACCCCCGGACGATCTACTACGGGGGTCACTTTGTTACATGAGGGGTCAGAATTTTATATGTAAGGGAGGTCATAGTACTTCGACCCCCCGGTTATAGTACTATGACCGGGGGTCATAGTACTATATAGTAAATCGACACCCCCGGTCGATCTACTACGGGGGTGACTTTTCTTCATTACACCGGCTTGTCAACCCCGCACAGTCTGGCCAATGACAGCAGGACGCCAATGGTGACAATGGTAGAGCCCCAAAATGAAGCACCTCAAGTCGCAGAACAAAAGATCACCGCATTGGCTGCCCAACAATTATGCATCCCCTGGAGCGTGGCACACTAGTTCGTGGTGTACCAGAAGCTCAGGCAGTAGCCGATATGCCCGGGCCAGGTGTAGAGATGCCATCGCTACAGACCTGCCGGACAGCGATTCGAACCAAGAACCCCCGCCACGAAGACATCGCCTAGCTGACCTTAGTCGGGAAAATAATAAACTATACAATGAGTTAATGCGAAATACGGTCATTCGGATTTTAGGACAATTTGATTTGGATGATTAATGTCACATTAAACCAGCATATGGAATTTCATGCCTATGGGGTTTGTATCAGCTGAAAGCTTGTAGAGTGATTAGGTAGAAAGCCAGACTGATATTTGTATAGTAATTTGTTTTCAAGAAAGAAGTTATACATATGTTTAAAAACAATACGTTCAAAAAGTTTCCCACAGCAACTTAACAGAGAAACAGGTCTGTAGTTTGATACCCTCAGACTTATCTCCCTTTTTAAATAAATGCGTTACATTTGCCAGCTTCCAGATATCAGAATATATACCTTCATTTAATGACCGATTAAAAAGAATACATAAAGGTTTAGAGACTGTCAGTGCCGTGCCCTTTAACATTCTGTGACTTATTTGACCATGTCCACATGGTTTATTTACATTTAATATACCGATTACATCTTCAACATCTTTTTCAGTAATTTTAATGTGCGACAATCACCTATTAGTATTAGGGTCTAATGTTGGCAGGCATGTACCAGTATCATCAACAACTGATATAGATACAAAGAAATCATTTAAAAAATTTGCTTTTTCTTGATTTGTAACACAAAATTCAGTCTGATTATTCTCATTTTTGTATAGTGGTGGTATAACGGAAGTTACTTACTCCTTTCGCCACAGTAAATCCCTCAAAAGGAGGTCTTAAGTAATGTAATTGAATGAAGAACTGTGGGTTATTAATAATATGTAATAATTAGTGTTTTTAATTAATATATATACATATTTTATGCTAGAGCATGATTTAAGACCCAGGCACAACATTTTACTTCATAGATACACCTTTGCAAACAGGGTAAACCTAGAGTAGACTCGAAATAAATGGCTCCTGCTGGATCTGCTCTGTTTACTTCTGAACTAGCATAGATCTGATGCAAAAGTTTCTGCCATGGTAAACTTCCAGTGTTCAAATTTCTTTATGAAAATGCCACTAATTAATTGTCTAAATGACACATGAAAATTCACTGTTACTGTACGTTAGGCAATTTGGATCTTGATGAGATGGCTAGTAACTCTAGGTTCAAAGTGTCAAGATAGGCTACAGTTACATATGATACTCTTTGGCGTTTCATTTAGACATACAGTTGAACTTTATATCTCGAATTGGATCATATGCAGTATGAAATTAATACTATAATGTTTAAAAAAAACCTTCAAAGGAGTTGTCAGCATTACTTTAGACCTGCAATAAGCTGTGAACTTAAGAAACTGTTCAGATTAGAAATTGAATATTTGTGTGCTTATGCCATTATAAAAATGGGCTAATAAATATTTATTCATGATGGCATTATTTCTTACATGAATATTTAGCCTGAAAAGGGATAAGGGGTCCAGTGTGAGATTGAAAGGGTTATTGTATAACTAGGGTCACCCGATTGAAATGGCTGCCGTTTCAAGGGTATTTTGTGATGAAACTGAAGAATTTTGTTGTGTTACTAAGGCCATATGAGTAGTCTAAAACATTTAGACATTTTGTTGATATTACTTAAATATTATATAAAATAGATTTGATTATTATTCAGTAATACGCGCATTTTGATGCTTCGCATCAATGGTTTTCTTGTTAAATACAGTAATGAGATGTGGGTGTTTTGATACTATAGTATTCATCATGATGAGGCCATAAATCGTACGCTGAATATATTATGTAAGGACATGAAAAGTCCTACATAGAGAGTATGGGGAAACCAATTTCTGGAAAAAGATTTTCAGACACTTTTTTAACAAATTGCCGAGGCTTGAACAACACTGATACATTTTCACCACCGGCAGGTTTTGCTAAATCATACATTCGGTTGGCTGATTGATTAACCAAATCCCTCCTTGACTAGTTTTAGACTCAACCTCTTTGACTAAATCTACCGAAAGGAGAATTGCGTAGTTTTTAAACCATTGAGATAAATAGAGCATTTGCTCCTATGGGTCAGATGCTCTATTTATAACAATGGTTTCCAAACATTTTAAAACCAGTAAACCAGGAGGAAACTCATAAGCGTCTATGTAGGCTAAAACATCAATCTTAGTCACCAGTACCACCAGAGGGAAATATTCGAAATAGTTCGTATATGACATATGATGAATGAATTCAATTCATTCATCATATGTACAATTAAATTGTGCCTTACCTTGATCAGGATGCACCGTGACGTGTTCGTACTTGACGGGGACAAATACCGTATAGCTGTGGCGGTGAAACTGAAGTTCAGACATTCGTTATTGACACTTCCGCCGTTGTGGGCGAATAAACGCACCAATTAAACAGGTTGTTGTTTGTTCCTCTTTAGGTGAGTCTCAGGCACATTTCACCAGATAAGGATGTTAAGGGAACACTTACTGTTTGCACTATCCAGTTGTCTCATTGTATTATAATGTTTTTCAGCTGATATTCACAATGATCAACATACATTGCCATGTGTTTACGTGTGTCAATAAACTGTTGGTTTTGATAACACTTGGTATTTAGATTAGAATATTTTATACATGAACAAGCTATAATATTCATGAGAAACACTTGGGGCACACGGCAACATGGTAGGTTGTAATAGGCTTATAAATTGTAAAATGTTTGCATTGGAATCTTCATTGTTTGCCACTGACTGTTTCGTTAATTAGAGGCTAATCATTGTAACGAGCCAAATAAACCTATATTTCTGTCTTAATTTGTGAATTCAGACATGCATTTGCGGTTGTTATGCTTGGGAATGGAGAATATAATGATTTAACTCTTTCCTCCATAAGCTATTTTTAGACCCAACCCCTTTGAATGAATCTACCCAAAAGGAGCATTTAATAGAGAAAAGTAAAATTTTAGAAATTTGTTGTTCGAAACCATTGTGACAAATAGAGCATTTGCTATAGGAGCAAATGCTCTATTTACCACCATTGTTTCAAGAAGGGGGTATTACAGAGAGGTAGAAATGCGTATTTATGGAGGAAAGGGTTTACTCAATTACTGTCATGAACCATGCAAGGTGTACATGGGTCGGTGTATTGAGTTAATTGGATGTTTATAAAGTGTAAGGGTTTAGAATGTATCATACTCGTAGCTGTATTGCGCTGTTAACTGTGTCTGACACTTTCACAGTTTGTATTGCTAACTAGAATTGTTTTTATACAAAAACTGATGTCTCCCCAAGCCCGTGATCATTTTTTTTTTACAAAATCCCGTAACTCTGCAGAAAATCATCAAACTGGAACAGGAATAAGATATACCCAACTAAGCATGGTGCTATTCAATCCTATGAAATTTAATGAATATCTAATTAAAGGTTTTGGAGAAACCCTGCAGACAAAATTTCCATGTAAAAAATTCAAAGTCCCATAACTCTGCAGAAAATGGGAGGCAATAACTCCAATATTGTTGAAGCCAGAGTTGTGATACCTGTACATAACACTTCCTTCCATCATGCTCTTTCTATGCATGAATTGTCATTCAAATAGCATCAGTAGAGCAGGAGTTATTGATCGGACAAAAAATGTAACAAAGGGCCATAACTCCAAAAGTATTGAAGCCAGAGTTATGGACCTTACATGACACTTTCTCTCATCATTCTCTGTCAATGTATGAAGTTTCAATCAAATGACATTAGCCATGTAGGAGTTATCGTCCGGACAAGAAAGTGTGAACAATTGACCTTGTATTGTGACCATGACCTTGAATTGTGACCTTGACCTTTGAAGTATGTGCCTGAATACTGCGGTCTGCACATTGCCTTGTGATGGAGAACATTTGTGCCACAGCATTTTGAAATCCTTCAAAGGGTTTAAGAGATATGGAGCGGACACGAAGGGTGTGGCTAAAACATTTGACCTTGAATTGTGACCTTGACCTTTGACCCACGTGCCTGAATCAAACGCTATGCACATCGCCTTGTTGAGCTGAACATTTGTGCCACAGCATTTTGAAATCCTTCCATATCTGTGAGAGATATGGAGCGGACACGAGTGTGACAGACAGACGGACAGACGGACGGACGGACGGACAGACGGACAACTCGACCAAAAACAATATGTCTCCCCATTACAAATGGGGGGGGGGGGGAGACATAATTACTAACAGTTTGGATGCAGATATACTGTTGTGTCATGTCTACACTGTTGGGTCTATTCACACTGCTTAACCCATTTGAGAAGCCATATCTGGATAAACTTCTATGTTTAAAGTGAAGTTTAAAATGAAAAATGACAAACATGGTGTTGCGTGTTCGATCCAGTAATTCGTTATTGGTTCTTCTGTCGTTGAGGGCGAATAAACGCGCCAATTAAACAAGTTGTTGCTTATTCCTCTTTAGAATCATCATCAGTCGTAACACTGTAGTGAAATAAAGAATGTCCAAACCAATAATTATCGGGTATGTTTTATAATAGCCATAAAGTGCATTTCGTATGCTTTACCATTAAATGCATGTCATGGAAATTTACACATCTATATATACAATCAAACAGAATGGATTATGTATTTCAAACATAAATATAACAGTCCCATATTAACATGACATAACAGACAGCTTCTGATGCCCAGTACAATTTCTATGGCATAGCGTGTACACCATACTAACATTCTTTGTCCCCTGTGGTGGACAAAATTTAAATGTCCTATATATGGTTGAGTTTCTCGGCAGTTGTTGCACACATGAAATTTGGACCAATACAAACAATTAATAACCAAGCGTATAGTGTTCATGTTAGAGGCTTGCATTTTATAATAAATAATATCATGGTTATAGTAACATGGTAGCATGGTTAGGGCTTCGTGAATATGGAATACCAAGAAAGAAATTTGTCTATGGCCTTTGACCATTAACTCCATGAGTATAAATATTCATATAAGAAATAATGACGTCGTGAATATAAATAAGATTAATTTATTATGATAGCACATTGACACAGGAGTTTTTGGCCATGGTAGAAGCCGTCTGATCAGGGTCTACGTTGTTTGCGAAGACGTAGAAAGGCATATTTATGGTGTAAAGTGTTAAAAATCAGAAATATACGCTCCAATGGCGGCCGTTGTAGTTTTCACTTCACCATATAAAAGTCGTTTCTACTGTAATCTGTGAATATAGTTATATTATAATTTGTTTACGATAATGAAGATGCCCACCGGGCATTTTGCATATATTTTGTTAAATATGACCCCTTTATATAGATGAATGACATGACTTGTGTTCAGCCGGTGATAGGGCAATGGCCACACGTGACTTTGCTGTCCGTTTTGGAGACCTGAAGGTAGGAACACATGTTGTACCCCGTGGACTGGAGCAAGGCACATTTACTGTTATCACTGCACTGGGCTGGAAATATTAAAACAGCGTTGCTTTTCACGAATTTTGTACGAACTCTAGCTCAATACACTGTTTGGACGGTTGCTGGATAGTTTCACTATCCGATAAAAACATGAACCCAAAGCAGTGAAACAAAGCAGTCTATTAGAAGAATATGTAATTAGTCCAGAGCAACAGATAAAGGTGCGCACCCGAATTTTAAATTCGTACTTTCTCCGCCAAACCTTATGTTGTGACCACTCTTTAGAATCGTCTCGAAGAGATGCTTCTTAAGAGTGGTCATAACAAAGGGTTTGTTCGAGAAATAAAGAAATTATTCTTGACCACTGTAATTACCATTGGGATACAAAAAGTTCTCAATATAAACAGTGCGGTATACAAATCAGTTTTACACATTTCTCCAAAGAGAAAAACATATTTTAATCAATTCGGAGCCACATAAATTTCATTTGCTAGGATTATTGTCTTCTTCAGATTTCGAGTGTCGCTTTCTTCAAGTCCTTTACAAAATTATAATCAGTGTTAACCCTTTCACCGCCGATGTCGCATAAATGCACTACGACAAATAGTGCAGTCCCAGATCAGAAGCCGCCTTGAAAAGGCGGCGTCTGATCAGGGACTTCACTTCTTGTCTCAGTCTTTAGTTCTATATCTGCGCTTTATTCCATTGAAACTTGCATTTATTTATCATTTCCTTATTGTACCGAATGATTTAACAAAAAATGGGTGCAGACGGCAATTAGAAATTTGGCGCCGAAAGGGTTAAACAGTTTGGACCCTGAGTAACTCCTTTGGATCTAAATTGTTTGCAAAGTTCGTCACTGACTCACCTATGGCGGGATAAGAGTTAATACTAATTGAAGAAAGCCAACTTCGAATTCTATACTAGAAGATATTTTATGTCCTGTTTAGCAAAACAAAACGTAATATAGTAAAACATCTCTAAAACGGCCACTAAATTACATCAAGTATTTTGAGTTGAAGGCAGGTGGCAGCTTAAAGCAAGGTGAAAGTAAAATAGAACGCTCTTATAAGAGCGTTCTGTTTTACTTTTACCTTGCTTTAAGCAGCCACTTGTCCTAAATACCAACATAATTTAGTGGCCGTTATAGAGAGGTTTTACTGTGTGGTGTTCAATTCTATAAAATATATCATATTTAGTCATTTGACAGATAAACGGCCACAGAAATCAATTCACATAAACATATATGGGGCTTTAAAGTATTAGTCCTCAATTTTTCGTAAGCACAAACAAAGCAAAATACAAAATAAATAAAACAAATGATAAAACAATAACAAGAACAAAACTTTTTCTCCAGTAAGGTATTTGTCCATTCCATATACTTATCAACAAAAAAACAACAACCATTGCGTCAAACGGCTCAAGATCATGATGAGATGCCGAAGTATTCGATTGCAATGTTTGCTACGGTTATAACAAAATTGCCCACAACATGCTTGTTGTTAACCCTTTCTTCCATAAATATTCATGGAAGAAATAATGACCTCGTGAATATTAATTAGATTAATCGTTATTATAGTACACAGATACTGGACTTTTTGGCAACGACAGCAATTTTAGAATCATATCTATATAATATTATAAGCGAGGTTTTACGCAAGCGTAAAATGGCTGCGTTAAACATGATAAAACAGACAGCAATATTATTATTTAGTTATTTTGATTATGCAAGGACGTACAAAGTTCTGACGAAAGACGATCAATTGACTTCTGAAATAAGCTAATGTTCCTCTAAACAGGTGTGAGTTTTGTTTCAGCTGCTATTTCTTTGTTTTTTAGCGTTTATAATAACCTTTGCAAACTGCCTGGATCCAGATGAGATGCCGAGTAACTTGGGACCTCATCGGGGTCCACACATTTTTTTTTGACTTTGACATTTGTTTTTGGAAAGATATGGAAGGATCTTTTTGCAGCAGACGACACTATTTCCATTAACCCTTTCGGCGCTAATTTTTATAATTGTCGTCTGCAAACCACTTTTGTTAAATCATTTGATGAAATAAGGAAATGCGATAAATAGATGCAAATTTCAACGGAATAAAGCACAGATATACAAATAGAGTTTGAGACAAAAAGTGAAGTTCCTGATCAGACGCCGCCTTGAAAAGGCGGCGTTTGATCTGGGACTGCACTATTTGTCGTGGTGCATTTTTGCGACATTGGCGGTGAAAGGGTTTATTGCTCAGAGTGTAGAAGGTATTTGTAGTGCATTATGCTGGACAGCAAATGACCTGCAAATGACCTCCATAATGCAAACACCACATCAAACACAGTGAAAAATATTGCAGCTGCATTTTTCTGGAGTGTAAATCCGGAGTGAAGTCTCGGAGTAAATCATGGTCATTTTGAATTTCCATCAAAGATTTGGCCAGGCCCTGACCAGACAGCCGACTGATCTGTGTCTACTCTGTTTGGAAAGGCGTAGACAGGCGTATTTATAGAGTGAATGATTATTGCTAAGCATGTCTTTCGAGCACAGTAGACCTCTTAAGGGGTCGTTTATTTATAGAACACAAGAGACTTAAAAAGCAGGTGGTTGCTTCATGAAAATCCGTTAGATTAATTCTGATGATAACATATGAACACAGGGCATTTCGACACTGGCGGAAACTGCAGAATCGGACCTATATTATACAATACGCAAACAGAGTTGACCCTGATCAGAATACTTCTGTAGGAGCAGTCTGATCTTGATCTACTTTGTTTGCAAAGGTGCAAGAAGGCGTTCATATGAAGGAAATGCAGGGTAAAGGTGATACAGGAGCTGTCTGAATCACGTGTGTACTTGCATGAAGCTACTACCTGTTTTAGAAATCCAGATCATGGCTTCTTTTTTAAAGGTCGCTTAAGACAGATTCTACTGTACAGAGGAAGGGCGCGTCCATGTTTATAAAATTTGATATCACGTTGAAGAACCACATTTTACATAATCATTAACAGTAATCCTGCTTCAACTCTTTGCACGCTAAGTAATTTTTCGCCTGCAGCAACTGTCGTCTGCTTCAATTCTAAAAAATAAAGTTTCTCTCATTTCTTTGCAAAAATATGGTCAAAGTGACAAACAGCTTGGAACCTGATGAGACGCCGCATTATGTGGCGTCTCATCTGGATCCAAACTTTTTGCATGAAGATAATCACGGTTTCGCCGCTAGCATGCAAAGAGTTAAAAAATGTTTTCAATGACTCTGATTTGTTGCAATTCCCACTTACTTCAGGCCGTTTATTAACGTACTGAACAATGGTCAAACAGCTTGGAGTCTGATGAAACGTCTTGCAACCCGACGTCTTATAATTAGTTTCTTGTGACGCATATGCAAATTAAATTGTTAACGATGGATACACATACCTGCGGACTGACATCTGTCGTTACAGAAATTCGAGGTATATCACTTGCAGCAGCCCTTGCTGACGATTGCATTAGCCGTGGGACACGTCTGAAGATCAAAACCTTTTCATGCTTATGTAAATTTTGGTTTGGTTTTTATTAGGTTTTACGTCGTTTCAACAGTATTTCGGTCATACCACGACGTCCAGCTAATTACAGGTGGAGGAAGACCCCAGAGGTTCTTCTGTACATAGAACAAATGTAAACGTCAAATTTTGAAATAATAAGAGCAAATTGATCATTTATCACTCTAGTTTAAAAACTACACAATTCTAAACTGTCTTTTTTTTCCAGTAAATGCTCCTTTTCGGAAGATTTATTAAAGCACGCTAAAATAGCATATAAGGAAATGGCTTAACTTTCTTCGATTCGGTAATATGTGCCGTGATATTTAATAAAGCTGAAATGTACTCCACATCCACCTACCATCCACCTACAACTATCTAGCATAACAATTTATCCCGGGCAGCATACCCTGGAACCCTCTAGCAACCTTACATTTGGTTCTAGTACATTACATTTGGTTCCTGCTGCTCCTGATGTAAATGATTTGTATAAGGTATGACGGGGACAGTACCAACACGAGGCGTTACAGCATATAATAACACTGTGTCCCGTGTAATGGAGCAAGGCGCGTTGGCTGAACAGAACAGAATAAATAACACGAAACAATTTATTTGTAAAACATCATCAATGTGTTTTTACACTTTCAGATGAATTAGATTATTTGTGTTCAGCCAGTGCTGGGGCAGTGACCACACGTGGCTTTACAATCGGTGGTGGAGACCTGAGGGTCGGTACACACGTTGAACCCCGTGGACTGCAACACTGCGCACTGGCTGCTGTCATTGCATGGCACTGGAAATAGACGACATAAGATGTTGATGTGGACATCAATGATGCATTTACAAGTTTTACTCAATACTTGGTAAGAATTAGAGCAGTTTCGGATAATTTTTATCCAATACCAGTAGCTGTCTTCAGACTGACTTTTAGTTACCATGGCAAACGCTTTAAGTAAATCGGTGTCTCATCAGGACCCAAACTGTTCAGACCTATTTCTTACGAAACAAAATTGGAGAAAGCATGCTCAGCGTGTCAATGCTGAAAGTGTCATTGCATCTTCAAATGAAAATGCAGAAATTTAGTTTGCTTTTAAATGTGAATTGGAAGACAAAATCCGTAGCCTATAATCAATCTAAAAATACTGATTGAACCCAAGTATTTTGTGCATAGGGGGTCACTAAAAAAGTTTGGAACGTAATATATGCTTTAAAGTGATATTACCTACAATAAACGCATACTTTCACTAACATCATAAACATGATATTATTAATGTTCAATCATTTTTTAAAGCTTGTAAATTTATATTAAAAATACCCCTGCGATAAAAAACCGTTTTCGTGGATACCTGGTATAAGGTTTTGTTGTACAGCAAAATTGTATTGACTTATGTTTAACAGTTACAAAACTTAACCCATTCCCTGATATTGACGACTTTTGACGACTCTTTTTTAAGTCACTTTGTGAAACCATTGTGATAAATAGAGCATTTGCTCCTTTAGGAGCAAATGCTCTATTTATCACAATAGTTTCAAACTATTAAACTCTAAAAAATGTCCTTTTCTCTAGTTAACAATTCCTTTCGGTGGATTTATTCAAAGAGGTTGTGTCTAAAATTAGCTTATGAGGTAATGGGTTAAACAAGACACAAATAGACACTACATCGGCGAATCTTCGATGTCAAACAAATGAAAGTTTTGTCTTCTCAAGCATTTTTCGATCGGTTTCTTGCAATATACACCTTTCAAGCCTATAAACAAATGACTGGCGTAATTTTAGGCATTTTTAAATATGTTGCAGGTATAGACTATCACTTTAAAGCAAGAAACATATTTATAACAAATTAAGATGTTTTATTCAAGGACCACAATGGAAATAAGAGTATCTATTACTCTTTTTTGTGACATCCTTGGCATATTATGTTGATTGACATGGCTTTTTAAAATCATATATTTTGTTGCTTGTTTATTGTATGTATGTTTTAAAAACATATTGCCATGTAATTGTACATTTTATGTTAAAATAAAAAATATCTACATTTACAAGCAAAGCAGCTACAAACCCCACATCAAGACAGATAAACAACACATTTTCAATACAACAAGATGCACGTTATTCGCAACATTAGATCATTTGTTTCATTATCCTCGCGGAAGAATATGTATATATTTCATCTGGATTCGTATAAAGGCATATGAATTATTTTATCGAATTGGCAGAAACTGTAAATTCAGGTTTATACAATTCCATAAGCATATACAGTAGATGGTTAAAAAACAAACATATTTGACATATGAGACTAAATGGGTGTATTAACCCTTTACCCAATAGCCTGTTTCTAGTTTTGAAGACATATGACCACTTAAAGCAGGTTGAAAGTAAAGCAGAATGCGCCTTAAGGCGCATTCTGCTTTACTTTCAGCCTGCTTTAAGCTACCACCTACCAGGATATAGAAAATATTTATTATGCAATATGTTCATGACTGTATGAATTTGAACTATTTTCTTCAGCGGAGGAATAAATCAAACACGCTAAAAGCCGCTTCTATCAGGTAAAGGGTTAAATGACTTAAATGGTAGAATCCGAGTTTGTATATGTATATTACCTTATAAGCAAACAAGGCCAACTCTGATCAACCGACTCCTAAAGGAGCCGTCTGATATGAGTCTATTCTGTTTACACTGTATGACGTATATGGTTAACATTGCAACCCCGTGAATCAAACAATACGGTCCCTGATGAAACGTTGAATTATTTGCTGTCTAATATTGATCAAGATGCTATGTAAAGGTTTCAACGAATTCGTTTACAACATTCTGAAATGAACGATTAGCATACGTTTGATGCTCATATACAATTGACGGATACATGTATAATGGTCACAATAACCAAACCAATGACCTGAACCCGTTCGCTGCCAAAGTTTGTCGTCTGCAACATTTGTCGTCTGCTGCAATTTTCTATATATTTTTTTCATGTTTGTTTCAAGAAACAGTCACAGTAGCAGACAGTTTGGATCCTGATGAGACGCAGAGTTACTCGGCGTCTCATCTGGATCCAAACTGTTTGCATAGGTCATCACAGATGCGGCATTGGCAGCGAAAGCGTTAAACAGTATCATAACTTCATGGAAGAATAATATAGTAGAACCTGCCTTAAGCGGTCATCACAATGAGGTCTACTTATGGGCATGTAAGGCAGGTGACAGCTTAATGCAGGTCAAAAGTAATACAGAAAGCTCCTATATGACCTTTCTGCATTACGTTTGCCGTGCATTAAGCAACTGCCGGCTTTCTCAGACTCCTATGTTCAATAAATGAATGGCCGCTTAGGATAATTAAACATGCAAATCAATGATAAGGTAGTTTATATTGCCCAGAGTTAGTGGAAGGGCGCCACTGGTGTACCAAAGACAATCAGCATTATACGACCTGTATCATTATCATCATAAGTACTCCATACCTGTGGATGAACATCTGTGGTTGCATAGACTGGAAGTACAACATTCCCAGCAGCTCTTACTGAGAATTGCCTTGGCTTTGGAGCACGTCTGAAGATCAGTAACAAGTCTTAAAAATCTTGATTTATCTGCACTGAGTTTGTCGTTCAGAAATTGAAAATTACAGACAGATCAAATGATACCTACACAGCATTGCACTCAATATTTGTAGTTAGTAACAAGAAATAACATGCTTCATTGCACATTAACATTCACATTGTCATCGTTTTCTGCTTACACAGATTCGGATAATCTAGAAACAGTTGCGCTTTGAGTTGCCATTGTTGTAATATAAATACAGATGAAAGCTCCTGTATTAAGCTACCATATGTCTCAAAGGCCTAGAATTGTACCTCATTAGGCGGTCGCATTAAAGGGGGTTTACTTATATTGATTTTTAAAGGCAGGTTGCTGTTCAATGCAGGGCGAAAATAATGAAAAAAGCTCATATAGGACCTTTTTGAATAACTAACCTGTCTCCATGACACAGAATTAACCCAATTCCTCTCTGTCGCCTTTTGACAACTCTATAAAAGCCACCTTTTAAAAGCCACTGTGATATATAGAGCATTTGCTCCTTATAAGCAATTGACATATTTATTACAATGATTTAAAAACTACACAATTCTAAACGTTTCCATTTCTCTAGTAAATACTCCTTTCCAGTAGATTTGTGCAGAGATTTTGTCTGTGACGTAATGGGTTAAATCTGAAGTATTTGTCTCTTTAGAGGGGTTTTACTGTGTGTCTGTAACGCTTGAAAGAGACACTAATATGTTCTATAGGCTATCTTGACAGTATTGTATGGACATGTCAGATAAAATTCAGTACAAACATATTAACTGCAAATACTGTCGGCTGCAACACGTGTCGTATGCTATAATGTTGTGATTTTTTAAATGCTCTCCCCTTTTCCTTTAAAAAACACAGTAACAAATATTTTGGACCCTGATGAGACGACAAGAAGTCTCATCTGTATCCAAACGGTTTTCACAATTAATCACATATGCAACATTGGCAGGGAAGTAGTGGAATAAAAAGAAGCATATCACTGAACGTATTTCAATGTCAACATATTGCATTAAAACAAACATCTATATTTATGCAAGCTACCCGAAGTATTGCTAACTGAATATTTTCAATATCTAACATAATGTTAGAGGTTTGTGAATTACCTTGCCGTCGAGACAACGATGTGTGTATCCGCTTTGGTCATGAAAAAGGGCACACACCTGGAAAAACAGCATAGAAACAGCATTCATTTTGACGAAATACCAGTCTATTGACAATACGAGTCTATAATGAACTTTCAGCACGCTTGGACTGAATTTTTATCTATTGACAATACTAATATGGGAAATACTAATCACCTACATATTGCTTGCTTAAATAATACGGACAATACTAATCACCTACATATTGCTTGCTTAAATAACAATAATCCTAATTAATAAAAATGTAAATGTTGGAGTGACTTTAAAATGACTTATAATTATAATGATTATAGTAATTTATCATTATTAAGTAATATGCTATAATAATGATGCAGGTATTAAAGAACATAAAGTAAATGTCCAAAGTTCTTCCTTTAAATGCTGTCTACAATATGTCCATTCCTCATTGTTGTCACAAGTCTTAACATTTAGCCTGCTCCGGAAAGAAGAGTGATTTCCTATACAAAACACGGCGCCCTCATCAAGAAGCTGATTGTACATGTAGCTTGGTAAACAAACTGAGTATAAATTGCATTTTGAAAATAGAGTGGGCGCAAAATTGTGTGAAAATAATGCACTCAGCAGTTTAAATGTTTGCGCTTTCCTTTCGAATTGTCAATTTCGAAATATTTTATCACAGGATTATCTTGATTTACCTCATTCGCAGCACATAGCTTTGGAGTAGCACAGGCACCGTCAATTGCCATACGGGTACATGAGTAGCACATCAGAGGGGTCGCTTAAACACAAAACAGTACACAAAACTCAACTCTCAGTATTTGTTTTCAGTAGAACCTGTTCTAAGCGACCATTCATTTATTGAACATAAGCGATTTATAGTACGTATGTTGATGTATTGTGTGTGATGGTCTTGCACCTTACTTAATTGTCGTCAGCAAAAATGAGATCCGTTTCAGATTTCAAAGTAGCACTGTATCAGTTTGTATTTTCCAACACCAATAACAGGGGTATGTTTCGATTAATAGTTAAAAGTTTCTCTAAGTCTCAGCTCAATCGAAACTATTTTTATGCCCCCGTTGACGATAGTCAGGGGGCATTATGTTTTGCACATATCCGTCCGTTTGTCTGTCTGTTCGTCCGTCTGTCCGTCCGTCCGTCCGTCTGTCCGTGTGTCACGCTTTTAGGTGCAGTTGGATGTCACAGTTTTTCAAGTGTTATAAGCCAGTAATTTCTACACTTATACACATGAAACTTCACATACACATCAATTACCATCTGTGCTATCATTTGGCACCCCAGCCATGCTGCCGGCAAGCCCAAGGTCAATGTTAAATAACTTTTTTTACGTGCAGTTGGTTGTCACATTTTTTTCATAGTCTTATATCTCACTAACCCCTGTAGCTATTTGCATGGAATTGCATATACATATTAAATACCATCCATACTTTCATTACGCACCCGACCCATGCTGGCCGCAAGCCCAAGGTCAAGGTCAAATGACTTATGAATTTTACGTGCGGTTGGTTGTCACAGTTTTGTCTTATATCTCACTAACCGCTATAGCTATTGGTATGGAATTGCATATACACATTCAACACCATCCATACTTTCATTATGCACCCGGCCCATGCAGCCCGCAAGCCCAAGGACAAGGTCAAATGACTTAGGAATTTTACGTACAGCTTGGCAATCACCCACACGGGGGCATCACTGTGTCGTACAGACACAATTTTCTAGTTAAATTTCTTCCTTGACTGTGCTGTAAGAGTTAACCCATTCCCTCGTACTGGCGTCTTTTGATGCCGCTGTAAAGGTCATTTTTGAAACCATTGTGATAAATGCAGAATTTGCTCCAATAATTCAAAACATACATACTTCTAAAAAAGTAACTTTTATCTAATCAATGCTCCTTTTCAGTAGATTTATTTAAATAGGTCGGATCCAAAAATAGCCTATGGCGTAATGGGTTAAAATGTCAATGAGTCATGACTAGAAGAAATGTCTATAGAAACGTATTTACGTGCATTATGCGTATTGGCCGTCGCAGTGAACAGAAGGGTTGGGTTCGATGTCGTAGTGGTTGACATGGTGGTAGTGGTCGAGGTAGTGGTGGTGATTGAGGTGGTGGTACTGGCTGTAGATGTGGTTGTCGTGTGGGTATTGCGGTTCGAAAGTCCTGTAATTAGAACTCCGTTTCTGCTTAACATATTCCCTCATATTGACGCGCCTTTTGACGCATCTGTAAAAGTCACTTTCTGAAACCATCGTATTAAATATAGCATTTGCTCTATTCATCACAATGATTTAAAAACTACACAATTCTAAATATTTTCCTTTTCTAGTAAATGCTCCTTTTCGAAAGATTTATTCAAAGAGGTTGTGTCTAAAATAGCCTATGAAGTAATGGGTTAATAGAATTTCGTCATGGAAAAGAGTGATTGATCATATGCAACATTCCACTACTACACATACCACTACTGTAGTCGACGTATTGGCAAACAAAAATGTAGACATTATTACTATGGTGTGTTATATAGTCATTGGTTTTAAGAATACACATACAAGTTCATTTTTTTGACATTGATCAATTCTAATTTACATGCCTTTACAAACAGTGTAGACCAATATCAATGATCAGGGTCTGTTGTGTTTGCTTATG